>CM034154.1:315153096-316353096 GCA_019776745.2 Taxus chinensis
AGCATGAAGGACAAGTAATTTGGTAGAAGTTTAAAAGGCTAGCAAGAGCCGATGTGGCAGAGTCGCCAAAGTTAGATATTGTCTTTGAATTACATTTGTCCATCGCCAACTATGGCGGTCGGTTGCAATGAAAATTGAGCGGGAAATTTGGAGTAAATGCAATTAATGAACTCGGTCTTCGAGCTCGGGTTTCACGAGAAGGCATGCAAAATGGAAAACTGGTAGTTTGTTTGGTTTTTCATGCGCTCCGATTTTCCCTCTGTCTGATCACTGGTTCTTCGCACCAGTCTACTTGGTGTTGCATGCAAAAAATGAGTGTAACTCGCTCTTTTCTCTATCAAGGAAAGTTTATAAGGCATGGAAATAACAAGTTATTGTTGTTGAATCTAACATGGAAAAAGAGGAGAAGGCACAAGATCTTTCAGTGGTATTCTTCGGATTTTTTAAGAAAATAACCAGGCATGTTAGGCTCTAACTTTTAATGATCTTTATTTCTTTCAAATGATTTCATTAGAACAACTCTGTTCAAATGATTTTCGGGTTCAGTTGGTTTTTATGGTAGCCTTGTGTGATTTAGTTGTTGTATTTTCTTAACCGGCTCCATTTTTCAAGTAAACCCTTGATGGGTGTGCATTTTGTTTCGAACGGATGTATTACCTTGCTGTGTTTTGCATTCCGGTTGGATTTTGAGGAAATGTTGCTAGGAAAATATATGAATTTGGCTTTGTAGGAGTTTAAGAATTGTTTTCTTGTCTGATTCAGACTTAGGTCTTTACCTCGTTGTTTTCTCTTGTTAAAATGAATACTGTTGTTTGGATTTCTCGAGTGTACAGTATATACGACTTCTCTAATAGTTTTTTCATGAGTAATATGTGTTATGGTTGCTAAATCTTGTTGGATCTTGCTATAATACTTAAGTTACTTCTGTTTGGATAACTCACTGTGTTATTGTATTCGAATGCGACTTTGTAGAAGTTATTTCCCCCCCTTGTGTTACAATTATGGGATATAACCCATTGATAGTTTGCAATATATTTGTTTATACACAAAATGACTCTATGGAGTTCTTGGAATGGTTCGTATATTATTGTCTTCTGTAGAAGTCATATATGTGAATACTGTTAGTTTTTATATTTTGTCTTCTGCTTAAGCTTAAAACAAGTACTGTTGTTTGGATTCAGTTGAAGTCCTTGATAGGAAACCGGTGTTTCTACTTCTGTATAAGCCTGGATATGAACACTTATTGCTATTCGCTCTGTTGGAACCCTTAACATTTATATATATATATACATATCATGTATTTGGGCTTCTGTAGAAGATAGTCGTGAATGCCATACGTTTCTACTTCTGAAGGAGTTCAGATGTGAACACGGTATGATATTGTTTGATTGGAATTTTTGGATTGATATGTATCATGTATCTTTCTACTTCTATAGAAGTTTATTTGAAGAGTACCACATGGTTGGAATCCTTGATATGTGACTGGTGTTTCTGCTTCTGTGTAAGTCCTGTTATGATTTCGGTCGATACTGACTCAGTGAGAGTCCTTGACAGGTATCTAGTATTTTTAATTTCATTCAAAGTTGGGTTATGAATGATGTTTTTACTATGAATACTAAATGTTATCAACTTTGGTGGAGACACTGAAAAGTAATTTATGTTGTAACATCTGTAGGAGTTCTTGCTGTGAGTACTTTTGGTATTCTTGATTTGTTGACATACGAATTCAACTTCAAATGAAACCTTTAATTTAAGTATTGGTTGAATTTGGCACTGTTTGATCCCATGTTATGTTGTATGTTGGTTCGATTCTTGATTTTTTTCCTTGTTGTGTTTTAGTAGGGATTAAATTGAACTGAATGTTGATGTGAGTTTCGACTCAGTGGGATTGTTCTTGTGTTTGAACATGATTACGTCTTCTGTTAGCATGAATATCAAGTCTCAAGCTTGACTGAACTAAGGAGCTATCGACTGCACCTTGACAGGCGATGGCATTGAATATATTCTTGTTTGTCGCTTCGTATGGAAGGTTATGTGGAGTCTATTTGATAGATATTCATCATTGTTTTGGCATGAGAGCTAATGTACTGCTAGTAAGCTACAGGATTTTGTTATATTTAAACTTTAACAAAACTGTCATTCTTCTTGTGGCTTGTCTGACTTATTCGTATGTGTATAAGGTGAATTCTTTACCTTTGAGGGGACGGTACAGTCATGAGCTTGTTGGAAGGGAAATAGGAATGACTCGTTTTATTTTTCTTCTGTTGTAAAGTATATGTTGTTATATTTTTAACTAACCATTGGAATTGTTTTAACATCTTGATGGAATCATGATTTGTTATGATATTCATTTTACTATGTTGAATCTAATGATCTGTCTAATGTTTGTTGTCCTTGGAATTCAGATGGATAGTTGTTTGGTATACTTTCGTTCTTCTTGATTTCTAATATTTTGATGAAATATTTGAAAAGTATTTAGGACTATTCAGTAATGATAATATGAGTTACACGTTTATAGTCATGTTTGTATTACAAAAGCATAGTCTGAAATATGTTTACTTGTTTGGTGAAATGATCTCATTTAAAAAGGTTGTTTAATGAAAAAAGTTGGTGGATTGCAATTGTTTTAAGAGTTAGTGCTTATCATGCTCAGTTAATCAAAGTGACCCATGTTGAAAATTTTTACAGATGGTTTCCGTAAGTGGTAAAAGCACGCAGATCTGATAGGATGTTCAGATTGTTTAATTTGGTTTTATGATGAATTACAGCTTGATTCTCTAAATGTACTATATGAGGAAAGATTTTATTTTTCTGTTGAAATATTGTATCAAGTATGCTGAATGCATAAAATGTATTTGATTAGCCTGAAGGGAATAAAGAGAGATATTTTTTACTTATGTGTTTGTCTTCTTATCTTGATAGTTTGACCTTCTTCAGTTCAAAGATCTTGAGAGCATTGTTATTATTGTATAATCTGGAGACTTTTGTGATTATCAATGTAAGCTTGCAAGAATAAGTGACTGAATACTTATGATTGTTTAATAGTTCTAGTATGTTCTATCTAAAGCTAAAATTAGAATTTAGATCATTGTCTTTCTGGAAGCTAGGGTTAAAATAAGCCTGAGCAGGAAGTTAAACAAGCTGAATAAATTATTACTTCCTAGTTTTGACATAAGTCAAGAAAACGTTTAATTGGATTCTTAATCACTAAATCTCGATATTAATAAGTAAGATATAAATTCAGTTATGAGAACTAATATAAACCTAAAAAGGGTTTGGTTAGCACTCTCATGTGAAGGATGAGAGTAATTGTCCAATTTTGTTGATATAGAATTATGTATATTCTATGAACTCCTTGACGGGACCTCTAGTCTTAATAACTTCTCTTGTGTATTGAGTTTTATTAAGAAAGGTCATTCTAAGGCGAGTAACCCAGGGATCGGGAAAGGCTAACCTTAGGGGAACGTGTTTTAGTATAATTTAAACTCAACGTGCATAACACTTATTAATAAGTAGATCTTTTCGAGGTGGATTTAAATGTTGATGGCACAAGTCAATTGCAGGGTTGTACCTTCAAGAAGATTAGGATCTTCTTGAAGATACAACAATGCAGGTGACTTATGACGACACCCTTTGCATTGATCGTTAAGATTTTCACCTTTAACTCGAACAAGTTACTCTGGGACTTATTAGGAATGTGGTCACGTTATAAGGATGCTTTGGAGACTCGGGGTATCTTGACACACTGGTTTAACTAGGGTTGAACCAGTATGTCAGTGTATCCCTAGTCCTCGGGAGCATCCATATAACGTTGTCACCTTACTATTCCGTTTCCGAGTGAATAAATTAGGATAGGAGAGACTGACAGAAGTCAGTATAAGACATTCTACATAACATAGGAATGGGGTGAAGGACATATTCCAGATTGACGAGTATGTCGTCAAGGAATACGAGACATAAGCATTATGTTTCAAATCTTTGGCCAAAGTATCGCAAGCTGTTGATTGCGTTGTCCTAAGTCACCTAGTCTAAGGGATGAGATGCCGATGAATAATGGTAACAATTATTCAGATAGGTTCCTTAGACAAAGCATTCTGAATCCCAGATTAGGGAAGAGAGCTGCAAGAGGGATGTGTTAAATAAAAAAACTAACTCTTAATACACATGAATAGATCATTAGATTAGCGAGTCATGGAATGAATAGATCGGAGGTACTCCGAGTTATTATAGCTGCATATGGTTATCTGTTATAAGAGTGGTTGCTTTGATTTGTGAGTTCTAAATTATGTATTTAGAACCAGCAAGCATTTATAAAAATTAAAAAAATTAAAAATAAAAAAATTACTTGTTCTAATGTATAAAATGAGGATGTTACATCTTGGTATCAGAGTTAAAGGTTGTAGATCTTGGACCTATTGTGTCCATAATCTGATGAAAACCTAAATTTTCTTGTAACAGAAAATTGTTAGAACAAGAGGGAACGTTGCGAATAATGCTCCACCTGAAGGAGGGGTGGAAACAACCCAAAAACATGATGAGATCCTTGCTGCCCTGTTGGACACAAGATATCATTTAGCTGTACTTGAACATTAGGTGATGGGAAATGAGGAGGATGAAGAAGCTGGTAATAACAATCAGCAACCTCCTGAGGAAAACCCTGATATGGGTGTTGATGTTAATGCTGGGAATGCACCTGTCCAACCAGAAAACAAAAAGGCCAGGTTGGCAGCAGAACTCACTAATGATATAAAAAGGATAAGTCCACCTAAGTATGATGGCACCACATTAGGAGATGGAGCTGAGAATTGGCTTAGTGAAATGGAGAAGTACTTTGCAATAAGAAACTTCTCTGAGGAAACCAAAGCTATTTGCGGAGCCTATCAGATTTCCCATGAAGCATCTTCGTGGTGGGATAGCCGTAAAGCAGAGCTAAATATTGATGAGACCAACGTTACTTGGGATCAATTTAAAGGCTATTTTAGGCAACGTTGGCTGCCATAACTTTTCTATGATCAGAAAATGATAGAATTCTAGAACTTAGCTCAATGGAAGCTAATGGTAACTGAATACTGGGAGCGGTTTACAAAACTCCTCAAGTATGTACCACAGTATCAAACTGACGAGAAGTTTAAAATACGGAAATTCATTATGGGATTGAATCCCGTGATAGGGGGAGAGGTCGATGTTCACAGTCCAACCACTATGGAAGGAGTTGTTGAAAAGGCCATAAGACAAGAACAGAAATTAAAGGCTATTTCTGCTCATAAGGAGGAAGTGCG
The DNA here is from genome assembly GCA_019776745.2 of Taxus chinensis. Taxonomy (NCBI): domain Eukaryota; kingdom Viridiplantae; phylum Streptophyta; class Pinopsida; order Cupressales; family Taxaceae; genus Taxus; species Taxus chinensis. Next base: position 315,158,376 of record CM034154.1, read on the forward strand.
GAAGACAACTATAAACCCTTCTTCAACCTCTCTTACACCCAAAAAGGGACCACGGAAAAAGTTTGGAAACAAAAGTAAGTTTCCAGGGGATAACAGTAAGAAAGCAGTAGCAAATAAGCCTGCTGGAAATGTAAGGGATAATTTTTCCAAAAATTATAACAATGGGCAGAAGCCCTGTGGAGGACAACGTGACAATTACAAGGCTGGAGGCAATTTTGAGCCTAAAAAGGGACCTGTAGGAGGCTGCTACAATCGTGGAAAATACCACTACGTAAATCAGTGCCCTTTGAAGAAGGATGATCGTAATCAACAGCATAAGATACATGCTGCAGTAGTAGACAAGCAAGCTGAAAAGCAAGTGACACCTATAGAAGTTCTGGGTAAGTTATTTGGCATACCTGTCACCATTATTTTTGATACAGGAGCTACTGAATGTTACATTTCTAATAAACTTGCTTCTAAACTTAAGAGAAAAGCTGGAAAAATGGATAAAAAATGGACTGTATAGTATGGTAATAACTCTGTTCATACAGTGAGTATGTATCTTTTTGGGGCAGTCATTGAATTACCTAATTTCTCCACGGAAGTTGACCTCTATGTTACACCTTTGGGATCGTATGACATTCTCATTGGTGTCAATTGGTTAGCTGACCATAAAGAAAAGGTAGACTGCTATGAAAAGAACATAAAATGTTTAGACGATCAGCTGGAAACAGCAGAGATTCAAGGTGTGAAATAGGAAATTTCAGTTAGAAAACTATCAGCTATGCAGCTTAAAAAGGCTAAAAACAAAGGATGTACCCTTTATGCAGTAAATATATTTGAATTTTCAGAAGAAGATGGTGATTACATGAATAGATTTCCTCTGCTACAAGGTTTCAAGGATGTTTTTCCTGAGGAATTACCAGGGTTACCACCTAAGAAGGAATTTGAATTCACCATCGAAATCAAACCAGGAACTGAACCTATTTCCAAAGCACTTTATCGGATGACTACTACAGAGTTAGTAGAGCTTAAGGAACAATTGCAAGAGCTTTTTTCTAAAGGTTTGATTAGACCAAGTGTTTCACCTTGGGGAGTGCCTGTAATATTTGTGAAAAAGAAGGATGGAACACTTAGGCTGTGTATTGATTATTAGATGTTGAATAAAGCAACAATCAAGAACAGATATCCACTTCCAAGGATCGACGATTTATTTGATCAGATGCGTGGGGCAGCGGTTTATTCTAAGATAGATCTTCAATCTGGTTATCATTAGTTAAGGATTAGAGAAGAAGATATTCATAAAACAGCTTTCCGAACAAGGTACGGACATTATGAATTCACAGTTCTACCCTTTGGATTAACTAATGCACCCGCATCTTTTATGAACTTAATGAATAATATTTTTCAAGAATATCTAGACAAGTTTGTACTTGTATTCTTGGATGATATTCTCATTTATTCTAAAAGTGTTGAGGAGCACAATGAGCATTTGAAGATAGTTTTGGGAATTTTGAGAAAAAGAAAGTTGTATGGTAAGTTATCCAAATGTTCTTTCTTTGATTCAGAAGTTCACTATTTGGGTCATGTCATTAGCAAAGAAGGAATTGCTGTAGATCCTTCAAAAATAGTGGCAATAACTAAGTGGCCTGTACCAAAGAATGTGCATGAAGTAAGAAGCTTCAGGGGTCTTGCTGGTTACTATAGAAAATTTGTTAAGGATTTTTCTAAAGTAGCTGCACCAATAACTTCATTGCAGAAGAAGGATAAGAAATTTATTTGGAATGATAAGTGCGAAGTGGCTTTCAAAAGTCTGAAAATCCTGTTGACTTCCGCACCTATATTAGCTGTACCAGACCCTAATGGGAGCTTTACTGTTGTAATGGATGCTTTTGGGGAAGGTCTTAGAGGTGTTTTGTTACAAAGTGATCAAGTCATAGCATATGAAAGTAGAAAACTTAAGTTACATGAGCTGAATTATGCTCCTCATGATTTGGAGCTTTCTGCCATTGTTCATAGCACTTTAAGTCTAGAGACACTATTTACTTGGGAAACCTTTTGAGTTGAAAATTGATCACTTAGGACTGAAATATATTTTCACTCAGCCTAATCTTAATGCTAGACAGAGAAGGTGGTTAGAATTTTTATCACAATATGATTTTGATATTAGCTATATCAAAGGAAAGGAGAATAGAGTAGCAGATGCTCTAAGTCGTAGGAGGCACATTTCTACTCTTATAACATTAAGAACTCAGTTTAAGGATGAGGTAAAAAGTGCCTCAGAATCTGATATTTACTTTCAGCAAGTAAAAGCAGCGCTTGCTGCAGAACCTAATGATGAAAGGTATAAAGGTTTTCATTTTGATAATGAAGGAATCTTGCGTTATGAAAACAGGGTATACGTACTTATGCTGAATGATTTGAGGAAGAAGTTGTTAGTTGAATTTCATAATTCGCCTTTCTCTGGACACCCGGGTATCACAAAAATGCTTGCTGATCTGAAACAGGAATACCTTTGGAAATGTATGAAAAAGGATGTCATTAATTTTGTGACTCATTGTTTGGAGTGTCAGCTGGGTTAAGGCAGAACATATGCACCCTGCTGGACTGTTATATCCTCATAGCATACCGCAGTAAAAATGGCAAAGTAATAACCATGGACTTTGTACAAGGATTACCCATGTCCAGGAATAAACATGATGTTAACCTGGTAGTTGTAGATAAACTGACTAAGGTAGCTCATTTCATCGCTGGAAATCTAAAGGATGATTCACCAGTGCTGGCCAAAAGATTCATACATGAAATTTTCAGATTGCATGGTGTACCAGAATTGATTATATCTGACCAGGGATCCAAGAATGACATCAAGATTTTGGCAAACGCTTAATACAGCTCTTGGAACGAAACTAAACTTCAGTTCTGCATATCATCCGGAAATACGGATGGACAAACTGAGAGGGTAAATCAAGTGTTGGAAGACATGTTGCGAATGTATTGCATGGATCAACAGTATAAATGGGAAGAGTATCTTCCATTAGTTGAATTTTCATACCACAACACTTATCATTCATCTCTTAAAATGGCACCATTTGAAGCACTTTATGGAAGAAAGTGCAGAACTCCTGTTAGCTGGGATAGTGTTGAGGATAGAGTGATAATTGGACCAGAGATTCTCATAGAAATGGAACAGCAAGTTAAGCTGATTCGAGAATGATTAAAGGAAGTAGCGGATAGGCAGAAGAGATATGCTGACCTTAAGCGGGTTGATCGAAGCTTTCAGCTTGGTGAGAAGGTTTTTCTTCGTGTTAAACCCAGAAAGAGTTCTATAACTTTTGGCAAGGCTGCCAAGTTGTCACCTCGTTTCATGGGACCTTTCAAAATTGTCGAAATAATCAATCCTGGAGCTTATCGTTTAGCATTACCACTTGCTTTATCTTGCATGCATGATGGTTTCCATATTTCTTTGCTTAAGAAATATGTTTCAGATCTGTCACATATTTTAAATTGGAATTCCTTGTAGGTCCAAGACCTAGGAATAATCGTGGTTAAACCCACACGAGTGCTGGAAACTCGCCAATTGCATTTGAGAAATCATGAAATACAGCAATGTAAGGTCCAGTGGGACCAGTTTAACGAAGAAAGTGCAACTTGGGAAAATCTGGAAGAGATGAAAATTGCTTTTCCATTTCTTTTTCAACATAATGAAATCTATTGACAAAACATTTCTTTTATGAACTTATCTTTTTTTCAAGTTTATATGAAAGCTAGATGGAGGCAAACATTATTCAGGCTGAATAAAATGTGTTGTGACATTGATTTCTGGAACTATTTAAGTTGGAAAATAGTCGCATTGTTTTGTGAACTAATAAATTGGTTGACCTGAAGGTTAATCGAATATGTAATCATTGGGATGATGAATCTTTTAGGAGGGAACCATGTAACACCCTGAACTATTGTTACTTCCTCCTGAGCATTCAAGTGCTGATATATGATTTCTTTTGTAAAAGGATGTGTTCCTTTGAGTGTGAATTCATGCTTGATATGGACTGTATCTTCTTTGTAATTACAGATCTTTGACTGAGTCAAAATATGATTGGACTCTTTTATTTCTTTCATTTTACACCTGAGTTTAATCTGATCTTAGAATGAATTGTGGATTTATCCATCTATAAGACCCAGCCTAGGATCAGTGGCATTGATCCAAGTGATGCTTTAAAGTTTATTCGGGATGAACAAAAATTATAGACCTTATGCAGGTTGTAAGGTCTGAATGCGTTGAATAAGCTATTTCGGAGTCTAACTCAGACTGATCATGTTAAATGAATTGGTTCCCGATATCATAATATCAGGAAGGTCGTGATCATGGGCCAGGTAATAAGTTCAGATACATTTATTCCACTAGCCTATTGGTAGTGCAAGAGTGAATCCTGTTCGTGTATGTATCACTTGAAATGTTTCATTCTCTGAGCATTTAGAAATGTTAGACCTAAACTGGATTTAGGGCTAGGTTAGGAACCTAAACCTAAACTATGAACTATGGGTTAGATTGGTGTGCATCGTAACCATAGAGCCTAAGCTATCAGGTAAATGTTCTACGTTAGTAACTCCTTTTTGTCTATGGAAGTTAGACTAACCTGCATCTTAAGAACACAAGACCACACGATTACTGACCTAGACTAATGAACATGAGGAAGAACTGCCTTGGGACCAGTTGAAATATAGAACTTCCTTTCGAAGGTGGTCAGTTCCCCTACTAATATGAATTAACACAAAAGACTGTAAGACATCAATTAGAATTGCTCAAATCGTTGAACATGCGCCCAGGGGACACAGGCTGGTTTTTGGTTATAGTCAGGATAACTGATACCGGTTGTCTACATAACCGATATCGGTATGGTCTAAGATGCACAGAAGGTTGGTTGTTTTGACAATGGGGTGGTTGTGTTGTTTGGTAGTTGTGTTATTTGTAAGGTTGTATATAGGTGATATTAGGACAATAAGGTGATCGAGAGGTAGATGAATGATAGTTAGCATGCAAGGTAGCACGCTGGGTAGTGGCATCTACGAAAATGGAGTGTCGACAGAGGAAATTGTGCTTCACAAAAGTGGCGCATGACACGAAATGTTATTAAAGAGGTACATGCAAGATGTAACTTACTGGCGTATTTATGAAGATGCAGGTCGGCAAGAACTCATGAATGCGACAAAGGCAGAACTCTAGGTAGGATGGCTGGACAAACATTTTGAGTGATGACAATATCTCCCTCCCAATGATCAGCTGAGTATCTGAGAACTCTGGCTGTAACTATTGCAGTTTTGGAGCTTGGATTCATGCCTTTTCCTGCAACTCTTCTGGAAAGCTTCACGAGGTCTCTGCTTGGTCCAAGTGAAGATCTGGACTCTCTTTAATTCACTCCCAAATGATCTCTCTTAAATTCCTAAAATACAGTTCGCCACTTCTGGGATCGCAAAATGAAATTCTGACCTCCCTTGTTTTTGAGTTTGAGTTAAGCCCATTCTACAGGTGAACCGATGGGGCAGATTACGTAATTCCGACGGCAGTCGAGTAGGAACTCATTCATTGGTATAGGAATTGTAAGTAGGCTATTCTTTAGTAAAGGTAGTCCATTCTTGTTCTGCCCCTCCCTTCTCCCGAGAGATTAGTTGCGGGCTTTGGTCAAGTGACTAGAAGGTCGGTTTTGGAGTGCGAGAAAGGGGTCATTAGTCTATGGGTGTAGGTGTAGACCAAGTTATAGGTCTTAATTAGGTTAGTTTGCAGTGTGTTAGGGCTAGGTCATAATGAAGTGGAGAAAATGAGGTGCATGTAGGTGAGATGATTGTGGACCCTCTCTGTATTCAATTGCATCCAAGGTAATCTAATCACTATGAATCTGTGCTATCTGTGTATTATCTTGCATTGCAGTTTAATGGTCTGCGTTTATTGAGATAAGGGTCACAAGGTGGTCGTAAGACACAAATTTGGTGTCTCACATCGTGAGCTGTATGGTTGTATTTTTATGCATTTTTCTCTCCCTGTCATCCTTGAAATGTTAGACCTAAACTGGATTTATTATGGTTAGTAACCTCTGCACTTTACTATGATGCATATGGATAGTTAGGATTAGTGTTAATCTAACCTAGATCCGGAGAGCTATAAGCTAAATGTTCGCAAGTTAGTACACTTTGTGAAAAGCTGGAGGTTATGACTAAGTTGCATACTTAGAATCCTCAACCCATCATGTTACTAGAGTCCTAGGGGTGCTAATGATTTCAAGGATAGAACAGGGGACCTATGAAAGGGTGCGAGCCATGGGTGGCAGTTTCTATGGCATTAAATAAATGGATAAGCATGAAGGACAGGTAAATTGGTAGAAGTTAAAACGGCTAGCAAGAGCCGACGTGGCAGAGTCGCCAAAGTTAGATATGGTCTTTGAATTGCATTTTTCCATCACCAGACTATGGCGGTCAGTGGCAATGGAGATTGAGCGGGAAAATTTGGAGTAAATGTAATTAATGAGCTCGGTCTTTGAGCACAGGTTTCATCGAGAAGGCATGAAAAATGGAAAACTGGTAGTTTGTTTGGTTTTTCATGCGCTCCGGTTTTCCCTCTGTCTGATCACTGGTTCTTCGCACCAGTCTACTTGGTGTTGCATGGAAAAAATGAGTGTAACTCAGCTCTTTTCTCTGGCAAGGAAAGTTTATAAAGCATGGAAATAACAAGTTATTGTTGTTGAATCTAACGTGGAAAAAGAGGAGAAGGCACGAGCTCTTTCAGTGGTCTTCTTCGGATTTTTTAAGCAAATAACCAGGCATGTTAGGCTCTAACTTTTAAAGATCTTGCTTTCTTTCAAATGATTTCATTAGAACAACTCTGTTCAAATGATTTTCGGGTTCAGTTGGTTTTTATGATAGCCTTGTGTGATTTAGTTGTTGTATTTTCTTAACCGGCTTGATTTTTCGAGTAAACCCTTGATGGGTGTGCATTTTGTTTCGAACAGATGTATTACCTTGCTGTGTTTTGCATTCCAGTTGGATTTTGAAGAAATGTTGCAAGGAAAATATATGAATTTGGCTCTGTAGGAGTTTAAGAATTGTTTTCTTGTCTGATTCGGACTTAGGTCTTTACCTCACTGTTTTCTCTTGTTAAAACAAATACTTTTGTTTGGATTTCTTGAGTGTACAATATATACGACTTCTCTAAAAGTTTTGTCATGAGTAATATGTGTTATGGTTGCTGAATCTTGTTGGATCTTGCTATAATACTTAAGTTACTTCTGTTTGGATAACTCGCTGTGTTATTGTATTCGAATGTGACTTTGTAGAAGTTATTTCCCCCCTTGTGTTACAATTATGGGATATAACCCGTTGATAGTTTGCAATATATTTGTTTATACACAAAATGACTCTGTGGAGTTCTTGGAATGGTTCGTATATTATGGTCTTCTGTAGAAGTCATATATGTGAATACTGGTAGTTTGATTCAGTCGGAGTCTTGGAGGGGTAATTGGTAATATGACTTCAGTTGTCTTAATATGAATACTTTCGCTTAGCAAAGAATTTCTTGGTACAGACTCAGTTGGTGTAATTTTTATATTTTGTCTTCTGCTTAAGCTTAAAATGAATACTGTTGTTTGGATTCAGTTGAAGTCCTTGATAGGAAACCAGTGTTTCTGCTTCTGTATAAGCCTGGATATAAACACTTATTGCTATTCGCTCTTTTGGAACCCTTAATATTTATATATATATATATCTTGTATTTGGACTTCTGTAGAAATTAGTCGTGAATGCCATACGTTTCTACTTCTGAAGGAGTTCAGATGTGAACACGGTATGATATTGTTTGATTGGAATTTTTGGATTGATATGTATCATGTATCTTTCTACTTCTGTAGAAGTTTATTTGAAGAGTACCACATGGTTGGAATCCTTGATATGTGACTGGTGTTTCTACTTCTGTGTAAGTCCTGTTATGATTTCGGTCGATACTGACTCAGTGAGAGTCCTTGACAGGTATCTAGTATTTTTAATTTCATTCAAAGCTGGGTTATGAATGCTGTTGTTATTATGAATACTAAATGTTATCAACTTTGGTGGAGACACTGAAAAGTAATTTATGTTGTAACATCTGTAGGAGTTCTTGCTGTGAGTACTTTTGGTATTCTTGATTTGTTGACATACGAATTCAACTTCAAATGAAACCTTTAATTTAAGTATTGGTTGAATTTGGCACTGTTCGAGCCCATGTTATGTTGTATGTTGGTTCGATTCTCAATTTTTGTCCTTGCTGTGTTTTAGTAGGGATTAAATTGAACTGAATGTTGATGTGAGTTTCGACTCAGTGGGATTGTTCTTGTGTTTGAACATGATTACGTCTTCTGTTAGCATGAATATCTAGTCTTGAGCTTGACTGAACTAAGGAGCTGTCGACTGCACCTCGACAGGCGATGGCATTGAATATATTCTTGTTTGTTCGCTTCGTATGGAAGGTTATGTGGAGTCTATTTGATAGATATTCATCACTGTTTTGGCATGAGAGCTACTGTACTGCTAGTAAGCTACAGGAGTTTGTTATATTTAAACTTTAACAAAACTGTGGTTCTTCTTGTGGCTCGTCTGACTTATTCGTATGCGTATAAGGTGAATGCTTTACTCTCGAGGGGATGGTACAGTCATGAGCTTGTTGGAAGGGAAATAGGAATGACTCGTTTTCTTTCTCTTCTGTTGTAAAGTATATGTTGTTATATTTTTAACTAACCATTGGAACTGTTTTAACATCTTGATGGAATCATGATTTGTTATGATATTCATTTTACTATGTTGAATGTAATGATCTGTCTGATGTTTGTTGTCCTTGGAATTCAGATGGATAGTTGTTTGGGATACTTTCGTTCTTCTTGATTTCTAATATTTTGATGAAATATTTGAAAAGTATTTAGGACTATTCAGTAACGATAATATGAGTTACGCGTTTATAGTCATGTTTGTATTACAAAAGCATAGTCTGAAATATGTTTACTTGTTTGGTGAAATGATCTCATTTAAACAGGTTGTTTAATGAAAATAATTGGTGGATTGCAATTGTTTTAAGAGCTAGTGCTTATCATGCTCAGTTCATTGAACTGACCCATGTTGACAATTTTTACAGATGGTTGCCGTAAGTGGTAAAAGCACGGAGATCTGGCAGGATGTTCAGATTGTTTAATTTGGTTTTATGATGAATTACATCTTGATTCTCTAAATGTACTATATGAGGAAAGATGTTCTTTTTCTGTTGAAATATTGTATCAAGTATGCCGAATGCATAAAATGTATTTGATTAGCCTTAAGGGAATAAAGAGAGATATTTGTTACTTATGTGTTTGTATTCTTATCTTGATAGTTTGACCTTCTTCGGTTCAAATGATCTTGAGAGCATTGTTATTATTGTATAATAGGAAGACTTTTGTGATTATCAATGTAAGGCTGCAAGAATAAGTGACTGAATACTTATGATTGTTTACTAGTTCTAGTATGTTCTATCTAAAGCTAAAATTGGAATTTAGATCACTGTCTTTCTGGAAGCTAGGGTTAAAATAAACCTGAGCAGGAAGTTAAACAAGCTGAATAAATTATTACTTCCTAGTCTTGACCTAAGTCAAGACAACGTTTAATTGGATTCTTAATCACTATATCTCGATATTAATAAGTAAGATATAAATTCAGTTATGAGAACTGATATAAACCTAAAAAGGGTTTGGTTAGCAATCTCATGTGAAGGATGAGAGTAATTGTCCAATTTCGTTGATATAGAATTATGTATATTCTATGAACTCCTTGATGGGACCTCTAGTCTTAATAACTTCTCTTGTGTATTGGGTTTTATTAAGAAAGGTCATTCTAAGGTGAGGAACCCAGGGATCGGGAAAGGCTAACCTTAGGGGAACATGTTTTAGTATAATTTAAACTCAACGTGCGTAACACTTATTAATAAGTAGATCTTTTCGAGGTGGATTTAAAGGTTGACGGCACAAGTCAACTGCAGGGTTGTACCTTCGAGAAGATTAGGATCTTCTCGAAGATACAACAATGCAGGTGACTTATGGTGACACCCTTTGCATTGATCATTAAAATTTTCACCTTTAACTCGAACAAGTTACTCTGGGACTGATTAGGAATGTGGTCACATTATAAGGCTGCCTAGGAGACTTGGGGTATCTTGACACACTGGTTTAACTAGGGTTGACCCAGTATGTCAGTGTATCCCTAGTCCTCGGGAGCATCCATATAACGTTGTCACCTTACTAATCCATTTTCGAGTGAATAACTTGGGATAGGAGAGACTGACAGAAGTTAGTATAAGACATTCTACATAACATAGGAATGGGGTGAAGGACGTATTCCAGATTGACGAGTATGCCATCAAGGAATGCGAGACATAAGCATTATGTTTCAAATCCTTGGCCAAAGTATCGCAAGCTGTTGATTGCGTTGTCCTAAGTCAACTAGTCTAAGGGATGAGATGCCGATGAATAATGGTAACAATTATTTAGATAGGTTTCTTAGACAGAGCATTTTGAATCCCAGATTAGGGAAGAGATCCCTAAGACGGATGTGTTAAATAAAAAAGCTAACTCTTAATACACATGAATAGATCGGTAGATTACCGAGTCATGGAATGAATAGATCGGAGGTACTCCGAGTCATTACAGTTGCATATGGTTATCTGTTATAAGAATGGTTGCTTTGATTTGTGAGTTCTAAATTATGTATTTAGAACCAGGAAGCATTTATAAAAAAAAAATAAAAAATAAAAAAATTTACTTGTTCTAATGCATAAAATGAGGGTGTTACATCTTGGTATCAGAGCTGAAGGTTACAACTCTTGGACCTATTATGTCCATAATTTGATGAAAACCTGAATTTTCTTGTAACAGAAATTGGTTAGAACAAGAGGGAACGTTGCAAATAATGCTCCACCTGAAGGAGGGGTAGAAACAACCCAAAAACTTGATGAGATCCTTGCTGCCTTGTTGGACACAAGAGATCGTTTAGCTGTACTTGAACAGCAGGTGATGGGAAATGAGGAGGATGAAGAAGCTGGTAATAATAATCAGCAACCTCCTGAGGACAACCCCAATATGGGTGTTGATGTTAATGCTAGGAATGCACCTGTCCAACCAGAAAATAAAAAGGCCAGGTTGGCAGCAAAACTCACTAATGATATAAAAAGGATAAGTCCACCTAAGTATGATGGCACCACATTATGAGATGGAGCTGAGAACTCGCTCAGCAAAATGGAGAAGTACTTTGCAATAAGACACTTCTCTGAGGAAACCAAAGCTATTTGGGGAGCATATCAGCTTTCCCACAAAGCATCTTCATGGTGGGATAGCCAGAAAGCAGAGCTAAATATTGATGAGACCAACGTTACTTGGGATCAATTTAAAGGCTATTTTAGGCAACGTTGGCTACCACAACTTTTCTATGATACAAAAATGATAGAATTCCAGAACTTAGCTCAAGGGAAGCTAACAATAACTGAATACTGGGAGCAGTTTACAAAACTCCTCAAGTATGTACCACAGTATCAAACTGGCGAGAAGTTTAGAATACGAAAATTCATCATGGGATTGAATCCCATGATAGGGGGAGAGGTCGATGTTCAAAGTCCAACCACTATGGAAGGAGTTGTAGAAAAGGCCATAAGATAAGAACAGAAATTAAAGGCTATTTCTACTCATAAGGAGGAAGTGTGGAAGACGACTGCAAACCCTTCTTCAATCTCTCTTGCACCCAAAAAGGGACCATGGAAAAAGTTTGGAAACAAAAGTAAGTTTCCAGGGGATAACAGTAAGAAAGCAGTAGCAAATAAGCCTGCTGGAAATGTAAGGGATAATTTTTCCAAAAATTATAACAATGGGCAGAAGCCCTATGGAGGAAAATGTGACAATTACAAGGCTGGAGGCAATTTTGAGCCTAAAAAGGGACTTGTAAGAGGCTGCTACAATTGTGGCAAAGACCACTACACAAATCAGTGCACTTTGAAGAAGGATGATCGTAATCAGCAGCATAAGATACATGCTGCAGTAGCAGACAAGCAAGCTGAAAAGTAAGTGACACCTATAGAAATTCCGGGTAAGTTATTTGGCATACCTGTTACTATTCTTTTTGATACAGGAGCTACTAAATGTTTCATTTCTAATAAACTTGCTTCTAAACTTAAGAGAAACGCTGTAAAAATGGATAAATCTTAGACTATACAGTACGGTAATAACTCTATTCATACAGTGAGTATGTGTCTTTTTGGGGTAGTCCTTGACTTAATTTCTCCACAGAAGTTGACCTATATGTTACAACTTTGGGATCGTATGACATTGTCATCGGTGTCAATTGGTTAGCTGACCATAAAGCAAAGGTAGACTGCTACGAAAAGAACATAAAATGTTTAGATGATCAGCTGGAAACAACAGAGATTCAAGGTGTGAAACGGGAAATTTCAGTTAGAAAACTGTCAGCTATGTAGTTTAAAAAGGCTAAAAACAAAGAGTGTACCCTTTATGCAGTAAAGATATCTGAATTTTCAGAAGAAGATGGTGATTACATGAAACAATTTCCTCTACTACAAGGTTTTAGGGATGTTTTTCCTAAGGAATTACCAGGGTTACCACCTAAGAGGGAATTTGATTTCACCATCGAAATCAAACTTGGAACTAAACCTATTTCCAAAGCACCTTATTAGATGACTACTATAGAGTTAGTAAAGCTTAAGGCACAATTGTAAGAACTTTTGTCTAAAGGTTTGATTAGACCAAGTGTTTCACCTTGGGGAGCGCCTGTAATATTTGTGAAAAAGAAGGATGGAACACTTAGGCTATGTATTGAATATCAGATGTTGAACAAAGCAACAATCAAGAACAGATATCCACTTCCAAGGATCGACGATTTATTTGATCAGATGTGTGGGGCAGCGGTTTATTCTTAGATAGATCTTTGATCTGGTTATTATCAGTTAAGGATTAGAGAAGAAGATATTCATACAACAACTTTCTGAACAAGGTACGGACATTATGAATTCATGGTTCTACCCTTTGGATTAACTAATGCACCCGTAGCCTTTATGAACTTAATGAACAATATTTTCAAGAATATCTGGACAAGCTTGTACTTGTATTCTTGGATGATATTGTCATTTATTCTAAAAGCATTGAGGAGCACAATGAGCATTTGAAGATAGTTTTGGGAATTTTGAGAAAAAGAAAGTTGTATGGTAAGTTATCCAAATGTTCTTTCTTTGATTCAGAAGTTCACTATTTGGGTCATGTCATTAGCAAAGAAGGAATTGCTGTAGATCCTTCAAAAATAGTGGCAATAACTGAGTGGCCTACACCAAAGAATGTGCACGAAGTAAGAAGCTTCATGGGTCTTGCTGGTTACTATAGAAAATTTGTTAAGGATTTTTCTAAAGTAGCTACACCAATAACTTCATTGCAGAAGAAGGATAAGAAATTTATTTGGAATGATAAGTGCGAAGCAGCTTTCAAAAGTCTGAAAATCCAGTTGACTTCCACACCTATATTAGCTGTACTAGACCCTAATGCGAGCTTTACTGTTGTAACGGATATTTCTAGGGAAGGTCTTGGAGGTGTTTTGTTACAAAGTGAACAAGTCATAGCATATGAAAGTAGAAAACTTAAGTTACATGAGCTGAATTATGCTCCTCATGATTTGGAGCTTGCTGCCATTGTTCATGCACTTCAAGTTTGGAGACACTATTTACTTGGGAAACCTTTTGAGTTGAAAACTGATCACTTAGGACTGAAATATATTTTCACTCAGCCTAATCTTAATGCCAGACAGAGAAGATGGTTAGAATTTTTATCACAATATGATTTTGATATTAGCTATATCAAAGGGAAGGAGAATAGAGTAGTAGATGCTCTAAGTCGTAGGAGGCACATTTCTGCTCTTATAACATTAAGAACTCATTTTAAGGATGAGGTAAAAAGTGCCTCAGAATCTGATATTTACTTTTAGCAAGTGAAAGCAGCGCTTGCTGCAGAACCTAATGATGAAAGGTATAAAGCTTTTCATTTTGATAATGAAGGAATCTTGCGTTATGAAAACAGGGTATACATACCTATGCTGAATGATTTGAGGAAGAAGTTGTTATTTGAATTTCATAATTCACCTTTCTCTGGACACCCGGGTATCACAAAAATGCTTGCTGATCTTAAACAACAATACTTTTGGAAAGGTATGAAAAAGGATGTCATTAATTTTGTGACTCATTGTTTGGAGTGTCAGCGGGTTAAGACAGAACATACGCACCCTACTGGACTATTATATCCTCATAGCATACCGCAGTACAAATGGCAAGTAATAACCATGGACTTTGTACAAGGATTACCCATGTCCAGGAATAAGCATGATATTATCCTGGTAGTTGTAGATAAACTGACTAAGGTAGCTCATTTCATCACTGGAAATCTAAAGGATGATTCACCAGTGCTGGCCAAAAGATTTGTACATGAAATTTTTAGATTGCATGGTGTACCAGAATTGATTATATCTGACAGGGATCCAAGAATGACGTCAAGATTTTGGAAAACGCTTAATACATCTCTTATAACGAAACTAAACTTCAGTTCTGCATATCATCCGGAAACGGATGGACAAACTGAGAGGGTAAATCAAGTGTTGGAAGACATGTTGCGAATGTATTGCATGGATCAACAGTATAAATGGGAAGAGTATCTTCCATTAGTTGAATTCACATACAACAACACTTATCATTCATCTCTTAGAATGGCACCATTTGAAGCACTTTATGGAAGAAAGTGCAGAACTCTTGTTAGCTGGGATAGTGTTGAGGATAGAGTGGTAATTGGACCAGAGATTCTCAAAGAAATGGAACAGTAAGTGAAGCTGATTCATGAAGGATTAAAGGAAGCAGTGGATAGGCAGAAGAGCTATGCTGACCTTAAGTGGGTTGATCGAAGGTTTGAGCTTGGTGAGAAGGTTTTTCTTCATGTTAAACCCAGAAAGAGTTCTATAACTTTTGGCAAGGCTGCCAAGTTGTCACCTCGTTTCGTGGGACCTTTCGAAATTGTCGAAATAATCAATCCTATAGCTTATCGTTTAGCATTACAACCTGTTTTATCTCGCATGCATGATGTTTTCCATATTTCTTTGCTTAAGAAATACGTTTCAGATCTGTTTGATGTTTTAAATTGGAGTTCCTTGCAGGTCCAAGACCCAAGAATAATTGTGGTTAAACCCACATGAGTGCTGGAAACTCACCAATTGCATTTGAGAAATCATGAAATACAACAATGTAAGGTCCAGTGGGACCAATTTAATGAAGAAAGTGCAACTTGGGAAAATCTTGAAGAGATGAAAATTGCTTTTCCTTTTCTTTTTCAACAGAATGAAATCTGTTGACAAAACATTTCTTTTATGAATTTTTTTTTTTTTCAAGTTTATATGAAAACCAGATGGAGGCAAACATTATTCAAGCTGAATAAAATGTCTTGTGACATTGATTTCTGGAACTATTTAAGTTGGAAAATAGTCATATTGTTTTGTGAACAAATAAATTTGCTGACCTAAAGGCTAATCGAATATGTAATCATCGGGACGATGAAACTTTTAGGAGGGAAGCATGTAACACCCTGAACTGTTGTTACTTCCTCCTAAGCATTCAAGTGTTGATATGTGATTTCTTTTGTAAAAGGATGTGTTCCTTTGATTGTGAAGTCATGCTTGATATGGACTGTATCTTCTTTGAAATTTCAGATCTTTGACTGAGTCGGAATATGATTGGACTCTTTTATTTCTTTCATTTTACACCTGAGTTTAATCTGATCTCAGAATGAATTATGGAGTTATCCATCTATAAGACCCAGCCTTGGATCAGTGGCATTGATCCAAGTGATGCTTTAAGTTTATTCGGGATGAACTATAATTATAGACCTTACGCAGTTTTCAAGGTCTTAATGCATTGAATAAGCTATTCCGGAGTCTAACTCAGGCTGACCGTGTTAAATGAATTGGTTCCCGATAATGTAATATCAGGAAGGTCTTGATCATGGGCCAGGTAATAAATTCAGATACATTTATTCCACTAGCCTATTGGCAGTGCAGGAGTGAATCCTATTCGTGAATGTATGTTTGTAGGTTCTTTCTCTGAGCATTTGAAATGTTAGACCTAAACTGGATTTATTAAGGTTAGTAACCTAAAACTAAACTATGATCTATGGGTTAGATTAGTGTTAATCTAACCTAGGCCTAAGCTATAAGCTAAATGTTCTAAGTTAGTAACTTTGTGCTATGGAGGTTAGACTAAGTTGCATCTTAAATCCTAACCTATGTTACTAACCTAACTAATGAACAAGGAAGAAAGGGGACCTATGAAAGGGTGAGAGCCATGGGCGGTAGTTTCTATGGCATTAAATAGATGGATAAGTATGAAGGACAGGTAATTTGGTAGAAGTTTAAACGGATAGCAAGAGCGGACGTGACAGAGTCGCCAAAGTTAGATATGGTCTTTGAATTGCATTTTTCCATCGCAAACCATGACGGTCGGTGGCAATGGAAATTGAGTGGGAAATTTGGAGTAAATGCGATTAATGAACTCGGTCTTTGAGCTCGGGTTTCACGGGAAGGCATGCAAAATGGAAAAATGGTAGTTTGTTTGGTTTTTCATGCACTCCGGTTTCCCCTCTGTCTGAACATTGGTTCTTCACACCAGTCTACTTGGTTTTGTATGGCAAAAATGAGTGTAACTCACTCTTTTCTCAATCAAGGAAAGTTTATAAGGCATGGAAATAACATGTTATTGTTGTTGAGTCTAACGTGGAAAAAGAGGAGAAGGCACGAGCTCTTTTAGTGGTCTTCTTCAGATTTTTTAAGCAAATAACCAGGCATGTTAGGCTCTAACTTTTAATGATCTTGCTTTCTTTCAAATGATTTCATTAGAACAACTCTGTTCAAATGATTTTCGGGTTCAGTTGGTTTTTATGGTAGCCTTGTGTGATTTAGTTGCTGTATTTTCTTAACCGGCTCGATTTTTCGAGTAAACCCTTGATGGGTGTGCATTTTGTTTCGAACGGATGTATTACCTTGCTTTGTTTTGCATTCCGTTTGGATTTTGAGGAAATGTTGCTAGGAAAATATATGAATTTGGCTCTTTAGGAGTTTAAGAATTGTTTTCTTGTCTGATTTTGACTTAGGTCTTTACCTCACTGTTTTCTCTTGTTAAAACGAATATTGTTGTTTGGATTTCTTGAGTGTACTGTATATACGACTTCTCTAAGAGTTTTTTCGTGAGTAATATGTGTTATGGTTGCTGAGTCTTGTTGGATCTTGCTATAATACTTAAGTTACTTCTATTTGGATAACTCGCTTGTTATTGTATTCGAATGCGACTTTGTAGAAGTTATTTCCCCCCCATTGTGTTGCAATTATGGGATATAACCCGTTGATAGTTTTCAATATATTTGTTTATACACAAAATGAATCTGTGGAGTTCTTGGAATGGTTCGTATATTATGGTCTTCTGTAGAAGTCATTTATGTGAATACCGGTAATTTGATTCAGTCGAAGTCCTGGAGGGGTAATTGGTAATACGACTTCAGTTGTCTTAATATGAATACTTTAACTTAGCAAAGAATTTCTTGGTAGAGACTCAGTTAGTGTACTTTTTATATTTTGTCTTCTGCTTAAGCTTAAAATGAATTCAGTTGAAGTCCTTGATAGGAAACCAGTTTTTCTGCTTCTGTATAAGCCTGGATATGAACACTTATTGCTATT
The DNA here is from genome assembly GCA_019776745.2 of Taxus chinensis. Taxonomy (NCBI): domain Eukaryota; kingdom Viridiplantae; phylum Streptophyta; class Pinopsida; order Cupressales; family Taxaceae; genus Taxus; species Taxus chinensis. The sequence goes on from CM034154.1 coordinate 315,176,148, forward strand.
TGCTCTGTTGGAACCCTTAATATTTATATATTTATATATATATATATATATATATCTTGTTTTTGGGCTTCTGTAGAAGTTAGTCGTGAATGCAATACGTTTCTACTTCTGAAGGAGTTCAGATGTGAACACAGTATGATATTGTTTGATTGGAATTTTTGGATTGATATGTATCATGTATCTTTCTACTTCTGTAGAAGTTTATTTGAAGACTACCACATGGTTGGAATCCTTGATATGTGACTGGTGTTTCTGCTTCTGTGTAAGTCCTGTTATGATTTCGGTCGATACTGACTCAGTGAGAGTCCTTGACAGGTATCTAGTATTTTTAATTTCATTCAAAGTTGGGTAATGAATTCTGTTGTTATTATGAATACTAAATGTTATCAACTTTGGTGGAGACACTGAAAAGTAATTTATGTGGTAACATCTATAGGAGTTCTTGCTGTGAGTACTTTTGGTATTCTTGATTTGTTGACATACGAATTCAACTTCAAATGAAACCTTTAATTTAAGTATTGGTTGAATTTGGCACTATTCGAGCCCATGTTATGTTGTATGTTGGTTCGATTCTTGATTTTTGTCCTTGTTGTGTTTTAGTAGGGATTAAATTGAATTGAACGTTGATGTGAGTTTCGACTCAGTGGGATTGTTCTTGTGTTTGAACATGATTACGTCTTCTATTAGCATGAATATCTAGTCTCGACCTTGACTGAACTAAGGAGTTGTCGATTACACCTCGACAGGCGATCGCATTTAATATCTTCTTGTTTGTCGCTTCGTATGGAAGGTTATGTGGAGTCTATTTGATAGATATTCATCACTGTTTTGGTGTGAGAGCTACTATACTACTAGTAAGCTACGGTAGTTGGTTATATTTAAACTTTAACAAAACTGTGGTTCTTCTTGTGGCTCGTCTGACTTATTCATATGCGTATAAGGTGAATTCTTTACTTTCGAGGGGACGGTATAGTCATGAGCTTGTTGGAAGGGAAATAGGAATGACTCGTTTTCTTTCTCTTCTGTTGTAAAGTATATGTTGTTATATTTTTAACTAACCATTGGCATTGTTTTAACATCTTGATGGAATCATGATTTGTTATGATATTCATTTTACTATGTTGAATGCAATGATCTGTCTGATGTCTGCTGTCCTTGGAATTCAGATGGATAGTTGTTTGGGATACTTTCGTTCTTCTTGATTTCTAATATTTTGATGAAATATTTGAAAAGTATTTAGGACTATTCAGTAACGATAATATGAGTTACGTGTTTATAGTCATGTTTGTATTACAAAAGCATAGTTTGAAATATGTTTACTTGTTTGGTGAAATGATCTCATTTAAACAGGTTGTTTAATGAAAACAGTTGGTGGATTGCAATTGTTATAAGAGTTAGTGCTTATCATGCTCAGTTCATTGAACTAACCCATGTTGACAGTTTTTACAGATGGTTGCCGTAAGTGGTAAAAGCACGCAGATCTGATAGGATGTCTAGATTGTTTAATTTGGTTTTATGATGAATTACAACTTGATTCTCTAAATGTACTATATGAGGAAAGATGTTCTTTTTCTGTTGAAATATTGTATCAAGTATGCTGAATGCATAAAATGTATTTGATTAGCGTGAAGGGAATAAAGAGAGATATTTGTTACATATGTGTTTGTATTCTTATCTTGATAGTTTTACCTGCTTCGGTTCAAAGATCTTAAGAGCATTGTTATTATTGTATAATCTGGAGAATTTTGTGATTATCAATGTAAGCTTGCAAGAATAAGTGACTGAATACTTATGATTGTTTAGTAGTTCTAGTATGTTCTATCTAAAGCTAAAATTGGAATTTAGATCACTGTCTTTCTGGAAGCTAGGGTTAAAATAAGCCTGAGCAGGAAGTTAAACAAGCTGAATAAATTATTACTTCCTAGTCTTGACCTAAGTCAAGACAACGTTTAATTGGATTCTTAATCACTAAATCTCGATATTAATAAGTAAGATATAAATTCAGTTATGAGAACTGATATAAACCTAAAAAGGGTTTGGTTAGCACTCTCATGTGAAGGATGAGAGTAATTGTCCAATTTCGTTGATATAGAATTATGTATATTCTATGAACTCCTTGATGGGACCTCTAGTCTTAATAACTTCTCCTGTATATTGGGTTTTATTAAGAAAGGTCATTCTAAGGTGAGTAACCCAGGGATAGGGAAAGGCTAAACTTAGGTGAACATGTTTTAGTATAATTTAAACTCAACGTGCGTAATACTTATTAATAAGTAGATCTTTTCGAGGCGGATTTAAAGGTTGATGGCACAAGTAAACTGTAGGGTTGTACCTTCGAGAAGATTAGGATCTTCTCGAAGATACAACAGTGCAAGTGACTTATGACGACACCCTTTGCATTGATCGTTAAGATTTTCACCTTTAACTTGAACAAGTTACTCTAGGACTGATTAGGAATGTGGTCACGTTATAAGGCTACCTAGGAGACTTGGGGTATCTTGACACACTGGTTTAACTAGGGTTGACCCAGTATGTCAGCGTATCCCTAGTCCTCGGGAGCATCCATATAACATTGTCACCTTACTAATCCATTTCCGAGTGAATAACTTGGGATAGGAGAGACTGACAGAAGTCAGTATAAGACATTCTACATAACATAGGAATGGGGTGAAGGACGTATTCCAGATTGACGAGTATGCCGTCAAGGAATACGAGACATAAGCATTATATTTCAAATCTTTGGCCAAAGTATCGCAAGCTGCTGATTGCGTTGTCCTAAGTCACCTAGTCTAAGGGATGAGATGCCGATGAATAATGGTAACAATTATTTAGATAGGTTCCATAGACAGAGCATTCTGAATCATAGATTAGGGAAGAGAGCCCCAAGAGGGATGTGTTAAATAAAAATTCTAACTCTTAATACACATGAATAGATCGGTAGATTACCGAGTCATGGAATGAATAGATCGGAGGTACTCCGAGTCATTACAGTTGCATATGGTTATCTGTTATAAGAATGGTTGCTTTGATTTGTGAGTTCTAAATTATGTATTTAGAACCAGGAAGCATTTATAAAAAATAAAAAATAAAAAATAATTTTTTTTTACTTGTTCTAATGTAAAAAATGAGGATGTTACATCTTGGTATCAGAGCTGAAGGTTGCAGCTCTTGGACCTATTGTGTCCATAATCTGATGAAAACCTTAATTTTCTTGTAATAGAAAATGGTTAGAACAAGAGGGAACATTGCAAATAATGCTCCACCTGAAGGAGGGGCGGCAACAACCCAAAAACTTGATGAGATCCTTGCTGCCCTGTTGGACACAAGAGATCGTTTAGCTGTACTTGAACAACAGGTGATGGGAAATGAGGAGGATGAAGAAGCTGGTAATAACAATCAGCAACCTCCTGAGGACAACCTCGATATGGGTGTTGATGTTAATGCTGGGAATGCACCTGTCCAACCAGAAAACAAAAAGGCCAGGTTGGCAGCAGAACTCACTAATGATATAAAAAGGATAAGTCCACCTAAGTATGATGGCACCACATTAGGAGATGGAGCTGAGAACTGGCTCAGTGAAATGAAGAAGTACTTTGCAATAAGACACTTCTCTGAGGAAACCAAAGCTATTTGGGGAGCCTATCAGCTTTCCCACGAAGCATCTTTGTGGTGGGATAGCCGTAAAGAAGAGCTAAATATTGATGAGACCAACGTTACTTGGGATCAATTTAAAGGCTATTTTAGGCAACGTTGGCTGCCACAACTTTTCTATGATCAGAAAATGACAGAATTCCAGAACTTAGCTCAAGGGAAGCTAACGGTAACTAAATACTAGGAGTGGTTTACAAAACTCCTCAAGTATGTACCGTAGTATCAAACTGACGAGAAGTTCAGAATATGGAAATTCATCATGGGATTGAATCCCGTGATAGGGGGAGAGGTCGATGTTCACAGTCCAACCAACTATGGAAGGAGTTGTTGAAAAGGCCATAAGACAAGAACAGAAATTAAAGGCTATTTCTGCTCATAAGGAGGAAGTGCGGAAGAAGACTGCAAACCCTTCTTCAACCTCTCTTGCACCCAAAAAGGGACCATGGAAAAAGTTTGGAAACAAAAGTAAGTTTCCAGGGGATAACAGTAAGAAAGCAGTAGCAAATAAGCCTGCTGGAAATGTAAGGGATAATTTTGCCAAAAATTATAACAATGGGCAGAAGCCCTATGGAGGACAACGTGACAATTACAAGGCTGGAGGAAATTTTGAGCCTAAAAAGGGACCTGTAGGAGGCTGCTACAATTGTGGCAAAGACCACTACGCAAATCAGTGCCCTTTGAAGAAGGATGATCGTAATCAGCAGCATAAGATACATGCTGCAGTAGCAGACAAGCAAGCTGAAAAGCAAGTGACACCTATAGAAGTTCCGGGTAAGTTATTTGGCATACCTGTCACTATTATTTTTGATACAGGAGCTACTGAATGTTTCATTTCTAATAAACTTGCTTCTAAACTTAAGAGAAAAGCTGGAAAAATGGATAAATCTTGGACTGTACAGTATGGTAATAACTCTGTTCATACAGTGAGTATGTGTCTTTTTGGGGCAGTCCTTGACTTACCTAATTTCTCCACGGAAGTTGACCTCTATGTTACACCTTTGGGATCGTATGACATTGTCATCGGTGTCAATTGGTTAGCTGACCATAAAGCAAAGGTAGACTGCTATGAAAAGAACATAAAATGTTTAGATGATCAGCTGGAAACAACAGAGATTCAAGGTGTGAAACGGGAAATTTCAGTTAGAAAACTGTCAGCTATGCAGCTTAAAAAGGCTAAAAACAAAGGATGTACCCTTTATGCAGTAAAGATATCTGAATTTTCAGAAGAAGATGGTGATTACATGAAACGATTTCCTCTGCTACAAAGTTTCAGGGATGTTTTTCCTGAGGAATTACCAGGGTTACCACCTAAGAGGGAATTTGACTTCACCATCAAAATCAAACCAGGAACTGAACCTATTTCCAAAGCACCTTATCAGATGACTACTACAGAGTTAGTAGAGCTTAAGGCACAATTGCAAGAACTTTTGTCTAAAGGTTTGATTAGACCAAGTGTTTCACCTTGGGGAGTGCCTGTAATATTTGTGAAAAAGAAGGATGGAACACTTAGGCTGTGTATTGATTATCAGATGTTGAACAAAGCAACAATCAAGAACAGATATCCACTTCCAAGGATCGACGATTTATTTGATCAGATGCGTGGGGCAGCGGTTTATTCTAAGATATATCTTCGATCTGGTTATCATCAGTTAAGGATTAGAGAAGAAGATATTCATAAAACAGCTTTCTGAACAAGGTACGGACATTATGAATTCACGGTTCTACCCTTTGGATTAACTAATGCACCCGCAGCCTTTATGAACTTAATGAACAATATTTTTCAAGAATATCTGGACAAGTTTGTACTTGTATTCTTGGACGATATTCTCATTTATTCTAAAAGCGTTGAGGAGCACAATGAGCATTTGAAGATAGTTTTGGGAATTTTGAGAAAAAGAAAGTTGTATGGTAAGTTATCCAAATGTTCTTTCTTTGATTCAGAATTTCACTATTTGGGTCATGTCATTAGCAAAGAAGGAATTGCTGTAGATCCTTCAAAAATAGTGGCAATAACTGAGTGGCCTGCACCAAAGAATGTGCATGAAGTAAGAAGCTTCATGGGTCTTGCTGGTTACTATAGAAAATTTGTTAAGGATTTTTCTAAAGTAGCTGCACCAATAACTTCATTGCAGAAGAAGGATAAGAAATTTATTTGGAATGATAAGTGCGAAGCGGCTTTCAAAAGTCTGAAAAGCCAGTTGACTTCCGCACCTATATTAGCTGTACCAGACCCTAATGGGAGCTTTACTGTTGTAACGGATGCTTCTGGGGAAGGTCTTGGAGGTGTTTTGTTACAAAGTGAACAAGTCATAGCATATGAAAGTAGAAAACTTAAGTTACATGAGCTGAATTATGCTCCTCATGATTTGGAGCTTTTTGCCATTGTTCATGCACTTCAAGTTTGGAGACACTATTTACTTGGGAGACATTTTGAGTTGAAAACTGATCACTTAGGACTGAAATATATTTTCACTCAGCCTAATCTTAATGCCAGACAGAGAAGGTGGTTAGAATTTTTATCACAATATGATTTTGATATTAGCTATATCAAAGGGAAGGAGAATAGAGTAGCAGATGCTCTAAGTCGTAGGAGGCACATTTCTGCTCTTATAACATTAAGAACTCAGTTTAAGGATGAGGTAAAAAGTGCCTCAGAATCTGATATTTACTTTCAGCAAGTGAAAGCAGCGCTTGCTGCAGAACCTAATGATGAAAGGTATAAAGGTTTTCATTTTGATAATGAAGGAATCTTGCGTTATGAAAACAGGGTATACGTATCTATGCTGAATGATTTGAGGAAGAAGTTGTTAGTTGAATTTCATAATTCACCTTTCTCTGGACACCCGGGTATCACAAAAATGCTTGCTGATCTGAAACAACAATACTTTTGGAAAGGTATGAAAAAGGATGTCATTAATTTTGTGACTCATTGTTTGGAGTGTCAGCGGGTTAAGGCAGAACATATGCACCCTGCTGGACTGTTATATCCTCATAGCATACCGCAGTACAAATGGCAAGTAATAACCATGGACTTTGTACAAGGATTACCCATGTCCAGGAATAAACATGATGTTATCCTGGTAGTTGTAGATAAACTGACTAAGGTAGCTCATTTCATCGCTGGAAATCTAAAGGATGATTCACCAGTGCTGGCCAAAAGATTCGTACATGAAATTTTCAGATTGCATGGTGTACCAGAATTGATTATATCTGACAGGGATCCAAGAATGACGTCAAGATTTTGGCAAACGCTTAATACAGCTCTTGGAACGAAACTAAACTTCAGTTTTGCATATCATCCGGAAACGGATGGACAAACTGAGAGGGTAAATCAAGTGTTGGAAGACATGTTGCGAATGTATTGCATGGATCAACAGTATAAATGGGAAGAGTATCTTCCATTAGTTGAATTCGCATACAACAACACTTATCATTCATCTCTTAAAATGGCACCATTTGAAGCACTTTATGGAAGAAAGTGCAGAACTCCTGTTAGCTGGGATAGTGTTGAGGATAGAGTGGTAATTGGACCAGAGATTCTCACAGAAATGGAACAGCAAGTTAAGCTGATTCGTGAACGATTAAAGGAAGCAGCGGATAGGTAGAAGAGCTATGCTGACCTTAAGCGGGTTGATCGAAGGTTTGAGCTTGGTGAGAAGGTTTTTCTTCGTGTTAAACCCAGAAAGAGTTCTATAACTTTTGGCAAGGCTACCAAGTTGTCACCTCGTTTCGTGGGACCTTTCGAAATTGTCGAAATAATCAATCCTGTAGCTTATCGTTTAGCATTACCACCTGCTTTATCTCGCATGCATGATGTTTTCCATATTTATTTGCTTAAGAAATACGTTTCAGATCTGTCACATGTTTTAAATTGGAATTCCTTGCAGGTCCAAGACCCAGGAATAATCGTGGTTAAACCCACACGAGTGCTGGAAACTCACCAATTGCATTTGAGAAATCGTGAAATACAGCAATGTAAGGTCCAGTGGGACCAGTTTAACGAAGAAAGTGCAACTTGGGAAAATCTGGAAGAGATGAAAATTGCTTTTCCTTTTCTTTTTCAACAGAATGAAATCTGTTGACAAAACATTTCTTTTATGAACTTATCTTTTTTTTTCAAGTTTATATGAAAGCCAGATGGAGGCAAACATTATTCAGGCTGAATAAAATGTGTTGTGACATTGATTTCTGGAACTATTTAAGTTGGAAAATAGTCGCATTGTTTTGTGAACTAATAAATTGGTTGACCTGAAGGTTAATCGAATATGTAATCATCGGGATGATGAATCTTTTAGGAGGGAAGCATGTAACACCCTGAACTGTTGTTACTTCCTCCTGAGCATTCAAGTGTTGATATGTGATTTCTTTTGTAAAAGGATGTGTTCCTTTGATTGTGAAGTCATGCTTGATATGGACTGTATCTTCTTTGAAATTGCAGATCTTTGACTGAGTCGGAATATGATTGGACTCTTTTATTTCTTTCATTTTACACCTGAGTTTAATCTGATCTCGGAATGAATTATGGAGTTATCCATCTATAAGACCCAGCCTTGGATCAGTGGCATTGATCCAAGTGATGCTTTAAGTTTATTCGGGATGAACTAAAATTATAGACCTTACGCAGGTTGCAAGGTCTGAATGTGTTGAATAAGCTATTCCGGAGTCTAACTCAGGCTGATCGTGTTAAATGAATTGGTTCCCGATATCGTAATATCAGGAAGGTCTTGATCGTGGGCCAGGTAATAAATTCAGATACATTTATTCCACTAGCCTATTGGCAGTGCAGGAGTGAATCCTGTTCATGAATGTATGTTTGTAGGTTCTTTTTCTGAGCATTTGAAATGTTAGACCTAAACTGGATTTATTAAGGTTAGTAACCTAAAACTAAACTATGATCTATGGGTTAGATTAGTGTTAATCTAACCTAGGCCTAAGCTATAAGCTAAATGTTCTAAGTTAGTAACTTTGTGCTATGGAGGTTAGACTAAGTTGCATCTTAAATCCTAACCTATGTTACTAACCTAACTAATGAACAAGGAAGAAAGGGGACCTATGAAAGGGTGCGAGCCATGGGTGGCAGTTTCTATGGCATTAAATAGATGGATAAGCATGAAGGACAGGTAATTTGGTAGAAGTTTAAACGGCTAGCAAGAGCCGACGTGGCAGAGTCGCCAAAGTTAGATATGGTCTTTGAATTTCATTTTTCCATCGCCAACTATGGCGGTCGGTGGCAATGGAGATTGAGCGGGAAATTTGGAGTAAATGCAATTAATGAACTCGGTCTTCGAGCTCGGGTTTCACGGGAAGGCATGCAAAATGGAAAACTGGTAGTTTGTTTGGTTTTTCATGCGCTCTGGTTTTCCCTCTGTCTGATCACTGGTTCTTCGCACCAGTCTACTTGGTGTTGCATGGCAAAAATGAGTGTAACTCACTCTTTTCTCTGTCAAGGAAAGTTTATAAGGCATGGAAATAACAAGTTATTGTTGTTGAATCTAACGTGGAAAAAGAGGAGAAGGCACGAGCTCTTTCAGTGGTCTTCTTCGGATTTTTTAAGCAAATAACCAGGCATGTTAGGCTCTAACTTTTAAAGATCTTGCTTTCTTTCAAATGATTTCATTAGAACAACTCTGTTCAAATGATTTTCGGGTTTAGTTGGTTTTTATGGTAGCCTTGTGTGATTTAGTTGCTGTATTTTCTTAACCGGCTCGATTTTTCGAGTAAACCCTTGATGGGTGTGCATTTTGTTTCGAACGGATGTATTACCTTGCTGTGTTTTGCATTCCGGTTGGATTTTGAGGAAATGTTGCAAGGAAAATATATGAATTTGGCTCTGTAGGAGTTTAAGAATTGTTTTCTTGTCTGATTCGGACTTAGGTCTTTACCTCGCTGTTTTCTCTTGTTAAAACGAATACTGTTGTTTGGATTTCTTGAGTGTACAGTATATACGACTTCTCTAAAAGTTTTGTCATGAGTAATATGTGTTATGGTTGCTGAATCTTGTTGGATCTTGCTATAATACTTAAGTTACTTCTGTTTGGATAACTCGTTGTGTTATTGTATTCGAATGCGACTTTGTAGAAGTTATTTCCCCCCCTTGTGTTGCAATTATGGGATATAACCCGTTGATAGTTTGCAATATATTTGTTTATACACAAAATGACTCTGTGGAGTTCTTGGAATGGTTCGTATATTATGGTCTTCTGTAGAAGTCATATATGTGAATACTGGTAGTTTGATTCAGTCGGAGTCCTGGAGGGGTAATTGGTAATACGACTTCAGTTGTCTTAATATGAATACTTTCGCTTAGCAAAGAATTTCTTGGTACAGACTCAGTTGGTGTACTTTTTATATTTTGTCTTCTGCTTAAGCTTAAAACGAATACTGTTGTTTGGATTCAGTTGAAGTCCTTGATAGGAAACCAGTGTTTCTGCTTCTGTATAAGCCTGGATATGAACACTTATTACTATTCGCTCTGTTGGAACCCTATATATAATATATATATATATATATATATATATATCTTGTATTTGGGCTTCTGTAGAAGTTAGTCGTGAATGCCATACGTTTCTACTTCTGAAGGAGTTCAGATGTGAACACGATATGATATTGTTTGATTGGAATTTTTGGATTGATATGTATCATGTATCTTTCTACTTCTCTAGAAGTTTATTTGAAGAGTACCACATGGTTGGAATCCTTGATATGTGACTGGTGTTTCTGCTTCTGTGTAAGTCCTGTTATGATTTCGGTCGATACTGACTCAGTGAGAGTCCTTGACAGGTATCTAGTATTTTTAATTTCATTCAAAGCTGGGTTATGAATGCTGTTGTTATTATGAATACTAAATGTTATCAACTTTGGTGGAGACACTGAAAAGTAATTTATGTTGTAACATCTGTAGGAGTTCTTGCTGTGAGTACTTTTGGTATTCTTGATTTGTTGACATACGAATTCAACTTCAAATGAAACCTTTAATTTAAGTATTGGTTGAATTTGGCACTGTTCGAGCCCATGTTATGTTGTATGTTGGTTCGATTCTCGATTTTTGTCCTTGTTGTGTTTTAGTAGGGATTAAATTGAACTGAATGTTGATGTGAGTTTCGACTCAGTGGGATTGTTCTTGTGTTTGAACATGATTACGTCTTCTGTTAGCATGAATATCTAGTCTTGAGCTTGACTGAACTAAGGAGCTGTCGACTGCACCTCGACAGGCGATGGCATTGAATATCTTCTTGTTTGTCGCTTCGTATGGAAGGTTATGTGGAGTCTATTTGATAGATATTCATCACTGTTTTGGCGTGAGAGCTACTGTACTGCTAGTAAGCTACAGGAGTTTGTTATATTTAAACTTTAACAAAACTGTGGTTCTTCTTGTGGCTCGTCTGACTTATTCGTATGCGTATAAGGTGAATGCTTTACTTTCGAGGGGACGGTACAGTCATGAGCTTGTTGGAAGGGAAATAGGAATGACTCGTTTTCTTTCTCTTCTGTTGTAAAGTATATGTTGTTATATTTTTAACTAACCATTGGAACTATTTTAACATCTTGATGGAATCATGATTTGTTATGATATTCATTTTACTATGTTGAATGTAATGATCTGTCTGATGTTTGCTGTCCTTGGAATTCAGATGGATAGTTGTTTGGGATACTTTCGTTCTTCTTGATTTCTAATATTTTGATGAAATATTTGAAAAGTATTTAGGACTATTCAGTAACGATAATATGAGTTACGCGTTTATAGTCATGTTTGTATTACAAAAGCATAGTCTGAAATATGTTTACTTGTTTGGTGAAATGATCTCATTTAAACAGGTTGTTTAATGAAAACAGTTGGTGGATTGCAATTGTTTTAAGAGTTAGTGCTTATCATGCTCAGTTCATCGAACTGACCCATGTTGACAATTTTTGCAGATGGTTGCCGTAAGTGGTAAAAGCACGCAGATCTGATAGGATGTTCAGATTGTTTAATTTGGTTTTATGATGAATTACAGCTTGATTCTCTAAATGTACTATATGAGGAAAGATGTTCTTTTTCTGTTGAAATATTGTATCAAGTATGCTGAATGCATAAAATGTATTTGATTAGCCTGAAGGGAATAAAGAGAGATATTTGTTACTTATGTGTTTGTATTCTTATCTTGATAGTTTGACCTTCTTCGGTTCAAAGATCTTGAGAGCATTGTTATTATTGTATAATTTGGAGACTTTTGTGATTATCAATGTAAGCTTGCAAGAATAAGTGACTGAATACTTATGATTGTTTAGTAGTTCTAGTATGTTCTATCTAAAGCTAAAATTGGAATTTAGATCACTGTCTTTCTGGAAGCTAGGGTTAAAATAAGCCTGAGCAGGAAGTTAAACAAGCTGAATAAATTATTACTTCCTAGTCTTGACCTAAGTCAAGACAACGTTTAATTGGATTCTTAATCACTAAATCTCGATATTAATAAGTAAGATATAAATTCAGTTATGAGAACTCATATAAACCTAAAAAGGGTTTGGTTAGCGCTCCCATTTGAAGGATGAGAGTAATTGTCCAATTTCGTTGATATAGAATTATGTATATTCTATGAACTCCTTGATGGGACCTCTAGTCTTAATAACTTCTCCTGTGTATTGGGTTTTATTAAGAAAGGTCATTCTAAGGTGAGTAACCCAGGGATCATGAAAGGCTAACCTTAGGGGAACGTCTTTTAGTATAATTTAAACTCAACGTGCATAACACTTATTAATAAGTAGATATTTTCGAGGTGGATTTAAAGGTTGGTGGCACAAGTCAACTGTAGGGTTGTACCTTCGAGAAGATTAGGATCTTCTCGAAGATACAACAATGCAGGTGACTTATGATGACACCCTTTGCATTGATCATTAAGATTTACACCTTAACTCAAACAAGTTACTCTGGGACTGATTAGGAATGTGGTCACGTTATAAGGCTGCCTAGGAGACTCGGGGTATCTTGACACACTGGTTTAACTAGGGTTGACTGAATATGTCAGCGTATCCCTAGTCCTCGGGAGCATCCATATAACGTTGTCACCTTACTAATCCATTTCTGAGTGAATAACTTGGGATAGGAGAGACTGACAGAAGTCAGTATAAGACATTCTACATAACATAGGAATGGGGTGAAGGACGTATTCCAGATTGATGAGTATGCCATCAAGGAATACGAGACATAAGCATTATGTTTCAAATCTTTGGCCAAAGTATCGCAAGCTGCTGATTGCGTTGTCCTAAGTCACCTAGTCTAAGGGATGAGATGCCGATGAATAATGGTAACAATTATTCAGATAGGTTCCTTAGACAGAGCATTCTGAATCCCAGATTAGGGAAGAGAGCCGCAAGAGGGATGTGTTAAATAAAAATGCTAACTCTTAATACACATGAATAGATCGGTAGATTACCGAGTCATGGAATGAATAGATCGGAGGTACTCCGAGTCATTACAGCTGCATATGGTTATCTGTTATAAGAATGGTTGCTTTGATTTGTGAGTTATAAATTATGTATTTAGAACCAGGAAGCATTTATAAAAAATAAATAAATAAATAAAAAATAAAATTACTTGTTTTAATGTATAAAATGAGGATGTTACAACGTTAATGTGTTGTGCACTAGAAAGCTGAGCCTGCATATTGATATTTTACATGTGTCATCTAACCTATTCTCCTATGTCATCTCTTTTTCCTTTTCCACTTGTGGAGATTGATCGACCCTTTCCCTGATGCTATCACCTTCCTTAGCTTTGGACTTGCCCCTTTTGTGCATCCTTCTATACCTGGTCCCTTGGCATGTTTACTCTAGGATTTTCTTTCATCATTAGGAGTAGTAGTAGCGTTAGAAGTAGGTAGAGGAACCAGACTTTTCTAGAGATCTGTATCAAGCACATAAGGTCCCACAACTTGGAGACAGTTTAATTGTTATCTCAAATGACTTAGTTCTTCTAGATCTGAGACATAGTTGTAAGTTTGACAACCAACACTTTCTAGCATGCCCAGTGGGACAAGAGTGAATAGATTTACATCTTCATCTTAGGAATTTTGATGTGTTTTCCTAAGATCTAGCTTTTGGAGGCATTTTTTAACACATCAAGTGACTCCACTAATATAAACATACCCATTTTTTCATTCGTATACCAGTCCTCCCTCTTTCTTTCATTCATTTTATCCTTATACATCATTCCACCCTTCTCCTTTCAAAGTTGTGCAATCATTACTTATTTCCCTTCCTAGAATTCCCATTTGCAGCAGTAGATCTACTTCCCTCCATCACCAAAGTTTCAACATCCTCCTTCAAATAAACTTTATAAACCCCATTATCCTAAAAATGCATATAACCCACCTTTTTCTAACCAAAATTTTTATGAAGAATAGGTTTATGTAGATGATGGTGGTGAATCCATGACAGAAGTTGATTTTGAGAGGAAAATACAAAAGATGGAGATGGACATGATGCAACTTAAAGTAAAGTTCTCCATAAAGGAAGCTAGATTTGGCTATAAGGTTCCTTGTCCATGGGTCGGCCTTGTACCAGGTTGGTTTAGTGCCTAATAGAAGATGTAGTTTATTATTAAGATGCTGCCTCAAGTTACAAAGTGGGTGGAGCTAATGGAGGCTCAAGAATATAGTGCACGATAACCCTATTAATGGGGAAACTCTCCACTACCATATTACAATCATCCCATTCCTTTGCACCAGCCTACATCATCTCAGCTTGTTGCAAATGTTCCCAGCTTTCTGCATGTTGTCCCCATTGAGAATTCCCCTCCTCCATCCTATCATATTTATTTCTCTACCATCATCCCTCTCATGCGTGCTTCCACTCCTCTTACACATGCACCTTCTGCACCCATCCTCCCATTTCCTTCTGAATCCCCTCTTCCTAGTTGTGCTATAAACAAACAACCCCTTTCCTATGCACCATCCCTAACCAATGTACCCATGTTTGACAATTACAGGATAGTTGAAGAATGGCATGACTCATGTGACTCCAACTGGGATAATGATATCATCAGGGTACCTATTTAAGAATAAATTCAATTAGTTCTAGAGGGCATAGTTATGGAGGATACTAAGTTTCTTATAGAGGAAAAACCATACACGCCAAAGCTTTTTGTGATCCACCCTATAGCACTCCTCTTTAAGACAAGAGTCTACAAGATAATTCCATATGTGGGATTGAGATTTAAAATAATGGGAAAAACACAAGAATCATTTCATGCCCAATCTGATATCTGGCTAGTCTAGAGCCAAGGATAGAATTGTCACCGGTCATGTTCCTTGTAGAACATGAGGTTGAACTTTAGCATGCCAAAGGTCAATAGTAGCACCTCATGGATCTAAGAGTAGAACAAATTTAGGAGGTATATATTCTGTATTTTGATACTTTGAGGAGGGTGAAACACCATCTACAAGTCAATTTTTCACTCTTGTTTCTAACCATGTTCAACGCCAAATCAATTACATGGTTGTAATTTTTTGGGAAGGGAAACTGTTGTTGTAGGCTCACAGCACCCCTGGATGCAAATCAGGCTTCTAGATTGATCACTCAGCATCCAGTGTGATTGCACAACATGGAAACCTCTCTCCAAGTGTGGGGACTTGTGAAACTAAGAGAGGGATCTCTAGATTAGAGGCTAGTTCCTCAAACTCCTCTGATTTAGATCTATATTTTTGCAAAACCACAAAGGTTCAGATCCTAATCCTACTCTAAACTGCAAGGAGATAGAGATAGAAAGTGCAAAAATAAAACTAAACTAATAGGTGATGCACCAAAGGAGGAGTGGTGAAACATTTCTGTCAAGCAAATAGACACAGACCAAAGTTTACAACATAAAACATACACATACTGATAAGATATAATTCAGGATTTGAAATGAAGCAAATAATACAAACAGATGACTGAAACCCATTCACAGAGCTTGCATTATCTTTTAAGTGTAAAAAAAACACGCATTACACCATCAGAGAGGTAAAAGAAAACTGTTACAATCTTTGGAGAGGTCTTATCATTTCTTCCTTCACTTGTTGGAGCTGAAAGAAGAAGTTGCTATGTCAAAAAGTTCCCCTGCTTGAAAATGAGCCAAAACTAGCGTTTACAGTGCAAGGGTCGAGCCCAGGGGACAGAAAAATGTACAAAACATGGGAGCCCATCCCTCCTTGACTGTAGGTGCATTAAAATGGCATGGGGGGACCTTACAAATGCACACCCTATCATTTTGATCGGTTTACAGGAGAATGTGACCCATTCTGCATTAAATCTGGTCGTTGAAAAGTCACTTTTGGCCATGAACACGCATCAGAGCTGTTTCTTGATTTTCTCCCTCTAGACTGCACCAAAACTAGAGATTAACCAGATAATCATGTGGATAATTTCACAAGCTTTCCGTTGATATAAAGAACGTTCCAATCCGAGCTCTAGATCAAAAGATATGGAGATTTGAAGATCTAGGGCACAAAGCAGGCGAAAACAGATTTTTAAACTTTCTTCCCACGCTCTGCCATCTAGATGACACGTGGCATGCATTGATTGGTTGCATGATTATCTCTCCTTTTCTTACCCATGGGTTTTCTTCAATTTTGACCTTTTTGATGATTTTGGGACCTTTTTCCACTTTTTTCCGTGCTTCCGCCCCTTTGGACGACACGTGGCATGATCTTGTTGGTGGACAGGGCATGGGGTCTTACTTCACTTCTACCCCCTTTTTGGCAAACTCAGCCAAATCCTCTAACTTCTCCCTGAGCTCTGCACTTCCCTACTCCATTGGACATGTGTCCAATTCCTATTGGCTCAGGCTGCCCCTTCAAAACTCACCTTTTGAATTTTAGACTTTTCCCTTATGACACGTGTCACCTCTTGGTTGGTCCGCGGGTCTGCCGGCTCTTCCACGTCCACCATGTCCTTTTGTCCCAGATGTCCCACTTTTCCTTGTGCCAAAGTTTCTTGTTTCAGCTGAACCGGCTTTCCGTGTCCCACGCGTCCTTCTGGTCCAAATGTCTTAGTGCTTCGATTCCCTGTTTCGACGAACCGGCCGGTTCGCGTCCTTCGCGTATCTTCATCCCAAATGTCCCTTTGCTGTTTGGGCCACCTGTAGGCTTTTTAGCCGATCCAAGCCTTGGCATCCCAAATGTCCCACTTGTCCTATGACAAGGACTTAGCCTATTTTCACAATTTTTTCTGGCCCAAGCTTAATTTCTGCAACTTTTTCACATTTTCTCAAAGCTTGCTCTTTTCAACCTGGACATGAGAGTTAGAAAACTTTCTGAAGGGACCCTAGAAACATGATTTTTTCTCGGGATTAATCAATTTTCCTGCGACTTGAGAATTCTAATGTATGTTACCAATTCAACCCTGGGGGGTGAAATTGGATAACAATTTGGTGACTCAGCAGGGTCATCTGCCTGCTAGATGAAAAGACCAGTTGCCTGAAGCAGTCCATTGGGCATGGAGTCATCGAATATTTTGTTTAAGACACTAACTGACTCAGAATGTGCAAGTAGGAAGATGGAATGTTACCTGATGAAAGCAAGGACTACAAAACATCTCTATGGACAGCAAGCTGTGCCAAAGCACTTAGGGAAAACAAAACTAACCTACAGCAAAACAATGTGCACAAGCACTTGGAGGAAAGAAAATCTAATCTAATATTTACAGAGGTAGTGAACTTTCCTCTAGAAGTAACGCTTGAGATAGATTCCATTGACTGGAATCTGTAGTTCTTCACCATCCAATGAAGCCAATTGGAAAGCATTGTTGTTCTTGCACTTTGTGACCATGTATGGGCCACTCCAAATGGCATCAAATTTTGAATGCCTTCCCGGTTTTGCTCTGTCCACATCCCATTTCAACACTAGATCTCCAACTTGAAAAGATCTATCTTTGGCCTTCCTATCAAAGGTCTTCTTGATCAAAGCTTGATCCTTTTCCATTGCTTGGGATGCCTGATTTTTGATCTCTTACAGCTCCATCAACTCTACATACCTCACTTCCATGGGCTCAAATTAAAGTAACTCCAGCTGCTTCATGAGTTCCAATGTTGGAAACTCAGGTGACATGGGCAGGATTGCCTCTCTTCCATAGACAAGCCTGAAGGGAGAGTTACCTGTGGATCTTTTGGGTGTGATCCTATCAACCCATAAGGTTGATTTCAGCTTGGTATGCCAAGACCTCTGATTCTCACCAAGAGTCCTCCTAATGATCCTCAAAAAATTCTTGTTTGTAGACTCGGCCTGGCCATTACCCTGAGGGTAATAGTTTGATGAAGTGCTTAGGTAAATACCGTTCTTGACAGCCCACTTAGTCACCCTAGATCCAATGAATGCCAATGCATTATCAGAGATTATTGTAGCAGGTACACCGAATCTGGTTGTTATCCCCTCATAAAAGTCTAAGATGCTAGACTCATTTACCTCTTGGAGTGCTATTGCTTCTGTCCATTTGGTGAAGTAGTCTGTGGCTGTCAAAATCCATTTGTGCCCTTGGCTTGAATTGGGATTAATGACTCCGATGAAGTCCAAACCCCATTGCATGAATGGCTGGTCAACTGAGACTGGATGCAATGGAAGGGCAGCAAGTCTCTCTTTTCCTATGACGAATGCACAATTCTTACACCTCTTGATCCATGCATAGCAATCACTGAAGATTTTAGGCCAATAATAACCAGCCTTCATGATTTTTAGAGCTGTCACTCTTGGTGTGAAATGGCCACTAGCTAGTCCACCATGAAACTCTTCCAACACCTTTTGAATCTGACATGTGCTAATGCATCTCAGTAGCACTCCATTTATATCCCTTTTGAACAAAGCTCCATCAACAATGGCATATGGGACAGCCTGTAATCTGAAGTGTCTCCTTTGGGTCTTGTTCATCTCCGGAGGGCATAGGCCTATGCTTAGGAAGTGCATAATATCTTGTGTCCAGAAAGGAGTGGGGGAAGCATTGTCTTCTTCTTGATTGCCACTTGGCTCATGGCTGTCCTGGACTATCAAAACAACCTCTTCTTCGTTGCATACTTCCTTTTGCTTCCCCAAAACAAGCTACTCACACAGTCCTTTCCCTTTTACCATCTTGGTGATCTTGATATCAATGTCATACTCCATGACACGGGTGATCCAACCTGCCCTTTTCTCATTCAAATCCTTGTTTAGGAGGAATTCCTTAACCCCAGCATGTGAGACAAGCAGTTGAATCTTATTGTTTGAGACCAAATGTCTGAACTTCTTCAAGCTCCTGATGACAGCAAGGACATGCTTTTCGATGAAAGAATACTTTATTTTGTAATCTTCCAAGGTTTGGCTGAAGAATGCTATGGGCTGTTCTAAACCTTCTCTATTCAGCTGTGTTAAGATAGCTGAGATTGTGTCTAATCCTCCAAACACATACAACATAAAGTCCTTTGAAAAGTCTGGGTTGATAAGAGTTGGAGCCTGTGATATTGCATGCTTGATGCTTTCAAAACTCTCTTTGCCTTCTACTGTCCATTTGAATGCCAGACTCTTATTCAACATCATTGTTAGAGGCTTCAGAAGAGAGGCAAAATTAGGCACAAATCTATGGACAAAGTTTATTCTTCCTAAGAAGCTTTGAAGAGATTTCTTGTGGTGTGGCAATGGGAGCGTTCGGATGGCTTCAACCCTTTTAGGATCAATTGTTATCCCTTCCCTAGAGACAATGTGGCCCAACAATTTGCCCTCGTGTGCCAAGAATATACACTTCTTTGGATTCAACGACACTCCAAACCTTCTACACCTATGAAACACTTGCCTGAGGTGAAAGAGATGGTCTTTTGCATTCTTTGAGAAGACAGTGATATCATCTAGGTATACCAGCACTATATTGTTGATTAAGCCTTTGAATGCCATATCCATAGCTCACTGAAATGTTGCTCTGGCATTTGATAGGCCAAATGGCATATTCTTGTAGGCATATATGCCCCATTTAGTTGTGAAAGCTGTCTTGAATTGGTCTTATCCCTTCACCATAATCTGATTATAGCCTGAGTAGCCATCAAGTAGTGAAAACCTTTCTGAACCAGCCACCACCTGCAATATTTGCTCGATGGAAGGGAGTGGATAATGATCCTTGAGAGAGGCTCTACTCAAATCTCTGAAGTCGACACACAGCCTGATCTCTCCATTTTTCTTTCTGACTGGGACTAAGTTGGCGACCCAGCTTGAGTGTTTGATGGGGAAGATGATACTAGGCTCAATAAGCTTGCTTAACTCTTTTCTCATTAGAGGTTCAATATGGGGATTCACTGGCCTTTACTTTTGCCTGATAGGCTTGGATTCCAGATCCATCTCAATAGTATGTTGTGCCAACTCTGGGTTGAAACCTCTCAGATCTTTGTAATTCCAAGCAAAAACATCTGGGAATTC
This sequence comes from Taxus chinensis, assembly GCA_019776745.2. Classification (NCBI taxonomy): domain Eukaryota; kingdom Viridiplantae; phylum Streptophyta; class Pinopsida; order Cupressales; family Taxaceae; genus Taxus; species Taxus chinensis. Next base: position 315,196,181 of record CM034154.1, read on the forward strand.
TTGACAAAGTTGAACAAAATCAGATTTCTCTTGTGAGGTACTTACTTTGCCAATCTGCAATGTTTTTCTTTCTCACACTAAAATAGGCTTTGAATCTTCTCCCTTTACTTGAATGTTCACTTTCTCCTTCTAGAACTGATCATTCGGGTTGAAGATTGACTCCAAGGTTATGAGGCCTTTTGGTAATTTGTTAGTTCTCAGCTGTACTACCTGATCACCATATTGCTGCTCCATCTTGTCTTGATTTCTAGTGGAGAACTCAGCTTCTTCTTGTAGGAAATTAACAATTTTCTGATCATTCTCGAAGACTTGCCAACTCATGCCGTTATCTGGAGTAGATGGTCTCACAACCAATTTGATATGAGGCTAATATTTCTCACTTTTGATACTCTCTACAACATCAAACGCAGCCCCAATTGCTGCAAGTCTGTCAGCGGCTTCATTCTTTTTTCTTGGGATGGAATTGATGCTAAAAGCTTCAAAATATTCAATAAGATCCCATACCTGATTTTTGTAGCACTTAAGAAGATCATTTTTGGCAGCATTTTTTCCCTTGACTTGGTTTACGACCAGCTCACTATCACCAAATACTTGTAAATTCTTGATGCCTTTCTTCATTGCCCAGTGCAGTCCAAGAATTAAGGCTTCATACTCAGTCGTGTTGTTTGAACAGGAAAACTGGAAACGGAAGCCTGAGTAATACCTTATACCTTGCAGTGAAATGAGCATAGCTCCTCCTCCTGCACCTTGTCTACTCCTTGATCCATCAAAGAACAATTGCCATACTTCATTCTTGTGCTTATGATTTGTCTTGGTGATGCTGGGGAGAGGTTGATCCTCTTCATGTAAACAATAAACTCCTAGCTCAGATTCTTCTATTTCTTGATAGGGATCAAAAGCATGCACCTTGCTTGCCCATTCATCAAGAGTCAAATCTAGGATTCTTCCAACCTTGGTGTCAGTTTCATCAGTGCCAGGGTAATCTTCTTGATCAAATGCTAAGCAATTAGCATTAATTTGGCTGGTACTGTAAGGCTCAATGTGAAAGTTTGCAATAGCTTCAGACTTGATTGTGGCCTTGGTTCCATACCTTGTTCTGAATAGCATGTGTGACCAATCAGTAGACAAATACCCTCCAATCTTGGCCATGAAGTCCCTTGACAAGCATAATGCAAAGAGTGGTGGCAGGTCTATGACTGACACATCTTGTAACACTATTACGTTGGGACATGCATGCAGTGTGAGGCTCAAACCTCTGATTACTCCAACTGTTGTCACTGCTGTCCCATCTAATTTCACTACACCCTTGGAGATGACTTCATATTGAAGCCCTAGCTGATTAGCTATTTGCTTGGGCATTACTTAACTACTTGCCCCAGAGTCAATCATGCAATTATGTACCAACTTATCCCCTATGATCAATGAAACATAAAATGGAGGGGGCTTCAACATTTTACCTTGCTGACCTCCATTATTTCCTTCAGGTTGGGTAGCATTTGTGAGTACCTTTTCTTACATTTGGACCTGTTGATTTGAAGTTGACCAGTCCTTCATGGCAGCTTGTAGCAAATCTCTTTGGCCTGGGATGGATAGTGATTCCCACATTGATATGTTTACATTTGTCCTCTTCATCTAGTCAATGATATTGAATGGGGATGAAGCATCCCTCTGCTATCCCCTAGCTTGTGCATTCATTCCTTGCATGTGGGCAGCAACAACTAGCATCTAAGTTCGTTTAGGAGCTGGTTTGGGTGCTCCTTGCACGTTTGGAACTGCATTTTGTTTTCCAACACCTTATGGAGTGACAGAAGGTCGTGAACTACTTGGGGCCAATGGCTGTTCTTCACCCAAATTTCTTCTTTTTGACCTTGTGTTGGCTGCAACACTCTGAGAGGGTATTTGATTCATACCACAGAAATCTTCAGCCTGCCAATTGACAAGAGTAGTTTCATTCGGAGATGTACCTTGCTGAGATGCTTCCTGCTGCTGATCTCCTTCGTGGCTAGACTCTTGCGACCCACTGATGGTTTGCACCATCAGGGCTTGATTTAATGCACCGTTAAAGCACATTGATTGGTTGTGTGGCTGACTACATAGAAAACACCAATCATATTCTTGGGCCATGTTATTTTGGACTGGCACTAATACTTTTGAAGAAGATACAACATTGGGGTTATAGGGCTGAAATTTCCTATTAGTGGGAGGCCTTACTTGGCTTTGATTTTGATTTGCAGCCTGAGTTGGTGACCTATTTTTTTGGTATGGCTGCCTATTAGGCTGAGCTTGGGGTTGATAAGAAGGTCTGAAACCTTGGGCTTGCTGTCTCTTGAGAGTAACCAGCTCGTTGCCTAGGTTTTACAATTGTTTCATGACCTCTTGGAGTTCATTTGAAACACTAGAGGATGAAGTAGAAGTTTCATTTGAACTTTGATTTCTAGGTGTAGGAACAAGAGCCAAAGTGGGTGTTTGACTAGTGCTTGGACTTTCTAAGTTTGGATACAAGGGCATGGGAGGCCTAGGAGCTAGTTTACTAGCTTGAATAAGATAGTTGTTGGCTCTAATGGCAATGCTATAAGCAGCAGGTAAGGTTGTGCCTCCTATAGATTGAATTAACATAGAAATATCAGAATTCAAAGCTTTAAGGTAATATAGAAAAGCACCTTCTGCTGTTGGCCTGACTACCACTGGAATTCTATCCCAAGACCTTTGAAATCTGAATTTGAAGTCAGTCAGCTGCTCATTGGGGGCTCTCTTGATAGTTGTCAACTGCTCCAAAAGAGAAAAGTTGTCTCCCTTCTCTCCAAATTTCTCGTGAAGTGCAATGCACAGCTGATTCCAGTTTGTAATAGAACCAGCCCCAAGGCTCCTAAACCATTGCAATGCTTTACCCTAGAATGAAGATGCCAGTAATTTGACAGCCGCTTGCATTTCATCGATTTCATGGATTGCACAAAGGTTAGCAATATCTTTAACATGATCTCCTGGAGTAGTCTGATTTTCTCCAGTGAAGTAGGGAATGTTCTTTAAGGCTGCAATAGGAACTGGATGTTATGCATTCAGAGCAAGTGGGCTGCTTCCTGTGAAGTTGACGTAGGGGTTGTTCTTAGCCATTCTGATTGGTCTTAAAACCCTTATATATTGAAAGAAAGGCTAGTCAGGTGGAGGAGTTGAGAGAGTTCTGTTTGGTGGAGATGGAGACCTTTGAATCCTTCTTCCTCTTTGCCTTCTTCTTGGAGATAACTACAGGTATTGAAATAGCACCTCTTCTTCTCCAACTCTTGACCTTGTGGTGATTCTTCTCATGAGTTTTCAGGCCTGCACTACTAAAACCAGTTGATTCTTCCCCTTGGAGTCACCAGATATGTAAATAATAGCTCTTATAAGCAAGAAAACTATAGCAGATGCATATAAATTTTGCTGCAATAAAAATGAGACCTCTAGTGTCCCACCGGGCGTGCCAAAACTGTTGTTGCAGGCTCATAGCACCCCTGGATGCAGATCAGGCTTCTAGATTGATCACTCAACATCCAGTGTGATTGCACAACATGGAAACCTCTCTCCAAGTGTGGGGACTTGTGAAACTGAGAGAGGGATCTCTAGATTAGAGGCTGGTTCCTCAAACTCCTCTGATTTAGATCTATATTTTTGCAAAACCACAGAGGTTCAGATCCTAATCCTACTCTAAACTGCAAGGAGATAGAGATAGAAAGTGCAAAAATAAAACTAAACTAATAGGTGATACACCAAAGGAGGAGTGGTGAAACATTTCTATCAAGAAAATAGACACAGACCAAAGTTTACAACATAAAACATACACAGACTGATAAGATATAATTCAGGATTTGAAATGAAGCAAATAATACAAACAGAGGACTGAAACCCATTCAAAGAGCTTGCATTATCTTTTCAGTGTAAAAAAAAACACATTACACCCTCAGAGAGGTAAAAGAAAACTGTTACAATATTTGGAGAGGTCTAATCCTTGCTTCCTTCACTTGCTGGAGCTGAAAGAAGAAGTTGCTATGTCAAAAAGTTCCCCCCCTTGAAAATAAGCCAAAAAAGGCTTTTACAGTGCAAGGGTTGAGCCCAGGGGACAGAAAATGTACATAACATGGGAGCCCATCCCTCCTTGACTGTAGGTGCATTAAAATGGCATGGGGGGACCTTACAAGCCCACACCCTGTCATTTTGATAAGTTTACAGGAGAATGCGACCCATTCTGCATTAAATCTGGTCGCTGAAAAGTCACTTCTGGCCATGAACACGCGTCAGATCTGTTTCTCAATTTTCGCCCTCCATACTACACCAAAACTCGAGATTAACCTAAGAATCATGTAGAGAATTTCACAAGATTTCTTTTGATAAAAAGAACGTGCCAATCTGAGCTCTGGATCGAAAAATATGGAGATTTGAAGATCTAGGGCACAAAGCAGGTGAAAATGGATTTTTTAAATTTCTTCCCGCGCTCTGCCATCTGGATGACACGTGGCATGCAGTGATTAGTCGTGTCATTCTCTCTCCTTTTCTTACCCACAGGTTTTCTTGAATTTTGACCTTTTTGATGATTTTGGGACCTTTTCCACTTTTTTCCGCGCTTCTGCCCCTTTGGACGACACGTGGCATGATCTTGTTGGAGGACAGGCCGTGGGGTCTTACTTCACTTCTACCCCCTTTTTGGAAAACTCGGCCAAATCCTCTAACTTCTCCACAAGCTCTACACTTCCCTGCTCCATTAGACACGTGTCTAATTCCTATTGGCTCGGGCTGCCCCTTCAAAACTCACCTTTTAACTTTTGGACTTTTCCCTAATGACACGTGTCACCTCCTGGTTAGTCCGCAGGTCTGCTAGCTCTTCCACGTCCACCGCGTCCTTTTGTCCTGGATGTCCCACTTTTCCTTGTGCCGAAGTTTCTTATTTCGGCTGAACAGGCTGGTTCACATCCTTTTGTGCCAAATGTCCCAGTGCTTCGCGGGACAAATTCTTCCGGTTCACCCGATCCGGCCGATTCGCGTCTTTAAGGCCCAAATGTCCTGAAATTTTGGTGCAAAAGTTCTCCTTTTCGGCCGATCCAGGCGGTTCATGTACTCATGGCTCGAATGTCCTAAACTGTTAGTCGATTTTCTTATCTTTCAGCTGAACCGGCTTTCCGCGTCCCTCGCGTCCTTCTGGTCCAAATGTCTCAGTGCTTCGATTCCCCATTCCGGCCGAACCGGCTGGTTCACATCCTTCACATATCTTCATCCCAAATTTCCCTTTGTTGTTTGGGCCACCTGTAGGCTTTTTGGCTGATCCGTGCCTTGGTGTCCCAAATGTCCCACTTGTCCTAGGACAAGGACTTAGCTGATTTTCACAATTTTTTTTAGCCCAAGCTTATTTTCTGCAACTTTTTCACATTTTCTCAGAGCTTGCTCTTTTCAACCTGGACAGGAGAGTTAGAAAACTTTTTGAAGGGACCCTAGAAACATGATTTTTTCTCGGGATTAATCAATTTGCCTGGGACTTGAGAATCTGATGTATGTTACCAATTCAACCCTGGGGGGTGAAATTAGATAATAGCAACTTCTTCTCCCTTCCTGTTATAGGTTTTACTTGAGTTCCCTTTACCTCTGGTTAGTGTAGGGTAGATTAGGTTTTCTTTCAGTAACACAAGTTCTTTTTTACACTCTATATGTTTCCCTTGGGATATGTCTGATTTCAGATTTATACATATCTGTGTTTGGCGCACTCCCTCTAGCGCCATTTTCCTTCTATTGCGTGTTTACACACCCCTTTTGTTACTCTTTGGGATTGTAGTTTAGTTTTAGCAAAGACAGTTCCAAAAATCTACATAGATTTCCAATATTAGAATCCAAGTCAGAATATCTCTATGGGAGAAGTGGTTTAGTTCAGAGTTTAAGAATGATTCAGGTGACTCCAAGGGTGTTCTTCAAATTATATATTAGATTATGTTCAATGCCAAACTCCATGCCTAATGGATGCTCCCAAGGCTACTGGTCTCATCATCTAGCAGTCAAATGACCTTCGAAAGTCACCAACATGTTTTCCTAAATAAATCCCCTACTTATTTGGATAACATATTTTTTATTCTGACTCTAATGTTTCACATTTTAGGTTACACACACTTAGACTTGCTCCCTTGGCACAACTTGCTTGGTTGTAGTTCGTCTGCACACCCTTAAAAACCTTTTTGTTTCTCCTTCTACAGTCTTCTATATCATTACATTTCCCCTTTATGCCTTCCCTCTACACACCCACTTTCATTCTAGTCTATTGTACTATCCTTGGACATTCATCTACAGATTTACCTCCCAAATTGGATAAGTCCCTGGCATTCCTCATGCACGCTTGCATACACTAAACTCCATCACATGCCCCCTTTATTTCTACTACCATGTACCCTTCTATTGTTGGATTTTCATGCCCTTTTTACATACTTTCTTTATATAAGTATGGCTTCTTTCCTTCTGCATGTGTTGTGTTCGTGCACATATATTTCACATGTGCACCTTGCGTCTTCTACACCAATCACTATGCCACGTCATTTTTCATACTTGAGTGTGCTACATGTAACCCATCAAAGCACACCAATAGGGAAAAAAATCTATAAAAATAACCGGTGTGTGACATGTGGCAAAAAAGAAAAATCAAATGAACAATTGGACGATTTCTTCAGTCAATTAGCGCATGCCACATGCCAATTCATGTTAGCATGACTAGTACACTTCTGACACCCATAACTTATGTTGTAGAGCTCTAATCAGCATGTGCTTTGGATTTTCATAAAGTTACTATAACAAGCTACACATTAGACTATTCAAATTCAAATCTAGGTAGGATTTGGTAAGCAAAAAATAGGGAAACATCTTTCTGATCATTAATTCACACATCTAATCAACCTCAACCACCATATTTCAATCATATCTTGCTTCTTCCTTCTTCCACATGCCAAACATACATAGGAAAGCACATCTTACATCCTTATAGGTATATTTATAGGAATCTATCAGTTACTATTGGTGGTTGAAGATTTAAAATTTAAGTTTCCCTCCTTTTCTCCTTCGTTTCTCTCCTTTTTATTATATAAGTAGTAGATTTTTTCTTTGTAAAAAGGATCCCTCTTTGTTGTAATGACACCATGGTTTTCATAGCTTGACATGGTCTCTGCAATTTATTCTCACCTATTTTCTTGAACGTAACTGATTGTGCATCCCTTAAGGAATAAAATCATGTTTTGTAGAACTCTTGTCTTTCCTTTCTCATTTTCATTACATATCACCTCTCTATTTTCATTTTATGGCATGTTGTGTGTCTCCTCTCCTTGTAGTCCCCATGTTTATATGTTGTGTGTGCTATAAATCCAATCTTGTGTATTGATCTATGGAGTGCGTCATCTTCCCTCTTCTCCTGCACCCTCTCTATTTCCTTTTCTGCTCATGGAGAGTGATCGACCCTTTACTTGGTGTTATCATCTTCCTTAGCTTAGGATTTTCCATTTTTAGACATCCTTCTATCTCTGGTCCCTTGGCATGTTTAGTATAGGGTTTTCCTTCAACATTAGGATTATCAATAGTGTTAGAAGTAGCTAGTGTAACTGGCCTTCTCTGGAGATCCGTCTCAAGTGCGCAAGGTCCCACAACTTGGAGATGGTTCCATTGCTATCTCAAATGACTCGGTTGTTCTAGATCTAAGAAATGAGTGCACATTTGAAAACCAATAACACCCTAGTCAGAGACTAGAGATGACAAATGACTACATAATGACACATGACACTCCCCAAGAGATGACCAAAACCATGCAAATAGCTGACAACTGTGTAAGAAAAGTGAAAATGACAACTGACCGATTGATGATAGGACTAGGGTATGTGCCATTATTGGATACTTTTCTAACGTGAGATCCATATATAAAATAATATACTTGACAGTAAAAATGTACTAGTAAGTGCGTGATTTTGTGACTACAATAGAGTATTAGATAATTATTTAAATACAAAAAAGACAAAAAATGATAGGTCATAGTTTTTGAAAATATTCATCTCTACTACCAAATATTTCAAGTCAATACTTATGGATCCTAAAATAGTATGCCAGATAAATATTAGATCTCAAATATTCAACATATGCATGTGATTTCAAACTCTAAGACACTATGCATATAAATTAAAGTTAATTATTCATATTATTACGGTAAATTTCGTTAGTGGTATGAATTTATTTACGTAAATTTCAGTTTTTTTGTGTTTATTATTTTATTATGTACTATTTTTAATTCAATTGAAAATAATATAAATTAAAAAACTATTTTTATTAGATATTGTATAACTAGAAGATATACAATGAGGAATAATACAAATAAAAAAAACAAGCATGACACATAAGCCTAGAGAGTAACATTTGAAAAAAGTTAGCAAAAAACTAGCTAACTACAACATACTTAACACAATAGAGAACTAAACTAGATACTAGTTTACATAAAATAGGAAAAACAACCTGGCTCATTCAATCATAAGATTACTCTAAGTCTGAATAATTGATCTAAGTTTCCACCATGACAGTAATGTCAGGATTATTACTTTCCTTTTTTTTGTGCATTCATAGTTTTCTTACATGGACCACTACTAGAATCCTCAACTGATTAAACTAAAATAGGAATATTCTAGTGTAATCTGATGCTATGCAAACTAGTAAATAACAACTAAATAAATAAAGGAAATGGCCCAAATGACTAAGTAAATAGAAATGTGAAACCCTAATGTGTAAGAGGGGGTTAATAAGTCCTTATCTGATTCAACAAAGGTTCGGGGACTATGTTGTAGTGTAAACCAGATAAATAATGGGGAGGAAATGATCACACAAAATCTTGAGAAAGTGTGGATCTAAGCTCTCTGACTGGACTGGGTCACTTAAAAGGGGACAAGGGCACCCCTTGGGCACCCTGGTCTGCTGAAATGGCCTAAAAACCTTCTCTAAGGATTTGTTAGGTATTCATTTTTGTTCTCCTTAAGTCGTGTGTATGTCACTAAATTGCATCAGATGTTGCTATAAGACCGAAAATAAAGAATCACCTTCAAAACCCTAGAAAAAGCTTCAAAACCCTAAAAAATAAATATGCATATAAAGGGGTCAGACTATCCTTAGTGACCACAATGGTAGACTTACTAACTGAGCATTGCACTACATATCAGACCCAATTTAGTTCTAGGTATGTGTGTTCAAATCATGCCATAGGTTGATCATTTTCTAATCACACTTTATGAAGTAACGAGAAAATAACTAGATGTAGAATGTAGTAAATGTGTGCATGGAAAAAATAGAATCTCCTCCTATGAAGTGTGATGTATATGAACAAGCCTTATGTTCCTTGTGATGGAGCTAGATGGATGTAAATGTAGCTTTAGGTGCCTTTGATGGATGTAATTCTAGATGGTGATAGTAGATGTTTACTGCTTGGTCCCTCGTTATGGTCACATAACTTTATACTTATATGGTTCTCTTGTTCTAATTTCTTAATTAACCCTAAAAAGGTCTACTGCCAAAAAGATAGAAATCTTAAATGGCTATAAAGTTCTTGAAAGGTGAGAGAAAAGAGAATAGAGGATCAGGGCACCCCAGAGGGGACTAGGGTGCATGGAGCGCCCTAGTCATAGTAGGGAAAACACAATGTGATAAAACTAACTGGGCAAGTATAGTTGAAAGACTGGAAATATAACAACAAGAACTATAAAAATGGCCAAAGACATGGGTTAATTAATAATTTCTTCACTCAATAACCATATGAATATTATTATGAAATCGGGACTAAATATTGACTCCAAGTGCATGATTTAGTGACTACATCAACACACTTATTCATAATATGAATTCCTTTTATTGAAGTGAGGTAGATGATTTGATCACTTTCTTTTTCTTCTAAGTAGAATCTGAGTTTTTTTTTGTACTCCCCTTGTAACCCTTAGGGGAAATTTTCTGTTAGGAAATCATGTTAGTTCTAACATTATATTAGTGGGTTGATTATGAGAGTAATTAATAAATGTAATTATGTGGGTGATTTGTTAATAGGGTTGATCGAGTTATAACAACTAACATATACACACACACACACACATGTGTGTGTGTGTATTTATGAGTTGTTTCAATAACTCAACAATATTTAGATGGGTTTATGTAGGAGAATTTGTATCTATCTTATTATTTAGGAGAGGAAACTCCTATATATTTGTATATCTACTTATTATAGTTTGTATGGTATGAATTGAATAGTTTTTTATTGTGTTTAATGTTTTCCAACATTTCTTTTGGTATTAACAAATTCATATTATCCCATGTGATCGAAGGTTAATGCATTTTTTAGGGGGAATCTTACCACTCATCATTACCCTGAGTGATAGGAATATATAAATTTTTAGGAATAACTTATATTTTTATTTGATAAGGAATTGGATAGTCCCTATTTCAGTCACTCTGTCTATTATAGAAATTTTGTGTTTGTTTTGTTGGATCAGAATATTTGACTAAGATAAAGAAACTACCAAGAGTACTATCATTCTATTGATAGTATCATTTCCTTGAAGATTTTACAAAAGTGTAATTTATCTACTCTTAGTAATTTGTATGATGTAGATATGTAGATATGTATGCCATCTTTGTTACATATATATTTTATTTTTTCATTTCCTTCTCATAGTGCATATGAAGAATCATATTTTTGATAAAGGTGTGAGGCATATTTGAGTGGTATGTGTACTATTTTGAATAATGTTGATACATTACAAATCATAGTGGAGTAGAAGAGTTGAAAAGGTGCTCTAAGTTCATCATTTTCTTGCACTTTCCACTTATTCCTCTAAAAAAATATATCAACATGCATTCTCCAACCAAACATTTACTATACATAGGTATTTTTAGCTAACTATTCTCCCCTTTGTTGTTATTGAATGTGGTTTTGATTGTTCCATTGTTTGGTTAGATGAGATTAGGGATTTTTGAACTATCAAAGCTTATATATTGGCTCCATATGGATAAGTGTTTGATTCATGGGGTTGGAAAAAAGGATAACACCACGTCATATCTTTAGTTATATTATTTTATGTAGGGGTAAATACTCTGATAATATTTTTAATGGTTGGGTATGAAGGTTAAATAGGTCTAGCATGAGTAATTTGATTTTGAGGTTGTACTCTATTCTTTTTGTACATATGGTTGGTAAGGCCTTGGAGGAAGTGGAGCTTGTTTCCTTCTCATACTATTCACTAGAATTACCTCTTTCGAATACTTCGGATAAAGTTTGAATTACCAAAACCCTTCTTACAATAGATCAATTTGTCATGGGATTTATAAGGCATGACACATAGAGACATTCATTTTATTTTTTCTTCATTTTCTTAGTAATGTTTATAGGTGTTATAGAATTGTGAAAATTATGAATAACTTCATCCTTATTTGGTTTTTCAAGGGCATGTTGGTATAGAATTGGTTATACCTTTATCACCTTTGGTATCTTGGGTGAATCCTCTACCGATTTTGATATTCCTCCTCCTTGACCATGTTTCATTTGAGGACTAGATTTATGAATTTATGGTTCCAATAATTTCTTCTTGGATATTTTATTATAGTCATAATTCACTTGAGGTTGTTTGTATTTATTGAGATGATTTACCACACATAGGTCTCCTTGTTTCATGTTAACCAAGATCCCTACTATTTTTGTTATAGGTGGATGTGATGGTTAATTTGTTTGGTTTGATGGGACCATGGAGTTTTGAACTATCAAATCTTGTGTGTTAGCTCCATGTGGAGAAATTTTTAAATCATGGGGATGAGAGTAATGATAACACCACATCATCTCCTCATTTGTATAGTTTTGTGTAGGTACCAATGCTTTGATAAAATTTGTGAGGGAAGGTTATAAATGATGAATGGGTCTAGCAGGAGTAAAATGATTTTGAGGACACACTCTATTATATTTTTATGTAATGTTTTATGGTTAGTAAGGCCTTGAAAAAAGTGGAGCCTATTTCCTTCCCATACTAGCCACTTCATTTTCCACATTTCTTAAAAGGGTTTTAGAATCATCCAACTCATTTTTATATTTGTTAGGGATGGATATTAGTGGTTAGACCATCATAAAATAAGGTTGGGTTACCACATGGAGTGTTAACTCAGGAAAAGAGGCATACGAGGTGTAGGAGCCAACTTACGTGATTGAGATAGGTTTTTCTCATAAAGGATAGCAATACCAAATTTTTTTGGAAGATCTGACCTTCCCGTAGATTGGATCATAAAAAATATTTTTGAATTTATATCTCTAAGATAATATAAGAAGGTAGAGTGAGAAGAAGGCCTTACAAAAAGTGGGATTCTATCGCAAGTTCTCTAGAATTTAAAGTTGAATTCAAATATCTCTTTTTTGGGTGTCCTCTTTATTTTTGTGAGATGCTCCATGAGTGATAAGTGATCATGTTTTTTGAGAACTACCTTTCTAATATGTCACTAAAACTATTCCATTTATTCATAGAGGTGGGATGGAGGCTCCCATACCATTCCAGGGTTTTACCTTTCAAGGAAACAACAAAGAACCTCATTATAACATCCATCTGGGTTATGTGGTGGGAAACAAAGAGATGCATTATTTTTGTAAGATGGCTAGTGGGGTTATCAGCGGTGAAATAGGGTAATATTTTGAGGGTTGTAGTTGGTATGTCATTACACACATTTATGGCTAAATGACAACTAACATTGAATATTGGGAAGGGAAATTTAATTATATGAGCCATGGATTTGAGGGGTTGAAGGTTTTTTTCAAAATTTTAGAGGGAATCCTAGGTGGAGGCATTAATATGGCTCTTTGAGGTTGAGGAGTTTTCTCATACCTTTGTAGCGATCTTCTCTTATGTATTTTGGGTGACAGAAAAAAATCAATAGGCTTTTCCTTCATAATAGTACTTCTTATTGTAATTTTTTGCATATGCTAAAGGGAATTGGAATTTCTATGTTAGAGTATATAACATGATCATCAGGAGCTAAAACAAGGTTCAAACACTAATCAAAATAAAGAATGCACCAAGTCTTAGCTGAAAATTATGAGAAAATCCATAGGAACACTATAAGAAATGAGACGTAATCTAAATTTAATCAGGTCTAGGTTTCCTACTGGGAACGCCAAAACTATTTTTATTGAAATGTGTTCCTGATACAAAGTGGCTAAATCTGAGAGAAAATGGATAACATAGCAACAAAAATGGGATTATCTCTATTTTTTCTAGACTTTATCCTTGGAGATAATCCTCCAAATAAGGTCAAATCCCTTTCCTATATTACCCAAGTTCTATCACTAATTTACTCTTATCTAACTTTGGTGAAGAAATTGGGGAGAAATAAAATAAAGTAGACACATATGATGAAATAACAAAGAATTAAAGATCACACCCCTTAAGATGAAAATGTGAAGACGGATACAATGATGAAAAATAGAGATAAACCAAAACAAACTCTATATTTTAATCCAGTTTTCATTCCTGCATAAATGACATATTGAAAATAAACAATGCAACTGTTACATATAATAAACTATAACCATGATAGAGAGGTAAGAGACATTTTGAAAAAAAACAAAGGGCAGAAGTAATCCAAAATATCAAATGCATTAATTGGTCAAGATATACATATTCGGTCATAATAAATTTCAAAGTATTTACACATATACAAAGCCAAAATCAGATGCATGCAACTTAAAATGCTCAAGAAATCAAAATATTATAGTAACTTTACATTGAAGGGAAGGATCCTTTCAAAAATGATACACAACATATTTTTCGAATAAAATAAATATGATAGATGAAGAAGAATGGATCAAAATGATGATGAAGATTCTCTTTTTCCCTCATTTATATATTTTCTAAAATATAAGGAATCTCTAGAAGTTCTGGTATATGCTTAAACTCAAATGATCATCTCAAGAGCACTTCGTATCATATTCCAACATGCCTCTTCAATTTGTTATGATGATTTCAAATCATGAACACAAAATCTTAAGATAAAACATCCCTTGAAGGTAACTCAATGAGAGATCAATGGATTCCCATGAGATAAGGAGTAATATATGAAGATTAGGTGGTAATTTTCCTTTATCAATGATGATTAGATCCCTTTTGACCATTATAACTCATCACCAATGATCAAAAACATGTTTTAACCTTTCCTTTGCATTTTGGTTAGTTATGGAGGGTATATACCATATGAGAAGCATATTAAATAAAATATATCATCCAAAATCATATCAAGATTGATAAAGGCACCATAAGTTTGAGAATATATACTAAAACTACCTAAACCTCTATCAAGGAGCTCCCCCAATTCTCTAAATAATTTTATCTGAAATCAATATATGAGTGTGTCCCTCATGAATATGTTTTGAATGATATTGTTCATAGGTGAAAAGGAGGATTAAATAAAATTTATTAGAAAAACAAAATATCTCTATTGTGTCACAATTTAATGTCCCCAAGCTCATAATAATGTTGGGCCAAACTATTAAATTCAACCTAGTGGAAGATAAATTGTAGAGAATTTTAGGCCTCACAAATATCATCCATGTATGCATTGTTGATATGTATTTAATCAATGTCATGGTGGCATGTGGAGGGAACATGTCAGGGGAATATTTTAGCAGACATGGTTAGGCTAATTGTTGACACTTGTACTTGTTACACTAACATGTCCTTCATTGGTATGCCTCAAGAATAGCAAGTGAGCCTTTAAATCTATAGAAAAAATGAGATACATGGGAAATATGATTTCCACCAATGTTCCCCATTATATGTGTCTCAAATCTATGTACTACAAGGTTAAACAAGTTAGCCATGTCCAAGGGCATACTGTTTCTCCAATTTCCTCCATGTTTCTCTCTATATTCCAAGATTTGAACAACAATTGTCTAAAATGTTTAAAGGAAGTGGTACTTAGCTGGATCACAACTCTGATGATTCCAAAAATTAATGGTCATCACTTTCTCCCTTTTCCACTTGTTAATAATCTAACACTTGTAAGATGTGGAGCTTTAAACAGAGCTGAGGGAAAATTTTAGTGTTCTAAAGATGCAAGAAATCCAATAGGAAACACTTATTGCCTATTGATTTGAGCACCAAATTTGACCAAGTTACAGAAAACGATATGCTTAAAACTAACATGTGTCTACCTTCTTCAAAAATTAATTTTGACGAGTTAGCCAAAAAAGAAATATAAAGGAATTATGCATTTTTTAATGTATAAAGGAGCAAAATACATGAATTCAACTAAGTGCTTCCTGAATTTTCTTGTAAAAAATGATAGCTAGCTAACATAAGTATTTTTGAAAAGTTTTGAGGTGTCAAGGTGCCTAAAATGGATGATAACATGATTAACACCTCTAAATCTATACTTTGTAACTAGTTTCCCAAATATAGAGTGTGATCTCAGGAAACAATGCTTTTCTAATAATTTCAATTATTAAATGTGAAAAAGAGGACAATATCTCCAAACTATTTATATTTTTCATAATCAATGGTGTCTACATCATTTCAGCCAAACCTAAGGCCTTGAAATGTTTTGTACAAAACCCTCTCGAAATTTCATCCACCACCTTTGATCATTTTACAACCAACGATAGAACATTTGCCTATGGTAGTATGGTTTTTGACAATATTGGTACTAGATAATAATGACACATATGGTAGGTAAGGTTGTATGTGTCACAAGTCAATCAACAAGTTACAATTTTGCATTAATACTTATTATTTAGTATAAGTATACTAATGATATGACACTAAAATATCTATTAAAAGTATTTTGAAGAACAAAAATAAATTTAAGTTTTTACTAATTAATACATGGATGTTGGTATTTAAAATTCATTAATGAATATAATGTCATATTGAAAACATATGCATTAATTAGAAGATATGGAATTGGTCTTTAATATGTAAATTCATATTTGTAATGATATCCCTACAATATATGCATTAATTAAAATATATATCCTTCCTTTCTCCATATGTTATAAAAAAGGATACTCATTAGTCATGATAGATAGTGGAAGGATCCATTTCAAGACAAGTAATTTGTTATGATTTTGTATAAAATGAAATACAATATTTTCCAAGGTCCTGTAACTATTCATCTATGGAAGGAATATAAAATATATCAACATGTGTTATTGAGGAAGTTCAAAAAAATAATGGGACCATACCAATAACCCTAAAAAAATTCACCAACACACACTGAGATATTTTGGGAGCCCCCCTCCCCCTCCATGGTACCATTGTATTTGATATAAATGGATCTAAGAAATTGGACCTGATTCCTAATGTGATGTCTACTTTGTATGTGTACATTTTTGGAAATATAAAAAATAAAGTTGGTACTTCTTATAGTGCTTCATCCACTATTGCTTATGATTATCCTTTAGGTTATGCATACCTAGCTTTCCAATGAAATAGAAAAGAAGATGAGTTATAGATTTTTATTTTTCTTCCATATTTCTTATAAGTACTAGGACTTTGAGTATGAGAAATTTCCAATATATGTAAGAACTTAGGATGTAGTTGGATATGGTCACCTTTAATATTAAAGGAGTGTAATTATTGTTAACCATATCTTATTTCTAGAATCTGTATCTTTAGAGAATTCTTATCACGATGTCGATTTTCATAAGGTTTTACCCATAACCCTTCATGAAATAAAGTGTTTTATTTGGTTTATTTTTATAAAAAACCTTCATAAAATTACAAATCCTACCAAAGATGATGTTTATTAGAGTAATTTGTAAGAGAAAAAAGGAAAGCAACAACAATAATGTAAGTATGATAAAAATATGTAATATAATACAATACATAGTATAGTGTGAAATTGAATTTCATTTATTTTTTAATTTGTATTCAATGTGAGAAAGAAAATAATGAATAACAGTTTTACATTAAACAATTAATACTATAGAGCAACATAAATATTCATAGTTTGGGGGAATATTCTAAGGCAATGGAAAGAAAAATTGTAGAGAGTTATTTTTTGAATGGTGAATGGATTTATTAAAAAATCAAATGAGAATGTTTCTTTCAAATTAAATTAATGATGAAAAATTTGAATGGAGAAGGAGGGGGAAAGTCTAGTTTGAATGAAGGAGATGGATGAGAACTCTCTGTGGAATCTCTAGACCTTGAGGAAGCCCACATATTAGAGGAGTAACAAGTGATTTTTCTAGGTAAGGATGAAAAAGTATAAATGGTGGTGGAGACCACGTGGGCTGAAATTTTGGTTGGGGAAAAAATGGACAAAAATGTTTTGGAGGTGTTGGAGCCTTCTATAGGAGAAGGGTTGCCTTTCTCTTAAAATTGCAGAATCTCTCTAGGACAAAGGTAAGGCTAATATGGAAAGAGCTTTGGTTTCTAAATGTATGGGTTCTTGTCCCAACATTGATCTGTTTCAAGGTTAGGCCAAGAGAATATGGCCACCCAAAAAATCCATTGAGGTAATTACTTATGTGAACAATTTTTTCTTAATCTCTTTACCTAGTAAAGAATATGTTACCAGAATTTTTTGTTAATAGACATGGTTCATTGGAAATTCCCATATGGTTGTTTAGAAACGGGAACCAACTGTCAATCCTTTTGAAAAAATTATTACTGAATATCCCATTTGGGTGAATCTTTTGGGTCTGCCTCTTGAGTTTTGGGAACCAGATGTCCTTATAGGTATAATTAAAAGCATGGGTTTCTCGATAACCATAGATCTGGTTACTAAATCAAGGACCATGTTAACTCATGCAATATTTTGTGTCAACATGAAACAAGAGTCCCTTTTGGAAGGAAATATCATACTATTTTCAAAATTTGGGGACTAGGTGCAAATATTTGAATATGAGTCTTCCCCTTTTGTGTGTAAAAAATGCAAAACTATAAAGAATGTTCACTGTGGATGTCCAAAAAACAAAAAAAAAGTAATATATTGGACCAAACCCACCCCCTATGGTTAATAATAAAGACAATCTAGAATGGAGGCAGGTTGGGAAAAATGGAAAGGTTATTGGCTCTAGCAAGAAGGTAGAGCAAGAAGATCTAAAGGAGACAACAATTCCAGCTATGCATGTTATGGGTTATAGTAAGGAAGGTCTTAGAAACATGGGAGATAAGTAAAAATTACAGACTGATAAGGAGGATGAAGAGGTTATCTCTTCACCATATCTAAAAAAATTGAAACATAGTACATATATGATTTTTAAGGAAATTATTCTTTGAAGGTGGCCCTTAGGCCATCATTAGAGGAGGTATCATCAATAGGGAAAATATATTTTGGATAGACGAAGGATATTGTTATCTCTACTTCAAATACTTCCAAAATTTTGATGGGTGGAATAGTCCAGGATATAATAGAAATAAATGGATAAATTCTTACAGATACCTCTAATATTTTCACATACAAATAAAAAAAGATTCTTCTATCATGGAATATAACGGGGTTGAATAACCCCAAAAAACAAAGAATAGTGAATGACTTTAGAAACAAAAACAAACTTGATATTCTGATGATTCAAGAATTTAAATACTGAAAAATTCAAAGAAGTTAGTAAGATTGTTTAGAATGAGGCTCATTGGGCTGGAGTCAACTCAAAAGGGGACTTAAGAGGTATTTTTACTCTCTTGAATCGTCTAATGGTGAAAGGTGAGTTTCTTATTTCCTCAGTTGTTCATGTGGCCATTATTTTCACTGAAATTGATTCTAAAAAAACTTGTATTGTCTCCAATATTTATGCTCTTCACTCGGTTGCTAGAAGAAGGAAATTATGGGGGGAGCTTACAATTTTTAGGATTTTTTTAAAGCTTGTGATTAGATTATTGGGGGTGATTTCAACACCCCCCTTTCCCCAGTTGAAAAAAAATGGGGAACCATTTCCTACACGGATAATATGGATGATTTAGAAAAATTTCTGTTGAAGAATGATATTTTTGACTTGGAACTGGAAGGATCTAAATGTACTTGGGCTAATAGAAGAATAGGGTAGGATCTTATCTAAATCATAATATATAGTTTTTTTGTGAGTCATTTATATATGATTAATCAAATTTATACTTTATCTTATCTTCCTAGAATTAGATCAGACCATAATCCGATTCTCCTTAATTTGGATTGGCTAATCCCAAAAACTATAGACCCTTCAGATTCAGAAATATGTGGCTCCAACATCTAGACATTCATAATAGGATTCAAGAATGTTGGAAATTTATGATTCATGGGGTGGTGATGTTTAGAAAAAGTTTCAAGCTAAATAATATCAAAAATAATCTTAAAATTTTGAACAAAGAGACCTTTGGGAATATTTTTCAGTCTAAAAGAAAAATTGAGGAGGATTTACGAACTGTAGAAGAATTTATGGAGGAGGATGGCCTTAATCCAACCCTCAAAATCCAAGATTAGAGTCTTCTCATAGAATATCATGATACTATAGCTAAAGAAGAAGTGTATTGAAAGAAAATATCTATAGTAAAATGGCTAAAGGAGGGCGATAGAAATACCAATTTCTTACATTTTTCTTCTACTACCAGAACCAACAAGTTCAAGATCAAGGAAATCATAAGAATGGATGGAGAAATAAGTGCTGATGATAAGGAAATCAATGCAAATATTATTAATTACTTCAAAGACCTTCTTCTCTCGTTGAAGGATATGGATAGGAATTCATGGGACAAGGTGATAGGGATTTTTCATAATGTTATTTCTCAGCAGTAAAAAAATATTTTTCTTATTCCATGGGAGGAAGAGATAAAATTTTTGGTCTTTGATATGAAACTTGATAAATATCCAGACCCTAATGGTTTTCTAGCATTTTTCTCATACATTTCTGGGAGGTGATTAAGATGGTTCAAGATTTATTTATAAATGGGAAGTTACTTTAAAAAAAAAATACTTTCATTGTACTCATTCCCAAAATGATAGGGGCTAAGGATGTTAAATATTTTAGATCTATTAGCCTATGCAATAGCAGCTACAAATTGCTAACTGAAATTATCACTTTCAAGATCAGAAAGGTGCTCACAAACTTCATCTCACCCAATCAAGGATATTTTGTTCCTAGTAGAAAAAATATTGATAGCATTGTTTTTATCCAAGAGGTCATTCAATCTATTGAAAATTTGGGAAGGTCATCCATGTTTGTTAAGCTTGATATGCATAAATCCTATGATAGGGTCTTGTGGTCCTTTCTTCGTGTCATTTTGACAAAGGCTGGTTTTTGATGATTTCTTTATTAATATGATTATGGTATGCTTTTCCACTACTAGTTTCTCTATTGTTATCAACGGAAATCTGGAGGGTTTTTTCAGGCTAGGAGGGGAATTACACAAGGAGACTCCTTATCTCTATTTATCTATATTATTGCGGCTGAGTCTTTAAGAAGACTGTGCAATCATATTTTTTGCCTTAATCTTCTCCAGAGAGTCAAAATTTCAAATGGCCTCCCATCATTATATATCAGTAAATTTGTGGATGATAATTTTATGATGTGTAAATTTTTTATTCAAGAATCCTCTAATTTTAAGGAAGTTCTAAATGAATATGAGAATGCATTTGGATAACTTGTTAATTTTCACAAAAGTGTTGTTTTCTTCATTAATTTGGATGATCAATTTCAAGTCAAGCTATCTCAAATCCTTGGATGCAAGATTAATAATCTCCTAGATACCTACTTGGGTATGAATCTCATTCATAAGAAAAATGATCCATCCATCTAGAACAATCTTCTGGAAAGAGTCATCAGAAAAATTGCCACATGGAATGGAACCCTCTTTACTCAAGATGGAAAAATAAATTTTCTCTAAATATCGATTTAAGGTATCCCCATTTATATCATGTCTCTCTTTAAACTCCTGGTAAAGATCATGGAAGTGCTGAAAAAGATACAAAAAAGGTTTCTTTAGGTGGGGGTAGAGGAGAAGTTCAAATTCCCTCTTGTGGTCTCAGAAAAAGTTACTAGACCCAAAGAATGTGGAGGTCTAGGTTTGAAAAATATGAGATACATGAATGAAGCTTTAGTGGCCAAAGTGGGATAGAGAGTGATAAAAGAGGAAGGCCCAATGGATTGATATCATCAAAAGGAAATATTTAAGGAATATTGGCAGAATTGAGACTTTTTTTCTACATGATAATATTCCATGTGGTTCTTTCTTCTGTAAATCCTTTCTTGCTTCTAAGGAAATTCTGAGGAAAGTTATAAATATAGGAAAAGGTAATAGGATCCATTTCTGGCAAGACTATTGGTTGTTTGAGAAACCCCTTATTAAGGAGGAACCTTGGAGAACTATGGCACAATTTTTTGAAGACATGGGTAAAGTATGGGTTAAGGACTACTGGGTTTTCTCTAATGAGGATATCAATTGGGAAGAATTGATTCCCCTCTAAATTTTAATGAGGATAGGCATCCCTTTAGCAACTGTAACCTCAATTACGGAGTTTATATATCCCCAGATTCTAAAAGCATGAGGATTCTATTATATGGAAAGAAGAGGAATCGAGGGAATATTCTGTTAAATCTGCCTATATTCTCAATTTCAAGGATTGTTTTCAAAATATTATTGGGGAAGACTCTGGGTGAAATACCTTTTACGTAAGGTTAATATGTTTTACTGGTTGACTGTGTAAAAAAATCCTCACTGGTGATAATCTGAGGAAACAATGTATGGTTATCCTAAACAAGGTGCTCTTAGTAACAAGGAGTAAATTGTCAGACATATATTTATCTCTTTCCCTTTCTCTCAAGAGGTCTTAACTAAGGTGATGGATCTGTTCTAAGTACAATGGATCCAACCTAACACCATTAAGGATTTGTTTTTGGAATGGGAGTTCCCTTTCAATTTTCCATTTCTTATTTATGCTTAGAAGATGTACCTTACTCATTTTATCTGTAGTTTTTGGAAGGAAATTAATTTTTTCATTTTCAGAAACAAGAAAGATAATTTTAGAAATTTTAGTGAAATATTGATCTCCAATATAAAAGAAAATACCAAAAATTTCAAAGGTAAGATAAAAAAGGCATGCCCTAGAAGGGAAGAGGAACTTCTCAAATAGTTTGCCTATAGCCCTCCCTAGGCTATTTTTCCTATACCAACCATAAAGTGGTCCAAACTGGATGAGAATAGGGTCAAAATCAACATTGATGGTGCTTCAAAAGGTAATCCTGGATTGGCGGGGGGGGGAGGTATTATCATATATCATGAAGATGACTAGAGCCTTGCCTATGCTGGCCCTCTGGGAATTCAAAGAAATAATGTGGTAGAGGCCTATGCTTTGATTTGAGGTGTTAGCATAGCCAAGGAAAGAGGTATCAAACACATTTAAATTAAGGGTGATTCTTTACTCATTTTTAATTCCATTAAAAAAAATCACTCTCATAATTGGGCTCTTGGCAATATTATTTTTTATATTAAGGAGCATCTTAAATATTTTGATTCTCTTATTATTAACCACACACCTCACCTTCGTAACACATGTATAGATGGATTTATAATGAAGGGGTACATTATAATGATTTCAAATTCTAGTATAAAGGTAATGGCATCCCAACGTCAATTAATGATCTTATTCTCCATGAAAAATCATTATATCTTCACTACCGCTCACACAAGTGAAGTTAGATGGTTCATTTTCAGGAAAGCAATCTCGAGTGGGGTTTATTAATTGTTTTGAGTGGTCATTTCAACATTAAAAACTGTAGGAAATGTATGGTTTGGAATTGGGGAAATAACACCCAGGGGTGGTGATAGAGTCAGGGTGGAACCTTCTAACCATGGCAACATAGTGGAAAATCTTTCAATGTGACACCTGCTCTGTATCGGGGTGTTTAAAGATTATATCACAAAGTTGCAGGGGAATGATCCTTCATTTATCATGTATTTTTTTACTACGTGGAAGGATGGTAAAGTGGTTATTAGGGGCATGTAAATTTTTGTCTCTAAGCTTTCCATTTCCCAAATTACTGGTATGGGAATGAAAGGGCTCAAAATTTTCAAGGATAGAAATAGGTGCGACCATGAAATTTACACCTTCTTGCATCGGAAAGGAAAGGGTGCATTTTATCACTGATGGTATAGCTCAATCATTAATTCTTGGGGAGTGGAAGGAGGTCTTCCTCCACATTATGAAGTACTTAACATTGGAAGGAAAGTATCGTAAAATTTATACCCATCATATGTCTTTTCTGAATATGTTCAGACATAAGATAATGTTAAGCATTCCCTTTTTTCTCTATATTTATTTGAAAACCTTTGTTAAATAATTTCAAAGGGGTAAGGTGGATACCCCTATCCATGAATGCCTCATTCTCTTTATGTTTCAAAATGGTAAACCTGTGCCTACTAAACCTATGCCCAAAATTGAGGAGGACATTACTTTGGTTGAATGTCTTACAAAGATGCATGATGGTAAATTAGTCCAAATAAGAGTTGAGGAGTGGGATAATGTGGATGGTACAGTGAGGTAGGATGCTAGGAATTTAAAGGGAAAAGGAAAAATGGTCTTGGATGAGGAACCTAACTATGAGGAACTGAAGAAAAAAGTGTAATACTTGGAGACTGTGTTGCAGGTTATGAAGGAGACTTATTCTGATGTCAGGACTGGTATGCTTGAAAATATTAAAGCTAAAAAAAAAATTGTATAGCCCATAAGAACATCAGGGGAGATATCACCAATTTTAACATTCTTTTTTGTGATTTGAGGGTTTGTCTGGAATTGGTTGAAGAGGAGTTGACAAATTCCAATGCCACCAACAATGATGAAGAGGACGAGGATGAGGACAAGACCAAGATAGAATACAAGGATGAGGAAGAGGAGGAGCCTCCCCAAAAAACATTGCAGCATGAGCATAGTAAGGAGATAGTGACCAAGAAGGCCAATCCCTTCAAAAATCAAAAGAAAATTTAATGTTTTATGTATCTGTTTCTTGAACTATTGGAGGTATTTGGTGAAATTTCTCTATTTTTTTAGCAGTTTAGTTTCTGGTTCACTTTCTGTTGGAATTTTTTGACCTTTTGTCTATGGAGCTAAGCCTTTATAACTCCCTTTGGTCTTATTTCTCCTTTTCCTCATTTTTGGATGCTTACATGATGTAATATTTTTATTTGGCCTATGGTATCCAATCCCTATTTTTACCCTATCTAATAAAAAACATACTTGAACATAAAAATCCAAAAATCTAGGAAAATTTTTAGTTTCACAATAATATAGAAATTTACTTAGATCGAGGAAAATATTTCATTTCATTAAAAATAAAAAGTTACATAAAAGTACACACACATTGTCAAGCATGCACTATGCACTAAAAAAAATAAAAAAATCTAAGAGATATCTAGATTGTTGAAATAGAAATGTTTATTCGATTTTTTTGTAATAGTTATAATGTATTTCCAACAAAAAATTATACTTGGTGTAATTTCCTTAGTCAAAGTACTTTTTGCTAATGGGAAAAAAGTTTTTCATGTAAATAATATAGGCTCCACCAATACAATTAAAGAAAAAAGTGTCTCCCAAGTCCTAAGGGTCAATTAATAAAGCGTTTTTTTTTGTTTTATTTTATCAAATAATTTAATAAAGCAATATATCTATTTAAAACTTAAGTCTTATCACTTTCAAGTTTCACATATGCATTTCATTTTTTAATTTTGGTACTTACACAATTACTTCATGGAAGTGTCATCTTTGGCCACTAATACTATTCAACTTTCAAATATAACTAAATGATATGAAAATTTAAATACTTAAATTGATGTTGAATATAGATATATAAATTTCTTTATTAAACTCTAGTAAGTGATTGAACATTTTCCAAAATTTTATAAATAATTGAAGTATCTCTTGACATTAATACAAAAATTGAAAGATGATTTAAAATGATCAATGGAATATTCAGTGTCACTTAATATATTATTCTCAAACTATTTTCATAATTATCAACTATTTAGTTTCGTCTTAAATAATGTTTTCTACGTCATTTCGGCCAAGCCTAAGGCCTGAAAATGATCCGTACAAAACTTTCTTGAAATTACATCCTCCACCATTGATCATTTTATATCCAATAGTCAAAATTTTATTATATATTAGTCTCAACCCAATCCATCTTCTGATTTAATGTGTATGTCAAGGTGATAAGGGTAGACTCTATAGTCTAGAAAACATTGATGGCATCAACATGTAAAGGGATGGTTATAATTATTAATTATTAAAATCAATTTATTATTTAATTTTGGTTGAAAATTTAGTCGTGAATCGATTCTTGCTTTTACAATGTTCTTAATTATAAAAATTTAATAGAAAAGGTGGTTTTATATACCGATGATTCATGACCATTGCATTTAATCTTCATTATAATTTTTTACATCATTCTAGCCAATCTCAAGGCCTCAAAATGTTACGTACCAAACATAATTGAAATTTCATCCTTTATCATTGATTATTTTACATCCAACATTCGAGCATTTATTGTATATTTAATTTCTTTTCCAATGTCATTATTAGTTACCAACTAAACTATAAGACTGTAAGTTCAAACATCAATGATAATTTGTCATGGTAGTGTGAAAAGAGGACAACTGTATTTTTTTATTGTAAACTTTTAATTACTATCAATTATAACTTATGAATGACCGAACATCTTAAATTGGATAATTCTTTCAAAGAATCATAAAACAAATCTAATGAATTCAATTTATTTATTTAACAATCGAGAAGATACACATGAACTTATTGGAGTGAATGTTCCCAAAAAAAAATTCTGTAAAGTATAATCAATTTTAACTCACACAATATATACTATCTTGATTGTCACTTTTTCTATGTAAAAGTCCCCAAATAATATTTCACAGAACAACAATTTGAAACTAACTATTTAGGATGCAGGATCATGACCGCCTCTATGGACCTAATGGACTCTAATCACATAAATTAGAATCATTTATACTAGGTAAGCTTAGATTTATTTATAGATTTTATTTTTGAATCACTGGCTATTTCTTCAATTCAATGATTCTAATCAAATTTTCTAAGGGGCAAATAATAATGGATAATAGAATCCATCTAAATCCTAATTATTTTTAATTGATTAGTAATAATAGTTGTATTCACATATGAAATCCATGAAATACATGATCCCTTCATGTTGAAATCATCCCCTAAAAAACTTAGATTCTCTAATTATCATAACAATACAAATTTTGTAATTGATAGTAATCAAGGAAAGTGGTGGAAGGCATAATTAAGACAAGTGATATTGGATGTGCTTTTTATTTTCCCGAATTTCATTAGGGAATGTGTTTTTTATTATAACCCGATTCATCAAGCAATATTTGGGGAAGGGAAACATGGTCAATTAAATATTATTTTTTGGATACGGAAGGAGTAAATTAACAAGATGTTGGGGCTTGTGAGAACTAGGGATTCAAATTTGTGTATCACTTCATTGACTTAAAAAACCTAGATAATTTGAGTAATGACTATGTAACAAAAATGTAATACAAGAAAGCATGGTTCTTCATTCATATCACAACAAATTGAAATTTAACAATTGGAAGTCCTCCCTATAGGTACAGAATATTCAAAGAGTGGGTTCAGGATGTAATTTCTATGTTATCATTTAATTAGGGAATGGGCATTAATAGTGAAGTATATGACTATATACTAGAAATGATATATAGGATACACTTTAAAAAAGACATTGTTTATCACAAATACTGTAAGCACATTGTCAACTCTATAAATCATTAACTTAAGTCAATTTTTAAGAATGAGGGAGTTATATTCATAGTTGACACATACTTATGTATGGTTCTTATGTGGAGGAATTGGATTGTGGTTTACAATGAGAAACTTGATATTGACATCTCTCAAGATGTGGAGAGAAACATTCAAGGCCAATATGCTATTTTCCATTCAAGATAAGAATGTATGATGCTCAGAGTTATTACATCCATTTTGTGGATTATTTTTTCACCCCACTTTATGAAATCATTACATGTAGTTTCCAACCTAGAATACCCCAAAGTTTTATAAATCTCATCCAATTAAGAACACACATACAATTGATGGAATAGATTTTGATGGAAGAATACCTTCTCATTAGATTTTATAGTGCTGAAATTAAGTCATTAAAATTGTGAAAAAATGTTTCAGAGAGGTTTTTTGCTTTGGAATATAAAAGGAAAATGGACTATTAAAATAAGAATCACTTTAATGGTGTTGGTACGAATATTTTCCTTTCCATTTTGGAGAGTAAATGTTTGAAAGTAATGCATTTAATGTTTCAATAAGTCTTTTTTAATTTTATTATTTTGACATGGAATTTTATTCAATGTATGAATGATTTAATAGATATTTAAAATAAATGAGAAATTCTAATTACAGATTCACAATGTAATTGTAAAGAAATAAAGTATAGATCTGAGCTAAGAAATAAGAAATTAAATTTTAAACCCTAAGTACAAGAGAAGGGATAAAGTAATTATCTGATTTTGTAATAATTTGAAAGTTGTGTCAAGCTAGAAAATTGATGAAAAAAGAAGGAATATTGCTGCAACTGGGCCCACAAAAATGTAGAATACTTAGAAATACAAGGACTAGGGTTCCTTGACTGGGTCAAGGGTTTGTACGTGTCAGGGACCTTATCTGCGTGCTTGTGACTGCAAAAAAAATCAAAAATTGATTTCTTCTATGTTGTAATATGTTCTCTAGATGTTTTCATTAGTCACATGTATGTCATTGGTTGATCATTGAGTTTTCAGGAAACCTATAAAGAGAAAGAACACATGTAAAACCCCAAAACACATCAAATTTTAAAAAGAAAAATATGTAAATGGGGAGTCAGATTGACCTCAATGGTCACCTAACTAAGTGAACTTATAATATAAGTGCTCCAAAAAAATTCATAATCCATGTAGTTATTTACGTGCGTGTGTGTAGAATCATGCCCGAGGTGGCTCTTAGGAAAGAAGCACTTGATTGTGAGAAATAGATAGATGTATCAATGTAAGTGGATGTATGCATAGATAAATGAACTTCCCCTCCTATGAAGTGTATGTGTGTGCATGTGTACTTTTCTTAAGCTAAATTGAATGAAGTGAGAACTACCACCTAAAAATAGTTCTATAATCTAGCTAAGACAAAGCCTAAGCAACATGAAGATAAAGAGCTAAACAAGATCTATACTAAACATCATAAATTTGAAAACATAAGATCAAAACTAGCATGCTATTCAAAATCTCTACTCTCCTAGATTACCAACAAATGAATGAACCTATTTAGATCTAATGGCAATCAAAAAATTGTTTGGTTGATCCTTAAAGAATGCAAGAATAGGAAGCTTAGCTCTTAACAATGGTGACCTCTCAAGAAAACGAAAGTCAAGCTCTTAGTCTCTTTGTTATATGCTTTGCATTTGCTCTCTTAAGAAGTTTAGGTGTAGGTATAAAGGTAGAAGGAGGGATCCTTATATAGCCTAATGGATAAAGGAAACACTTCATCCCTTTGCATGTGGGATAAAGGTAAAACATGATTAGGAATGGATAAGTTTTCTTTATAAAAGGTAACCTTACTTTAGAAGGGTTTAATTTATGCTTAGTAAGTCATGGGAGTTGGTGGGTGTTTTAATTAATCAAAGGTGATTAACTAATAGGTAGATCTAAGCTTATAGAACCTAATTAAATGAATATTAGTACGATTTAGGCTATTATAAGGGGATTAAATCAATTAAATATTGATTTATTGGTTAAATGGAAGGGAAAACTAATTAATTAATAATAATTAATTAGTCTAGGTAGGTGGGGTGATTTATTAACGGAAGGTCATTAATTAGGGTATTTGTTGGATAGGCAACTTAATTAATTAGCTTAGTGTAATTAATTAATGACAATAAGAGAGAATATGACTGCTTTTGATAATATGTCATCAATTTGTGAGAAAGGCAATAATTATCACAATTTAAGTATTTAAATTGCTTGGGCATAATTATAGGTGTCTACATCTGCCCCTCTTTGGGGTAGCATAAGTGACGCCACTTCAAAGATAGTAGATGAAAGAAAATTTGAAGGGATAAAAGAAAAATTAGTAGGAAGGAGAGATGACCCCTCGAACGTCGATAGGGTGATGAAGGAAGATGATTGATGATCAAAAAAGGTAAGAGATAGATAAAAGAATGGGAAAGGGTAGGATGCCCTAGTAAGACAGAAGACTAGAGGTAAGAGAAAAGTGATGCAAAAGAAATATGGAGGAGGCGAGAGAAGAGCGTAGTCTCTAGCTGCTGTGTATTGGAAACATTTTGATGTCATCATATTGCCATAAGAGCTACGTCATTGGTCCTTATGAAAAATATAAGCCTACGAAAAAGGTAGAATGACATGAAAATCCATACTACGAACAATTTTTCATTGCTGAAAATACAACTCCACGCAACAGACAACAATGCAATGCAATATGAGAAGGAAACAAGCTCATCTAACTAGGAAAACAAGTATGAACGCACATATCTAACCCAACAACGGTCAAGACAGTTGTACAAATGTTTTGTTATCAGTGCTAAAGAGATCCACAAGCTCATGATTGACAACAAGGGTTAAAAATGATTCCCTGAGCAAGGATACATACAAGGGGAAATTATAATGGACACAAGGTCTAAGAAAAGTGTTGTGCACAATGAAACAAAATTAGGAAACAAACATGCCCCAGAGTACAGACGAAGCAAACAACTAGCTTAGTGAATGGTTGTGAATCTAGTGATCCACGAGTTGTTTTAATTGGGGAAGATGTGAGACAAACCAGAAGTATATGGAGAAAATACCATGTGTAAGACACAAGTTTCACTTGTAATAAGCAATTTACCATTTTTGTAGGTTTTTTACTTTTTAGGATTTTGTGAAAAAAATTGCCCTGTTTTTGGATTTTTGACATATATATTGTTTCTTTTCTACTCTCCAAAATGTGGTGGATAGTAGAAGAAAATAGAAGAAATAGAACGAAGGGCCTAGGGGCAAAAAAAAGTACCCTAGGTGGAAGAAAGAAGAAACAAGCGACAAAAATGTCCTTATTTAGTGGAAAAATTAATAAAAAATAATCATTTACGAGAGTGTGGATAAGAAGAAAAATTTCCTAGGAGCATTAAAATGTCTCAGGGATAAGAAAGGGGTATTAGACAGAAAAAAATGCCCTAATATGGTGAAAAATAAGAGAAAAATAATTATTTAATAAAAATAATTAATCCACGGTGAACAGAGTAGAAAACAGCGATCGAAACAGGCCTCCAGGCCCTCTCAGTGGTGAAAAACGGGTTAATACAACCCACTTGGGTGGGGTAAAATCATCATGACCAATTCATTTTAACTGAGCCATATAGAATTTTTTTACTGTGAGGCTCTGAGAATGATGAGGAAAATGGTGATCACATGAGACCAAATGAGGTGTGCAGATGCAGTCTAAGGGTACCAATGGCACGCAGACGATGGCCCCTTCATGAGTATTCAAATTTTTCTCACTAATTTTTGTCATTAATGCCCCAAATTTAGCTTGTAGTGCTAGGAAGTCACGTCGATGCGCATGCATGCAGGTGCAGGTGTCGGGTCAGGAGCACAGGCATCACTTTTAGGGTATGCATGCTATAATACACACGTGCACATGCGCAAGCATGATTTGCACACACCCATGTGCACGCGCACACACAACACATGTTCCCACATGTGCACATACCTAAAAAGGTGTGCACATGTGAAAAGTGGGTCACACACACCTGGGGGTTCACATGCACAAGCACATGTATAGAAATGATGGCGTAAGTGTCAAATGTGCGGTGCAAACACCAAAAAGGGTGTGGAGGCACCTGAATGAGGGTGCAAGTGCAAGAAAACAAACGCATGCACATGCACATGCCAAAAAGGATGTGCACACACCTAAAGGGGCACGCAGGTGTCCTAGGCCAGTAGATGATAGAAAAATGTGAAAAAGATGACACTTAAAAGAAATGTTAGGATTTTTGGGTTAACCCTAAAATGATAGATAGGTTTTTAGAAGAAATGATAGTAACTAACGAGTAATTGATATTTTGTAGAGAAAATTTCTAGTTTTAAAGATGTGGGAGTGTCAATCCTGGGTAACAAAGCTAGAGGGGAGTATGCACCGGTGAGACTGGCGTGCCATGGCCATACTTCTCGAGGTAGTAGGACTAGGCCCCATGTCTCAGATGCCTTCTATTACATTGGATCATGGCCTAATAACTACGCTAGCTGAGTGATGGCATAACGAGAGTCAATGCTTTAGATTTCCTATGGGGGAGATGTCAGTGACTCTTGGGGACGTATAGTGGATCCTTCGCATGCTGATCCTAGGCACATTGATTGAGTACAACTCTGATGCTGGGCTGATTAGAGCCACATGCAGTGATCTGTTTGATGTAGATGACATACCACATGATGGTATGACCATATCTCTACATGAGTGCATTTCTGACCCGACACTGCATCAGCTGCCTCTCTACATTATGTCGCTTATCAGTGGGTGTTCACTCACTGATAAGACAGGGACATCATTCATGAGAGGATTATTACCTTTGGTACATGGCATCTTCAGTGGTGAGAGATACTATTGGGGATAGTGCATACTGGCCCACTTATACTAGGATTTTCATTTGATTACATACTAGAATCAAAAGACCATGGGTCTATCTTCTTTACTACAGATATGGTCATGGGACCACATTGCGATAGGATGCCTTGTAGGCACGTTACGCGTCTGAGACCCAGAGGAACCATATTACATGGCATGGGTAATAGTAGGTGGTGATGTACACAGCCACCTCAGTAGCCTATTCAGATATAGGTGAGATTTCGATGAGCTTCCAGTGATAGATATTATTTAGGAGCCTTACAGATATTTCCAGTGGCCAGAGGATGCCACATCATCGGTAGTCACAGCTACATTATAGAGTTGTATCAAGTTTACAGGTGCCAATGGTATCTTGGCAGAGTACAGGGGGTCCCCCAGCCAAACATTTGGTATACACGCAGAGATTTAGAGAGGAACAACATGGGGCTTCTCATACCGGTGGCCTGAGCTGGTCCCACAAGCATGAGATCTAACATGATAGGTGTGGGATCTGAGGACGATAGCAGATTATGTAGCTTGGTATGTCACTATGTTACCCTGATGTCTCACTATTCCAGAGGAGGCTTGGGCAGTAGGCCCTCATCCACCTATAGAGATCTTCCATGGTTCAGAGTGGTGAGAGAGAGTAGTGGGTCCTTACCTAGAGGATCCTTTTGATGGTATTCCACATGATGGGTAGGGTACCTCACAGGAATAGGGACTAATGCCACATGGCCCAGTATAGGCACTAGTTCAACCTCCCAGAGTGAGGGTCCTAGAGCAGGGCCAGTCATCCAGAGTGTCCCAGGGACTATTCCTGGTGGCAAAGATAGTCACACAACCAGTGGCACAAATAGGCACAGTACAGCAGCAGCTATAGCCAGATTTAACTAAGAGAGATATAGCTAGAGTAGAGAGGGATGAGGCCTGAGGCTAGATTGTGACCACGCAGTGGAGCATGATGAGGCCCAAACCCATATTGTCACATTACTTTCAGAGCAAGATCAGGCTCTGGCCCAGGCTGGCCCAGGAGGTGACATACTAGCATGGAAGAGTCAGATGCGAGATATAGACACATAGGGGGCCCAGATATTTAGCCTCCTATACCAATCCTAGAATCAATTACGGATGGTCATTTCTCAGAGGGATCATGTATACACACGGTCATAGGGTCTTCTTGCATAGGGGGATTAGGCACAAGCCAAGGTACAAAATGTTACTGCAGAGAGAGATCAAGAGGCTTCCTCCTTAAGACAAACTGAGGCCAATTTAGGTAGAGTGACAAGTGCGCATGATGTTTCCCTTCAGGTATCCCTTTTCTTTGGAGATTCTCACTTGATACGTGATGCTACGAGGCTTGATGGTGATGATTTATTTTATAGTTATACCTTCTTCAGGGTAGTTCCCCCAGAGCAATGAGTGGTATTGCCCTGATAGTTAGAGATGAGCAAGATAGGTTCTCGGTCACAGAGATCAGTCCACTCGATGAGATCAGTTAGGCAGCGTATGTCAGATCAACTATCTAGACAGGGGCCATCTAGTCAGTTTGGTGGCCCACCTAGTGCAGGTCCTTCTCAGCCACCATTGTTATTTCAACCAGGTGATAGAACTTGGATTCCCGGCAAAGGCGAGAGCTGTGGTTGAGCTCTACATTATTTTTGTTGTACAAATTGCTTGTATACATGCCTCTTATGAAGGCTGGATTCCGATGTATAGTTTTATATACCATTATTTTGATGATGCCTCACGATGAAGGCTTGATTATTTCTAATGCATGCCCCCTTTTTATGGCACATTGTATTTGATGATGTATTATTTTTAGTACCAACCTGGAAATGTTCATACTTGTATATATATATGAAAATTTTGATGTATCATCTTGGCACACCTTAGCTGAAGGCATTATTGATATAGAGAAATTTTGATACATGCCTCTGATGAAGGATTTTATGATGCACTACCATGATGTATATTAATTTTTGACACAGATATACCATACATGTATGATTTGGACATTTGTGACATGACATATGTGTATATGAGATGGACACTTGTTTATTATTTCTCATGGATAGATAGATGCGTTTATGATGTATTCTTATTTGTTTTGACATGTATATGTATCATGATCTTGTTGATGTATCACATGTGTTTTGATATCTAGATGATATGATCTTATAGAATATATCGAATGTTTTTTGTTTATGATATGTACCATACCTAGTGGACAGGATGATATGATGATAAGGGTGTAGGAAGGGGATAAATTTTGATATTTGTGATCCCTCTTGCCCCCATTTGATGATATGATATGTGATGATTAGCTTAACATTCATGTATGATGTATAGTTATCATTTCCTTGATATATGATGTAGATATGATGTCAGATGTGATGATAATGATGGTAATGTGATGTTATGATAAAAAAAATGCACACGCAATAAACATAATCAAATGCTAAGAAAGAACACAATGAATTAACACAATACACCATGATTCACTAGCATGCAAAAACACCTCCATATGCACAAGAAAGAATAAATGTAATCTAAGAAAGAAAAGATGAATCCTAATAAAGTATGCCCAAGAAACAACACAAAATCACAAATACAAAACAACTATACAAGCAACAAGCAAAGCAAGAAAAAGGACAATGCAAATAAATGTAAGTAAATGTTTTTGTAAGATTTGTTTTCATACAACAATTTTCTATTATTTTTGGTGTTTTGAAACAATTTTCTATTGTTTAGGTTTATGTGAAATAATTTTCTATTGTTTAGGTTTATGTGAAATAATTTTCTATTGTTTAGGTTTTTGTGAAATAATTTTCTATTGTTTAGGTTTTTGTGAAACAATTTTCTATTGTTTTTGTGTTTGTGTAATAATTTTCTATTGTTTTTGTGTTTGTGAAATAATTTTCTATTATTTTTGTGTTTGTGAAATAATTTTCTATTGTTTTTGTGTTTTTGAAATATTTTTCTATTTTTTTTGCGTTCTTTTCTAACAGTTTTCCAGAGTTATACATAGGTAACCAAGAAAGCATGGATGTCCCCAATGTTAGATGGAGAATATATAAGGGCATAAGCCATGCACTTATGAATAAGAAGGTGAAGTCATTGAATTGTCCCCAGGGTAAGATGGGAAATATCAAAAGACCATGCCCTTTATAGATGAATAACAGAAGACAAAGCCAGATCAAGGCCTGATAGGATGGGGCTCACCAGGAATCTTGAAGATAGAGCCAGGGCTAGGCCAAGCAAAAGTACCCTCCAGATGCAAGATACTTGTGACCAAAAAATCCTCCCAAGGTGCTGGAAACTAGTTTTCACCCAAGGACTTATCTAAAGTCCCATAATTGCATGGTTTTCACTTTTGGATGACTTGTTTTCTCTTTTTATTTTTCTCTCTTTGATTTTTTTTGTATTTTTGATCATTTTACCATGTTTTTTGAGGTTTTTACTTTTTTGACTTTCAGCGCCATGTTTAAGCATAGAACCACTTAAGATGCATGGCATTCATGGGCTCACAGAGATCATCACCATTGGGGTGAGCAATTTTGTATGCCCCTGTGCCAAATTTGGAGACTATAACATAGGGTCCTAACCAATGTGGTTCGAACTTCCCTTTCTTTTCTCATTTTTCTCTGGTGTTGAACTGGTTCTCCTTCATGACTAAATCACCAACCTCAAATTACAACGGATGATTCTCTTGTTGTATTTTCTAGAGAATCTATTTTGATACAATTTTAGGTGATTAAGAGCATGAATGTGCCTCTCATTTAGGAGCTCCAATTCAGCCAGTCTTGCTACCCAGTAATATTCATCCTTATCCAGATAGTCCCTAAGAGAAATTCTCAGGGAAGGAAGTTCGATCTCTAAGGGGATGATAGATTCTATCCCAAACACAAGGGAGTATGGTGTTACACCCGTAGGAGTGTGAATGGAGGTTCTATAATCCCAAAGAACTGGGTGGATTTGCAAGTGCCAATTATGACCTGTTTTACTGACCATCTTCTCCATTATTCTCACAAAAGTCTTATTTGTGGCTTTGGTCTATCCATTACCTTGGGGTTAATATGGTGTGGACCATTCTAACCTAATCTGGAACCATCAACAAAGAAATTTTAGAGTTTAATTCTTAAATGACTTCCCATTATCTGTAATGATGGCCGCGGGAATGCCATATCGACAAATGATATGATTCATGATAAATTTAGAAATTTGAGCTCCTATTACATAGGTTAAAGGGACATCCTCCACCCATTTTGTAAAGTATTCTGTAGCCGTGATGATGTGTGTATGACCATCAGACAAGGTAGGAATAAGTTTTCCTATCAAGTCAAGTCCCCACTTAGAGAATTGCCATCAGGTAGTGATAGGTTGAAATGGTTGTGATGGAGCATGGATGAAGTTTCCATACTTTTGGCAAAGTACACATTTCCTGACATAATTGCAACAATGGGTTTCCATGGTAGGCCAATAGTAGCCTACTCTTCACAATTTCTTAGCCAAGACCATTCCATTTGTATGTGCTCCACACACCCCTTCATGGACTTCTTTAATCATTTGGATTAACTCCTTCA
The DNA here is from genome assembly GCA_019776745.2 of Taxus chinensis. NCBI lineage: Eukaryota > Viridiplantae > Streptophyta > Pinopsida > Cupressales > Taxaceae > Taxus > Taxus chinensis. Next base: position 315,232,396 of record CM034154.1, read on the forward strand.
CATCAAAATAACATAATAGATTCCCATCGTAGCCATGACGATAAAGTGTACCTCCTAAAAGGGTGTAACGGGCTATTTGGTGAATCAAGCTTTTCTTTTTGGAATGGGAGATATCATGAGGGAATGTGTTATCCTTAAGATAGGTAAAAATGGGTTCGTACCATGGGGAATTGGGACCGATAACATCACAAGCCAGAAAAGAATCTAGGATGTCATACGTGGGCCGGCGTAAATTTTCTACAAAGAACAACATGTCATTATTCCCCAGTGGAATACGAAGCATAGAAGCCACTATCACCATGGAATTTTCCAATTTGTTATGTACTCTAGGTATTTGTTTAAATTTAATGCACACAAAGTACTCATTTAGAGTTTTGACCAACTTTTTATAAGGTATGAGCTTGTCATCCTTAACCTTATATTCATCATTAACATTTTTGATAATTAACTGAGAATCACGCACAACCTTGACATGATGAGTTTTCCACTTGATAGCTAGCTTCATCCCTACAATAAGTGCCTCATACTCTGTAATATTGTTTGTGTAAGGGAATCCTAAGTGAAAATCATGTGGTATAGGATCGCCAAAAGGAGTAATAAGGACTACCCCTACACCGGAACTATGAAATGTAAAGGACCTGTTAAAATGTATTTTCCACATGACAAATTTTTCAATGTAGAGCAAGGAGGTATCTGGTAGATCTAGATTCAAAGGTTAAGTGCCTTTCAAAGGTGCTTCTACTAGCTGGTCCACAAGTACTTGTCCTTTAACCAAATTTTGATGTACAAATTCTATGTCAAACTCACTAAGTAGAATGATCCAATTAGTGATTCTACCCGTGAGGGTGAGTTTAGACAATAAGTACTTGAGTGAGTCAACTTTGGATATTAGCTTGGTTTTGGTATTCAATAGATAATGACAAATTTTTTGAAAAGTAAAAATAATAGCCAAGGAAGATTTTTAAATTTGAGGATAATTGAGCTCATAGGCGATGCAAGTGCGACTGAGATAATACATCACTTTTTCCTTTTGACCAAGGTCGTATTGGGTGAGTAGCACAACAATAGCAAATTACGTAGAAGAAATAAAAAGTAAGAGTGGTTATCCAAGAGTTGGAGGCATGAAGACAGGTGGATTATCCAGGTATTGTTTAAGCAAAGAAAAGGCTTGTTGTTGCTCAGGTCCCCAGATGAAGGTGACATCCTTTTCAAGCAAGTTGGTAAATGAGTGGCACTTATCTCCGACCTGAGAGATGAAGTGATGAATGGACTAGATTTTCCCCTATAAGCTGTGCAGTTGCTTGATATTCTTAGGTGGAGGCATTTCAGTAATAGCAGACACTTTATTAGGGTCTACCTCAATACATCGTCTTGATACAATGAAGCCCAATAGTTTTCCCGATAGCATGCCAAATACACAATTCTTTGGATTTAGCCAGACCTTGTACTCTCATAGGCACTCAAAGATACGCCGCATAATGACAAGGTTATCCTCTCTTGTCTTAGACTTTCTGAGGATTTCATCCACATAGTCCTCCATGATATCATGAACATATCATGAAAAATTACCATCATTACCCGTTGATAAGTAGCTCCTGCATTTTTGAGACCAAAGGGCATCACTTAAAAACATAACGTACCCCAAGGAGTTGTGAAATGTGTTTTATGCTGATCTTGTTAAGCTATCTTAATTTGGTTGTATCCTGAAAAGCCATCCATGAGAGATAGCATCTCATACCCTGCTATTGAGTCAACAATACTGTCAATATTTGGCAGTGGAAAATCATCTTTAGGGAAAGCCTTATTAATGTCTCTAAAATCCATATAGATTCAGACACTGATAGGAATTTTCTAGACATGAACAATGCTTGATATCCATTCAGAATAATCAATAGGCCGGACGAATCCTGGTGCAAGCAATCTTTCCAACTCTTCTTTAACTAGTAAGGCCACTCTTGGGTGCATCTTTCTGATTTTCTATTTAATAGGCTTAGCGTATGCATGCATAACTAGGTTTTGCATGACCAAAGTTGGAGCTAAGCCTAACATGTCTTTGTAAGACCATGCGAACACATCTATAAAATCTCACAACAACATAGTGAATGTCTTTTGTTCTCGAGCTAAGAGCAATGCTCCCAATTTTACTATCTTTGGGTCCTCTTCTGTACCAATGTTAACATCAATTGTTTTCTCCACTAGTAATTTGGACAATTTCTCTATACACGTAGGATCAGGAGGAAGGTTGAGATCTTCATCCAAGGATGTCTCCATGAGATTTCATCCTTCACATGGTCAATGTTTTTTTCCTTTGATTTTTTTACTTCTTTGTTGGCTAGTGCCTCCAAGAGGTTTTCACTATGTAACTTGGACTTTGATTTTTTCCGAGGCTTTACGTTGGAACTTTTTCCCTCACTTTTCTTTAAGTTTTGCTAACCAAAAATCTCAACCTACTCACCGAAGTAGTTGCAGGTATCCAAGTCAATAAATAAATCCTTTTTATGGTCTCCAATCGGAATTGTATCCCTTATTCCCATGAACTCTATGATAGGTTTTTCATTCTCGAATAAGTCTAGTGACATGTGACATTGCTAGTCCCATTCAACAAGGGTAGGGTAAATAAGGTAAAGGGTTGGTTCCATATGGGTTATGGTTATTACAACGTTGTTTATGAATAGGTTTGTGGAGGAAAGATCCTCATATTAGCTACAATGGGAATCTATATCGCTATCTAGATAGTCAGAGTTATCCTCACGTTCAGAACAAGTAGTGTCTTGATCATTGGGGTGTGATCCATAATGGTGAATCTCAATTCTGTATCTTTCTATGAAATGTGAAAGAGACACTGACTCTCTTTGTCCTTGTTCATTTCTTCCACATCCTAGGCCCTTACAGCGCATGGAGTACATCATTTTACTAGACTTCTCGTATTCAAGGGTTTGATAACAGGATGGCTAAGTATCCTCTAGGACCCAAGTTGTAGGTGGATCAAGTAATTTTTCCTCGGCTAACAAGCCTCTAGGTAAGAAAGACCCAATAGTGTGTTCATTTCTAGGTCTTCTAAAGTGATATTTAGGGTGACCTCTAGTATTGGGTGACAATGAGAGGTCTGAGACCAAGAGTGCTTGTTGTACATTATATTCACCACAACCATATTAAAGGATTTTCATCTCCCATGAATTAAAAGGATATGTAGATGTAGACACCCCATGAGTGCAAGAATTGAGAGAATCTGAATCTATCCAAGATTCCATGGCCTTAGATTGAAGAGGGACTATTATATCGGCCAAGGGACATGCATATGTTCCCTTACGTGTAAAACTGTTTAGATCTCTACAATGAGAAAAGGGATCTGAATCTCCTTGTATGGTAATGGTGTGTCCCTCATGCTTCAATTTAATGCACTAATGAAATGTCAATGACATGGTCTGCATGGCATGAATCCATGGTCAACATAGAAGCATATTATATGGAAGTTATAAGTCTAGGATATGAAACTTTGTCTGATGACAAGTGGGACCCACCTCCATGGGTAGTATGATTGTTCCCGCTAACTCCATTTCCATGTTGTCGTATGCAGTGATAGTTATGATATTGGACTCAAGATCTGCTTCAGTATGTCCTAACTATTTAACTAACTTGAGTGTACAAATGTTTAACCTAGATCTGTTATCCACAAGAACCCATTTGATCTTCCTACGGGTGACAACTACCTCAATATATAAAGGAATATTATGTGTTGGATTCTTAGTAGGGATCTCCTTATGGTTGAAGGAAATATGTTCATTTGGTATGATGTTTTCGACTGTAACTTGTAGGTGTGTAGGATCGACCTCTAATGGCACTCCCGACCCCTGAAGAGTTTGGTATAAAATGACTTTATGCACATTGGATATCTTAAGAAGATATAAGATCCAAATTTTAGCAGACGTCTTCTTAAGTTTATCTAAAAGGTTATATTTACCAGTTTGTGTGGTTGACGGAGAAGGTTCTAGAATCAAAAGGAGGGAATTCCTTGTTACTGTAACATAGTCCTTTCCCTTGATTCAGATGGTGTTGACATGGTCAGTAGGTGAGCGAATACATCCAATAAGTGAATCATAATGATTGTTGTCTTTTTTGGTGTACAAGTAATTCGTTGTCTTATAACCTTGGGATGACTCTCCCCGATCTGGCTTTGAATTTTCTAATTTATCATGATTGGGGAATAGCTCTTTATATATCCCCATTTTCTTGTTAGGTGTCTACATTTTTCCTGGTTTGTCCACCTCTATCTCCCCATTTTCAATGAGGTCTTCAATATAATGATGGAGTCACAAACATTTGTCTGTCTTATGCCCCTTGACATGATGCATTTCATAATATTCGTGCTCCTTGTATCAAGAAGGTTTTGGAGCATTGTCGTTAAATGGTTGTGTCATAGGATATGTCATCATTTGGGCCACATCCAATTTTTTTAGTATGACCGAAAAAGGTTCATTAAGAGAGGTGAACGTTATTCACTTTGGTGGTGGTTGAATTGGTCCTTTGGTCAATTTAAAAGGTCGACCGGTTTGGACTATTTGCACACATTTGGAATCAGTGATCCCATCTCTCACCACATTTTTATTTTTGTTAAAGACCTTCAGATTTTCTATGGATTTGACATTTTTATTATCTCTAGATTAGGTTTTGAGGGTTCCTTTGGCAATGAGATCTTTCTCTATCTGAAAACCCTTTTTCGATGACCTCCTCAAAAGTGCACACACAATGCATTTGGAAGTGGAAAGCTATATCCAGGTTTAGGTTGGGAACGAAAATACTAACCAACTATTTTTCTGGGAAAGTGTAAGGGAAGCAGCTAGCTATCCCTCTCCACCATTGGAGGAAGATGGAAAAAGTCTCATTGGGGCGTTACTTGGCACCACATAAATCTACCATGGTGACATCACTCTCTATGTTGTATGAGAAGTGACGGATGAACCTTTCTACCAATTCTGGCTAGGTAAAAATTGATGCTCGAGGTAAACGTGTGAACCACTCTAAGGCTTGACCTCTGAGACTCTTGGGGAAAATTCTGATGAGATAATTGTCACTATAAGACACCTCTTGAAATGCCATATATAAATCCTTGACATGATCCCATGGATCTCCCTTCCCTTTATATTTATCAAATTTTGGCATATCAAATTTCTTATGAAAGGGTTGAAGGGTCATAGTCTTGTCAAAAGGATAGGGGCATAATTCTTCGTATTGATAATTTCTAATGCTCCCTATATTGATCTCTTGTAGGCTCGTGACTTTCACTTTCATAGACCATACCTCTTGTGTGATAAAGTTTTCTCTAGTGGGAGAAGCGGGGATATATACATGATGATACCCCATATTGTCTTCTCCTTGGTTTTCTCTATGGAGTTCATTGATCTTAACCTTAGGTCGTGACTTTTGAAAAAAGAAATCTTCCTTATGTATATGGGAGGTTAGCAAAGCTAGTTGTTGTCTTAGGTTACTGACATGTTATTTAATCATGGTTTCTTCTTCTAAAGGTTCTTCCTCCTTGTATTGTGGAGGTTCTTCACCCATCTCCTATTCTGTCTTATTTCTATGTGGCACTTTGATAAAGGGTATTCTATGCCCCACCACTTTATCATTCCCTGTGTTGGAGGTAAAAGCATGTCCATGCATCAAAATATCCTCCATATTGATAAGGGGTCGTTCTTCCTCCGTAGCATTATTTGTAAGTGGGATTGTTTCATTTTCAGTGGGTAATTTGGCCCTTAATTCTATGACCCGTTCTAGCACTCTATCCTTATTTCCAGAAAGAAACTCATCTAATAAAGTAGGTTCAAAATTGAATTCTATGTGTGGGGATTCTAATTCATTTTCACTATGATCAACCATATCTTCTATCTTTTTTTCTGTAGGAAATAGAGGTCTTAGATCATGTCCAATGAAGGGGTTTGACCCTTGTCTATTACAGGATTCCCAAGCTTGTGCTTGTTGTTCCTTGTATGTTTGTTTCTTGAGTCCTTATCATGTTTTAGGAGCCATGTTTTTGTGACAGTTTCACTAGGGTAAGTTGTAAATGTGTCCAAAAATTTATGACCACATCTAAGTGAAGTGCAAGATGTATTATCAGGAATATGAATGAATTAATAATGTGAGAATACCAATGTAATAGAGTGATAAATCACTAGTGACACAAATGTTTGGTATCTATACTTGTTAAATGAAGTACCGCCTAAACTATGTTTCAAAAAGTAGTTTCAAGTCATAAGATAATTAACAATATGTTCTTACTTATGTTAAGTTCATGAGAATGAACAAAACATAATTAAATACAAAAAGTCAATGTGACCTCCTAACAAGATATACTAGGAGAGAGCTCAAACTCAACTAAGACCTATATCTCAAAAAGTGCTAATTACAATTCATGAGTGACACAACAATATCACCAAGATATGCTAACCAAAATTTGTGAGAAAGTAAGGTATTGATATGAAGGTGTTATTGATATAACATGCACAAATGGTAACACCCATCACTCTTCAAAATCGAGGTAATAATAGAATCAAACTAAAGAGATCAAAGTATAACTAGGAATAGTTAACAATGTGTGCACTGTAACCTTAGAATAAAGATATTTATGTCGAGTTTATAAGAAACAAGACATAAATATCAAAATGTAGTGATATGATACAAACAAGCTAACCCTTCTAAGGAAGTTCAAGATGATGAACCACGCCTAACTACAATGATGATCTTGACATGGGTATAAAGATCACAATGGTCACCAATGATATGAATACATCTCCACACACTTTAGATGTTTAACTTACCCAACCACAAACATGGATGGGTGTAAATGGATAAAAAAGTCGCAAAAACAATTGATTGGTAACACAAAGGTAGTCACTCTCCTTCTGATCAACAAAGTGTCAAAGGAATGTGAAGGAAGTAAATCAAAAATGGGATGAAAAATGCTAGCTTCACTTCGGTAGAGTTTCACCTCACCCTAAGGCAAGTAAAAACTAAGAAAAAGTAACACATCACATGTTTTGTAATAAAATTATGGTTCACAACTCAACACTATTTTAGAATGGTCAAAGTGGGCTCCTGGCCAAAGTATATTTTTCTAGGTGGTTCTATCATCCTAGGTGTTACAAAGATTATCCATGAGCAGGATAATTTACCCAAATAGTTTCGACTATCTTGGGAGTATCTCGACTTTTCCCCTTCAATCATAGTGGGCAGTAAATGCATCCATCATGTACTTAAAAGGGTAGTGTAGGGACAACTTGTAACTCTATCTCACAAAGGAATCACTAGTCAGATAGGTAGTGCGAAGCACTTCCTGTTTCATCCACAAGGTTCCCTCTTGTGTGGACTACTTTAGGGTTCCTAGAACTACACCCATTATTATAGCTTAAGGTGTTATGCCAAACAGGTTATGTCCAGTTGAGCGGAGAGGGATGTACCTTTTTTTGAAACCTGCAATACAATTTTTTGAACATGTTGTTCATTTTATCTTTTTTAATTAGGTGTGGTTTTCTTGAACACCATTTGACAACCCGTATAACAACTATATTAGTAGTTTTGACTTTTTTTATTCCTCCATTCTTTGACAAGCAATGGAATTTTGGTTTTTTATGATGATTTTTAGTAGTTTTCCATCAAAAGAGAAAGCACCATTTATAATTATCCAGATCTCCCAAGGATGCAAGAGAATAGCATACGTGATGTCTTCAAAATCGAAATAGATATCAAATGGAAAAATAATTTAATTCAACTATGTCAAGTTAACCAATTCCAACTCAAATATTCCTAACAACATCAAAGCATCGACAAGGACTTATGAATTATTTCTTATTCCCGAGATCACCCCAAGGGACATGAGGAAAGAGCATACGCAATCTTATTCCTATAAGTTAACATGCAAATCTTATCTAACCAAGTAAAAACATGTAACAACAACCTATAAAGACAAGTATGTGATTAGATAAAACCCACAAGAATGTTAGAACCTCAATACATTAATTTCAAAAATACAAAAGGACACCTGCACCCCTTTTTTCATGTCTATACATGGGCTAGGGTGTATGTGCCACTCTATTTTTTTAATTTAAAGTGCACTTGCGCTACCTAAGAGACGTGTACGTCACGAAAACAATGTATGTGCTACTCTGTGTGTTTTTGGCTTACCATGCACGTGTACCACCAGAGAGACGTGTGCACCAAAAAAACAATGTATGCACTACCTTTGAGAAAAACATACGGGAAATCAGACAAAATGCTTACGCCATTAGGAAAATGTGTGCACCACCAAAAAACCGTGTGCACCATTGGGAAAACGTGTGCGCCACCACTTTATAAGACAATCCCAGATTCTAATAGAATGTCCACACCAAAATTTTTTTATCTACACCACTAAAAAAGCATGCGCACTCTAGTTAGGGTGTACGCGCCAGTCTAACAGGGTTTAAAATGTAATGAAGGTACAATATGAAACAATGTCTACACCCATGTTAGTGCATCTACGCACTAGTTAGGGTGTGTGTGCTAGGGTTAATGCGTATGCGCTAGGGTTGATAAATAGAGAACTAGGTTTTGATAGTGCACCCGAGCCACCTGAGAGGCATGTGTGCCACCTGAGAGGCATGTGTGCCATGAAAAATGTGCCTGTGCCACACTTGTAACCAAAATATAGCAAAAAACACAAGAAAACTCATAATATCTCAAATTTTGACAAGTTAGTTTTAAAATGGCAACAACCCATTAAATGATGGCTATAAACAAGAAGTTACACATATCAGATTAGCAAAAAATCCAAGAAAATGGACATTAATTACTACATGTGCATATCAAAAGTTAGCCAAAATAATGAAACTTAAACTAAAATGCCATGGGACTAAGAGTCCCACCGGGCATGCCAAATGTGTACATGTGTACTTTTCTTAAGCTAAATTGAATGAAGAAAGAACTACCACCTAAAAATAGTTCTATAATCTAGCTAAGTCAAAGCCTAAGCACCATCAAGATAAAGAGTTAAACAAGATCTATACTAAACATCATAACTTTGAAAACATAAGATCAAAACTAGCATGCTATTCAAAATCTCTACTCTCCTAGATTACCAACAAAATGAATGGACCTATTTAGCTCTAATGGAAATCAAAAATTGCTTGTTTGATCCTTAAAGAATGCAAGAATAGGAAGCTTAACTCTTAACAATGGTGACCTCTCAAGAAAACAAAAGGCAAGCTCTTAGTCTCTTTTTTATATGCTTAATGCTCTCTCAAGAAGTTTAGGTGTAGGTATAAAGGTATAAGGAGGGCTCCTTATATAGCCCAATGGATAAATGAAAAAATTCATCCCTTTGCATGTGGGATAAAGGTAAAACATGATTAGGAATTGATAAGGTTGCTTTATAAAAAGACAACCTTACTTTAGAATCGTTTAATTTATGCTTAGCAAGTCATGGAAGTTGGGGGGTGTTTTAATTAATCAAAGGTGATTAACTAATAGGTAGATGTAAGCTTATAAAAGCTAATTAGAGGAATATTAGTACGATTTAGGCTATTACAAGGGGATTAAATCAATTAAATATTTATTTATTTATTAAATGGAAGGGAAAGCTAATTAATTAATAATAATTAATTAGTCTAGGTAGAAGGGGTGATTTATTAATGGAAGGTCATTAATTAGGGTATTTGTTGGATAGATGACGTAATTAATTAACTTAGTGTAATTAATTAATGAAAATAAGAGGGAATATGAGCACTTTTGATGATATTTCATTGATTTGCGAGAAAGGTGATAATTAGTGCAATTTAAGTATTTAAATTACGTGGGCATAACTATAGGTGTCTACAGTATGCAGAATAATGCAGTCCCTTGTCCCTTGAATGATAGCTAGATGGGTGGTTTAATGCTCTTGAAACACCTTTGGATGTAACCTTATGTGATAGTAGTATATGCTTAGTGCTTGGTCCTTTATTATGGTCACATATCTTTTTATTTATATAATGACCTTGTTTTAATTTTGTAATTAACCACTAAAAGGTTGGACCATAAGAAACAATATTCCTAATGACAATAAAATACATAATAGATGTGTGCAAGATACAAAGAGGTTGGGGTGCCCAAAGGGGATGAGCGCACATGTGCATTGTCTTTCTAGCTAGGCGCTAGTGTCTAGAATTAGAAAAGATAAAATATTGAAAGTCAGACTGGGAAATAGGGTGTGTAAGGCCAAAAAGGAAACCAAAAATAAAATAAAGAGGTCAAAGAATGTAGTTAATAAGTACTTTTCTTGTGTAGGAATCATATGAATAGTAGTATCTGATTGGGACCTAGAAATATACATAAACTACATGACTTAGTGTCTACATTTTTCCCCACTTTATGTTATTTAATGAATACTCGATAACATAAAGTAGATAAGATATACATACCTGAAAACCATGTAGATCGATGGGGAAAGCATGCCGAGAAGACAAGAAAAAGTGTGGATGTTGGAGAAGAGGAGGTGATCCTAGGAGTGAAAAGCGTATATGTATATGTCACGTTGTACCTATTCTTAATTTTTCTTAATTCTCTATGATGTGACTGTTACTTCCCATAAATATGAACCTACAAAATAGAAGGGGAAATGAGTAGTCAAAGTCATGTATATGAAAAATTTGATCCAAGTATGTAACAATTGTGTAAAAGTATGTAAAAATGTGAAAACAAACATGTGCACCTGATCCATGATTAGTGAAAAGTATAGAGAGGATCTTGGAAATTTTGTACAAGAATGATTTTTTTGGGAGATCTCATGACAAGTGTGAGTTGTTTAAGCGATATCACGCCACAACATAAGAAGTTTACAGAGAAAGGTAAAGTGTTATTCTCTATCCTTTGATTGCTTCCTGGAGCTTTATACACCACTTCATATGGCGTGATCCTAATTTTTTCAAGTTTGATCCATTTAGATCCAATGTGAATAGAAAAATGGAGATAACATGCATGTTTGTTGTTGGAGGATTATTCCTGTGTTGTGAAAACTATTGTGTAAACTACTGATAAATATGAAAATATGAGAAAGTGGTTATAACTTCTCCCCATTCATAGGTTCCCATGAATGGTTAAGAGTACCCTAACACTATTGTCTATAGTTAGGCACTTACATTTGTGGTGTGTTGAGGACCCAAGTCAGATTCTGGGCCATTTTTGTAACTAAGGGCTGATCTAATTCTATATTGACTATGTTGTACTATAGCTATAAACTATTGTATGGGGTGAAACATTTACCCAATGTATGCCCCTCCTCATTTGGGGTACATACAATTTTCGCTAGGAGGATGTTGCTCAAAGGACGACTAGATGCTAAAATTGATACTGATGCCTTACAAGGGGAAAGAACATTCTTGGTAAAAACCAAAGGTATACAAAAACAAATTGACTAAGAAACATGTGTTAGTACAAACAAGAAAAATATGCATATAGAAGACAATATATAATATAGCAAGTAAGAATACAATATGGACCAAGAACATCAAGTTGCAAATATGAGATATCACTCATAATGTTGCAAGACAATTCGGGATAAAGCAGACAAAAGAATAAAGTGTTCATTCAAGACAAAGGGAAAATCCCACAAATAATGGAAAATAATGATAAACAATAAAAAACACAGTAGTATAAAAACATTGTGGAAAATAGTTCTTACAAGAAAAATGTTTTACATGAAGAACCCGCTAGCATGTTAGAAATATTAAAAGTATGTCCAAGCGTGTATGGTCCAATATAAAGTAGTGTGCTAGCAAGAATAAGAAGTAGTGTAAAATGAAACAATAACACATGTACTATGTATATGAAAGTAGATGTTGTCAGGATCCATTCTAGGACTGGTAATAGGTACAATGCCAGTCATCTATGTTGCATGTAATGATATATGTAAAATCTGCATTCATAACTAGAAGGAAAGTGATCATTCATGTGTATACAGAAAATATAATTACATATGATGTATATATCTAACATAGTAAACAAAGTGTAACATGTGATTATAAGTCATCAAGAACAATGTGTGACCAAGATATGCAATATGATGTGAATGAGTGAGATGGGATGATATGTAATGTTATTGTTATAGGGACAACATGCCCCCCAAGTGGATGTGTACGGATGCCTATGTGATGAGGTTCATTTATAAATTTCCCATCAGCCATCAAGAATGAACCATAGAACAAGAGCATGTCATCAAGAAATGGTTTAAACATGTGTAATAGAAAGATTGATCATGAAGCATAGAGCTTAAAGAGTGTGAGTGTGGTGTGGTTTAATTCATATATAGACAATCAACTATCAAATATGAATTGTGGAGCTTGAGTGCATCATAGGGAAGTGTGTTGTGATGAATGTGATGCTAGAAAGATAAGTTATGAATATGCCAAGTGTAGAAATGTGTAGTGTTGGAGGTTCATATATGTAGTATACCCTCAACAGTCAAGTGACAACTATAGCACAATAAAACATCATCTGGTAATGATGATACCAGTGTATCAATATGTGTAATGTGTATGTGAAAGACTAAATGCAAATCATGAAGTTAAATAGTAGAAATGTAATACACCTGATAATGATAGAAGGGGGATAGTAAGCACGATGCCCTCCAAGTGTATGCCCATGAATATGCTATCTGATAAAATTCAAGTGTAAGGTTCCTCCACCCTATGCTTGTAGAGATAAAGGCATGTGACTATGCTTTAACATCTATATTTTATGAGATACATGATGTATTTTTGAATGAGACTTATGTACGTGAGACCTAGGTGGTGATGTACGTGAAGGAGAGAACCTACATGAAGGATACCATAGAAGGTGATGGAAACATATGTATAAGGAGAGCGCATAGAGGTGATCAAAACCTATGTGAAGTAGAGCGCGGATAGTTGGCGAACACCTATGTGAAGGAAAATGACGAGGTGATGTATACCTATGATGAAGGAACCACCTGAGTGGTTGACCTAGACTGATGTGATGGACTAATGGACCAATGAGACCCTATAGTTCATTTGAAAATAAGAGAGATAGGAGAATATTATGCTTTAGATTTGAGAGGTCATGGGGAGCTAGATGTTGTAGCCATTACAATGAACACTGCAAGAGGAGGCTGCGGCCATGGTGTGGATGGGAAAACACCACTGATGGTAATGACTTGTATGTTTTGAATGAACTTTAGACACAAGTGATTCATGGAAATGATGTCCTAATTTTTATAGAGCCAAGGAAAAACTAAAATAATTTCACACCCTTTGACTAAAGGTTCCACAAGAAATTACACAAGAATGGTAAGAGGAACAAATTTGACTGGAAGCTTGACGTAACCATATGATTTAGGAACTTGATATGAAATATGTGATAGAAAAAAGTTGATAACAATAAGGATCGCAATAGAGAACACATACACATACAAATCCATGAATTGATCATTGTATTATTAATAACACGAGGCCTAATAGAAGTATTCATATGTAATGTTTCAGAAGAGAAGTTATCATGATAGTCATGATCGAATAATACGATGAATAGTGGAGATTCCTTAGCATGAGAAAATATAAAATCAAGATCCCTCGGTGAAGGAGGAGGCGCTACATGATATGTGTAATTGGATGAAGATTCATCTACTTATTTTTCATGATTAGGAAGAGGATTAATGAAGATATTAAGATAAATATTTTCATTGACTGACACAGATGTTGTAGGTTTAGGAATCTCAATTGCATTATTATCGATAAGATCTTGAATAATACTCTAAAGTTTAAAAAATTGATCCTTAGAATGCCCAATGCATTGATGATAGTCGCATCTAATTTTTTTGTTGCAATTACAAACTTTAGGATGAGATGGGTCCAAATTGAGTGGAGAAGGAATCATAATAATATTTTTCTCAACGAGTTATCACAATAGAATATGCGAAGCACAAGGTAATTTAGTGAACTTACACTTAGGCAGTTTCCATTGAATATTTTTAGGAGTACTAACAATACTAACAATTTTGTTAGCTTCAGTAGGCTTATTAGATTGCTTGAAAGTTGATTTACTTTGAAAGCACTTATAATATTAAGCCTTCTCATGATACTTAATCTTGCTCATAAATAATATTTTAATTTCGCATAGATTAAGAGTATGATATAAATTATCAAATAATGGAGATGTCTCGAAGATAACTATCTCCTAGAGAGGTGGTAATAGACTTTAGACAAATAAATTTTGATGTTAAGAGTTCAGGAGTACATTAGACATCTTAACTAAGTTGTTCTTATATCGCAAGACACAATCCACTAGATGTTCGTTAGATCCTTGATTAATTTGTGCTAGTTGAGAATAAGATATATTAGAGCCAATATTGATAGAGAAATGGGTGAAAAAATCATCAAATAAATTCATGAAATATTTTATTGAATGGACATACAAATGATAGAACCAATGCATTGCATAATCTTGAAGACTGCAAGGAAAGAGTGTTGCTAGTAAAGTGTGATCATTTGCATAATCTATACATGAGACATGAAATTCTCAGAGATAATCTTCAAGTTATTCATGGCCAGTGAATATGGGTAGATTAGGAGTGAAATTTTTTATGAGGAATTTAGTAGGCTGAGATGGTGGGTGCAAAAGGATTGCAAAGGAGTAGAGTGGAATCAATAGATGGGTATGTGCGAGGAGTGGCCAATTGAAGTTAACAAATTTGATTTTTCAAATCCTGATATAAAGAATTTAAATAAATATTATTTGAAGAAATTTCATGTTGTGAATTATAATCACTAGGTTAAATGATGGGAGGGGTAGTAGTGGGAATGCATGCTGAAATATGAAGGGGTTGGGTGGAGTCCATGATATCCAAAGAAGATCTCACAAGGGGTGTAAAAGAAACATATTGATATTTTTAGCATAGATTAAAGCATGAATAATATGTAGAAGATGGACATGATTGTCACACAAATAATGAAAAATATAGGTAATCTTTTCTAATTACTGTTGATCAACATTCATGTCTTCATCAAATGATTTCTCACTATCAAATGTTTCAATGTTTTCAAGAGAAACATTTTGATAATTGGAAAAGTTGTTATTAGATTCATCCATTGCGTTAAAACCCTACGTGTAGATGGAGGGAGCTCTAAATTCTCAAATGACCCAAAATGATGACAATAAGTGACGAGCATAAGAAGAAAACCTAATAAAGAAGGTTATAATCTCACGTATGGGTTCACCAAATGATTTAACAAATATTGAAAATATGCTAAACCCTAATTTCAATTTCACAACAAAAATATAAAGGAATAAAGTACATATATGACCTAAACAATAATCAATAAAATTTAAAACCATAGGTGCAAGAGAAGGGATAAAGTACTCAGTTAATTTAAAAATTAATCCTAGACTGTGCAAAAATCGAAAAATGATAAACTTGAGGAGGATATTGTCGTTATTGTTCCTAAAAAAATATACGACTATCATATATTCCTAGAATGGGGTGCCTGGAAAGGGCCAGGGACACGTAGGTTCTAGAGACTACTCTTGGGTTCATGTGACTGCAAAACTAGTCAAAATCTAAATTTTACAGTGTTGTAAGATGTTTGCTAAATATCATTTTTAGTCTCATGTATGTTGTTGCTTGATCATTGAGTTCTCTTAAAACCTACAAAAGGAAACAACCCCCTATAAAACTTGAAAACACATCAAATTCTAAAAATAAAAGGATGCAAATGGGGAGTCAAACCTACCCCGATATTCACCTAATTGAGTGAACTTAAAATCCAAAAACTACAGTAAATTAAAGACTCTATGTATTTATCTTTCTCTCTCTCTCTCTCTCTTTTTATGTGTGTAGAATTATGCCCTAGGTGGCTCTTAATAATGAGAAATAGCAAATAGTACCAATTTAAGTAGATGTGTGGATGTAAAAATGAATGTTCCCTCATATTCTTATATGCTGAAAAAGGTAGTTCCTTATCCCTTAAATGATAGCTATATGGATTCTTTGATGCTTTTAAAATTCATTTTAATGCAACCTTAGGTGATAGTAATAGATTTTAAGATCTTTGTCCTTTATTATGGCCACATATATTTGTATTTATATGATTCCCTTTTTGAATTTTGTAATTAACCACTAAAAGGCCAATCCATAAGGAAAAAATATTCCCAATAGCTATAAAATACCAAAAACATGCAAGTTGTATATAAAGAGGTTGACAGAATCTAGAGGAGAGAAGGGCACCTGGAATCAGGTGTCCTAACTAAGCGTTGGTTTCCAGACTCAGAAAAGATGAAGTATTTAAATTTAGACTGGGCAACAGGGTGTGTAAGGGAAAGAAGGAAACTAGAAAGAAATAAAATAGGCCAAAGACATCAATTAGTAATTTTATCGCTTAGGAATCATATGAATAGTAATATGTGATCAAGACTTATAATTATACCCAAGTGCGTGATTTATTTTCTACAATGACCAAGTTAGAGTGATGTAGGAAAAGGTGACGATAATGAAATTTTCTATAAAAATTGCAACATGAACATAAGCCAGAAATTAGAAATCTTAAAAACAAATAATCTTGAGAAAAACTAGTGGAAACTATCAACCAAATTATTGTTGAAAAGGTTTTCACATATCAGAAAGTTTTCGATGAAATGAAATAATTTTCAACCATAAGGATTTATGACAATTTTTATGTGAATGTGGATAGGCCCTCCACTGAAATTATCCCATAAAATATAAAAGTTCATCTTAGAGAGGAAAATGGGATCCACTGAATAATAAAACCCTATTAGATAATGAGTAAGGAGTTGGGGCCTCTAAAATAGATGTAAAATTTGATGAGATCGATATAGATTCTAAATTATCTAAGCTACATGATGAAAATAACTCATATAGACATCAATTTAACTCTGATTCTAAAAGAAATGGAAGGTGGAAGACCTCAAACATCCAAGCCCATATATCCTCTTGATAAACTAAGATATAAATAGTATACCAAGGGTTTAGAAATTACTATAAAGGGAATGTGCTATAAACATGGTAGATTGGGGCCAAAAGGAGAGGAATTTTGATTACCACCCTGAGTTACCCATAGGAAAATGGGAGAAATGTTTGGGATTGGATTTATAATTAGTGATTTAACACCAATTAAATCTTCTGACACTACCTTTAATGTTTTGCACGTTCCTCCAATTTTTCACCACAAAGTTCCATCGTTATTTATATATGACAGAGTCTCATATAAAGGTTGTAAAAAGGATGAGGGATGACTAGGATCTAAAAATTGTTAAATTTAATCCAAGAGTTTTGACTTCAATCACTAGTAATACCAATACCATTATCACTCCTCTCTCTCACGATCAAACTCATGTGTAAATTCCTCAAGGATTGAGTATAGGAAAATTTCCAGAAATATCCTCTAATCATATTGTAATACCCACTTCAACTATAACTATGAGACCTCATAACCCTCAGTAACGAGTGTTCTACATTCATAGTGACAAACCTACCACTCCCTTGCATCTGTAAATGTGATCTCATCAATTTATAAATTCATTTGGTAGTGGTACTACTAGAACCCACAGTCCTCTAAAATTTCCCATCACTCTATGGTCGATAAGTGATATGTTCCCCATAACATTCATTATAGGGAAGATTTTGAGAATATATCATAAAAAGGGAGACTAAGGAGGTGATGAGGATTTTTGTCACTTTGTATGTTTTTGTTTCTATGGTATGGAAGAGTTTCGACCATCAAATAAGAAATATGGAATACGTGGTAGTCACACATAATATGTCCAAACAAAAGGATCATATACTTCCATCTAATTATAACATGAAATATATTTCAATTAAGATGAAGGTTTAAAAATTGTGGATAAAATCAAAGTACCCAAAATAAACAATGATTTGGTATATTCATCATTGACAGGGAAAAATAAAGTAAAAAATAAATTTTCCAAATAAGTTGAAAAATTGAACACCAATATCGTATGACTAAAGACATGGAAGAAACAAAATCGAAGAAATAATTTTTTTAGAGAAAAAGGTCATATTCCATCCCTCAAAATTTATTGATCTGCTTGTGTTAGAGGAGAAGGAAATACAATTAGAGGTTATACAAAGTGTATTGGTATTTATGTAAGTTGGAAGAAATGGAAGAGGCTATTGCTAAGTCCAATATCAATGTTAAACATGTTATAATCAATTTATACCATCAAGGGAGATATAATGGGTATTATTAATTATTTGAGACAATTTCTATATACATGGATGGTATACTGGTCCTTTGTGTGGAGGTGAAGTGGTTAATTAAGGATTTTAAAATATATTTAGACACCCCTATTTCACCCCTGGGTGACTCAACACACATTAATCGAACTATCAATACCTATCTTATTATCCCTATCCTAAGTGTCATGAAATATAATTTTGTAAATCCTAGTTTACCCATGTAAAAATCTATTTACTCTCCCCTAACCACTCAAAACAACCTAAACTTATTTTACCCCACTTATCCTTACCCCCTAACCTCTAACAACTCAAATCCTCAACCTCACACCATTTCCCAATAGCCTGATATCACGGATGGCAAGTGGTTTAAACCATTTTCTATTATTCCTCTTGTTGGTTTTAACCTCTGTGGTGAAATTGATGACAATTTGTAATCAACAGAAATTTTTGTGGATGTCATCAATTATATTTAATCAACCTTTGTCTCATTTCTTTATTTAATCACAATCTACATGCAAAAACGAATTATTGACACTATAGAAAACACCATCACTAGTCAAATATATCAACATCTTATTGTCAAAGACATCAGGACCCCAGGGATTCTGTCAAATCACCAGCCAACAGTTTTATTACCTCTAGATAATTACCAAGGTTAGTACCCATGTCTTCATTTTTTTATTATATCATTTCACACTAGATATCATCTAAAGTGTGTTGTTATCATCATCTTGCATAGACCTATTGCATTCTACATCTCATTTAATCATTTAGACCACCTATAGAACATTAATAATTTCCACAAGGATCATTGTCAACCCTTGATCATCATCGATTAGTCCCCCTTACCTTTTCCTATTCTATTTTTCCTTCTAAACAATCCCAAATATTTTTTTTAGGGCATTACAGGCTTCTAAATTACCTATAGGTCATCTTTGCATTGCCAAGTCCTCTTTGTTTTTCATCAATATCTATTTTATTAATACCTTTTATCATATCATAAATTTTTCTCCCTGATCGCCATCGACCTCGATCATATTCGATCAGATGACCATAGTCTTGTGCTTTATCTTTTAGTCTCATAAACAAATTTAAACATTTGTTTATGCGTTTTATAGACTCCTAGACTTTCCATAATCAGTCCTTGAACAAGCATCAATATCTCTTTTGCATACTTTTATGTCTATGTTTATTCATTACTTTATCAAATCAAACATTGTTGTCTTTGATCGTTATCAATATTGATCATCATCGATCCCTATCATTTATAATATCATTTTACCATATTAAGTCATATTTTTATCAATATTGATTTGATCTATAAAAATATCTGCAAGAATGGATCTTTTGTAGATTATTTTTCCAAGTCAATCACATCCTCGTCACCAGCATTTACGATCTTTTGATCGTTCAAGCAACCCTTCCTATGGGAGCAATTTCGACATTATCCATGAACTCACCTTGTGTGCCATCATATTTACACCAAACTTTGAAGACATCAAAGAGTAATTCAAGATCCTCCACAAAATACAAGAAGTAACCGAGGAGTAATGGTACGATTACTTCAAAAACTTTGAGCTTGCCACATCCCTAGCCTGGGTGACTTACGAAGCTGAACAAGGTCTTACTATTCCCCTTGAGTTTTAGCTTTGTCATCATTTATCTTATTATCTTTATCAACGCAACTTAATTGTATCAAAACAAGTGTAACACCCTTTAAAGAAGTCCCTTTGGATTCTTGGGATCAACCTTTTCTAAGAAACTCGTTACCACATTTATCTAATATATTTTTCTTTAGTTGTCCTTTGCTTAGCAATTCTCTTCATTTGGAGGAAAGGAGGAGACATATTCCACATTGTCCTACTATTCCATCATCCCAACATTGTGATTTTCAGCACAGGGTATCGGTAAACCCTGTTCATTCAATTTTTAGGTACTTTTTGCATTTGATAGAGACTAAACCAAAAACTACCTTAAACATCCTGGCACGCCCAATGGGAAACCTTAGTCCCTTTTTCATTTATATTTCCATTTTAGTTTCCATTTATTTTGTATGTCTATTTTCATCTAACTTTTCAGTCTCGGAGCATGGGATGTTATTGTTTCTAAAATAAAAAATAAAAAAAATCAAACATTAAAAAGAAAAATTGATCATATGTATGTTCCCTTCTATCATTTTATTTTTCAACATTTCATTTGTGTGTCTGTTCACATTGAATAAACATTTCATTTGGAATTTAAAACAAACACTCATTTTTGACTGATCACATAACTTAATTAGAAGTTAAAGAATTGAATTCACTTAACTCCCTTCACATAGAAACAAACCACATAACAACATAAATTTCATTTTAACACTCCTTCCCATGTATACCTAATTGGATTCCATCACCAAGATGATAAGCCGAATCATTTTTTTGGCTAAGCATAAATAAGTTGTTGGGTGGTATATTGGATAAGAACCCAAAACCCTTATTACTATGGGACTGTGAAGTGAGGAGGTAGGCCCCAATACCATGCCTCGTACCAACACCAACACAGATTCAGGGCTCATGTAACTTTGAGTATATTGAGGAATTCATTCTTTAACATCACCTGAAACCAACCTTAGATTGCCATTTCCTAGTACCTTTTCACCCATTTTTCACATTTCATCTTTTCCATAATATAATCAAGATAATCAAAATCATTTTCTTTTGTGACTTTTCTGTGTTATAGTAATCAAACATCTATCTTCTTATTTTTCCATTTAGTGAATTGTTTGTTTATTTCATGGTCCTTAACCAGACAACAATCTTGTCTACAATACTATAACAACATGATTGGTCATTTCAAACATTCCTTGGAAAATGTCCAGTCTCTCCTTGAATACATGTCACACTTAATTGACCAATATAGATCATGTTCATCAAATCCAAAATCTGATCGAGAACCTCCACACTCTCCTAGTAGTTAGTTAGTTCACATTTATTCAATAGTTTTGATCCACTTTTCACTGAGATTCTAGATTCAAACCCCATGGCTCTCAATTCCTATCTAGTTTCCCAAGGTGTACTCCTCCCACAACCTACACCTAAACAATGACCTCCCATCTCTAATGTCACTTTTGACCTTTCCCTACTTATTGGCCCTAATCATGAACAATCCATTCAATAATTTCATCCTTATTCCACTGCTAGTGGACTAGAAACACCGACCCCCGCATCATTAGTACTTATAACCACTTTTGAACTTAATTTAATTTTATCATAAGATACAACCAATATACAATCATCTTCCTCACCAGACCCCTCATTGGGCCCATTGTATTTGTAAAATAAGACAAGAAAATCCCATTCCACATCTAGCCATGTCGCTTTGAGTGTTTCTTCCACACCACAAGTGATCTCAGTGGTCATTCCTACCACAACCCGTCTTATCTCATCACAAAAAAACCTCTATGGTCTAGAGTTTAGACATATCCATCCCCACATTGATACTCCTTATCAACAATAGTTATATTGCTAGCACACATCCTTCTACATAACAGGTATCGAATGTCTCTATTTCACAAATTCATACTCATTATATACCCCAACCATCCCTACCACTCATCAACACTTCTATCCCATCTCAATATATACCACAAAAATATCAACCTCCTATCCATACTTCCATCACCTTTCAACATATACCACAAAAATCTCAACCCCTTATCCATAATTTTAACCCATCTTCAATATATTCCCCAATAGTCACATCCCTTTATTAACACTTCAATGACTATCTAGTATCAATACATTCAACCCTCATAACCTATAGTATCAAATCCTACATATAACATTCCCACGAGCTCTCCTATACAACATAATATCCCTTTACCATATAAATTATATCATAAAGTAAACCGACATACTTATAATCAACTAAACCTTGTTAACTTTACAAGTTCCCCTTGTTATGAAGGTTTTTTAAATTTTTCTTTAATTTTCTACCTTTCCCATTCCTTAATTTTTTTCGAGAAATTTGTTTCAAAATTTTCCTTAATTTCATTTTCCACCATTTCAGACTTCGGAGGTCAACATGCAAAATTGTATTCAAAATGAACAATGAGTTCCGAAACCTAAAACCCACCCCAAATGGATTTTAGAACCGGAAGTTAGAACTATGAGTGCATTTTACATGTAGTTTTCCTTCCCAGTTCTGAAGTCTCATTCTATGCCACCATTTCAAACTTCGGAGTCCATAGTGCAATTTGCATGCAAATTTCACTCTCGCTTCTGAAATTTGAAACACATTCCCTCCATAGAATTTTAGACTTCGGAGTTTGAAGTGTAATCTGTATGAAACCTACATGCCAAACTTTGCATTCCAATCTCCAATGGAAATAAATTACCAACTACCTACATGTGTCAGACCTGGGTAATTAATTTTTCCCTTTCCTATAATATGTAAGTTTTACTTGTCATTTTTACCAAACAAATTAGTAATCTGACACGTTGACATACGTTTACATCCTGACCGTACCCCTAAGTGATTATTGGAGCATTATTTCTTATTTTCTCATCATTTTGGGTAATTTTTCAAGTTTTATTTTTCTTTTGGGATCTTTTTCTGTTATTTTTACTTCTATCTTTTCTTCCATCTTTCCATTCGATATGTTTTCTTCTAGGTTTTTTTGTTGAAGTTTAATTCATGGATTTTTCTTACTTGTTGTTTTTATTATTTTTGAAACCTGGGATTCAAACTCTTTCATGAATGGGGAAATTTTATCTCTAGAAGATAGGAAGGATTTTGGAGAAAAAGGCTACTTCACAGGAGTTAATATCCAATTCTGAAAGACAAAAACTGGATAAATTCATCGTAAGCCAAGAGTTTCCATTTTAAATTTTGGAATTTTTCTATTTCAGATTTAAAGTTTCAAAAATATCGGTAGTTTAGGGTTTTGGAGGTTTAATTTTTCATAGCTTTGTTGTTTCAAAGTTGTATAGTTGCTGCAAAGGTATATAATTCTAATTTTGGTACTTTAGGATTTTGATTTTTTGGATTTTAGAGCTTTACTATTTTAGGGGTTTTAGAGCTCTTCTATGGGATTTAAGTTCCAATTTTAGAACTTCAGACTTTGGGGTTTCAGAATTTCAGGTTGAATTCACAGAGTTGTTTTATAAGGATTCAATTCCACCCTAACTTCTGAATTTCTAGTTTTTCAACAGGTTAAATGTCTGGATCTTCATCCAAGGGGAAGGGAAAATGAATTATAGCTATCAAGGGGTAGCACCCCCTTTAAGTATTTCATTTGATATAGAAAATATCAGGGATATAGACTTAGGACATATTAACATGCCCAAATTTTGGAAAATACTTAAGGCTCTAAATAAGAAAACATGGATGTAAGAAATTTTGAAAAGTGGGATTACCCTTGCTTTTGCATTTCCCCAATCTGTGTAATGCCTTGAGTTCATGCTTTCCATCGCATAAAATTTTGATAAGAATTCACGTATAATAAAGGATAAGGATGGAATAGTGGTGATGAAGATAGACAAAAATTTATTTGAGGACCTACGAAGGCTCCTTGATGTCAAATCGTATACCATTATCTCCCCAGAGTCTTCTCTCAAGAACTAGATTACATAAAATGATATTTTCGTGAGGGTTTTCAACATAAGTTATTTGGGGAAAAATAAAATTTCACTATCGATATTCCCAAAGATGATTCCTAGGTCAAAATTCATTCCATAAGTAAATGAAATCATTACACTACTAAGAAGAGTTATGGGTCTTCCTTCTTCCAGGGAGTTCTAAGAGTGCAGGTACCTTTACATTTCCAATATTAAGAGAAAAAAATCCCTCATTTGATGGGCTAAGCACATTAGCAATCCCATATATTTTCAATTGTATGATGTTCTAACTTCCGTAAATTTCTTCCTGACCTCCTACCTTCTGTATGCAGCAGTGGGTATGAGAAATTATCCAATATTGACTCCAAAGGGATCTAGTAATGTTGTTAGGATATACAAGTACTATCCCCAACTTACAATGGAAGAGGGTCCTAAGAACTTTTGGAGAATAAATGATGCTTTCTTCATAGTTCTCCTATATTTATTTGATAAAGATTTATATAGCTGAAGAATTTCAGATGTATCTTGGAAGGAAGTAAGGGAATGTAGAGATATCTATTTACAATTCTTAATGTTCACATACATAAATATTCCTAGATTCATAGGTTCTTTTGTCAAGCTACCAAGATGCCCAACGGACAAGTGGGTCTAATGGAATAGGTTTTTTAGTCTCTAAGTTACCACAAGATTCAACATGACAGACATAAAGAAGGATCCCAATTTACTATAACTATAGTTACATACACATGAGCTTCTACATAAAATCTAAAAAATATTGAGGGAGATATTTCATAGATGACTCTTAAAATATTTTCACCTACACACCAATTTCGACTACTAGGACAAGTTCGGAAAAATAACATCATCCTATGTTCTCACATACCTTAACTAGAGGATATTTGGATCCATTTCAGAGACGATAATGCAGTAATGGAAACATAATTTAAAAGGTTAACCCTTCAAGAGGTCACCCAATATGGAATTTTGATCATCCCTGAGGGCCTACAAGATGATAACTAGGTTTTATATCCTTCTTATGATCAAAATAATGTCATGAATCAGCCTTTACCTTGGATTGATAGGTCATTTGAGGAATGCAATGACACAAAAGAAAGGATGGGTCCCATTCTAAATCATACCTACCAATGGTTTGTAACTTTGGGATCACACACAAAGCATTAGAATAAATTTCCACATAAATTATTCAAGCCTAGTCATTGGTGGGCCATACCACTCCATCTAAAGGAAGGATCTCAAATCCTAAACTTCTCAAGGCCCCGCAAGATTTTTTTACTGTTGGAGGTTTAGGATATTCTTATAAATTTTCTATAATGGGATTATCATCTCCCAAGTTGCAATCTACTAAGGTTATTGACCTAAGTTCTTCCCCTACAGTCACTCAAGTGTTGTAGTCATCCACCTCTCCACCTCTTCCATCTTCTCCATTCTCAAGTCCTCTTTCCTGTCCACCTCTTACCCTTCCTCTGACCATGTCCTCCTTTTCCTCTATACCCATTTCTCTTACTTCTCTCACCTCTTCTCCATATATGACTCATATTTTTTCCTCGCTTCCAGCTTTTTTGACTGGAAATATTTTTGGGATGTGATCTCCCTTCATAACCCCTGTTACCCAATAATCTCTCCCCATATACACTTTTATTTCACCTGCACCAGGGGCCATTCTTTCTACTCCACCCTCCATTGTTACCACATCATTTCCACTTTCATTGACTATGACCAGTGCCCTAGTTTTACTGGCTCTGTAAACTACTACCATAAAATTGCCCATGTTTTCTTCTGAATCTTCTTCTTATATTCCTACGTGGTTACACAAATAGACACAATAACATAAGAATAAAGTTCCCATCATTGATGTTATTGATCTAAGTGCTATAGATCTCTGCCAAAGACAATCCAAGAGACCAAGAGTTATTTATAACCTATCGGTTGATGAAATAGGGGAAAATTTTGTTGAGATAGCCACTCCAACTATGGGGAAAACTAAGGAAACAATCACACCAGTGAACTACCATATTTCTATGTTTTCTCTTGGAAAATCAACCCATTAAAGATAAAAGAAAGATGTTCAGGAGGCCTTTTGTAACTTGTTGGATAAGTTTTATAAGGATAAAGTAACTAAAGATGATCTTAAGAGTAAGGTTGAACACCTAAATTATCTGTTGACTAAGATCACATAGGCCATCTAGACTACCAATCTCGTTATCCCTCTTATCTTTGATTGTACATATTTATTTTTGGTTGAAAAGATTAGACAAAAGGGAAGAGCAGTAGGGGTTTGGATGGAAAATATAATTCATGAGGAAAAACTATTGATTAAAGTTGTTGTTGATTTATACAATGAATTGTATTCTGAGAAATATTCCATCTTAAAGATGAATGAAATCCTCACTAAGGAAATTGATAA
This sequence comes from Taxus chinensis, assembly GCA_019776745.2. Classification (NCBI taxonomy): domain Eukaryota; kingdom Viridiplantae; phylum Streptophyta; class Pinopsida; order Cupressales; family Taxaceae; genus Taxus; species Taxus chinensis. The sequence goes on from CM034154.1 coordinate 315,258,653, forward strand.
TTTGGAACTTTCCCTTGAAATTTGGAAGGAACTATGAAGTGTCAACTCATTTCTTCTTTTAAAAGAGGGTGTTATTGATGATGTTACAAAAAATTTTGAATTTAAAGAAGCAACGAAGTTTAGAATTCAGATGTTATAGGAGTCCACATAAAAGTTGGAGGAGAAATGAGTTGAAGAAGTTAACGACCTAAATGATATTACAGAAGAGTTTGATAAGATCAATTACAAATTTTTGAATAAGAATGTTGATATGCTTCCAGTTTATCAAATTATTTCCCATTTCAAAATTTTGGTGAACCAAGATGATGATGTAGCAAATTATTTTAGTCTTGAATCCATTTACAAATTGGTAACCTATATAAACTTCCCGAGTCATGTCAAGAAGTTCATAAATAAGACCAAACTACTGCCAGCAAAAGTATCCATAGAAACTAAATCAATGGAGATCCTAAACTGCTACGCATGTGGACCTGATGATGAAGAGTTTAAAGGAATTTTCAAGTGTTTTTTTAATGATTTCAAACACAAGTTATATGAAGAAGAAGGAAAGGAAGAAGAAAAGGAGGAGGAACCAGATAGAGAAAAGAGTTGTGTTGGCCCTAACTAGGCATGACAACCATTATGGAACAATATCCAAATTTTAGAGCTGATGGAAGTTATAGGGTTGACTCAGTTAAACCTATACAACCATTTTTATTTTTTCATGGGAGATTGTTCCCTAAGTATAAATTCATTATATTTTTAATATGTAGTAGTTAAGTGGCACATCTATAATCGTTCTATCTTAGTCTATAAATAGGAGAAGGAATTACATTTAAAATACTTTTAGATCTTATTTTGTAAGGAGCTTATATCATTTTGAGATCCAAGAAATAATCTTTAGCCTCAGTGTAATCATAACAATATTTTACCTTTGAATATTTAATATGTTGTGCATTTAAAAGCATTCACATAGAAGATTTTAAGGATTTGTGAAAGTTATATATATTTTGTAATAATACTCTTTATATGTGAGATAGATCTACTTGTTCCTAAAAATTTAGTGCATCACTTCTTTTCTATACATTTCAATTATCTTTCTATCCTGTTTACCTGAAGAAATAGATAGATTAGCTTTTCTTTAAAGTATTTTTAGTTATACACCTTAATTTTACATCGGATGCACATAGTTTAGTAGGAAGTTTACCTTCTGCATAGGTTCATCCCAGGGAGCCAAGGTCCCACACCTTTGGGATGTTCCTATGTTGTACTAGACCACTTAACGATTCAATGGGTGTGTGGTCCAAGTGACAACAGTTTTAGGCATGCCTGGTAGGATAACTACGATTTTATACTATTATTAGCCTTCACATAAATCAGGGAACCTAATGACTCCACATCTATGGATTTCAGAATCTAGTGTATTAACTTATGCAAATAATTCAGATAAGGGCTTCTACAAGGAAAGAGAATTAACAATATATTGAATTAACTTTATCTCCTCCAAAAAGAAGAAAATGTGAAGCTTCATCATCATCTTGTAGAGGTCATTCTACACCTCCTTTTGGAAGTTTCCCTCCACCAAGATAAAATCAACCACTTGTCACTATGGTAGCAGTGAGATCAATCATTTCCTTCTTTTAATGGTAGCAATCTTCTTGCACTAGCCCAACATGATGATATACCCACAACTACACTCAAGAGTCTACCTTTATACATAGGGGAGACAAGTATCACTCCCATAGAACACATTTAAGATTTCGCCAAGATTTGTGCATTTAATAATGTCATGGAGGATAATGTTACAGTCTAACTTCTTGTTATTTCCATTAAGAGAAAAGTGCTCTAATGGTTTCACGGGTTGGATGTCAGTACTATACATAATTGGGGTGAGTTAGGAAAGAAGATTTGAAAAGAGTTTGAGGATATTAGTGATTACTTATCACTCATGGAATAGTTGACCACCAAAAAGAGAGCTCCTCAAGAGTTCATGGGAGACTTCAATTTATGATTCCAAAAATATTAGAATAGGATCCCAATATCGATAAAACCTTCCCTAACTAATGCATTTTTATACTATTTAAGGGCTTTGAATAATGAAATTGTGATCATGATTCAATCGATGGGTGGAGCAACATTTCTTGATACCTATGATATTTCCATAAGATATGAAAATTGATTGATCGAGGGTGTGAAAATAGCTCCAATACCACTTATGCCTATGTATCTTGAGTTTGCTACTAATCAACCAACTATCCCTCCACTTCTTTCGGTGCCTAGTCAACCAACTCCATCTACATATACCCCATCAAATGATCTTCATGAGGTTAAATCGTTGCTTCAAAATTTTGGAAATGAATTGGTATCTCTTAAGAGGCAATAATTCCAATATTCTCATCCTTACCAACCCTAGAACCAACAATATTATTCTAACAAGAAACCCTTTCAGAATAAAAACCAAGCTCAAAACCAAGTTACCAACATTAAACCCTTGAATTTTAAGGCTCCCCTTGCTTCTAGATCCTATAGATTCCTTATCCCTATATAAAATAACTTGGTCCAGGATTATGAATGGTGTTACCCATGTTCTTAGAAAAACAACCAGAACCTATGCCCTAATGAGGTACCTAGTCAAGCTCTTATGGTTCAGAGTATATCCACACATTCAGAACAACCAATAGAAGGACCTTCACAAGTGAGGCTTTTCAATCTCAAACATTAAAATAAGCCACGTTTTTAAATTGGTAGGAGGATTATTTTTGTGGATTCAATATAGAATCTACATTAGAAGCTACTAATACTCAATCAAAAATAAGGAAATAGAAATTCAGTCACCAAAGGTCGATCAGAAATCCACCTCTCAACCTTGTCTATAAGTGGTTACAAAAAAGACACAGGGAATAAGTTTCCAGAAACATAGGCTAGTCAGGTCACAAGGAAAGAAAATTCCTCTACTATTACAGTACCAAATGCCCATTTTACAAAAGAATATACCAACAGTCAAAGAAACGTTGACAGGTTAGGAAGTATCCCTTTTACTATTATCAAAAAAATGAAGACCAACTTAAATTTCACCATGTGGGAAGCAATTTTGATTCCTTCTCGAAGAAATATGCTGCAGGAAGCTCTAATTTTTTTGGTACCCCAAGCAAAGTGGTCAAGCATGGAATGTCAATTACCACCAGTGTGTGATGACTAGAAGGAATAAGTGTTTCTAAGATCAATAAGCCACCACAATTCTATATTTATTCAATCATTAGTAAGTAATTCGTACACAACTGCATGATCAATTCCAGTGCTAGTAGATATGTGATGCCTAAACAAATTACAAACGTGTTAGGTATTGAATATACACCAATATCAAGGGGATTTGTTTAGTTGGATGGCAGAACAGTTAAGACTATTGGAGATATCAAAGATCTTAATCTTATTATTCATGCGTGTCCAATATTTTCATTTATTTAGGACATATCCATCATTAACCTTCCACCTTTCTTTCCGATATGTCTATCCAGAGACTTCACTGCCAAAATGGGTGGGTATTTATCTATTTATTGATCTCACATGTTCCTCAGAACTAGGTATGGGACTAAGGTAACTATAAGGGAAGAAACAATTTGTCAAAATCATGTTGGACCCTATCTCGCTAACATCATTAATGGATATAATACCATATGTGACCAAGAACAAGACGTTGTGGATCACGATTCCAGCACTCTTATGGAAGAAATCCATGATATTGTACTTGATGATGTAAGTATAAAACATCGATTTGACCCATACGCTGAAGCATTTACATTAGAAGAAGCTATTTTATTGACATTAGAAGCAATTGTTTTAGTAACTTATTATATCCATGAATAAGGAACATGTTTTTATGTAAATGTGTAACAAGAAAATCTCTTATTTTCAAGCATGACAACCATACCCTACCCGAATTTTTTTCTCAAAGATAATTTTTAGTCCTCCTTCATATCACCCTAATCCTTGATTCAGTCCTATCCCATCTCTGTGAAGAAGTACCACATGTCATGTCAAATTTCCCATACGTGATTGTTGTTGCAGACTCACAGCACCCCTGGATGCAGATCAGGCTTCTAGGTTGATCACTCTAGCATCCAGTGTGATTGCACAACATGGAAACCTCTCTCCAAGTGTGGGGACTTGTGAAACTGAGAGAGGAATCTCCAGATTAGAGGCCGGTTCCTCAAACTCCTCTAATTTAGATCTATATTTTGCGAAACTACAGAGGTTTGAAACCTAATCCTACCTTAAAATCCAAGGAGACAGAGATAGAAAGTGCAAAAAATGAAACTAAACTAATAGGTGATACACCAAAGGAGTGGTGAACACTTCTTATTCTACAGATAGACATAGATCATAAAAATGCAACATAAAACATCATGCACAAGCTGATAAGATGTAATCAGAGGTCTGAAATGAAACAAGCAGCACAAACAGAGGACTGAAAACTGATCACAGAGCCTGTACTGTCATTTCCACTGTCAAAACCTTTGTATTACAACATCAAAAAGGTAGAAAACCTGTTACAATTTTAGAAGAGGTCTGATACTTGCACAAATCACTTGTTACAGGTGAAAGAAGAAGCTTGCTATCCAAAGAAAATGTTCCCCCTTAGAAATGAGGCAAATATGGCTTTTACATTGCATGGGTCGAGCCCAGGGGACAGAAAACATACAGAAACATGGGAACCCATCCCTCCTTGACTGCAGATGCATTAAAACAACAAGGGGGACCTTACAAATGCATACCCTATCATTTTTACTGGATTACAGGAGAATACAACCCATTCTGCATTAAATTTGGTCGCTGAAATGTCACTTCTAGCCATGAACACACGCCAGAGCTGTTTCTCAATTTTCTCTCTCTAGACTACACCAAAATTCAATATTAACCCTGAAATCATGTAGATAATTTCATGAGATTTCTGTTGATATAAAGAACGTGCAAATCTGAGCTCTGAATCGAAAGATATGTTGATCTGAAGATCTAGGGCACAAAACAGGTGAAAACGGATTTTTAAATTTCTTCCCGCGCTCTGCCACCTTGATGACACGTGGCATGAATTGATTGGTCACGTGATTCTCTCTCCTTCCCTACTTTATTGGACACGTGCCCTCTTTTTATTGGCTCGGGTCAGTGCTTGAAACCTCACCTTCTGACCTTTTGGACTTTTCTCCTTGTGACACGTGTCATGATTTGGTTGGTCCGCGGGACTGCCAGCTCTTCATGCCCTTCGCATCTTTCTTTCCTGGATGTCCCAAACTGTTTGGGACAAAAACTCCCAAACCACCCAAAATGGGCTTCCTTATCCCTCATCTGCCGGTGACATGTGTCATGATCTGATTGGCCCTCGAGTTTCTCAAATATCCGCGTCCCACGCGTCCATTTGTTCCAACTGTCCCAGTGCTGAAGTTCCTTGTTTCGGCCAAACCAGTCGGTTCACGTCTTTCACGTACATTTGTTCCAACTGTCCTGGATTGTTTGGGACAAATTCTTTTGAACCACCCAAAATGGGCTTCCTTTGCTCTCGGCCACTTCACCTTTTCGTGTCCTTACCGTCCTCGCGGCCTAGATGTCCCGAGTACTTAGTGCGAAAGTTCTCCTTTTCGGCCGAACTGGGTGGTTCACATCCTCAAGGCCCAAATGTCCCAAGCAGTTAGTCGATTTTCTTCTCCTTCGGCTGAACCGGCTTTCCAAATCCCGATAGCCTGATTGTCCATGTGCTATAGTTCCTTGTTTCAGCCAAACCGGCCTGTTCGCGTCCTTCGCATCCATTTGTCCCGGATGTCCCTTTGCTTCACGGGCCACCTAGAGACTTTTTGGCCGATCCGCACCTTATGTCCCAACTGTCCTAAAGGCGGCTTGGAGTAAGACTTAGCCAATTTCATGATTTTTTCCTGAATCGACCTACTTGCTTGGAACTGAAAACTCTGATGCATTTTTTCAAAATTTACCCTGGGGGGGTGAACTTTGGATAACAATTTGGTGACTTTTAGGGGTCACCTGCCTACTAGGTGAAAAGATCAGTAGCCAAAATCAGTCCATTGCGCATGGAGTTATCAAATATTCTATTTAGGACCCTAACTGACTCAGAATGTGCAAGGAGGAAGATGGAATGTTACCTGATGAAAGCAAGGATTGCTAAACATCTCCATGGACAACAAGCTCTACCAAATCACTTAAGGAAAACAAAACTAACCTATAGCAAAACAATGTGCACAAGCACTTGGAGGAAAGATAATCTAATCTAATATTTACAGAGGTAGTGAAATTCCCTCTAGAAGTAATGCTTGAGATAGATTCCATTGACTGGAATCTACAGTTCTTCACCCTCCAGCGAGGCCAATTGGAAAGCATTGTTGTTCTTGCACTTTGTGACCATGTATGGGCCACTCCAAATGGCATCAAATTTTGAATGCCTTTCTGGTTTTTTCTCTATCCACATCCCATTTCAACACTAGATCTCCAACTTGAAAAGATCTATCCTTGGCCTTTCTATCGAAGGTCTTCTTGATCAAAGCTTGATCCTTTTCCATTGCTTGGGATGCTTGATTTCTGATCTCTTGCAGCTTCATCAAATATGCATACCTCACCTCCATGGGATCAAATTCAAGCAACTCCAGCTACTTCATGAGTTCCAATGTTGGCAACTCAAGTGATATGGGCAAGATTGCCTCTCTTCCATAGACAAGCCTAAATAAAGACTTACCTATGGATCTTTTGGGAGTTATCCTATCAGCCCATAAGGCTGATTTCAGCTTGGTATGCCAAGACCTCAAATTCTCATCAAGAGTCCTCCTAATGATCCTCAACAAGTTCTTGTTTGTAGACTCGGCCTGGCCATTTCCCTGAGGGTAATAGTTTGATGAAGTGCTTAGGTAAATACCATTCTTGACAGCCCATTCAGTCACCTTGGATCTAATGAATGCCAATGCATTATCAGAGACTATTGTGGTAGGTACACCAAATCTGGTCATTATTCCCTCATAAAAGTCTAAGATGCTAGACTCATTCACCTCTTTGAGTGCTACTGCTTCTATCCATTTGGTGAAGTAGTCTGTGGCTGTCAAAATCCATTTGTGCCTTTGGCTTGAATTGGGATTAATGAATCCAAATGAAGTCCAAACCCCATTGCATGAATGGCTGGTCAACTGAGACTGGATGCAATGGAAAGGACAAGAAAATTTCTCTTTTCCTGTGAAGAATGCCACAATTCTTACACCTCTTGATCCATGCATAACATTCACTGAATATTTTAGGCCAATAATAACCAGCCTTCATGATTTTTAGAGCTGTCACTCTTGGTGCAAAATGGCCACCAGCTGGTCCATCATGAAACTCTTCGAATACCCTTTGAATCTAACCTGTGCTAATGTATCTCAGCAGCACTCCATTCACATCCTTCTTGAACAATACTCCATCAACAATGGCATACGGGACAGCCTATAATCTGAAGTGTCTCCTTTGGGTCTTGTTCATCTCTGGAGGGCATAGGCCTGTGCCTAGGAAGTGCATAATACCTTGGGTCCAGCAAGGAGTCAGGGCAGCATTATCTTCTTCTTGATTGCCACTTGGCTCATGGCTGTCCTGGACTGTCAAAACAGCCTCTTCTTCGTTTCATACTTCCTTTTGCTTCCCCAAAACAAGCTACTCACACAGTCCTTTCCATTTTACCAGCTTGGTGATCTTGATATCAATGTCATACTCCATGACACGGGTGATCCAACCTGCCCTTTTCTCATTCAAGTCCTTGTTGAGGAGGAAGTCCTTAACCCCAGCATGTGAGACCAATAGTTGAATCTTATTGTTTGAGACCAAATGTCTGAACTTCTTCAAGCTCCTGATGATAGCAAGGACATGCTTTTCGATGAAAGAACACTTTATTTCATAATCTTCCAAGGTTTTACTGAAGAATGCTATGGGCTGTTCTGAACCTTTTCTATTCAGCTGTGTTAAGATAGCTGAGATTGTGTTTGATCCTCCAAATGCATACAACCTGAAGTCCTTTGAAAATTCTGGGTTGATAAGAGTTGGAGCTTGTGATATTGCATGCTTGATGCTTTCAAAACTCTCTTTTCCTTCTGCTGTCCATTTGAATGCCAGACTCTTCTTCAACATCATTGTTAGAGGCTTCACAAGAGTGGCAAAATTAGGCACAAATCTGCGGACAAAGTTCATCCTTCCTAAGAAGCTTTGAAGAGATTTCTTGTGGTGTGGCAATGGGAGCGTTCGGATGGATTCAACCCTTTCAGGATCAATGGTTAGCCCTTTCCTAGAGACAATGTGGCCCAAAAATTTGCCCTCGTGTGCCAAGAATATACACTTAGTTGGATTCAATGACACTCTGAACCTTCTACACCTCTGAAACACTTGTCTAAGGTGAAAGAGATGGTCTGCTACATTCTTTGACAAGACAGTGATATCATCTAGGTATACCAATACTATATCATTGATTAAGCCTTTTGATAGGCCAAATGGCATCTTCTTGTAGGCATAGGCACCCCATTTGGTGGTGAAAACCATCTTGAATTGATCTTCTTCCTTCACCCTTATCTGATTATAGCTTGAGTATCCATCAAGTAGTGAGAATCTTTCTGAACCAGCTACAACTTGCAATATTTGCTCCATGGAAGGGAGTGGGTAATGGTCCTTGAGGGAGGCTCTATTCAAGTCTCTGAAGTCAACACATAGTCTGATTTCTCCATTTCTTTTTCTCACTGGCACCGAGTTTGCAACCCAGCTTGAGTTTTTGATGGGGAAGATGATACTGGCCTCAATAAGCTTGCTTAATTCTTTTCTCATGAGAGGTCCAATATGGGAATTCACTGGCCTTTGCTTTTGCCTAACAGGCTTGGATTTCGGATCCATCTCGATAGTATGTTGTGCCAGCTTTGGGTTGAAACCTCTTAGATCTTTGTAAGTCCAAGCAAAGATATCTGGGAACTCTTGACAAAGCTGAACAAAATCATATTTCTCTTGTGAGGTACTTACTTTGCCAATCTGCAATGTTTTACCTTCTTCCACTAAAATAGGCTCTAAATCTTCACCCTTCACTTGAATGTTTACTTTCTCCTTCCAGAATTGATCATTCGGGTTGAAGATTGACTCCAAGGTTATGAGGCCTTTTGGTAATTTGTTAGTTCTCAGCTGTACTACTTGATCACCATATTGCTGCTCCAGCTTGTCTTGATTTATGGCGGAGAACTCAGCTTCTTCTTGTAGGAAATTAACAATTTGCTGATCATTCTCGAAGACTTGCCAACTTGTGTTGTTATCTGGAACAGCTGGTCTCACAACCAAGTTGATATGAGGCTGAGATTTCTCACTTTTGATACTCTCTGCAACATCAAATGCAGCCCCAATTGCTACAAGTCTGTCAGTGGCTTCATTCTTTTTTCTTGGGATGGAATTGATGCTAAAAGCTTCAAAATCTTCAATAAGATCCCATACCTGATTTTTGTAGCACTTAAGCAGATCATTTTTGGCAGCATTTTTTCCTTTGACTTGGTTTATGACCAGCTCACTATCACCAAATACTTGTAAATTCCTGATGCCTTTCTTCATTGCCCAGTGCAGTCCATGAATTAAGGCTTCATACTCAGCCATGTTGTTTGAACAGGAAAACTAGAAATATAAGGCTGAGTAATACCTTATACCTTGCAGTGAAATGAGCATAGCTCCTCCTCCTGCACCTCATCTACTCCTTGACCCATCAAAGAACAATTGCCATACTTCATTCTTGTCCTTATGATCTAGCTTGGTGATGCTGGGGAGAGGTTGATCCTCTTCATGTAAACAATAAGCCCCTAGCTCAGATTCTTCTATTTCTTGATAGGGATCAAAATCATGCACCTTGATTGCCCATTCATCAAGAGTCAAATCTGGGATGCTTCCAACCTTGGTGTCAGCTTCATCAGTGCTTGGATAATCTTCTTGATCAAACACTGAACACTTGGTATTGATTTGGCTAGTAGCATAAGGCTTAATGTGAAAGTTCAGAATAGGTTTAGACCTGATTGTGGCCTTGGTTCCATACCTTGTTCTGAACAACATATGTGACCAATCCGCCAAAAGATAGCCTCCAATTTTAGCAGTGAAGTCTCTTGACAAGCACAATGCAAAGAGTGGTGGTAGGTCTATGACTGACACATCTTGTAACACTATTACATTGGGACATGCGTGCAGTGTGAGGCTCAAACCTTTGATTACTCCAACCGTTGTCACTGTTGTCTTGTCTAATTGCACTACACCCTTGAAGATGACTTCATATTGAAGCCCTAGCTGATCAGCTATTTGCTTGGGCATTACTGAACTACTTGCCCCAGAGTCAATCATGTAATTATGTACTAAATTGTATCCTATGATCAATGAAACATAAAATGGAGGGGGCTTCGACATTTTACCTTGCTGTCCTCCATGACTTCCTTCAGGCTGGGCAGCATTTGTAAGCACTTTGTCTTGCATCTGAACTTGCTTATTCGAAGTTGGCCAATCCTTCATGGCAGCTTGTAGTAGATCTCTTTTTCCTAGGATGGATAGGGATTCCCACATTGATATATTGACGTTAGTCTTCTTCATCTATTCAATGATACCGAATGGGGATGAAGTATCCCTTTGTTGTCCCTTGGTTTGCACATTTACTCCTTGCATGTGGGCAGTAACAATTGGCATCTGAGTTGGTTTAGGAGCTAGTTTGGGTGCTCCTTGCACGTTTGGAACTACATTTTGTTTGCCAACACCTTGCAGAGTGACAAAAGGTCATGAACTACTTGGGGCCAATGGCTGTTCTTCACCCAAATTCCTCCTTTTTGACCTTGTGTTGGCTGCAACACCTTGAGAGGGTATTTGATTCATACCACAGAAATCTTCAGCCTACCAATTGACAAGAGTAGTTTCATTCAGAGATGTTCCTTGCTGAGGTGCTTCTTACTGCTAATCTCCTTCATGGCTGGACTCTTGCGAGCCACCAATGGTTTGCACCATCAGAGCTTGATTTAATGCACCGTTAAAGCACATTGATTGGTTATGTGGCTGACTACACGAGAAACACCAATCATATTCTTGGGCCATGTTGTTTTGGACTGGCACTAATGCTTTAGAAGTAGATACAACATTGGGGTTATAGGGCTGAAATGGTCTATTAGCGAGAGGCCTTACTTAGCTTTGATTTTGATTTGCAGCCTGATTTGGTGACCTATTTTGTTGGTATGGGGGCCTAGCCTGGTATTGTGCTTGAGGCTGATACAGTCTAGCACTTTGAGCTTGCTGTCTTTTGATAGTAACCAGCTCATTTACCAAATTTTGCAATTGCTTCATAACCTCTTGGAGTTCATTTGAAGTACTAGAGGATGAAGTAGAAGTTTCATTTGAACTTTGGTTTCTAGGGGTGGGAATAGGAGCCAAAGTGGGTGCTTGACTAGTGCTTGGATTTTCTAAGTTTGGATACAAGGGCATGGGAGGCCTAGGAGCTAGCTTACCAGCTTGAATAAGACAGTTTTTGGCTCTAATGGCAATGCTATAAGTAGCAGGTAAGGTTGTGCCTCCCATAGATTGAATTAACATAGAAATATTAGAATTCAAAGCTTTAAGGTAATATAGAAAAGCATCTTCTGCTGTTGGCCTAACTGCCACTAGAATCCTATCCCAAGAACTTTGAAATCTGAAGTTGAAGTTAGTCAGTTGCTCGTTGGGGGCTCTCTTGATAGTTGTCAGCTGCTCCAAAAGAGACAAGTTGTCTTCCTTCTCTCCAAATTACTCATGAAGTGAAATACACAGCTAATTACAGTTTGTGATGGAACTAGCTCCAAGGCTCCTAAACCATTGTAATACTTTACCCTTGAAGGAAGATGCTAGTAACTTGACACCCACTTGCATTTCATTGATTTCATGGATTGCACAAAGGTTAGCAATATATTTAACATGATCACCTGGAGTAGTCTGATTTTCTCCAGTGAAGTACGGAATGTTCTTCAAGGCTGCGATAGGAACTGGATGTTGTGCATTAAGAGCAAGTGGGCTGCTACCTGTGAAGTTGACGTAGGGATTGTTCTGAGCCATTCTGATTGGTCTTAAAACCCTTGTTGACTGAATGAAAGGTCTACCAAGTGGAGGAGTTGAGAGAGTTCTATTTGGTGGAGATGGAGACCTTTGAATCCTTCTTCCTATTTTCCTTCTTCTTGAAGATAGTTGCAGGTATTAAAACAACACTTCTTCTTCTCTAACTCTTTACCTTGTGGTGATTCTTCTCATGAGTTTTCAAGCCTGAAATTGGAACCAATCGATTCTTCCCTTTGGAGTCGCCAGATATGCAAATAATACCTCTTTTAAGGAAGAAAATTTCAGCAGATGCACATCAACTCTGCTACAATAAAAATGAGACCTCTATGTCGCACCGAGCATGCCAAAACTGTTGTTGCGGACTCACAGCACCCTTGGATGTAGACCAGGCTTCTAGGTTGATCACTCTAGCATCCAGTGTGATTACACAACATGGAAACCTCTCTCCAAGTGTGGGGACTTGTGAAACTGAAAGAGGAATCTCTAGATTAGAGGCTGGTTCCTCAAAATCCTCTGATTTATATCTATATTTTGTGAAACTACAGAGGTTTGAAACCTAATCTTACCTTAAAATCCAAGGAGACAGAGATAGAAAGTGTAAAAAATGAAACTAAACTAACAGGTGATACACCAAAGGAGGAGTGGTGAACACTTCTTGTTCTGCAGATAGACACAGATCATAAAATGTAACATAAAACATCATGCACAAGCTGATAAGATGTAATCAGAGGTCTGAAATGAAACAAGCAGCACAAACAGAGGACTGAAAACTAATCACAGAGCCTGTATAGTCATTTCCACTATCAAAACCCTTGTATTACAACATCAAAAAGGTAGAAAACATGTTACAATTTTAGAAGAGGTCTGATACTTGCAAAAATAACTTGTTACAGGTGAAAGAAGAAGCTTACTATCCAAAGAAAATGTTCCCCCTTAGAAATGAGGCAAATATGGTTTTTACATTGCATGGGTCGAGCCCAGGGGACAGAAAACATACAAAAACATGGGAACCCATCCCTCCTTGACTACAGATGCATTAAAATGGCATGGAGGACCTTACAAACCCATACCCTATCATTTTGACTGGATTACAGGAGAATGCGACCCATTCTGCATTAAATCTGGTCACTGAAATGTCACTTTTGGCCATGAACACGTGCCAGAGATGTTTCTCAATTTTCTCTCTCCAGACTACACCAAAATTCAATATTAACCTTGAAATCATGTAGATAATTTCATGATCTTTCAGTTGATATAAAGAACGTGCAAATCTGAGCTCTGAATCGAAAGATATGTCGATCTAAAGATCTAGGGCACAAAACAGGTGAAAACAGATTTTTAAATTTCTTTCCGTGCTCTGCCACCTAGATGACACGTGGCATGCATTGATTGGTCACGTGCTTCTCTCTCCTTCCCTACTTTATTGGACACGTCTCCTCTTTTTATTGGCTTGGGTCAGTGCTTGAAACCTCACCCTCTGACCTTTTGGACTTTTCTCCTTGTGACACATGTCATGATTCGGTTGGTCCGCGGGTCTACCGGCTCTTCGCGCCCTTCGTATCTTTCTGTCCCGGATGTCCCAAAATGTTTGGGACAAAAACTCTTGAACTACTTGAAATGGGCTTCCTTGTCCCTCATCTGCCGGTGACATGTGTCATGATCTGATTGGCCCTCGGGTTTCTCAGCTATCCACGTCCCACGCATCCATTTGTCCCAACTATCCCAGTGTTGAAGTTCCTCATTTCGGCCGAACCAGCCGGTTTGCGTCCTTCGCGTACATTTGTTCCAACTATCCTGGACTGTCTGGAAAAAATTCTTCCAAACCGCCCGAAATGGGCTTCCTTTTCTCTCGACCGCTTTTCCTTTTCGTGTCCTTTGCGTCCTTCGCGTCCTCGCAGCCCAGATGTCCCGACTACTTAGTGCGAAAGTTCTCCTTTTTGGCCGAACAAGGAAGTTTGCGTCCTCAAGGCCCAAATGTCTCGAGCAGTTAGTCAATTTTCTTCTCCTTCAGCCAAATTGGATTTCCGCATCCCACGCATCTCGATGACCCAATTGTCCTTGTGCTATAGTTCCTCATTTCTGCTGAACCGACCATTTCACGTCCTTCGCGTCCATTTGTCCCGGATGTCCCTTTGCTTCGTGGGCCACCTGGAGGATTTTCGGCCAATCCGCGCCTTGATGTCCCAACTGTCCCAAAGGCGGCCTAGAGTAGGACTTAGCCAATTTCGTGATTTTTTCCTGAATCGACCTACTTGCTTGGAACTGAAAACTCTGATGCATGTTATCAAAATTTACCCTGGGGGGTGAACTTTGGATAACAGTGATTTAGGGATACCCAGTCATTCCAAGTGCTTTCAAGGCAAGATCCATCAAAACAAGCTTTTTAACAATCTTGGGAAAGGCCATTTTTTAGTCTTCATGAAGCTAGTACATGCCCCACGGACCATAAAAAAGGGCATAAATTCATCAAGAATGTTTATCGAATATCCAATAAAATTTTCAATCAATTTTAAAATATTTAGGGATGTTTCACAAGTTTTCGAGCAATTTCAACAATAGTGGGTCTTAAGGGCTTAAATAGTGCATAGTGCCAAAATAACCCTTGAGCTTCAACAAGCCATTTCAGGAGATCTAGGAATAAAAAAGTAGCATTAGAAAGGAATTTCAAATCCCTAGAATATGGTAATATCATATTCTTCACAACACTTAGGCGCGCCATTTCCACAACATGTTTTTTACATGCATAACCGTAGATCTAGAAAAAAAATGCTTATTTTTTAGGGAGTAAATGGAATAATCAGGAGGTGATACCCCCACCATTGTATTCATAAGGTAATTTATAGGTTGAATCATATAAAATTTCATCAAAATACTCCTCCAAAAGCTCAAGATATGGTCTCGACATGTGGCTCCCTAAGGTAAACCACCAATAGTTAGTTAATTTTATGGCTCAAAAATCCAACCAATGGGAGAGTGGCAAACTTTTTTTCACCAATTGCATCAAATATTTGGTGTATATTATGAAATAAAATTCTCCCCCTCCCATTTAAGCCCCTGTACCACTAGCATGACCTTAGTTAAGCTCTTTCTCGCAAGTCGAGTCCCACATGCTCCATTTTCTAGCCCCCACTCCCTCCAACCAAGCTCCACCACATGGACCAATCACGATAGGGTGAATTTTTTTACACCAATTGAACCAAGACCTTGGTTCACTTGGTTTAAAAAATTTTGAATCATTCCCAAGCATCAAAAGATGTGATTTTTTCTAACTCCTTTGTTGTTTCTTGTTACTACCTATCCGCACGCCCGTGAAAGCTCCAGCTACAAGAATTTCTTCACCCTACCATTTCTGATACTTCCAAAACTTACTACCACCTTCAATATATTTCTTCCATCATTCATCTCTGATGTAATGCAAAAAATGAATATTTATGAGCAAAACCCGCGATAATGTGCTGTCAGAAACCCTAAGCTCCAAAATGAAGAATTGCTCATAAATAATAAATTGGTTATCAAATCTTAATGAAATTTTGGGAAAACATTCTTCATCCAAACAAATTAAAGCTGAAATAAACAAAACCTTGAATTACATCCATTAGTTTTAATTACATCCATTTGAATTTTTTATTCCCTATGGTGTTCTCCTTTCATTTGTCATCAATTCGGGAAGCGATTTGACTTGAAAATTTGTACAGAGCATCCAAGTCAAAAACCTAGAAAGAATCCAGAGTTTTCTCATCACTATGACATGGTTATTTTCATATTTTAAAAATAAAGAGTTCCACTAGTTCAAACTTTCCATTTTTATTAAGTTTCCAAAAATGGAAAACTCCCTCCAAAAGAGAGAATAGTGAAAATCATATAAACACAAAACTAGGGCACACAGGTCAAAAAGTCATAAAAGGTCAAAAAGGAAAAATCAAAAAGTGAATTTTATAAAATGGAAATTTCTTTTAATTGACCACGAGGCATATTTGATAATCCTATAATGTGAAAGAAGCACCTCGATACCAACAATAAGGTGAAAAAATGACACTGCCCAAAATAACATCTCCTAGATCCCAATGGCTAAAAATAGAATGTATTAGTATTGAATACAAAAAGTTTTCATAGGACCTATCTCAATGATATCTTTTCTTTTTTGCACCCTCTCATGGTTTCTAGGAAGTTTCATATCTCAAACAAGTCTATGCATCCTTTGTAAGGAAAAGGAACGTGCTCCAAAGATCCACCATTAAGAGACATAATTCAATAAGAAATTTCTCGATCATATGTGGCATATTTTCCTTCCTTCTCTCTTTCCCCATCTTATTTATCTCCCCTGTCTAATTATTCATTGGGCATAATCATTGTATCTGATCTCATTCACTTAAGTGATTTCATAAAGTAACATTGTAAAAGTCCCTTTAATTTATAAAAAGCGAAATTATTTCTCACTTCCTAGGAAGGTGAAAAGTCAGGAGTTGAATGAGAAAATGAAGATTCATGTGGGAGGGTAGTAAAATAATCAATCTACATTGCTATAAATTAGCATGGCTTCTCTAATCCAAAATATCCCAAAAAATTAGATCCTCAAAATTACATTTTGAATTTTGTTTACTCTATAGCAATAGTGGATTGTAATATGTTGTTGGACTTTTTTTCATCCATATACATGAAGTAAAGCTACATTTCTTCTAAATGCTTTCATATTTTCCCTTTCTTTATACAACTTCTGTAAATTTCAATCAAGGAATAGAGTTTCTTCTTTCCAATATGTATAAATTTTTGTAGCTTTGTATGCATGGTTCCTCTCATCATTAATGAAATAAACATAGTTTTTATAAGCCTCTTGTGTTTCTTCTACTTCCCTCTTTCATAAAATTTGCAAGTGTAGTGATGCAAGATACTTTTATCTTTGATACATGATTCTAAGAACTTGGTGTCTAGGGTTGTCCATATCACTAGATAACTTCATTTTTCTTTCATCTATATTGAATACTGAACTATGGTAACTGGGTGTGAGATGTGTAATCTACTCACGAAAGTATCCTTTCCCCTCATCACTATAATTTACTCCCTTGTACCATGTACAAGCACTTTTCCATAGGTTCAGTGGAGTGTCTTTGTATGATCCCTGACCAATGTGTCCACCCACATCATTTAGATAAGATTAGGATTAGTTTAATTTTAATAATGGGAGTTGTACCATTCAATGTAGAGGGATATTTCCCCTTGAACATTGGTGGAGACACCTAATTTTTCCAACCTAAAAAAATCCTCACCAATAGTTTTTCAATGACTCTACTATTAAAGATATTCTCCCAAGTTCACTCAAAAAGGATCTCTACTAAAAAAAATACAAAACATTCATATATTAAAAAAGAACAAAAAAAATTAGGTTTTGAAAGAAAATCAGTTTTAAAGGAGAAATTTTCAAGGAATGAATCCCTGTCACATTCATTACCCACACACTATGAAGACATTTAAAAATTGGAGTGAAGTACCAATGAGTGACAGTAAAGAAGAATAAGAAGAACATGGTTATCAAGAAATGAAATTTTTTGATGAACCATGGTTCCAGACCAACCTTTGCAAAAAGGAAAATTCAAGAAAGAGGGAAGGGTCTATTTCATCAAGAGTTACATGGCTCTAAAAATCAAGGAAATATGGGGTAGAATAAGAAAATTTTCCGCTTGTGAAAAACCTACCATCAAATCCTGGTGGCTACAATTGAAGAGGATCTTTGTTAAAGGAAAGAAAATGGGAATTGCTACAGCTGATGATGAAGAATCTAATAGACTAATGAAAAATATGTAGAGAAGGTACAAGATGTTGTATGAATTCCAAGAATATGAAATATTTTCTGAAAGTAATACATTCAATCTCACACTTCTAAATTAAAATCTTGGAACCATGCCTTTCATCGAACTCCCTTGGGATTATTTCCTTACGTATAGAAATTATGAGAATACATCCTTGAAAACTAAGTATGTGTAAAGCATCATGAGCATTGTACAAGGATATTCTCATACTCAAACCTACCTTGAAGTTCTAAACTATTATAAGGCCTTGCAATAAATGTATGAGAAACTTGAAGCAATCCATAAAAAATAAAAAGAAGAGGATATTTTTCCTATGGAGGATGATGGTGAAGGATTCATTAAAGAAGACTTTTACAACCTCACATATCTCTCTAAAAATTTAATAATGTTTTCCTTCTTAAATTGTGACCCCAAATCCTATCATGAAATTTGGAGGCATGTTTTAGCTTTGAAAAGAAGGTATGAACACCTTTAAGCACTTAGTGTTGTCGACAATAAAAAAACTCAAGAAGACCCCGATGATTGTCCACACTATGTGGTTTTCATCCCGGAAAGATTTTTGGATTCTCCCAAAGAAGATATCATCCTTGAACACTATATTGAAAATCAAGGGAATTCCTTTGAATATGATGAAGGAGACATAGAGGTGGAACTTCCATTCATCAATTCCTTTTATTTTTTACGAACAACCCATTGTTGGAATAATATATTCAAGAGAGGATGATTACTTCTACATTATGGATGATTCAATGCTTTCCGAAGACTCCACCAACAATGAGGAAGTACAGGATTACAAATTTTAAGTAAGAATGAATAATCTCCTTTCAAAGTTTGATCTTTCAATTAATGATGAAAAGGAGATATGTGAAGAAGTGCAATAAATCCACTTGAAAACATGGACTAAAGATGATGAATTAAAGATGGTCATCGATAATTTTCCCTCCTAATTTGATTATTCCAATGATTTAGAAATGTTGAATGGAGAAATGGAGATGGTAGAAGAATCAAATTCTCTTCACGTATCAATCTTGGATGACCAAATGGAACAAGCCTACTTCCTTGATGAAGCCAAGGAGAAACAATAGCTCTAACACAACCTCTTCCCACCCAAGGATCAAAATTATCATTATGGTGAGTATGGAGTATTTAAATTCCCATATACGCAAGAGGATTCAACAATGGATGATCAAGATATAGCTAAGAATTCTTCCCATACTACTTTCGAACATGGTTCTCTTCTTCCTACTAAGAGGAGAATGATATGGATTTTGAGCTTGAAGGAGTTCCCTTCCTAAGAAGCATGGACCTCTTTTACTTATCAGAATGTTTCCTAAATCAATTGTGTTCGTTCCTACAAGAAAGTGAACCTTGGGTAACAGAGAGCACAAAAGTAGTGAATGAAGATGTTTCAAATGAATCATGGGCATGTATGGACTACTTTTCAACCATCTCCTGGAGGCATAAAATATGAATGAATATGATCCTATGGTGCACTTGGAAGGGTATTCTATATAAGACATCTTTAAGGCTACAAAAGAGACTAAAGACCCTTAACTTAGTCTTGAGTTCATGACTCAATTTTTTCTCCCCTTTTTGACACACCAATGTTTGATTCTGAGGTGGAGCTGCTAGATGAATTTGATGTCTTCTCCAATGCCTTGGTTGGCAAGATTGAATGTGAAAGCATGTATTCTTATTTCACACAGTGCAAAGAGGTTTGTGATTGCAAAAGAATTAAGGTTCTTGAATATCCTTTGGATGTCCCCAATCTTGAAAAAAACATCTCCACCATGGAGGAAGGTAGTAGGGAAAATGTTGAGACGACCCACCTTGAAGATATTTTTTAAAAAACCAAATGAAAAGCTATAAGATTCTTGGGAGTGTGCTCAAGATCAACTTGTTACCACCACTTCAAGATGTTCCACTAGTGTAGAACAATATTTCCTATGGAAAATTCCTCTTGAGGGTAAAGAATGATTCTATGAAAAAATTCATGGTTACAACTTTGTAAAAGATACCAAGATGGACTTTGAGTGGGTGAATATCAACAACAATGATTCCAGAAAACAAAGCAAGGGTGTGCATGTTTCTTGTGAAATGATTCAAAATAATATTACACTCACCGATCTTCAAACTTCGATGTTCCTTGAACATGTTCCCATATTGAAACATTTTCCCAAGATTGATGAGGGCCTCCATCTTAATGATATAACATTTATTTTAGAATGTAATCACTTAGAGAATAAATGCAAGATGTTCATAGAAGTTCTTGAATGGGAAGAAAATCAGTTTGTTTCCACTCCTTTCAAGTTCCTTGCTGATATAGGAGATGATTAAAAATAGAAATTCAAATAATATTAATTTTTTCACACTCTAGAAGACATGGAAGAATGGTGTCTCATGGTCATAGAGTGCCAAGAAAAAACCTCAAGGTATAAGAACTTGGAGAAGATAACAAATTATTCACTTGATGTAAGAACTTTCTTAGTGTAATATGAGTATGAAGATGAGATTATGCTCAAAATTTTTACTATCAAGCCATGAAGATCCATCACAGGAGCATGGTATGATTAGAAAACAACTATTATGCTTCAAAAATCAAACTTCAATATGTTATTCCATGATGACATGTACTTTTTTCAACCCATTTCTGATTATGTGTATATTATTTCCCCACCTTTGTAAATATATCTTCTCCTGTACATAGTTTTCATTTTTCTGTTGTGTGTTGTTTCCATGTTTCCTATGTTTCCCTTCTGTTTGTGTGTGTTTGTGTGTTTTTAATAAACCAAGTTGTGTAATATTTTTATCTGGTGACTCTAAAGGCTAACAGATAAGACACTAATAGGTAAACTAAAATTGATATTCTAGATATCTCATATCATTTCCTCATTTTTTTTGATCCAAAACATGTCCCCAAGATAGAGCATGTTGTTTTCATGTAAATATGCAACAAAAAATTCCCCAATTTTTAAGCATGACAACCATACCTTATTCGTAAATTTTCCTCAAAGATCATTCTAAGTCCTTCTTCATCTAACCATAATCCCTAATTCAGTCCTATAACATCTCTCTAAATTATTCCCATATGATGTTTCAATGTTCCCATAGGTGATTTATGGATATCCATTCATTCCAAGTACTTTCAAGGCAAGATCTATCAAAATCGATTTTTTAGCAATCTTGGGAAAGGCCATTTTCTGGTATTTTTGAAGCTAGTACACACCCCCCAGAGTGGAATAAAAGGCCTAAAATAATAGAGGTGTATCAGAGAGAAAATAACATTTTTCAATCAATTTTAAAATATTACGCAACGTTTCATAGATTTTTTATTATTTTTAACAACAGTGAGTCTTGAAGGCTTAAGCAATGCACAATGCGAAAACAACCTCGGAGCTTCAGGAAGTGATTATGGGAGCCCCGAAAGGATTTAGGAGTAAAAACTATCATAAAAAATTTATTTCAGATCCATAGAGAATGTTAATATCATATTATTCACACCACTTAGGCGCATCAGGTCCACAGTTAGTTTTTTTCATTCACAACCTTGGAGATAGGAAAAAAAACTATTTTTCAAGGATCAAATGGAAGAATCAGGCATATATCCCCCAATAATTGGATTAATGAGGTAATTTACAGGTGGAATCATATAAAATTTCATCAAAATAATCCTCCTAAATCTCAATATATGGTCCCGACATGAGGCTCCCCAAGGTAAACCTCCAGTCGTTAATCAATTTTCTCGGTTGGAAATCTAGCCAATGGAAAATTGTCACACCTTTTTACACCAAGTGCACCATATATTTGGCATATATTGTGGAATAAAATTCTCTCCCTCCCATTTTAGCTCCTATACCCCCAACATGACCTCAGTTAAGCTTTTTTTTGCAAGTTGAGCGCCACATGCTTCATTTCCCAGCCCCCGCTCCGTCCAACCAAGCTCTGCCACATGGAAAAATTAGCATAGGGTGAAATTTTTTACACCAAATGAAAAAATATCTTGGTTTAATTGGTTCATAAAAGTGAGACTCATTCCAAAGAATAAAAATATGTAATTTTTTCTAACTCCTTTGTTTCTTCTGGTGTTACCTATGCGCATGCCCGCGAAAGGTCTAACTGCCAGAATTTCTTCACCCTACCATTTTCTCTACTTCCACAACCTTAAAAATGCATTCAACATATTTTTTCAATCATTACATGTTGCTGAAATGTCAAGAATCTATATTTTTGAGAAAAAACCACGAGCATGTGTTGTAAGAAACCCGAGGCTCCGAAACAAAGAATTCCTCATAACTAATGAACCAATGATCGAATCTTCATGAAAGTTTGGGAAAAAAGTCTTCATCCAAACACCTTGAAGATATAAAAACCCTAAAAATACTTCCCTAATTTTTAATGGCATCTATTTGAATTTTTTGATCCATAGGATGTTTTTCCTTCATTTGTCGTCAATCCGGGAAGCAGTTTAACTTGAAAAATATGTAGAGAGAATATAAATCAAAAACCTAGAAATAATCTAGAGTTTTCTCGTCAATATGACATAGTAATTTTCAGCTTCTAAAAATAAAAATTTCCACTAGTTAACACTTTCTATTTTTAGTAAGTCTCCAAAAATAGAAGACTCCCTTCAGAAGAGAGAACAATGAAAATCATACAAACTGAAATCTAGGGCACACGGGTCAAAAAGTCAAAAAAACAGAAGCAAAAAGTAAATTTCCAAAAGTGTAAACTCCTTTGAATTAACCTTGAGCCATCTGTGAAAATATTGTAATGTGAAGGGTGCACCTCGATACCAACAACAAGGTGAAAAAGTGACCCTCAAAATAGTAGCTCCTAGATCCCAATGGCTAAAAATGGAAAGTCTCAGTGTTGAATACAAAAATTTGTTGTAGGTCCTATTTTCAATGATATCACTAATTTTTTTCACCCTCTCATTGTTTCTAGGTGGTTTCATATCTCAAACAAGTCTATGCATCCTTTGCAAGAGGTCTTGAGACATCCAATTTTTGCTCAGGAGCAAGTTAGAACACCTTACAACGCAACAGGGAAAACCCATGGCCATTTCAGGAAATCCTCCAGTTGAAAGACAAGAACCATTATTACACATTCAAAAGGATATTTATTCAGATGTAAGAGATATTATTTGGCATAATATACAAATTTTCACTCAGTATGTCCTAGCTAAGAGACTTTTTGGATCTTAAAGAATAACATGCTACTGAAATGGAAAGAGAAAGATAGATTCAAGAACCAAAAAGAAGATTTTTAATTCATTTTAGGATCCAAAATTAGTTGATAGAATATACACATGGTATTTAATGTTCAAAAATGTGATATACGAATTGGGCTCCCATGGGTTCCAAGTTTCTAGAATCTAGAACAAAGTCTACCATTGTGTCTAAATGTTTGAGTTCCCACCACTCACTGAAGACTCATCATCAGAAGAAATAATTATTACATTTCAAGATATGGTAAAGAAGGAGGTAGGTGAGTCTCTTTCCTTTAGTAAATACAATTTATAGTCCCTAACTAGTATCAGGAGTTGCATTTCTGTAATTGCAATGGTTCACGAAGAATGGCTTCATTAATGTAAAATGATTAGTGGTGTCCTTGAGACATGGATTAATATTTTTTTCTACATTTGAATTCTAGGGGATGTTAAGATGACAAATGAAATAGCTCAATTCATCAAGGAATTCAAGGAAAAGTAACCCACTCTAGTGATCCACCATCAGGAGGCATGATTCAGTAAGAAGTTTCTTCATCGTATGTGGCATATTTTCCTTTTGTCTCTCTTTCCCCCTCTTCTTTCTCTCCCCTTTCTAATTCTTCATTGGGCATAATCATTGTATTTTTTCTCATTCAATTAAGTGACTTCATAAATTAACATCGTAAAAGTATATTTAATTTATAAAACAGTAACTTATTTCTCACTTCTTAGGAAGGTGAAAAGTCACGCGTTGAATGAAACAATCAAGAGTTGTGTGAGCGGTAGAAAAATAATCAATCTACATTGCTATAAATTGGGATGGCTTCTCCATTCCAAAATATCCCAAAAAATTACATCCTAAAAATTACATTATGGAAATTTGGTACTTTGTAGTAATAGTGGATTGTAATATGTTGTTGGACTTTTTGTCATCCTTATACATGAAATAAAGCTACATTTATTCTACATGTTTTCTTCTTTTTCCTTTATTTTTACAACTTATGTAAATGTCAATTAAGGAATCGAGTTTCTTCTTTCCAAGATGGATTAATGTGGGCATCTTTGTATGTATGGTTTCCTCTCATTGTTGATGAAATAAACATAGTTGTTATAAGCCTCTTTTGTTCCTTCCACTTCCCTCTTTCATGCACTTTGCAAGTATAGTTATGGAAGAGCTTTGTATATTTGATATGTGAATCTAAGAAATTGGTGTCTCATGTTTTCCATCTCACTAAATATATTCATTTCTCTTTCCTCTATGTTGAATGTTGAACTACGATTACTAGGTGTGAGCTCTGCAATCTACTCATGACATTAATCTTCCTTTCCTAATTTCCCTCATTTCCTCTCATCACTGTAATTTCCTCCTTTATACCCCATACAAGCACTTTTCCACAAGTTTAGTGGAGTGTCCTTATGTGATCCCAGACCAATTTGACCAGTCATAGAATTTAGATAGGATTAGGTTTAGTTTACTTTCAATAATGGGAGTTGCACCATTCAATGTAGAGGGGCGTAGCCCTGTGACCATTGGTGAAGAAACCTAATTTATCCACCCAAATTTTTTTCTCACCAACCAGTTATTTCTCACCTTTTCAAAACTTAGGATGATCACGAAGGATTGTGGTGACTCTTCATTGATGGGTCAAGGAGAAAAAATAGAGCAGGTGCTAGTGTTATGCTAATTTCTCCAAAAGGTAAAAAATATTTCTAATCTTTTCGAATTCATTTTAGCTACACTAATAACATGACCGAATATGAAGCATTATTACAAGGAATCCAATTAGACTAGAAGAAAGGGATCAAAGTGTTAACTTTTTAGGGGATAGTGAGGTTGTTGTGCATCAGCTCAAAGCCCGAAGTGCATCAAAAAATGATCTTTTAAGGTCATAAAATAACACAGTGTGGGATTTGGTTGAAGAATTTGAAGCCTTTAGAATTCATACCATTCCAAGGAATTGAAACCAAGACGCATATAGGTTTGATACGGTGCATTCTTATTATAATGTACCTATTGATATCATGAAAGATAAATGGTAGTCATTCAAAATGGTTGTTAGGCTAGCAGTACTGGAAAATGCATGTAGTTGGAAGGTTTTTGATAGCAATAAGAAAATTATTGTTTTTTTATAGGAAGAAGATGAATTCTCTTTAAATAACTAATCTAAGCTTTAGGAAGCATACAATGATCAAATTATATTGTTGAAAACCAATCAATTTCTGAAAATTATGGTCACTCTTAAACCAATCATCAATTCGTATGATCAAGTTAAAGGACAAAATTCCAATATGACAATTAAATAAAATGATTTTGAGTAGGTTTAGGCTGTAGAAGATAGGTTTCTAAATATTGGGAAAGTGTGCTTGCCGGATGAAAAATAGGATTTTGTTGGTCTTTGTAAAAAGTATAATGATATATTTAAATGGAGATATAAATATCTTCTTGGTTTCGATCTAGGATTGACATAACACACTATTGAGCTTGACTCGAATGCTAAACCAGTTCAGAAAAATTAGAGACTGGTCAACCCCAAGATTGATCCAGTCATGAAAAAGAGCTTTCAAATCTCATTGAAGCTAGAATTATCTTCCCAATCGAACATTATTCCTAGGTAACTAACCTAGTTCTGGTTAGGAAGAATAATGAGGAAATTAGGCTATGCATGGACTTGAGATACATAAAATGAGCCTCTCTAAAATATCATTACCCTATTCCATCTATGGAGTAGATTCTCCACACATTAGTAGGAGCAGAAAGGTTTTCACTACTTGATGGATACTCAAGCTATAACCAGATTTTGGTTAAGGAATCAAATCAATTCAAAATGGCATTTACTACCAAATGGAATACACATGCCTATAATAAAATTTCATTTGGGTTATCCAACATTGGGGCCACTTTCTAATGAGTTATGGATATGGCTTTCAAAGGGATAATAAATGACATGATCCTTGTTTATCTTGATGACATAACGATGTATTACAAGCATGTAGAAGACCACATAGCCCATTTGGAAAAGGTTTTAAAGAGGTATAGGGAATTTTGTGTCTCACTAAATCCCAAGAAGTGAATATTTTGGTTCACAAATGTAAATTATTAGGGCCTATTTTTTCAGTAGAAGGAATCTCTATTTACCCAGAAAGGATTCATGTCATCTTGGATCTGTCTCTTCCAAGGCATAAGAAATGTCTTCAGAGTTTCTTAGGGACAAATAAATTTGGGAGAATGTTTATACCTCAATTTGATGCCTTGGCTAAACTGCTAACGTCCATGTTGAAAAATAACATACCCTTCAGTTGGAATAAGGAGGGAAAGGTGATATACGAAGCTATCAAGACAATATTTCCCATGATCCTACATTGGTAAACCAAAAGTATGACAAGGATTTTATCCTCAACACCTTTGTAGGACAAGAAAGCATTTCAGGAAGTCTCACTCAGTAAAACAATTTTATGGAATAACCGATTTCTTTTTTTAGTTAGTCACTCAAAGATTATGAGCTCAAATACTCATTTCTTGAGAAACATGTTTTTGATGTTATTAGGGAATTAAGGGAATTCAAATATGTTGTCCAATAACAGGATATAGTTTATGGTGTCGCATCCGGGAGTCAAGGATTTCCTGTTAAATAAGGATATGAATGAAAAATGAGATGGAAGGATCACCAAGGTTATGGAGTATGATTTGCATATTAACGTAACCAAGTTAGTCAAGGGGAAGGGTTTATGCCAATAACTTGCCACTAATTTGGAATAAAAAGACAAAGGAGACATGGTGTTTCCTAATCATCCTCAAGAAGATACTCCTACTGACTCATTATCAAAATGAATACTTTTCTTTTATTAGGATAATATCATCTTGACTTGGACAGAAATTAAAGGCAAAGTTTCTGACACCATTCCATTCCTTATGTTCACGTAGATGGTGTAATTTTTGTAGAGATTTGAATGAAGTCCTCCTCCGATGTATAAAACTGGAAAAATTTGACAAAATACTGAAAGAAATCCATAATGGTTTGTCGAGAGGACACTTCTCAGTAAGAACCACTATTATAAAGATTAGGAGGGCTAGTTAATATTGGCCATATTTGTTTAAATATTCCCATCATTGGGTGAGAAGATGTAAAGAATGTTTGTTTTTCACAGGAACCCAAAAGTTGGCTTCTCTTCCCCGTGATCCAATTCAAGTAGATAAGCCCTTTGTTTAGCGGGGGTTAGATTTTATCAGAATGATCAATCCTCTGTCAAGTGATGGACATAAGTGATTATTGCGAGAAATGGATTACTTAACTCAATGGAAGGAAGATATAGTGTTAACAGAAGGAAATGAAAAGTATATTTCTAGAATTTATAGAGGGTATAATGATAATATTTGGTGTCCCTTTCATGGTGATTTCAAATAACACCAAGGCCTTTATAGGTACAAATATTAGTGAGTGGGCTATCAAGAATGGAGTGTATTTGAAAAATTCATCTAACCATTACCCGAAAGGTAATGGCTTATCCAAGTTTAGTTAAGAATATAATTCAGATCATCAAATAAATGATGGAAAATAACCGATGGACTTGGCACACACAACTGAAGATTACCTTATGGGTAGATAGGATCACTCCAAAAAGGGACATTGGAAATTCCCCTTTCATACTATTATATGGTATGGAGGTAAAACTTCTGTTTTCTCTATAATTTCCCTCTTTGAAGTTAGAACATCATCTAGAAGTCATGAAAATTGATCCTATGATACTAAGGTTCACTGAGTTGATGGATTTGGAAGAAAATAGGAACAATGCTATGAAGACTTTGGAGCTGCATCAGGCTCAAATGAAGAAACATTTTGATAAGAAATTAGTTCCTAGGTATATTAAAGAAGGATATTTGGTCCTCAAGTGGGATGCAGACATGGCCAAGCCAAGAATGCATACAATTTTATGCTCTCCACAGCGGGCCATACATAATCACAGATTGCAAAGAGGAAAATTAATTTTTCCTATCTAGACTCAATGGAGAAGCATTTCTAAATCTAGTGAATGGGATACATCTCAACACCTATTTTTTAGAAGGTTTCAACTTGTACATTATTATTTTAGGTTTTATTTCCTCCAAGTGCTTTGTACATTATTTGTTTTTTTGTTGTTTAGTTTTGTTTGTTTTTCTTGGTTTTGTTTTTTTTGTGTTTTATTTTGTATGTTTTGAGGTTAAGGAATATTGTACCCAATGGATTAATTAAGGCTACTGGAAATATTCTTATAAGAAAAACATCCCTAAGAGGTCGCTAAAAATGTTAAATTTATAATTTCCCCTTTTTCAAAAGGTTTTTTAAAATTTTCTTGTAATTTTATACCTTTCCCATTCCTTAATTTATTCAAGAATTTTTTTTCGAAAATTTCCTTAGTGTCATTTTCAACCATTTCAGAATTCAAAGGTCAACATGAAAATTTCATGCAAAATGAATGACGAGTTCCAAAACCCAAAACCCACCCCAAATGGATTTAAGAACCGGAAGTCAGAACTATGAGTTATTTTTGCATGTAGTTTTCCTTATAAGTTTTGAAGTCCAATTCCACACCACCATTTTGAACTTCGGATTCCGAAGTGCAAGCTATATGAAAATTACACTCTGGATTCCAAAATCTGAAACTTAATCCCTCCACAAAATTTCAAACTTCAGATTTCGAAGTGAAGTCTACATGCCGACCTCCGAATTCTGATCTCTAACGGTAATTATTTTTTCACTTTCCTATAAATATGAAAGTTTTAGTTGTCATTTTTACTAGATGAATTAGTACTCTGACACACTAACATACCTTTGCATCCTGACCATACCCCAAGGTGATTTTTGGAGCATTACATCATATTTTCTCATCATTTTGGGTAAGTTTACAAGTTTTATTTTTTTTTTGGGATCTTTTTCTGTCATTTTTAATTTTCTCTTTTCTTCAATTTTTCCTTTCGATAACTTTTCTTCTAAGTTTTTTAGTTGAATTTTAAATCATGGAATTTTCCTACTTGTTGTTTTATTATTTTTGAATCCCAGGATTCAAACTCTTGCATGAATAGGGAAAATTTGTTTCCAAAAGAGAGGAAGGATTTAAGAGAAATAAGATGTTTCACAGGAGTTAATTTCTAATTTCGAAAGATAAAAATTGACAAGTTCATCGTAAGTTAGGAGTTTCCATTTCAAGTTTCAAAAAATTTCTATTTTGGATTTTAACTTTTAGAATTATCGATAGTGCAGGGTTTCAGAATTTTCATTTTTTAGAGGTTTGTTGGTTCAGAGTTTAAGGGTTGCTTTGCAGATATAAAACTCTAATTTTGGTACTTCAAGCTTTAGATTTTTTAGGTTTTCATAGGTTTTTATATCAAGGGTTTTAGAGTTGTTTAACATGGTTTAAGTTTCAATTTCAAAACTTCAGACTTTGGGTTTTGGAATTTTAGGCTGAATTCATATATATTTTTGAAAGAATACACTTCTACATTGACTTCCAATTTTCTAGTTTTTAAGTAGTTCGAATGTATGGATCTTCATCCAAGGGGAAGGAAAAAGTGAAATATAGCTATCAAGGGGTAACACCCCCTTAGAGTATTTCATCTGATATAGAAAATATCGGGAATAAATGCTTAGGACATATTGACATGCTCAAATTCTAGGAAAGACTCAAGGATTCAAATAAGAAACCATGGATGCAAAAAATTTTTGACTATGAGCTTTCCTTTACTGCTGCATTTCCCCAATCCATGCAATGCCCTAAGTCCTTGCTTACCCCTGCATCACATTTTGATAGTAATTTGCGTACAATAAATTAATAGGATGGAAAATTTGTGATCAAGATGGATAATGATTTCTGAAGACCTAATCAGGCTCATTGATGTCGAATTGTATGCCACTATCTCCCTAGGGTCTTCTCTCAAGAACTAGGTTGTATAAAATGATACTTGAATGAGTGTCGTCAACAGTATTAATTTAGTGAAAACTTAAATTTCACTATCTATATTACTAAATACGATTCCTTGGTCATACTTCATTCAAGAAGTAAATGATATCATTACATTGCTGAGAAGAGCTATGGGTCTTCCTTATTCTAGGGAGTTTCAAGATTAGATGCACCTTTACATTTCCACTATCAAGAGAAACAGAGACCTCATTTGATGGGTTAACACATCAACAATTCCATTTGTTTTCAATTGTCTGATGTCCTAACTTCTGTAAATTTCTTCATGACCTCCTACCTTGTGTACGTGATGGTGGGTATGAAACATTATCCAGGATTGACTCCAAAGGTTTCTAGGAATGTAGTTCATATCCAACATGCAAGCTAGTGAAACATCTATAGCTCGCGAATACAAGATAAAAGGGTTATCTGATCTAGGTGACTTTAGCATAGGAGGGGACAACAAGAATCATTTAACAGCCTCAAAGGCCTCGTTACATTATTTTGTCTAATCGATGTTATAATCCTTTTTCAAAAAAATGTTGATTGGATGGATAGTAAAGGCCAAGTCAAGGATGAACCTTTGGATTGCATCGAGTTTCCCTTGAAAAGATCAAATACTAGAATCATATGATGGTGGAACCATTTATAAGATAGCCTAGATTTTTTTCGGGTCAACATCAATCCCTTGTGAAGATATAATGTAACTTAAAAGCTTTCCTCTTGTTATGCTAAAAACACATTTCTCTGGATTTCATGTGACACCATACTCAATTAAGCATAAAAGGATGATGCAAAGCACCTTAGGGTGATCGAAACGCTTCCTAGCCTTAGCCAACAGATCATCTACATAGGATTCCACAATCTTATAAATAATATCATGGAATACGTAGGTCATTTCTCATTGGTAGGTAGCACCAGCATTCTTAAGATCAAATGACATGAAAAAATAACAATAAGTTCCCCCAAGAGTTATAAACAAAATTTTATCTTGATCCTCCTTAGAGATTTTGATTTTATTATATCTTGAAAACCCATCCATGAGAGACAACAACTCAAACCTAGTTTTTGTGTCAATGATAACATCAATGGACGGTAATGGGAAATAATCCTTGGGGAAATATTTTTTAATGTCCAAGAAGTCTATACAAATATGGATCTTTCAATTCTTTTTGGGAACAAGAACAATATTAGATAATCATTATGAATAATCAACTGGCTTAATGAATCCCACATGCAAAAGTTTCATTACCTCTTCTTTCACATGAGGGCCACTTTTGGCTTCATGGGCCTTGACTTCTGATTATTTGGTTTAACATCCAGCTTGGTGATGAGATTGTGAACTATGATGTGAGGTGTAATCCCCCTCATCTCCTTGTAGCTAAATGTGAAGGCATTTTGATGTTCCTTGAGGATTTGGGTATGTATTTCCACTTCCTCTAGAGTTAAAGATGACCCTAACTTTAAGATATTTGGTTCCTCCTTTGTTCTGATGTTTATATCAATCATTCCCTCAATTAAGGAGGAATTTCCCTCCTCAAATTCTAGTGGGGATGGCAAAAAATCCAATTCCCCTTCTTCTTCTACCTCGTAAATGTCAAGATCCTTTCCCAGAGAGGACTCAATCATGGGATTCCCAAAATAAGAAGAGGAATGTGGGATTAAGGAAAGTTTTATCTTGTGATAGGTATGATATAGTTCTACAAAAGTTTTTAATAACTTAAATTTGATTCATCACTATTGACGTGCTTTGAATAATCAGAATGAATCTCAGTTTCTACGTATATCAACATTGGGGTCATTGGTGTTTTACGAATCAAGGATTTGGTGCAAACTGAAACTGTGAAGTTGGTATCTCCAAGGTCACTACTTGGGGTGAAGCATGAAGCAAAAGTTTCTATAAAATATATGAGAAGGTTTTTTTCACATGGAACTGCTTCAATTGAGATGAAATCGAACTCTGTTGTCAAACCTAGCACTGTTGTTTTGTAAAGTTATAGATGCTCAACTCTGGTATCATGTACTTCATATATCTAATTGGAAAATAGTTGTGAATCACCCAAAACCTTAATATTGAGTATTCCCATCCTCTTATCTATGATGAGGCGTAATAGGAGAGATTCTTATTAATCCCCATTGTTTGTGCATTTCAAATTTAACTTGAAAGAAAAAGGTAGAATCCTTCCTTTTGGTGAAGTAAGGATCACACCTACCTAGGTGCCAAAGAGACACTTGGCTCCATCAAAATGGAGAGTCCAGTAACTACTCAAAAAGATGGTTGTTAATTCATCCTTTATACCTTCCTCTTTTTCCTTGGTTACCTCTACCATGAAATTCTCATCTTTTGGAAGGGAGCCAAGTCCCAAGGCATGTCCCATACCCATAGAATCAAAGGGTAGGAGAATAGGAAAATCCTTCTCCAGTAGCTCTAAAATCTTCACAGTGGTTCCTAACAACACTATCTCTACAATAATGTTTACATCCTTGATTGCTGAAATTCCTTCGATCAAACCCATGACCTCTAACTCCATTGTACGAACTAGTTTTTCTTCTGGTATTGTGCTTGCAAGTTTATTTAACTAGTTCGTGGGGAGCTCAAATTCAAAGTAGACCCCTGGGTTTTTCTTTAAGTTATCCAAATGTATATCAAAGGGTTTTATATCACCTTGTGCCACAAAGGATCTCCCTAAATGCAAGAATTTGACCTTTTGAAATAAAGTGGAGGGGATTACCTTCATGCGGTGGATCCAAGGATGGCCAAGGATCATATTATAGTTGGTTTCCTGATCTATAATATAAAACTTAGTGAGTATTGTCTTGGGTCTGAGAGTAACCAATAATACTATGGTTCTGATCGAGGTCACTGTGAGGCTATCATAGCCCCTCAGTGTGTTTCTTATCAAGGGGAAATTGGTCTCCTCATATCCTAACTTCTGAAGAAAAAATAAGGGGACTATGTTAACCATTTCTCCATAATTGATCTTTGCACATTTCACGTAGTTTTTGTAGATCCAAACTTGTAAAAACAAGGCCAGATCACCTCTATGATCTATTTCAGCATCCGTAGGCATCTTACTTATGTCAAACACAAACCCAATGTCCCTTTTGGGTTTCCCTGGAGGGAAAACATCAAATTCTATATGATTTATCTATGCCTCTGGCAGAGGGATGACATTAATCAAATGGCCGAGACCTAGCCCTTCTAACAAAGTGACTCAATGAGAAAGGGAATTCTTTAGTAGATCCAAGAAGGAAATATGTGAAAAGGTCTTGGTCAGATCGCTAATTAGATCATAAGCCCCTACCAGATTTCTTAGCATATCATGAATATTTCTTGCCATATCCAGATAAATTGGGATTGATTGTGAATAATAATCCCTAGATCTTGTTGTAGTGTTAATTTAGTGTTCAACGTCTAACTCAACCAGGCCCACAATTTTGGTTTGTTGGCGGCCATCCAAAGAAGATGCCACCTGTGGGTTTGATTAAGTTGAAGCTTCAAGATCATGAGTCCGTATTACAATACCCTTATTCAAACCATTGAGATCTATTATACTATCCTTTGGATGCATACGGAGAGGATCATTGAAGATCCCTAACGGTGTGTTTTGTGGAGACACTGGTCCCATATAGGTGTTTTGACTAGGTGTAGTTGGGTTTTCCAAAAACATGTCAACAAATAACTATCTTTGGTCTTCTAGAAAACGCTATAAAAAATTATTACAATCACCATAAGTTCTTGCATCATGCCCATGAACCCTATAGAAACTGTAGTGTAAGTCAGAATCATAATCTGGAGGCCTTTGAATCATTCCTTGTTGTGGCCCAAAGTTATGATTACTATTTGGTTATTGATTGTTATAGTTAAAATTTTGAAACCCTTGCCCTTGGTTTTGGAAATGGTTGGGGTATTGACTAGGGCTTGGGGTCAGTTTTTTCCTTTGTTGTTGAGGTTGTTGCTATTGTGTAGGATGATTAAAATGCACAACGTTTGTTGGGGGTTAGAAATTGTTGTTTCTCTAATTATTGCCATTATTGTTGTTGTTGTTATTTGTAGCACATGTATAGGTAGGATTAAGAACATTAGGATTTTTGGGCTGGTCACTCACACCGTAAATCATGAATCCATGATTCTTATTAAAGATATTTAGTCCTTGATTGTTGTTCGTGTTGTTGGAGTAACTAGGATTGATTTGAGTAGGAGTGACTAACTTCCCATTTACCCCATAAGTCTTATGACTAATGTAAATGGCCGTTTGTTTGATCTGAAGAACACCCTCTAACACCTCTTCATAGCTCCTTGTAGGAAATTTTGAACCTCTTCCTTCTTTTTTCTGTTGAGAGAGTGAAGAAACAAATCACAAAGTTATATTTGATCCATGTTAGGAGCACTTGCGGAAGAGTAGAGAACCTATCACCACCTCTAAATGAAGTGGGCTATAGATTAATTATGTTCTTTTTTAATATGAAGGAATTCCCTTATTCCTATTCTCAAAACCTTTTTCATATCAAAATATTTGATAAAATATGATACGAGCTGCTTGAATGAGTGTATTGATGCCTTCGGTATCCTATAATACTAGGCAAGAGCAATACCTTTTAGTTTTTAGGTAAAATGTTCACGACTGCATCCCATGGGAATAACTCTTGAATGGAAATTGTATAAGCCTTGATGTGGGCGTTAGGATCTCTCTCCCATTTGAAATTCAGAAGATCAGGAAAGGGTCTCAGGAGCATGACTACACGAATGGAGAAATCTAAGGGTTATTTGAGATATTCAGAATAAGTCCCCATTACATATGTTTCCAAAATTGAAGACCCTTATTGGGGAGGCAAGGGCTGCACCAGTTGCTAAAAAAAGTCAACATAGACATTTGGTGGGGTGTATGGCATCCCCTATGATTGTCCATATGGAATTGGGTAGGCATACATGTCCTCCTGTGGAGATTTGGAATACATGTGTTCATAAGGGATTTAATTACCTTGATATGACATCGAAGGCATGAAGCTAGGGAACATTGCATTTCTGACTAATATGGCATTTGAGAAGGCACTTCCAG
The DNA here is from genome assembly GCA_019776745.2 of Taxus chinensis. NCBI lineage: Eukaryota > Viridiplantae > Streptophyta > Pinopsida > Cupressales > Taxaceae > Taxus > Taxus chinensis. The sequence continues at coordinate 315,293,716 of CM034154.1, forward strand.
CTGGTGCATGTTGTAGATATCCATACACAACTTGGGGGGCATACCCAAGGTGCCCTTCCCTGTAAGAAAATATCCAGGGTTTTGAATATTCATGTAAACTTGAGGATTCTATGCAGTAGGCATTTTCCCATAATTCTGCGGGTAGGAACGAGTCTGGGATTACCCTGCATGTGAATTCAATGTATTATGGGAAATCTCTAACTCTTTGATTTTGTCTACCAAAGCTGAAATAACATCACCCATTGACGTGGTAGTGCCTTTCTTAGGTACCTTTGGTTGAACCCTTGGATTTTATTGAGGAGTATGGTATCCTGCTATGAATTGTTCACAATGCTGCCACCCCTCATTTGTTGTATTTTCAGTTGGTGGCGGGGTATCGTTATTATTTTTAAGCAATACATCACCTTTTCCTTGCAACCTATCAAAGGACTGGTTCATGTGTTTGAATTGTTGTTCACTCCTAGCATATCATGCTAAATACTCCTCAGATGGGTGAGTTGATCCAATTGCATCCTAATGGGATGTCGAACCAATACCCAAGGAGATGAAATTGCTTCATCAGTAAATGTCATGTTATTTAAAATTGATTGTTAAAGGGGATAAGCCTGAGTGACCTGATACAGTTACTTAATGTGTAGAAAATAACCAACATTTGTTCCTTGAAGTAGAGTGTTTTGAGGAGATGAGCAGTTGTCTTCCCATGTTGAAATTGATGATTATTGTTGTGGTATACTTGATTGGTAATGGTACATGTCGAAACTTGGTAATGGTAATTTTTAATGCTATTAATATGTTTTTCTTGTTCACAATGATCAAGCTCTGATATTTACTTGTTCATGTGTGTTCCCTTTTACTTATTCTTGTTTAGTTGATTCAAACTCTACTCTATTTCAGTTAGTTATTCATTGTTTTCCTCTATGCAATATTATGCTCTACTTTTACTTAGCTATTACATGTTCCTTCCATTCATTCCTTTTAATTTATTTTCTTTCATTCCATTTCATCTCTCTCATTCACATTTATTTCCATTTGTTGTTCTAAAATACCCCATACATACAATTTTTAATGTACATATGTAAATATTGTTTTGGTTTTCAATAAAGGCAGCCTCACCTTCATTGCGGAGGGACTTCATTCCCATACTGTTGCGTGTCATTTGCATCCGTGTGAATCCATATACTAATAGATTTTGGTAACTCTACTGGGGATTCAAGAATAGTTAACCAGTGCTTAGTTAAATTTTTATGACTATCCCCTATGCACAAGCTCCAGTTGTTCAACCAAATATTTTTCCTAACAAATATTTTCAAGGAGACATTGTTGTCAGCCTGTGAATAGTATCTTGGGAAAACCATGAAAGCTTGCAGCAATTTTTGACTATTTTATAGAGAAATTGATAGAGAAATCTACATTGAAGACCTTAGAATAAGAGCACCCACACTTGTGGCCAAAAGACCTCCTGGACACGTGTTGATCGATGTTCATCAACACGGCCCTCTTCCACCAAGGAAATAATTTGTATGAATATTACAGGTAACTCACCTATATTGCAACAAAATATTCTTTTTTTAGAGACTCAAGAAGACATATCATCAAATTTGAGGCAAGCTATTTGGGAAAAGCACATGAACGACTATAATTTTCATCTCACCACATCAATACTAGATAATAAAGAGAATCAAGCTACGAGAGTCGCTAGAATCATCTAGGTGCAAAGATATTGAGAAAGAGAGAAAAGAGAAAAGGAAAGAGTTGATTAGAATGTGCCAATGATCCCTTAATAGTAAATCTGTAAGCCTTGCATCAAGTCCTGAAAGAGAAATTAAGGGAGGAATCACTACAAGTCAAGCACTTGTTCCTACACATGTCATTTTACCTTCGCATACCACCTTTCCCAATATGGCAGTTAACATACCATTGAGAAATTCCATAGGCCCATTTGTCTTACCAACTCAACATGAAATATTCTTCCCAAGTTTGATGGTGATGGGAAGACATCACCTGATGACCACATTTATGCCTTCTTTGCTGCATGTGTAGTTTTGTTAGTAGAATATCAAGATGTTTTTGTTTTCCTTTTCATTGAAACATTACAATACATTTCCGTAGATTGGTTTCATCATATCTCAAATGGACCCATTACAAAATGGAATGATATGAAAACTAAGTTTGAAGATAGGTTCAAAACATCAAAATATGAACATACCCTTTTATCCCAACTATCTCAGGCAAAGAAAGAACCAACAGAACCCATGAAGAATTTTATGGCTAAGTTCAAAAAAATGGTGAACAAAGTTCCTACCAAAATCTACCCAAAACCTAACAGATAGAAATGTTTCTTTATTAACGCACAACAACTAGAATTTTTCAATCAACTAAGAAGGGCTAGAGTGGCTACTTTGGAACTTTCTCAATCCTTGGCCATAGAAATTGAGGATAACTTAATCTTGGCGGGAAAATTCAAGAAAATTTCCCTCAAAGGAAAGATTCAAAAAAACCCCAATGCTTCTGAGACCATAGTCACTAATTTGGCCAATGATGTGATAACTTTGAAAAAGCAAGTTACTCAAAGTAGTAAACATGCTCCTTACAAAGACATCCCAAAAAAAGGCTACTTTCCCAAAAAATCTAGAATTATAGGTGCTCCGACAAGGCTTGCTATTGAATTTGCTCCCGTAACCAACTCAAAGTATGATGTCATTGAAGAAAGTGATGATGAAGTTGAGGTCATCAAAGTTGATGAAAAGGAGCCAGAATCTGGGACATATGAACCTCAAATCGAAGAGCATGAAGGAGAAAGTAATAATCATTTATTTGAGTACCATTCAAAAGAATAAGATGGATACAAAGAAATTGTAGAAGATAGAATATTCAATCCTTTGTTGTCTTCACACGCTCTCAGAAAAAGGAGAAAAGTAACACTAAGGTGGAAGATAAAAAAGAGATCTAGGAAAGTTTCTAAAGAATCTAGGACTAAAGAAACTTCCAAAGAATCCAAGACAACTGAGATTCCTAAAGATTTTAAGGTGACTGAGGTTTCAAAAGTTAAAACTATCTTAAAGAAAGGTGGACCTTTGTCAAGCCAGTCAGTTGATAAATCAGAAAGTTTCTTCTTCCACCTTAGTATCAACTAAGCCTAAATCAAAGGTCAAAAGTGAGCCATCATCAAGTTTGAAAGAAATAGTATCTAAGACATCAAGTATGATCATGTTTCCCAAATTTGATATCATTGATCATATCTATAAAACAAAAATTTCCATGTCACAGGTAGAGTACTTGAATTCCAATAAGGATCAACTCGAGAAATTGGTCCAGTTTATCAAAGGCGACTCTAATGATCATTACTCTAAAAGAATTCTAAAAAATCATAAAGACGGGAAGACTCAAAATATTGTGGTGGCCACTGCACCTTCAAATAAAAAGGATGAACCTTTCTTTATGTCATTTCTGATCAAGAGATGCAAATTAAATAATTACATTATAGATTTTGGATCCTTGGACAATGTGATGCCTGAAAAATTAGCAAATGCTCTTGGGTTGACTTGTATGAGAACATTCAGATCTTGTTACTCCATGGAGACAAGACAAGTTCCTTTGATTAGGAAGATTAAAGACACTCAAATGGTTGTACCTCAATTTCCTCAAAAGCGAGTCAAGGTAACCATTCTAGTTGTTAACATTCCTGCTTCATATGGTATGTTGTTGAGAAGGAATTTTTTTAGAGATCTAGGTAGTGAGATTCAAATGGATTAGTCTCATGCTATGATCCCTATCAGTGGAGAAATGAAGAAGATAATGCTAGAAACTCAAGCACAGTTCTCCCTAACAAAAACTAATGATCCCTGTGCATAGGTCTTATTTCAAAAATCAAGTATGGGTAATTATATAATTAATACAGAAGTTCATGCACCCGAGGTCACTTTCCAAGACCCCAATGAGATTTGGACTCTTGATTTTGATGGAAGTTATTGCTCAGTAGGTTCCGGTGCAGGAGTGGTGCTTATATCTCCAAATGGTAAAATGTTTCTTTTTTCTTACAAACTCCAATTTTTAAATTCTAACAACACTGTAGAATATGAGGCATTAATCCTTGGTCTCCAAGTTGTAGAAGAGAAAGGGATACATTTTTTGAAAGCCTTTGGGGAGGTAGAATTGATCATGAAGCAAGTAAAAAACCAGTTTTAGGTAAAGAATAATCGTTTGAGACACTACAAAAATAAAGTGTGGGATGTGATAGAAACCTTCGATGATTTTTCCATAGGATTTGTCCCTAGTGAAAAGAATGATAAAGTAGATTCCCTAGTAGTCTCAACTTCATTGATGATCCCTCATTCAGATTTTGATCAAGAAAAATACACCATTGAAATGGTTTTTAGGCTAAGTGTTCTTGACAATGCAAAAAATTGGCAAGTCTTCAATGATGATTAAAAAATTATTGCCTTCTTGGAAAAGAGGGATGATTTTGAATAGTTGTACTTTGAAGGAAGTGATTCTACATTTTGTGAATCGATGACCTCGCCCATTCAAGAAAGATTTGAGAATGAGGATCCTGGAAATGGAATCATTCAAGTGAAAGGAAATAAAATTCCTAAAGGATTGGTTTCACTTGAAGAAATTTTCAATAAACATGACAAGTTTATCAAAGAAAAAGAGTATACAGGATGTGTAAATTCTGCTGACTATGAGCAAGTTGACATTGGTACCAAAGACAAACCTTTCTTGGTCAACATTGGTAAGTTTTGTTCACCCGAGGAGTGTAATAAATTTGTAAATCTGCTTACCAAATATTTTTCCATATTTTCTTACTCATATGAAGACTTGAAGTCTTTCTGACCTAGGAAAATGGAGCATGACGTACCTTGCAACCTGGTGCAACTCCATTTAGGCAGAAGTAAAAACAATTTAATCCGAAGATAATAAGGAAAATATTCTATAAGGTTCAAAAGATGTTAGACGCATGAATAGTTTTTCCTATTAGACATTCAACTTGGATATCTAATATTGTATGAGTTCGTAAGAAAAATGGAGAAATTAGGATTTTCATGGATTTTCACAATCTTAATCAAGATTCCTTGAAGGATAACTACCTGTTATCCAAAATAAGCCTCGTGCTTATTTTTGGCTAACTCCTCCTTATTCTCATTTAATGGTACTTAAATGAATTTTTTGCATACTTCAGGGACTCAAGAGATTTTGGAAATGATCCCATCAGGTAGGATTTTTCCTCACCTTTCCAGAATGGTAAAATTTTCCTCCTAACTCCAAATATTTTGAAAGTTATGGGCCGATGGAGTTTTTTGGGGAAATTTTCCCTTGATAGGCCCACGGCTAATGAGGAGGTGCCATGTGGTAGAACAAAGGTAAGAGGCGTGAAAGGATTTGGTGAAAATTACCAAAGTGGTCAAAAGGGTGTAAAGGAAGAAATTGGCCTGCAAGCCTGCCAAGGAGGAAATGGAATTTTTGGTTAAATCCCTGTGGACCAATGGGAGGATGACACATGTCCTATTTTCAGCAGAGGTTGGGGGCATGGGGAGAATTTGGAAATTTTTCCAAAGTGGTTAGTGGCATCAATGGAAAAATTTGGAGCGCATGCCCACAGTGAATAGGGTGGTGACACGTGCCCCAGAGTGGTGGGGTGCAGGAATTTTGGAAATGTTTATAAAATTCAAAAAAGGGTAGAAGGACCATTTGAACCCATGGACCAATGGGACGATGACACATGGTAGCAGGGTAGTGGGGTGCGGGGATCTTTGGAAATTTTTTCCCAAATTCAAAAAAGTGAAAATTTTAAAGTTTCAGCCAGCCAATCCATTTTTTCTCTAATTTTTTCCTAAATCTTCAGAGGGCCATAACTTTTGATCTAGAGCTTAGTTTTTTGCATTCTTAGTGTCATTGGAAAGATGGTGAAATTCTCTACACAATAGTGTGCTAAATTTTGAATTTTAATGGATTTTTTTGGGTGAAAATTCATAAAACGTCTCTGGCACAGGAAAAATGTAGAAATGACATCCAAACACCAAAAATTAATGCAGTATGGCACCCATCTTTCTCTAGCATGGCTCAAATGCATTGGGAAGTGGATTTTCATAGGTTCCCTTGCATTTTTAATGAATCTTGTAGTGTTTGAAGTCAAAAAATCATATTTTCCTGCATTTTTTTACCTTTCTTCATTCGGCTCGATGGTTAAAAGCCAATTTTGGCTCATTTGTAACAAGTGGTTGTTCATCATTCTTCTCTGACCTCATTTTCTTCTCTAGGGTAAAAAATGGAGATAAAACCTTCTCAAATACTCTGTAATGGCATTTTTTTCCCTCTTACTAGCTAAATGATGTTTTGTGCAAACTTCTAGAGCAATAAAAATGTCTTTTGTGATGTATTTGTCCATCCTTACTCGTTTTTGCTTTTTTCCTTCTTTCCTCTATTCATTGCGAGTGTTTGTGCATGTTTGGATGTTCATTGCAGGTTTTGGAGCTATGTTCATGGAGTTTTGGGACATTTTTTGTGTGAAATTTATCCTTGGTTTTGTGATGCACTTGTCCATCCTTTCCATTACTCACCTCTTCTTGTTCCATGGTAGTTTTGATAGATGTTCTTCATTTTCCTTCTCTAGTGTATCACCATTTTAGTATAGGCTTTGTTTTCCCCTGTTTTCTCTCTCTGTCTCCTTGGCATAGTTAGATTAGGATTATATTAGCTTGCCTACACTGAAATATCTTGTGGAAGGTAGTTTAGGAAGAGGAACCAACCTTCTCTGGAGAGTTTTTCCCATTTGCAAAGGTCCCACACTTTGGGAAGGCTCAATGTTGTGCATTCACACCAAATGACATTGCCTTAGAAAAGAAGATCCACAAGTCACTTTGGGGGTGTTGTGAATTTGCAAAAATGGTTTTGGCACACCTGGTGGGACCTTAGAGGTCTTCCACTTCATTTTTTTGACAAGTTGGTGTGTTCCTATTAAAGATTTAGCCTTTTGGAGGTACATTCAAAAGCACATATGGCGACTCCATCTGGTAAATAACTCATTCTCTAGGTTATAGACCTATTTTCCTTTCATTTTCATTCATTCTTCTTTCCATCCCTTTCACTCTTTTCCATTACATGAAGTTGTGCAATCATGACTTCATTTCCATCATAAAATTCACATTTATAACAACAAAAATGTTTTCTACCTCCAACATGTTTTATAAATCCTCCAAATTAGCATTTTGATCAAGTTCAAGATCAACATGCATACCCATATGAGCAGTAGTGCCAAAATCAGTTTTGCTATGAAGCATGTCAAGCACAAGGGTATGTTGATTGTGAGGGCAGTCAAGAAGAAAATGCAGATCTGTTGGAGAAAATCCAAAAGATAGAGGTAAACATGGTGCAATCTAGGGCTCAATCACAAATGAAAGCATTTGGAATCGATTATAGAGCACCTTATCCATGGGTGGGACATTTTCCAAGGCATTACAACCCTCAAGAGAAACTTGACTTCAGGATTGCAACCCTGCAATTTCTTACAAAGTGGACTGAAGGAATAGAGGTGTATGGGAGGATTATTTAGCAACCTTGTTAACTGGTAAGCACACCATCTCATGACTTTTCTTTTGTTGTTTCTCAATCTATTTTACCTCATCAATGTCAACCTTTAAACTCTCCATCTACTGTCCCAAAAATTAATTCCATTTCTCCATTCCCTAGTCTTCCACCCCATCTCAATTCTTCTATCCTTTTCCCTTACAAACAGTCATCCCCTCCACACGAGATAAAAGAAATACCTTCTACTCCAAGGGAACAAGAGGTTTAATCTCCTCCACCACCAATAAAAAATAGAAAATATATTGAAATTCAACCCACCCCTCCTCTTGCATTCCCAATTCCATGTGGGGAAGAAGAAATTGCAAAAATCAGTCATCAAGGACAGCAAGAGGAAGAGCCAAGCAAAGAAGGAATGATTAATATTTTAGTAAGTATGGCTCTTAAATATGGAATTGAGAATATCCCTTTATTGGTAAAGCCTATAGAAGAGGAAAAGGTTGAAAAAATGGTGGTCAGGACTAATTTTGCTGCAGCAGAAGAAGATCAAAAGGAAGAAGTAGATCAGCAATCAGTTTGCTCATAATGCAGTGTCCATGTTGGCACTCTATTTGAAGGAATGCTGATCCAATTCAAGTTGCACAATCAGACATAGAAGAAGAATATCTTACAACCCCAACTTGTCCTCTAGAGCAGCAGATTGAAGAGTTTGATTTGAAAAACTTCATGCTAGAGGGAGAGTTTAATCAAGAGCAAGATTGTCTTCAAGTTGTGGAAAAGGAAGAAAAACCAGCTCCAAATCCCACAGAAGAGGAGCAAATGGATGAGATCAAGTTATTTTTTACAACAGCAGAAGGAAACATTATTGATACATTTTTTCTTTCATTTGAAGGGGATGATTTAATTGATGAAGTCATTATGGAGGTGAACAAAATAGGTTTAAATTGTGAGCAAGAGGCACAAGAAATTTCATGTTTCTCTCCCACTTCATCTCTCCAAAATAATAGGTTTTTTAGATGAGTTTGGATTGACAAGTTTCATGTTTGAAAATGAAACTACACATGGTGAAGAAAATGCATATTTGGAGGCCACCATACAAGAAGCAGAGACCTTGCAACAGTAGGACATTGAAGAGTTTGATTTGCCATCAGACTTAGAAGAATGTTTAGATGAAGAGCCAACTGAAACTACAATATTTTCTTCTTCGCCATTTGTTCTCAAACATCAAGATCCTACTGCCAAAAAGGAGAACATTGAAAAATAGTAGTCTGTGTCTTGTGACAACTCTTTGGAACCAATGTTGGAAGATATTAATCTTCCATGTTCTTCACTAGAAAAGGGAGGAAAACAACAGAAGAACTTCATCACTTCTTCCACTTCATCTATCCAAGAAGATCTATAAGAGGACTCCATTTTTGGAGTCAAAAATCAGAGCTATGGTCATATTAAATGGATCATACCTTACCCAATAAAGAATTTGGCTTCATTGGAGCCAAAGGAGAAGCCACAACCAGTCATGCTTTCTTCTAAGCATGAGGATGAGCTAAATAGTACCAAGGATCAACTGTCATACCTCTTTAACCTAAATGTAGAGCAACTAAAAGAGGTATTGGATTTGTTTTCAGTTGACACCTTGTTGATTTGGGTAGAAGACCAGCTTCTTGTTGATTTTCCACTCATCCAAGCAGCCATGATCAACTCCAAATATATTGCATGGCTTCTCATTTTGAAGAAAGGAAGCTATTTTGCACAACCAGTTGCAGGGTTTGTTTAGCTTACCTTTGCTTCTAGTTAGAGTAGAGTAGGTAGGTTTTATTTTAGTAGAAGAAGTGCTTGTGCACACTCTACATATCCCATTTGGGGTATGTATGATTTCTAATTTTGTACATAGTTTTGGGTGTTTTTGGTTCTACTCTTGCACGGTCCATTGTAGTTGCATTTTGGTGAAAACAACTCTAGGTTCATTGGGTTTCCAAGTGGCTCATAGGTCAAATAATCATAGTTCAGATCATAATCAATTTATCAAGCTTGACTCCATGCCCAATGGATGCTTCAAAGGCCACTAATCATTCATCTAGCATGCAAATGACCCCTGACAGTCGTCTAAATTGTTATCTAAAATAAGCCCCATGCTTATTTTTGGCTAACTCCTCCTTCTTCTCCTTTTCTGGCACTTAAATTAATTTTTGACATGCTTCATGGACTCAAAATATTCTGGAAATGATCCCATTAGGTAGGATTTTTCCTCACCTTTCTAGAAAGTTAAAAATTTTCTCCTAACTCCAAATATTTTGAAAGTTATGGCCCGACAGAGTTTTCTGGGGAAAATTTCCCTTGACATGTCCATGGCCAATAGGGAGGTGCCACGTGGTAGGGAAGAGGTTGGAGGTGGGAAGGATTTGGTGAAATTTTCGAAAGTGGTCAAAAGGGTGCAAAGGAAGAAATTGGTCCGTAGGCCCGCCAAGGAGGAAATGGAAATTTTTGTTAAACCCCCGTAGAGCAATTTAAGGATGACACGTGTCCCTTTTTCAGTGCAGGTCGGGGGTATGGGGAGAATTTGAAAATTTTACCAAAGTGGTCAGTGGAGTCAAAGGAAATATTTGGACCACATTCTTGCAGCGAATAGGGTGGTGACATGTGTCCCAAAGTGGCGAGGGTGAGGAGACATTTTAGAAATGTTTCCAAAATTCAAAAAAAGGCAGAAGGACTGTTTGAAGTTGCAGACCAATGGGATGATGACACATGGTAATGGGGCAGCAGGGTGTGGGGATATTTGGAAAAATTTTCCAAAATTCAAAAAAGGAAAATTTTAAATTTTTGGCCCACCAATCCATTTTCACCCTAATTTTGCCCTAAATCTTCAAAGGGCCATTACTTTTGATCCAGAGCTCATATTTTTACGTTCTTGGTGTCATTGGAAAGATGGTGAAATTATCTACATGATGGAGTTCTCAATTTTGAATTTTAATGGATTTTTGTGGTTGAAAATTGAGAAAAAGTCTCTAGCATGAGAAAAATGTAGAAATGACATCCAACCACAAAAAATTAATGCAGTATGGCACCCATCTTTCTCTAACATGGCTCGAATGCATTAGGAAGTGAATTTTTAGAGGTTTCCTTACATTTTTAATGAATCTTGTCGGTGGTTAAAGTCAAAAAATCTGATTTACCCATATTTTTTTCCTTTCTTCATTCGTCTCGATGGTTAAAAGTCAATTTTGGCTCATTTGTAACAGGTGGTTGTTCATCATTCTTCTCTGCCCTCCCTTATTTTCTTCTCCAAGGTCAAAAATGGAGTTAGAACCTCCTCCCATGCTATGTAATGGCATTTTTTTGCCTCTTACCAGCTAAATGATGTTCTATGTAAACTTCTGAAGCAATAAAAAACATGTTTTGTGATGCATTTGTCCATCATTGCTTGTTTTTTCTTTTTTTCTTCTTTTCTCTCTTCATTGTAGGTATTTGTGCATGTTTGGATGTTCATTGTAGGTTTTGGATCTATGTTCATGCAGTTTTGGGACATTTTTTGTGTAAAATTTATCCTTGGTTTTGTGATGCACTTGTCCATCCTTTCCATTGCTCACCTCTTCTTGTTCCATGGCAGTTTTGATGGTTGTTCAACATTTTCCTTCTCTGGTGTATCACTATTTTAAGGTAGGCTTTGTTTTTCCCTCTTCTCTCTCTCTCTCTCTCTCTCTCTCTATCTCCTTGGCATAGTTAGATTAGGATTATATTAGCTTTCCTGTACTGAAATAGATTATGGTAGGTAGTTTAAGAAGAGGAACTAACCTTCTCTAGAGAGCTTTCCCAATTTACAAAGGTCCCACACTTTGGGAAGGCTAAATGTTGTACATTCACACCAAATTACATTACCTTCGAAAATCATATCCACAAGTCATTTTGGGGGTGCTATGAATTTGCAATAACACTACCAATTGTTGGTCATGGACCATATTTTACAGGCAGTAACTGAATCAGAGATGTTATCCATGCTAGATGATTTCTCTGGTTATAATCAAATTGAAGTTGCTAGATAAGACCAACATAATACCACATTCACCACCCCCTAGGGTACATTCACATATAGAAGAATTCCTTTTGGTTTGATCAATGCCAACATAACTTTTTAAAGGCCTATAGATATGGAATTTGTAAATTATAAAGACAAGATCATCATGATATACCTAGATGACTTGACGTTGTTCTCAAAGAAGAGAGAAGATCACCTAAGATATTTGGAGAAAATATTTCAAAGGTGCAAGCTTCATAAGATCTCCCTGAATCCAAAGAAGTCTGTGTTTGGAGTTATGGAAGGGAAAATATTAGGTCATATTGTTTCTAAACAAGGAACTAAGATCAATCTTGAGCATGTTTAAGCTATCAAATATCTTTCCTTACCTAAAAGTAATCCTAGATTCCACTAATTCTTTGGGAAGGTGAACTTTTTGAGAAGGTTCGTGCCAGATTTCGTTGAGCTAACCAAATAAATTTCTAATATGATGAAAGGTAAATAATCCTTCAAAAGGTCATAGGAAGGTAGAGAAGCATTTGAAAAAATCAAGGGTGTTATTGCAAAAGATCCCACGTTGGTGTATTAAAATTTTAAAAAGGATTTCATAATCTATTGCTATGCTTCCCCACACACGATCTATACCATCTTGACTCAACACAATCAAGAGGGAATTGAATATTCTTTTACATTCATGAGTTCTAGATACAAGAAACATGAAATGAATTACAATCCCCTTGAGAGGCATTCGTACACAATGGTTAGAGCCTTGAAACATTTCAGATACTATGCATTGAATTCTCACACCAAAGTCTTAGTTCCAAACACCACAATTAAATCAATGTTGACACAACAGGAGTCAGGATCTAAAAGAGGTAAATGAGTCTCCATGATCCAATAATATGACTTGGACATCAAACATACCTTGTAAGTTTAAGGAAGAGGACTCTACCAACTCATCACAGAGAATGAGCCACAAGATGACTCTGAAGAAGACCTAGATGAAGAAATTTTACCACTGGTATTTTTTGTCAGTACCACAGATGAATGGTATTCTAATATTTCCTACTTTCTCAGATTTGTTGAATGTCTTGAGAATCTGATAGCTAAGGAAAGAAGAGCTATCAAATTGAGAGTTGCTAGGTACGTCATTTGGGACAACATGTTATTCAAGAAATGTATTGATGGCATGTTCCTCATATGTTTTGATAAGGAACAAAAACCTAGGTTGCTTGAAGCTTTTCACAATCATGCTTGTGGTGGTCATTTCTCTGGACTAGTGACAACTCATAAAATTTTGTGAGCACACTATTACCGGCCCACTATGTTTTCTGATGCTAAAAAATGGGTAGCTAAATTTGAAGCTTGTCAAAAAATTATAGGAAGACCTAAATTGGAAGCTTTACCCTTAAAGCTAGTTGTCATTGAAGAACCATTTCAACAATGGGGGTTAGATTTCATCGAGGTATTGAACAAAAATTCTAGTGTTGTTCATACTCACGTGCTCACGGAAACCAACTACTTTATGAAGTGGGTAGAAGCTATTCTGGTGAAACAAACATCTACTACAGTAGTTTGTGACTTCATGAAAGAGAAAATTTTGGTTTATTACAAAATTCCACAAAAGATTGTGATGGAAAATGCCTCTAATTTATCTTATATAAAGATGATAGTTTTTTGTTATGGGTATGGGATATCTTTATCTCATTCATCATATTACTACCTGATATAAGAGTTTAGGGAGAAATGTCTAATGTTATTCTCCATCCTTTGACTTCTTTCTGATGCTTTATACACCACTACAGATGGTGTGATCCTGCTTTGTTTGAATTCAATCCATTTTGATACAACGTGAAAAAGGAGAAAGCATGTATGTTGATTGTCGGAGGACTGTTCTTGAAATGAGAAAAATGTTGGGAATACTACTGAAAATTGTGTTGATTTGGGAAAAATGTTGTAACTTCCCCTAGTCATAGGGACATAGGAAAGGTTAGGAGAACCTAGGCACTAGTGTTTAGAGTTAGGTGCTAATGTCTGTGTTGTGCTGAAGACCCAAGTTAGATTTTGGGTTGTTTATGAGACTGTATATTATGTTTTCATACTTAATTATGTTGTACTATTGAATGAGGTGACTGATTCACCCAATGTATGCCCCCCTCATTTGGGGTGCACGCAAAGTTTCTAGGAGGATGCAACTGATGCCCTGTAAGGGGAGGGAATGTGATTGGTAGAAACTAAGGCACACATAAATAAAGTGGTTGGAAAACATGTGTTAGTGCAAATAATACAAATACGTATATAGAAGACAATATGTAATCTATCAAGTAAGAAGATAATGTAAACCACAAAAATCAGGTTTCAAACATGGGACAACATTCATAATGTCGCAAGACAATAAGGGAAAAGTGACCAAAAGCATACAATGTGTACACAAGACAAAGGGCATAGCCTACAAATAATGGCATACAATTGAAAATAATAGCAAACAATGACAAAGAAAGAGTAATAGACAACCATGGTGGCAAATAGTTCTTATAAAGAAAATTTTACACATGAAGCACCCATTAGTATGCTAGAAAGAAAAAATGTATGTCAATGTGTGTATGATTCGACATAATAGTGTTCTAGTATGAATAATAAATAGGATAAAATGAAATAATAGGACCTATGATTTGTATGAAATTAGATGCCCCCAGGAGCCATTGTGGGACTAGTAAGAGGTAGAGTGCTAAACATCCATGTTGCATGTAATGATATTTGTAAAGGTTGTATTCACAACTAGAAGGAAAATAAATGTGCATGTGTATATAGAAAAGATAATGACATACAAAATATATAACCAACATAAAAATCAAAGTGTACATGTGAGCATAAGTAAGCAAGAGCAATATGGAACTAAGATACGCAGTATGTTGTGAGTGAACGAGACAAACTGATATGTAATATGAGTGTGAGAGGAGAAGCATGCCCCCTAAGGGTATATGGATGAATATGCATGAGATGAGGTTCATTTATAAATTTCCACTTAGTATTCAAGAATGAACCATAGTAAAAAAGTGCGTCATCGGGAAATGGTTTTAATTGTGCACTTGAAAGATATGTGTTGTCGTGCGGATCATGCACCCATTGAATTATTGAAAGATATTGTGCAAAGTTGGAACATCCCCAAGGTGTTGGACCTTTTCTCCTTGGGATGAACCTTCAGAGAAGGCCAACTTCTGTTATAACTTGGGGAACTTGATTTAAGATCAGTGTGCAAGGCTAAAATACCTGAAAATTATCCTAATTTACTCAATTCACAAAGTTCAGGGTTAGAAGTAATGAATAAAGACAATACGATGATGCACCACAAGTATAACTAGATAATTACGTGATCTTCACTCTGAAAGGGTTAGTTTAGATAGGATAAAAAATCATCACAATCTAATTCACTTAATGCTATTTAGACAGGGTATAGCCACAAATAAAATAGCATATATTCCTTTATAAGACCCCAAATATTCCTTCAGAGATATCAATATGATTAAAAAACAATCAATAACCATGACAATATAAAACCTACACATGTCAAACATCTCACTCACTTATGAAAAATAATGATAAAGCACCTTTATAACAGAAGGAAAATAACCTTTTCACAATTGATATTTGAGACAACCATATCACATTCCCATAGAATGAAATAAGATATTATGAGATAAAGGTAAGTTAACCACTTATACTAAGGAATTGAACATCCACAAAGCATACATTAATCAACCGTTAACACAATAAATCAAATTCTTCATGGTAGTATATTATCATGAATGTAATTGTAAGGCTTCATAGTACTTAAAGCACTCTTCCAAGCTTGAAGAGTAACTTTCAAAAATGATTTATCTATATATAAACTTCATGCACTTAACTATTTATAAGTTCCTTATCCCGAGCCACTAAAACTCGGCCTTCAACAAATAAATTACTAAAACTAAAATATCATTAAGTTCTAGGGAACATGCTCACATAAAAATAGAAATTTTTTTTGCATGGGTTTGACTCAGTCAACCTTGCAACTTGGACTGATCTAAAGCTTGGAACTATACAACCATGGCCACTTAGCTTTGGCTTGGCCTCAGAACACCTTCTCCTTATTCAAGTTTCTCTGACTCCTTCTCCCAAACAACCATATGATGTTTATAATCGAGGAAATGCTTGATAATTTCTTGCACTTCTCCTTCCTCAGTTCCACATGTATAGTGATTCACTACGTCTGTTGTCTTGATATCTCTTACTACCTTGGCTAGAATTCTTTTGAGCTTACTTACTATCTTCTTCAATCGACCAATGAAATTTCGGCATGAAACCAACATGTTAATGGAGTCACTGTTAAAAGTTCTAGTCACCTCGTCATCTCTCTTTACCAAATGCCTAAAATTTAAATTGATCCAATCCTCTGGAAGAACATCAATTTTATCATTGAATAACTTGAAATTAATGTTATCAAACTCTTTTGAAATATCATTTAGATCATCCATTATTTCTACTCGGTTGTCATCTAACTTCTTTATTAAATCTTGTAATACTTGATACCTAAACTCCATAGCCTTATGAAACTCAAACATCTAAGAAACATCATCGATTAATTCCTCTTGTAGAAGAAAATATGGACCCTCTTCTATGATTTCACTCCATCTAGTTGAATTCAAGTTCAAATTATTATTATCTTCAAAGAAGGATTCATCCATTCTATGAATAGAGGCTCTTTCAGTCTACAAATCATTATATATTTCAATAACCTCTTTTATCAAAGGGATGGCTTCTTGAAGTACACACTCTATCCATCCATTTACTGAATTTCCATTCTGACCTATCTTCTCAATCTCATGATAGGAAATATCATCTAGGGTGGAATAAATCATCAAAGCAGTGGTAGTTGAAATATCAGTGGATTGTGTAGGTTGTGTTACCTTTCTCAACAATGTAGTGAGCTGCTCAACCTTTACTTTTAGCTCATCCTTATAAGCCTTGTCCTTGTCATACTTTTCTAACAAATTTCCAACAGAAGTTTTCACATCCTATTTAGCTCCTTTGTGTGTTGATTTTCCTAGTGAAAATCTAAATCTAGATATTTGGTAGTCAGCTGATGTAATGTTTTCCTTGGTTTTTCCCTCAACTAGAGTAGCAACTTCTACAACCCTCTCTCCAAATTATTAATTGATAAGCTGAAGAAAATATGTGGATGCTTGGCCTTTCTCCTCAGAGTGGGTTCCAACACACTCAGATCTATAACATCTACTAGGGGCACCTTATTTTTCTTCTTTAGAGTCTAGCAAAACAACCATTCTGGGATAATAAATGCCAATGGGAGTAGAAAAACTGATATAGTATCTGGGGCACATGAGAACACAACAACACTTGTGAATTCATTAGTGTAACACCCTTGACAATTGTTATATACCTCCTTTAAATTTCAAGTGTTAACATGCAATTTTCTTCTAAAGATGTGTTCTTTTAATTTTTGGAGATAATGCTTGATATGGATAAATATTTTCTATTTGTAAGATCATTAGACTAGAATGGAATGACTTTCTTGAATCCATTTTTCAATTCTTGTAGGTGAGTTCCAATCTGGTTTAAGAGTTACAAACCTATCGCTTTATCTGACTCATCCTTGGATCAATTTCAGTGATCCAAGGAATGTTTTAAACTTTCTCAGTTAAATTAAAGGTAAATTGACATTCCATAATTTGAGGGACATAGCGGACTAAATTTTTTTATTACAAGTTCTTTAATCTTGTGTGAACATGTTTCCATTTAGTTGTATGTTGTGCTTAGGTCCTTGGAGATCAATCTTGGTAGTACATCACTGACGTAAATGAAATACAACCTATTCATGACATAGGAAGGATTCAAAATCCTAAAACTAAAGGATTATCCTATGGAATCCTAAGTTGGGTAAGAATATTTACTACCTAGCTATGTTACTTAATTGATTTTTTATTCTAACCTAAGCTTCTTATTTTACTTTGTTGGGTTCGAATCCAAACCTAATCCTTGTGCTAAGGGAATATAGAAATATTTCTATGCTATCTAAATTAACCTAAAACCTAATGCTATAAGGTTATGAGATGATAACACCTATTGCCTAAAACTAAAAGGCTGTGAATTAATCTAACCTAATGTTGGAATTACCTAAGGTAATGTGTTAAGGCCTAAGGTAATTATTCCTAAACTAACCTAAGTTTTTAAGGGATCTATCATAAGCTATTTAATAGGGAACCTAAAGGGGTCGCATGCCTCTATGAAAATGGTTCCAATGGCATTGAACTTGTTGATAAGGTTTTTAAGGCATTAAGTACTGCCAGTTTTGGCAGGGGTTAGTTGACTTGGTGGAGGCTTATGTGGAAGATCCAGTAAAGATGGAATTTCATGTTAAATGGGAATTGGCATTCACCAAATTTGGGAGGTGGTGGCAAGGAGAGATAAGTGGGAAAATTAGAATTAATGAAATTAATTGGGCTTGGGTTTTGTTCACAAAACATCTTGGAAACTTAGAAGGCGGGTTTTTGGGAGGTCGTTTGTTTTTGCATGCTTTTGAGATTTCTCTTTGAATGGAGCAAACTGGTTATTCAAACTAGTGGTTCAACTTTTACTTCATTTATTTTTTTAACTGACTTGGTCTCTTTTCGATCATGGGAAGGTATAGGAGGCATTCTGAGGAAAGTTGTTGGTTGCTTGATCTTTTGTGGAGGATAAAAGAAGTGGGAAGCTCGACTGGAAGTCTCCTTCGATTTGGCAGAAGCACTATCAGGCATGATAGGCTCTAACCATTAATATATCTTGCTTTCTTCTAAATTTTTTCATTAAAATAACTTTTCTCTTATGAGATTCTCGGTCTACATGTTTTATCTGGTTATTTTCTTATTGGGTTTAAAAAATCTCTATAAATTTGGGTATGAATTCATGGAAAATTAATGTTAAGTCTTGGAAACTTTCTTTGTATGGGTTAAATAACAAAACATGCATTAGAAAATTGTTACTATAGCTTTTCTTGTCATTTTGTGAATTGGTATTTGAAGAGTTGTGATTTTAATTGACCTTTGTTGTTGTTTATTTGGTTCTGAGTTTTTTTGGGAACCTTGAGTCCCGTCTAATCTTACATTGGATCTTGTGTTTTGTTTTTTATTGAGCCTATATTTGAGCTTGTGTTTCATTTGAGTCTGTAATCGAGTTTGTGTTTGGTTTGATCTTGATTCGAGGTTAGTATTTTGATAATAATTTGAGTTGGAGGTTCTTGTTACCCTGAAACTGTGTTTGGAATTTTGGGTAATCCTGGACTATTGTTTGCATTCTGTATGTAGCTTTATACTCATGTTTATTCTTGTGATATTCTGGACTGATAATGGAAGTTCGTAATGTACATAACACCCATATTTTATTACGTGAACTCTGGTTAGAAATTCATGTTTTGTTTTGAACTGGTCTGAGTTTTTTTTGTTTAAAATAAAAAGTGGAATGGGAACTTGTTGTTTCCCTGAACCTATGAATATTTATTTGAATGGTTCTGAAAAATTATGTGAGAAACTTGTGATTCATTTTGAGTTGGAAATAGGGTTTATTGTTTATGTTATAAAATGGTTAAGGTTGTTTGTATTATATTGGCTCTTGTATCATGATATTTGTATTTATCTATGCTCCTGTTTGAGACTTTGTGATTCAACACTGTACATGTAATTTGGTACTTAATGTTTGGAATTTATAGCTTGAACAATGTGTTCATTCTGTTCTGGTATTTGTGAGTTGGGTTTAAATTACATTCAAGTTGAAAGCTTATAACAGTTTTAATTCAAATTGCTTACTCAAAGTAAATCTAGGGAAGTAGTATGACTGAGTTGTTTGAATATCTCTTGAAGATTTAACTAGAAACACTTTCATTTGATAGTGGATTTGGAACTTCTTTCAAAGATGAGTTTTGTACTAATGCTTAGAAATTGTAGTGGAAGGACTACTTAACTTTGTTCAGTTTGATTTTGTTTTATAGTTCTAAAATAATTATGAACCACTTATTCTTAAGTATAATGTTATGGAGGCATTTTAAAGTAACTTCAATTTTGAGTCTGACGATACTCCTGAACTAGTTTAGTTTAAGGTTTCAGGTTTTCTATTCTTGTTGGTATCAATAAGTGAATACTCGAGTCTTTTAAGAGAAAAAATAAATTGAGAATCCTTAGGGATAGTGTGTTTGTTTTGAACTTCATTGTTTATGTTGTTCTGAACTGAAATTGGAACTCATGCTTTTAAATGATAAGGATTGTAAGGGAGACTTGCAGTATGTTTTATTTACAATGAGTTGGTTTTGTTCTCTCTTCTGGGAACCAGTGTATAAGCTTATTGTTTGGATAAGAAAAGGGAATTTGTTGTTAAGTTTAGAGAAATGATTTAAGGTTTGAATCAAATTCTAATAAGATTACTTTTCTAACCTATTGGTATTAATTCATTTGATTGAAACCTTCTATTATTAGTTCTGTTGTGAAATGGAGATTTATAGCAATTGTTTAAGTATTCCTTGTTTATATCATTTGTTGAAGTGATGTAGGAAGAGATTTGATGTTTCGGTTTTGTTGAATAGAAAATATAATCTTGTTGGAAGACTATTTAATTTCTATATTCCTTCTTAGATTGATATACGGTTCTGTTCTGATTAAAATCATAAATGTTGAATTTTAAGGTAGTTGTCCTTTAAACGAAATAGTTAAATTCATGTTATGAACTTGTTTTTGTTTTCAGATGATTTTATGTTGGGCATAGTTTAGAATTGTTATTCTTCTTCCTTGCTTAGGGGCTAGATGAATCATCCTAATGGGAACTATGCTATAAACCATTCCTTTGTCTTATAGTAAAGTTAAATGTTGTATTATATTATGATAGAATTGGGAAAAATAGGATGTTATGATCTGTTGTTTGTTTAAAGGTAATTGATGGGATCAATTAAACTTTAATTTTGTAAGATAGATGTTGTGGATTATAATATGTTCTTCTCTTAGAAGTGAATTCAGATTGATTAATGTACTTCTTTTCTGATTGTTATTACTTATACTGATATGTATGACATACTAATTATTTCACTAAAGCAGAGTTGTTTTAATGGGACAATTAGTGGAAAGAACTTCATTTTAAGGCTTAGTGCTTATCATGCTTTGTTCATTAAACTGACCCGTGCTAGTAATTTTTGCAGATGGACTTCATAAGTGATTAAAGAACACAAAACTTATATGATGCATTGGCTAATTTAAGTCTGATTCTTTGTGAAGAATTATTATTCGTTCTTGAGTTGTATTGAAAAAGAAAAGTTGTATTATTTTTAGAATGAAGGCTGATGTTTTATAGTATGCCTAAAATGCATAAGTCTTTTAAATGTATAAGTTTCAAAGATGAATTGAAAGTTGGGAATTTACTTGTATTGGTGGTGTAAATTATCTTGTACTTTTATGAAAGACATGTAATTCTTTCCTGTTGATATTCTTCATATTATTTATATGATTAATTGGCTATCTTTTGATAAGTTGGATAAAGGGATTTAGTTTAATTTCCCTAATTAATATGCAGCTTGTTAAGTTGCATAATATGATGTTCTTTATCTAAACAATTTAACATAGTAATGTAATGTGTGTTGAACATGTAGTAAAACTATAGAAATTGGAAAAGATAAAGAGGGTATGATAAACCCTAACACTAATTCATGAAGAGGAAGAATCTTCCTCTCAAAAAAGAATGTAAACAAAAAGGAAAGGTAATGTGAATGCTAATCATTAGACTTCATATTCAATGAAATCTACCTAGTTAAACCTATGTGGTTGCTACACCTTCTTTATTGGTTAAGTTACATTATAACGGAAATTATGATGTTGTTATCCTATATTTGGTTAACTGTTTGTTAAGCCAGATAAGTGAACTTAAAAAGCAAGCTTAAGTTTAGGAAGTTCTTTTACGATTAATTAAAGCTGATATGGAAAAATAACTTAAGGAGTGTTGGATTACGGTTTAGCAAGGCTACTGTAATCTATTTTAATAATCAAAATTAATTATATTAATAACCACCTAGGGCTATGTACCTCTTGATGAGGTTGTTTCTGTAGGATGTTGGCACATGCCAATAATAGGGCTCTACCTTTAGAAAGATTAGGATCTTCTTGAGTATATAACAATGTAGTTGAAATGTGGCAACACCCTTCTGCATTGATCATCTTGATCTACACTTATTTGGACTTGAACTTAATTTCTCCCTAGGTCCAGTTAGTAGCATGTTTTGGATAGGGAGCAGCCCCCTAAGACTCAGGGTACCTTGGCACATGGGGTTGACTTAGGTTGACCCAGTATGCCCATTTACCCTAAGTCTTCATGAGCCTCTTCCTATCATAAATTATGTTGTTAACCTGAACTAGGGTTAAACCTTGGGCAAGTGGGTTGATAGAAGTCAGTAAAGAACATTCTAGATAACAATAAAGTGGGGTGAAGGACGTATTTTGGATTGATGAGTATTCTGTCAAGGAATAACAACATGAACACTATGTTAGAAATATTTCACCAAAGTATCACAAGCTGTTGGTTGCGTTGTTCTATATCACCTAGCCTAAGGATCATGATGTAGATGAATATTGGTAACAAATATTCAGATAGGTTCCTTAGACATAACACTTAATACCTCGAATGGGGTGAGAAAACCAAGTATACATACTATATGAAAATTATTCAATACTTAATGTTAATCATGAATAGATCGGTAGTTCACTGAGTTATGAAATGAATAGATCGGTATCTCATCGAGTCATTACAGCTGCATATGGTTATCTATTATAAGAATGGTGGTTATAGAATGTGTGTTCTAAATTATGTATTTAGAACAGGGAACATTATTCATGCTAAAAAATAATAAAAATTCCCTTGTTTCTAAAGTCTTAAAATGGGAATGTTACATCTTGGTATCAGAGCTGAAGGTTGTAGCTCTTGGACCTATTGTGTCCATAATCTAATAAAACTTAAATTTCCTTATAATAGAACATGGTTAGAACAAGAGGAAATGTTGCAAACAATGCTCCACCTGATGAAGGAGCAGTAACAACCCAAAAACTTGATGAGATCCTTGCTGCCCTATTACACACAAGAGATCGTTTGGATGTGCTTGAACAAGTAATAGGTAATGAGGAGGAAGAATATGCTAATAAAAATAATCATCCACCTCAAGCGGACAACGCTAATATGGGTGTTAATAATAACAATGTTAACATGCATGTTCAACCTGAGAACAAAAAGGCTAGGCTAACAGTAAAAATTACTAATGACATAAAAAGGATAAGTCCACCCAAGTTTGATTACACACCATTATTAGATGGGGATGATAACTAGCTCAGTGAAATGGATAAATACTTTGCAATAAGAAATTTCTCACAAGAAAAAAAGGTGATATGGGGAGTATATCAACTTTCTCATGAAGCATCTTCATGGTGGGACAACTGCAAGGCAAAGTTGAACATTGATGAATCTAATATCACATGGGACCAATTTAAAGGTTACTTTAGGAAGCGATAGCTACCACAAATCTACTATGATCAGAAAATGATTGAATTTCAGAAATTATCTCAAGTAAAGCTAATTGTAACTGAGTATTGGGAGTGATTTACAAAACTCCTTAAGTATGTGCCTTAGTAAAAAACTAATGAGAAGTTCAAGATATGAAAATTCATCATGAGATTGAATCATTTTATAGGGGGAGAGGTGGATGTTCACAGCCCAACCACGATGGAAGGGGTTGTTGAAAAATCCATAAGGTAGGAATAAAAATTAAAGGCAATTTCTGCTCACAAGGAGGAAATAAGGAAGAAGAATCCCAACTCCTCTTAATCATATCTTGCACCCAAGAAAGGACCATGGAAGAAATTTAGAATGAATAGTAAGTTTTCATTTGATACAAACAAGAAAGCAGCAACATACAAGTTTGTTGGTAATGCACGGAACAACTTTGCCAAGAACAATAATAACAGACATAAGTCTTATGGGGGTAAAAATGATAACTCTAAGGATGGAAATAAACCTGAGCCTAGGAATGGACCTATATGAGGCTATTATAACTATGGCAAAGATCATTACGCAAATCAATTTCCTTTAAATAAGAATGATCGTAATCAACAACACAAGATACACACTGTAGTAGCTGACAAGCAGGCTGAGAAACATGCCACACCCATAGAAGTTTTGGGTAAGTTATTTGGCTTATCAATAACTATTCTTTTTTATACCAGAGCTATCAAATGTTTTATTTCTAGTAAATTAGCATCAAAATTAAAAATTAAATATGGAAACATGGATAAAACATGGACTATAAAGTATGGGAATAATGTTGTTCATACAGTTAGTATGTATCTTTTTGGAGCAGTCCTTGATTTACCTAACTTTTCCACTGAGGTTGATCTTTATGTTGCACCTTTGGGGTCTTATGATGTACTCATATGTGTTAATTGGTTATCAAAACATAATGATAAAGTGGACTATTTTAAAAAACACATTAGTTGTTTAGATGACCTATAGAAAACAACAGAGATTTAGGGTGTGAAACATGATATTTCTATTAGAAAATTGTCATCTTTGCAACTTAAAAAGGTCAAAAATAAAGGATGTACCTTATCTGTAGTAAAAATTACTGAATCAACATAAGAGAGCAGCGATATTATGGAACAATATCCACTGTTAAGAGACTTTAGTGATGTATTTCGGGAAGAATTTTCAGGTCTTCCACTCAAAAGGTTATTTGATTTCACGATTGAGATCAAACCTGGAACTGAACCTATTTCTAAAGCACTGTATGAAATGAATACTATAGAATTAGTAGAGCTTAAGGCTCAGTTGCATGAAATTTTGTCTCAAGGTTTGATTAGACCAAGTGTTTTACCTTGGGGAGCACCCGTAATTTTTGTGAAAAAGAAAGATGGAACACTTAGATTGTGCATTGATTATAGAATGTTAAACAAGGCAACAATCAAGAATAGATACCCACTCCCTAGGATTGATGATTTATTTGATCAGATGCATGGAGCATCGGTAAATTCCAAGATATATCTTCAATATGGATATCATCAATTACAAATTAAGGATGAGGATATTCATAAAACAACTTTCAGAACAAGGTATGGACATTATGAGCTTATGGTTTTACCTTTTGGATTAACTAATGCACCTACGACTTTATGAATTTAATGAATAATATCTTTCAAGAATACTTGGATGAATTTGTGCTCATATTCTTGGATGACATTCTCATATATTCAAAAAGTATTGAGGAACACCATGAGTATTTTAAGATAGTCTTGAGAATATTAAGAAAGAGATGACTATTTAGTAAGTTGTCTAAATGTTCTTTCTATGACACAGAAGTGCACTATCTGGGACATGTAATAAGTAAAGATGGAATTGCTAAAGATCCTTAAAAAATTATGGCTATAACATAATGGCCTATGCCTAAGAATGTACATGAAGTTAGAAGCTTCATAGGACTTGTTGGCTACTATAGCAAATTTGTAAAAGATTTTTGTAAGAAAGTTGCACCAATAAATTCCTTACAGAAGAAAGATAAAAAAGTTTGTTTGGAGTGAGAAATGTGAAATTACATTTAAAACCTTGAAGCAACAGCTAACTGCAGTACCTATTCTTGTAGTACCAGATCCTAATGGAGATTTTATGGTGGTAATGGCTGCATTCAGAGAATGTCTAGGAGGTATTTTGTTACAAAGTGGTCTTGTCATAGTATATGAAAGTAGGAAACTTAAGTTACATGAGTTGATATGCTCCACATGATTTAGAGCTTGCTACCATTATTCATGCACTTCAAGTTTTGAGGCATTACCTTCTTAGTAAGCCTTTTGAATTGAGAATTGATCACCTTGGACTGAAGTATAGCTTCACTCAGCCAAATCTTAATGCAAGACAAAGAAGGTGGTTGGAGTTTTTGTCTTAATATGATTTTGACATTAGTTATATAAAGGGTAAAGAAAATAGAGTGGCTGATTCTCTAAGTCATAGGAAACACATTTATGCTCTTATAATGTTAAGAACTCAGTTAAGGATGAACTAAAAAGTGTTATGCAATTTGATTCTTACTTTCAGCAAGTAAAAGTAGCACTTACTATAGATTCGAATGATTCAAGGTATAAATGTTTTCACTTGGATAAAGAAGGAATCTTATGATTTGAAAATAGAGTCTATGTAGCTTTGCTAAATGATTTGAGAAAGAAATTGTTAGCAAAATTTCACAATTCACCTTTTTATAGACACCCTGGCATTACAAAAATGCTTGTTGATATAAATCAAAAATATTTCTACAAAGGAATGAAAAGGGATGTTCTAAAATTTGTGACACATTATCTTAAGTGCCAACGTGTTAAGGCAAAACATATGCACCCAGCCGGTTTGTTGTATCCTCATAACATACCGCAGTACAAATGGTAGGTAATAAGCATGGATTTTGTACAAGGGTTATCTATGTTGAGAAATAAGCATGATGTTATTTTAGTAGTTGTGGATAAACTAACAAAGGTAGCACATTTTATTGTTAGGAATCTGAAGGATGATTCTCTTATTTTGGCGAGAAGATTTGTACACGAAATTTTCATATTACATGGAGTATCTGAGTTAATCATTTCAGATAGAGATCCTAGAATGACGTCAAGATTTTGGCAAATGCTTAATGCAGCTCTCGAATCTAAAATGAATTTTAGTTTTGTGTATCATCCATAAACAGATGGGTAGAATGAAAGAGTAAATCAAGTTTTAGAAGATATGTTACGGATGTATTGCATGGATCAACAGTATAAGTGGGAAGAGTATCTTCCATTAGTTGAATCCGCATACAATAATACATATCATGCTTCTCTTAAGATGGCACCTTTCGAGGCATTATACGAAAGAAAATGCAGAACCCTTGTTAGTTGGGATATCATAGAGGATAGAGAGGTAATTGGACCTAAAATTCTTACTGAAATGGAACAACAAGTTAAATTGGTCTGTGAATGCTTGAAAGAAGAAGCAGGCGGATAAAAGAGTTATGCTAACTTAAAGAGGGTTCATAGGAAATTTGAACTTGGTGAGAAAGTATTTCTTCGGGTTAAACCGAAAAAGAGTTCTATAACTTTTGTCAAGGCTTCCAAGTTATCACCTCATTATGTGGGATCTTTTGAGATATTTGAAGTAATCAAACCTGTAGCTTATCGTTTAGCATTACCTCCTTCTTTGTCATGAATGCATGATGTTTTCCATATTTCTTTTCTTAAGAAATATGTTTCAGATTTATCACACGTGTTAAATTGGAATTCCTTGTAGGTCCAGGACCCAAGAATAATCTTGGTAAAACCCATACGAGTGCTTGAAACTCACTAGTTGCATTTGAGAAATCAAGAAATAAGTCGATGTAAAGTGCAGTGGGACTAGTTTAACGAAGATAGTGCAACTTGGGAAAACCTAGAGGATATGAAAACTTATTTTCCATATCTATTTGAACAGAATTGATTTTGTATACTGTTAATTTATTTTTATGATTTTATTCTTTATATGACAATAAGTATGCCAATTTTGGGAAGATGTTTATTTGAATTGAATAAACAACTATTTATTGCTGATTTCTAGAACTATAAGGTTTTGATATATTTGACTTATGGTAAGAGAATTGAATGAATTTATTGTCCTTGATGTAAATGGTTAAAATGAGATAATCATCGGGATGACGATTCCTTTTAGGAGGGAAGCATGTAACACCCTTGAAAATTTTTATATACCTCCTCTGCATTTCAAGTGTTGACATGCGATTTTCTTCTAAAGATGTGTTCTTTTGATTGTTGGAGATCATGCTTGATATGGATAAATATTTTCTGTTCTTAAGATCATTATAATAGAATGGAATAGATTCCTTGAATCCATTTTCACTTCTTGTAGGTGAGTTGCAATCGGGTTTAAGATTTACAAACCTATCTCTTTATCTTACTCATCCTTGGATCAATTTCAGTGATCCAAGGAATGTTTTAAACCTTCTCAATTAAATGAATGGTAAATTGAAATTCCATAATTTGAGGGACATAGCGGACTGAAATTTGTTATTACAAGTTCTTTAATCTTGTGTGAACGTGTTTCCATTCAGTTGTATGTTGTGCTTAGGTACTAGGAGATAGATCTTGGTTGTACATCCCTGACGTAAATGAAATACAACCTCTTCATGACATAGGAAGGATTTAGAATCCTAAAACTTAAGGATTATCCTACAAAATCCTAAGCTGGGTGAGAATATTTACTACCTAGCTCTGTTACTTAATTAAATTTTTATTCTAATCTAAGCTTCCTATTCTACTTTATTGGGTTGGCATCCAAATGTAATCCTTGTGCTAACAGAATATGGAAAGATTACTAGGCTATCTAAATTAACCTAAAACCTAATGCTATAAGGTTATGAGATGATATGACCTATTGCCTAAAACTAAAAGCTTGTGAGTTAATCTAACCTAATGTTGGAATTACCTAAGGTAATGTGTTAAGGACTAAGGTAATTATTCCTAAACTAACCTAAGCTTTTAAGGGATATATCATAAGCTATTTAATAGGGAACCTAAAGGGGTCGCATGCCTCTATGGCGATGGTTCCAATGGCATTGAATTTTTTGATAAATTTTTTAAGGCATTAAGTACTGTCAATTTTGGAAGGGGCTAGTTGACTTGGCAGAGGTTTATGTGGAAGATCCACTAAATATGGAATTGCATGTTAAATGAGAATTGGCATTTGCAATATTTGGGAGGTGGTGACAAGGATAGATAAGAAGGAAAATTAATTAAATTAATTGGCCTCTTGTTTTGTTCAGAAAATGTCTTGGAAACTTGGAAGGCGGGTTTGTGGGAGGTTGTTGGTTTTTGCATGCTTTTCAAATTTCACTCTACATGGAGCAAACTTGTTCTTCGAACCAGCGGTTTATCTTTCACTTCGGTCTATTTTCGATCATGGGAAGGTATATGAGGCATTATGAGGAAAGTTGTTGGTTGGTTGATCTTTCATGGAGGAGAAAAGGAGTTGGAAGCTTGGCCTGAAGTATCCTTCGATTTGGTAGAAGTGCTATCAGGCATGATAGGCTCTAACCATTATGATCTCTTGCTTTCATCTGAATGTTTTCATTAAAACAACTTTTCTCTAATGAGATTTCTTTTTTGCATGTTTTATCTAGTTATTTGCTTGCTGTGTTTAATAAATCTCTAGAAATTTGGGTATGAATTCATGGAAAATTAATGTTAAGTCTTGGAAACTTTCTTTGTATTAGTTAAATAATGAAACATGCATGAGAAACTTGTTATTGTAGCTCTTCTTATCATTCCATCAACCGGTATTCGAAGAGTTGTGTTTTTAACTTACCTTCGTTGCTGTTTATTTGGTTTTGATTTTTTTTGGGAACCTTGAGACCCATCTAATATTACATTGAAGCTTGTTTTTTGTTTGATATTGAGCTTGTATTTGAGCTCGTGTTTCATTTGAGCATGTATTCAAGTTCATGTTTAGTATTCTGATAATAATTTGAGTTGGAGGTTCTTGTTACCCTGAAACTATATTTGGAATCTTGGGTAATCTTAGAATGTTGTTTGAAGTCCGTATGTAGCTTTGTACTCATGTTTATTCTTGTGTTGTTCTAGAATGATAATGGAAGTTCATAATGTACACAACACTCATATTTTATTATGTGAACTCTGGTTAGAAGTTCATGTTTCGTTTTGAACTAGTATGAGTTTTCTTTGTTTAAAATAAAAAGTGGAATGGGAACTTGTTGTTTCCCTGAACCTATGAATATTTACTTGAATGGTTCGGAACACTTCTGTGAGAAACTTGTGATTCATTTTGAGATGGAAATAGGGTTTCTTGTTTATGTTATAAACTGCTCAATGTTGTTCGTATTATATTGGGTCTTGCATCATGATATTTGTATTTATCTATGCTACTATTTGAGACTTTGTGATTCAACACTGTACCTGTAATTTGGTACTTAGTGTTTGGAATTTATATCTTGAACGATGTGTTGGTTCTATTATGGTATTTGTGAGTTGGTTTTAAATTGCATTCAATTTTAAAGATTATAACACTTTTAATTCAAACTGCTTACTTAATGTAAATCTGGGGAAGTCATATGACTGAGTTGTTTGAATATCTCTTAGAGATTTAACTAGAAACATTTTCGTTTGATAGTGGATTTGGAACTTATTTCAAAGATGATTTTTGTACCAATGCTTAGAAATTTTAGTGGAAGGACTACTTAACTCTTTTCAGTTTGCTTTTGTTTTATAGTTCTAAAATAATTATGAACCACTTATTATTAAGTACAATGTTATGGAGGCATTTTAAAGGAACTTTAGTTTTGAGTCTGAGGATACTCCTGAACTGGTTTATTTTAAGGTTTTAGGTTTTCTATTCTTGTTAGGATCAATAAGTGAATACTTGAGTCTTTTAAAAGAAAAAGGAAATTGAGAATCCTTAGGGATAGTGTGTTTTTTTTAACTTCACTGTTTATGTTGTTCTGAACTGAAATTGGAACTCATGCTTTTAAATGATAAGGATTGAAAGGGAGACTTACAACATGTTTTATTTTTAATGAGTTGGTTTTGTTCTCTCTTCTGAGAACTAGTGTATAAGCTTATTGTATGGATAAGAAAAGGGAATTTGTTGTTAAGTTTAGAGAAATGATTTAAGGTTTGAATCAAATTCTGATAAGATTACTTTTCTAACCTATTGCGATTAGTTCATTTGATTGAACCCTTCTGTTATTAGTTCTCTTGTGAAATGGAGATTTATTACAATTGTTTGAGTCTTCCTTGTTCATATCATTTGTTGAAGTGATGTAGGAAGAGATTTGATGTTTCGGTTTTGTTGAACAGAAAATATAATCTTGTTGGTAGACTATTTAATTTCTATATTCCTTCTTAGATTGATATGGGATTATGTTTTGATTAAAATCTTAAATGTTTAATTTTAAGGTAGTTTTCCTTTAAACCAAACAGTTAAATTCATGTTACGAACCTATTTCTGTTTTCAGATGTTTTTGTGTTGGGCATAGTTTGGAATGGTTATTCTTCTTTCTTTCTTAGGGGATAGATGAATCATCCTAATGGGAACTATGCTATAAACCCTTCCTTTTTCTTATAGTAAAGTTAAATGTTCTATTTTATTATGATAGAATTGGGAATAATAGGATGTTATGATTTATTTTTTTCTTAAAGGTAATTGATGGGATCAATTAAACTTTAATTTTGTAAGGTAAATGTTGTGGATTATAATATGTTCTTCTCTTAGAAGTGAATTCAGATTGATTAATGTACTTCTTTTTTGATTGTTATTACTTATACTGATATGTATGACATACTAATTATTTCACTAAAGCAGAGTTGTTTTAATGGGACAATTAGTGGAAAGAACTTCATTTTAAGGCTTAGTGCTTATCATGCTTTGTTCATTGAACTGACCCATGCTAGTAATTTTTGTAGATGGACTTCATAAGTGATTAAAGAACACAAAACTTATATGATGCATTGGCTAATTTAGGTCTGATTCTTTGTGAAGAATTATTATTCGTTCTTGAGTTGTATTGAAAAATAAAAGTTGTAATATTTTTAGAATGAAGGCTGATGTTTTATAGTATGCCTAAAATGCATAAGTCTTTTAAATGTATAAGTTTCAAAGATGAATTGAAATTTGGGAATTTACTTGTATTGGTGGTGTAAATTATCTTGTACTTTTATGAAAGACATGTAATTCTTCTTGTTGATATTCTTCATATTATTTATATGATTAATTGGCTATCTTTTGATAATTTGGATAAAGGGATTTAGTTCAATTTCCCTAATTAATATGCAGCTTGTTAAGTTGCAGAATATGATGTTCTTTATGTAAACAATTTAACATAGTAATGTAATGTGTGTTGAACATGCAATAAAACTATAGAAATTGTAAAAGATAGGGAGGGTATGATAAACCCTAACACTAATTCATGAAGAGGAAGAATCTTCCTCTCAAAAAATAATGTAAACAAAAAGGAAAGGTAATGTGAATGCTAATCATTAGAGTTCATATTCAATAAAGTCTATCCAGTTAAACCTATGAGGTTGCTACACCTCCTTGATTGGTTAACTTATATTATAATGGAACTTATGATGGTGTTGTCCTGTGTTTGGTTAACTTTTTATTAAGCCAGATAAGTGAACTAAAAAATCAAGCTTAATTTTAGGAATTTCTTTAATGATTAATTGAATCTGATATGGAAAAATAACTTGAGGAGTGTTGGATTAGGGTTTAGAAAGGTTGTTGTAATCTATTTTAATAATCCAAATTAATTATATCAATAACCTCCTAGGGATATGTACATCTTGATGAGGCTATTTATGTAGGATGTTGGCACATGCCAACTATAGGGCTCTACCTTTGGGAAGATTAGTTTCTTCTCGAGGATATAACAATGCAGTTGACATGTAGCAACACCCTTCTGCATTGATCATCTAGATCTACACACATCTGGACTTGAACTTAATTTCTCCCTAGGTCCAGTTAGTAGCATGTTTAGGATAGGGAGCAGCCCCCTAAGACTCAGGGTACCTTGGCACATGGGGTTGACTTAGGTTGACCCAGTATGCCCATTTACCCTAAGTCTTCGTGAGCCTCTTCCTATCATAAATTATGTTGTTAACCTGAACTAGGGTTAAACCTTGGGCAAGTGGGCTGACAGAAGTTAGTAAAGGACATTCTAGATAATAATAAAGTGGGGTGAAGGACATATTCTAGGTTGATGAGTATGCCGTCAAGGAATAAAAACATGAACAGTATGTTAGAAATCTTTGGGAAAAGTATCGCAAGTTGTTGGTTGCGTTATCCTATGTCACCTAGCCCAAGGATCATGATGCAAATGAATATTGGTAATAGATATTTAGATAGGTTCCTTAGACATATCACTTAATACCTAGAACAGGGTAAGAAAACCAAGTATACATAGTATACAAAAAGTATTCAATACTTAATGTTAATCATGAATAGATCGGTAGTTCACCGAGTTATGAAATGAATAGATCGGTAGCTCACCGAGTCATTACAGATGCATATGGTTATTTGTTATAAGAATGGTGGTTATGGAATGTGTGTTTTAAATTATGTGTTTACAAAAGAGAACATTATTCATGCACAAAAAATCCCTTGTTTATAAAGTTTTGAAGTTGGAATGTTATAAGTAGGAAATGAAATGGATGTTGCAATAATGGATGGGGTGGATGTGAGGACATCCATAGGAGTGGATACATTGATGTTGGAAGTTGTAATTGAAGTAAATGAAAGTGTTAAAGGGAGTGAAGTAGAAATAGCTGATCCAATCATCTCCCCTACTCAGAGAATTGGAAGAGATGAGAACACCTGGATCATATAAAGAGATGGGAAAGAAGAAATGATCGTTGAAGTGGAAGGAAATTATGGAGGAATTGACAATGGAAGAGGTAAAGGAGATGAAATATCTTATGAAATATTTGGAGATTTAGTAACTTCAAATATTTATGACACTGGTATTTCTAGGGACACAACCTTGGAGATAGGGGCCTTGGAGAAAGGAGCTTTCAACAACAAATGAAATATTCTCAGGAACTATATGGGCCCTTTGGATGGGCCTTTTCAATTTTTTAGGGGTTAGAAGACTCATGGTTGGTTGGGATTCTATACTTGTAGGTTTATCTAATCCTTTGGGTAAAATTCCTAAGGTATCTAACCAATTATAAGTTATTTACAAAATGGGCCCGACCCTCTCCTTGGTATTGCAATATTATTATACATACCAATCAATCCATGGAAATGGTTGATTAGAAACATTATTATTTTTTTGGGCTATATCCAAAACTTCATCCTCATCTTCCATTTCCTTTGGAATCTCTATGATACCAAACTATCGAACCTCATCCAGAGTTAACCTTTCATAATCTCTTTTTCAGATGATGAATTCATCCTAACAATGAATCCAAATATTTTCCAACTGGGGCACATGAGAATTGGACATACCTGTTTCACTTAATTTTCCCCAGTAGTCGAAATGGGTCCAAGGATGAAAGGTCCGCAAGGTTACTTCTAACATCTTTGCATCTATATTCTTTTCCTTATAAATATTTGTACAATTGTATCTGCCAATTGAAATGGGAAATTAGACTCTTACCTTGTGCCATTTATTTTCAAATCTTATGATATTCCAACAATTGTCCAACTAATTCTAGCAAAACCCACTTATCGATGGGGTATCTTGGCAATTTACTAGGAGCACCTACAAAACTAGGAATTCAAATGTATGTAAAGGTAGGAAACTATAGGTAAATAGCTCCCCACTCATGTTCTTCTTTGAAGGATTCATTAGAAATCCTTTGATTGCATAAATATTTATCAAAATGATAAAGAATGAAAACAAAGAAGGCATCATTATTTCTATGGAAGTGTTTGCTTCCCTCATCCATGTAAGCTGAGGATAAAAATCATAGATTCGTGAAGCACTTTGAATACCCTTAGTGTTCAATCCAGTGAAATATCCCATAGTGGCTGCATCATAGACCAAAAAATAGGTCATGTAGAAACTCTTCAAGGAAAAAAACCTCACTTAACTGAAAGCAGATGGAGTTGTTGATATGCTCTCCCCATGTTATGAATTCCTTGTTTTTCTTGATAGTATAAATATATAGGAACATCCATTTCTGTAATTACTTTATAGAGGCAAGGCCTGAAACTCTACTTAGTAAAACAATAATGTCATTGACTTGCTAGATGAATTCTGATCGATACATTGTCTAGGGAAATTTGGTGATACTATTGGCCAGATAGCTCTTCAACATGACTTTTGTGTATAACTTAGTCTCTTTGTCCTAATGCTCCATTGTTAATTTTAGTGAAATTGTTAAGTAGTATTTGATGTCTGGGGGTTTAAATAAATCCTCAGAGAAATCTAGCTCCAAAAGAATTACAACCTTACCATCAACATCTTTTACTAACATGGAATCTTCATCAAAGTGAGCTGCTACAACTATGATGAATTCAGGGCAATGCATGGATGCGGGAAAACCAACAACAAGAATAAGTTCACTATTGTATATGGATTACATCCAGTATTTCTTATTTGTGGCTTTCACCCTTGCCCAAAAGTCTGGAAAATCAACCTACCCGAGATTAGTGTCTCATATATTCCATAAGTCTGAGGAAAAAAAAGAGTGAGGAACAACTCTGAGTAATGTATACTTCATCTTTTCTTTACCTTTAGCAGTAAAATTTTATGTTAAGTTTTGGATTTCAGAATTTGAAAGGATTTAAAAAATCTACAGCAAATAGTGGAATAGTCCCAAATTACTGAAATCCAAAACTCTGAAAAGAATTTAGTTTCAAAATTCCAAAAACTTGAAAACCTAAAATAGCAGATGTCTAAAACTACGAAAACCTACAAACTCTGAAACTCCAAAATGGAAACTTCTGAAATTCTTAAATGGGAACCTCAAAAATTTTAAAACCTTTGAATCCTAAAAATATATGACTCTGAACCCCAAAAGGGTAGAGTTCCAAAACCTGAAACGATAAGTTTCTGAACTCTGAAAACACTAACTTCTGAAAAGATGAACTTCTGAAGGACATGAAAAACAAGTGAAATACTTGTGGAGATTTTTAAAAGCTATAATTTGATCTGTGTTGGATGCCTACACATGTTGGATTTCATAACTGTGGAGATCAAGAAACAGTTCCAAAGAAAACATGGTGGGAAATGAGGGTTTCAACTCAAAAATAGAAAAAAGGAGAACAAAAATAAAATGAACAAGGAAAAACAACCGAAAAAGATCTTAAACCAAAAATAAAATAGCCTAAAAATACCTTGAAAATAATGTCACGAAAGTACCAAGTTATAGTAAAAAATCAAATCATCAGAGCAAAATGTCAGGTGAAAATGATAGGTAAAATCATGAGTTTATATAGAAAAACCTGAAATTAATGCTCAGAATTTGACACGTACAAAATTTGGTGAGAATTAAATGCACAAAGAACCCTGAAGTCTGAAACCCTAAAAGTTTGAAGTTCTAAAATTTCAAAAATTTCAGAGTTTCAGACTTCAGACTTTAAGAGATGAAAATCGTGAAAAGATAGTGGAAAAATCCGAAACCCAAAAGTCCAAAGTTCTAAAATTTTAGAACTTCGGAATTTCAGACTTCGGAAGTCTGAAAGTGAAATATTTAAAAATAGATGGGCAGCTTCTAAAACTTGAAAGTCTGGAATTCCAAAATTTTAGAATTTCAGACTTCATAACTTTGAAGAAGATTTCTCCAAAATGGCAACATGGGATTCCAAAACCCGAAAGTCCAAAGTTACAAAATTAGGAACTTCGGAGTTTCAGACTTTGGAACTCTAAGTTAGAAAATCACAAACTACCAAAGGAGATCACCAAATTCTGAAAGTATGAAACTCCAAAATTTCATACTTTCAGGATTTCAGGGTTCAAAAATCTGAGATCAAAATTTCAATTCTTTCCATTTAATCTTTGAAATGGAAAATCTCTGATTTTCGAAGCCGTAAATTTTGGATCTTCAGAATTTAGAGAGATTTAACAATTTTTTAAAATAATTCTAGGTAGAATATTTCATTAATTTTTGTTTGTCTTTGATCAACTTTAACATCTTCTTTTCAAGGTAGTTTTAAAATTTAACAATATGATTGTAAAATCATAGAGCGTAGAGAGTGAGTGAGTGTGGTGAGGTTCATTTCATATTTAGAACCTTAACAGTCGAGTATAAACCATGGAACTAGATTTCATCATCGAGATGTGGGTTGTGTGACAATGTGATCCTAGGAAGTGTGTCATGAATGTGCTATGTGTGAAATGTGTCATGTGTATTATGTGAGGTTCATGAATGTAGTATTCCCTCAACATTCAAGTGTGTCCTTGAGTAATGATAATACAAATGTATCAAGATGTGTAAGACGGGTGTGAAAAAACTAGATGAAAATTAAGAAGGGAAATGGTATAAGTGCGAGACACATGATAAATCTAGAAGGGGGGAAGAAGAAGCATGATGCTCCCCAAGTGTATGATTTACAAAATTATTAAGTAATGTCATCTAAGAGATCAACATTTTCATGTTTAAAACTAAATGGATATGCATCAGAGACCTGGTAAGAAATACTACGAGGTTGATAATGTAAAGATCCATTGTGGCACAGATTGTACATGCCCATTACATATTTTTCATCATTGAATGGTGGTAATAGATATCCATGTGCATACCAATGAGTAAGATTTTGTGAATAGATGAGAAATGAATCATTGCAAATGAAAATGTAGTGAAAGGACATAGGGAATGAAATGTTGATATGGTCAGGATCTAAAGTACCACCAATATAATCCAACCAATATTTCCCAAGAGTAAGTGGTGAAGGGCATGCAACACAGACTGATAGATGAAATACTCGGAGGCCATAAGAAATAGTAATGAAAATGTATCCATGATATAAACTAGGAGCATAAAATGGAGGGTTTAGATCATACAACATAAATCCTAGCCAAGCCAAGCCATCATGTGTGAAAATAGTGTTAAAAAAAAAGGATAAAATGGAATGTATGAATAGAAATCATTATTCATGAAAAGAGTGCATGTGAAAGGAGGTATCAGCGATGCAGGTTACTCATGAAGAGACAATGAAGGAGGTACGATGTCTGGTGTGTGGATAGACCCATGATAGAGTTCCATTTCATTTATAGGAGGGGGTGATACTGAAGCAAATGGAACAATGTCTAATGTAAAAATGGTTCCCTCAATTGTAGGCAAGTCATCCGGGTAGTAGGAAGGTTGTGGATGAGCAACATGATGTATAGTACTAGAAGTCAAAATACGTAATGCAATATTTAGGTCTAGGTTGCAATATTAGAATGGGGTACTGTCAGTGGGAAATGAATATTCAAATTCCTCATGTAATAATTTGATGCACCGATGAACTGTAGAAGGTATTGCTTGCATTTTATGAAACTATGTCCTGTTGAGTAAGAAATTGTATGAAAAAGGAAAATTAATGACAAAGGATACTTTGAGAACAATTTTTTTCCCAACTGAGATAGGAAAAACAATGGTGCCAAGACATTAATACATAATAGAATCATATGCCCAGAGAAAAATAGATGTTGTATTAATATTAGCTACAAAAAGGCCTATATTTTGAATGAATGATAAAGGAAAAAGATTTATCGTAGATCCAATTTCGACTAAAGTGCACTTAACACACAAGTTATGGATGTGTACCCAGATATAAAGAGGAGGATCATTGTCATAAATATAAAAATGGTCAACTATAGTAGATATAAAATTAATCTGCTAAGAAAATGCATCTACAAATGTCTGATAAACAATGTCTAGATGAGTAGTAGAACGAATGTGAATAATAACCAAGAGAGTAATGATTTTATCTCTACACTTAGGATTGGCTAGAAAGAAATCATGAATGGAGATATCCATGATAAGAAGATCCTAGGAAAAATGAGAGAAATGAAAGTACAAGGACCCTAAGAGTGTTCAAATGCAATGGGTTCACCAAATTATTTAACAAAAATAAATTTTATTAAACCCTAAATATTTCAGAGTCATAATGAAATGATAAGATAGTAAAGTACATATATGACCTAAGCAATAAGAAATTAAATCTAAAACCTTAAGTGCAAGAGAAGGGATAGAATACTTAGTTGATTTCACAATTAATCCTGGACTGTTTTGAACTAGAAAATTGATAAACAAGAGGAGAAAACTATTGTTATTGTGCCCAGAAAATTGTGTGATTGTTGGATCTATCTAGACTGGGGTGCCTGGGCACCGTAGATTACTTATGGGAACCCGTGATTATTCAAGCCTAAATATTTCTAGGCAAAACTCAATTTCCTAAAGATCCTAGCACGGTTATTGGTAATTACAATTAACATGTAGGATGTTGACAATAGATGAGAAAATGTTGAATTACATGTTCGACAAGTATATTCAATATCAGAACAAAAATAAAGCGTAGGGTTTTACAACTGGGAGATCTTGTTTCTTCTCTTCTTTCTTTTCTTATTTTTTATGTTCCCAGATGAAATTTTGAGATTAAAGTTATTGGTTTAAAATATCATACTTTAATTTATTTGAAAAAATTCTCTAAGGAAGTGGTAGATGTGCACAATTTTGACTTAAAATTCATATGCATGTCACTTAGAGAGGAATTCTAGGAGAAATATTTCTAGATGTTTCCTTGACAACTTCCACATTTTATAGTTCAGTTAAATTTTCCTATTTGTAATTTCCCTCTATACACTATAAATAGAGAAAGAACTGATGGGTTAAAGGATAAAAATTTGTAATCAACATTCTTGTGTTCCAGAATTTTAACTGAAACCCTTGATAGCTTTCTAAAAGCTGAGGAATATAGAGGAGGAAGATTTGAAAAGAACTTTGTGTCAATGGTGCATTTGTTTCTTATTTCTGTTTATATCTTTAAATAAACTTTTTGTTATCTTAGATCTGGATCTGAAACTTTCCTTTGCTTTAAATTCTACATTTACGGATCTATTTGTTTCATCTATGTGCACGTGACCAACTCTGTCAACTATTGGTTAGGTTACACATCTCCTTTCCTTCTTCGCATATTTAATTATTTCCCTTTCCCGCACATATTGCTTAAACCTACTTACTTGCTGCAAAATTTCCTAGTTATGGTTCATGAGCTACACAGTTAAAGTAAAACCAACATATAGATATTAGGAAATATATTTGACAAAATCTTACACAGAAACCTCACTGGTAAATGAGGGAGTTTTATATCATGACTTCCTAGGTTTTCAGCTGTGCAGAAAATATAGCAAATAGTTTTTGGCAAATCCTCTGGGGAACAATAATATTTTGTAGACCAAATATTATCTTCCTTGTTCTAATTGAACTCTCAACCTAGTTGAATGTCCATTCATGCAGACTAGCAGAGCTCAAGGAAGATTCGATCATTTTTATAGATTGTAGGAGCTGTTTAATTTCAATCATCCTCCTCAAGTTAGAAGTCACACATCCAATCTTTCACCAAGAAGAAGAGTGAAAAATCCTCCAGCTCTAGATTATGTGCAACACAATCTAGCAGTTGGGGTTATTCATCTAGTCTATTCTCAAAGAAGATGTGCTCCTTTCACAATCCTAAATCAACTGCTTGCCTCTGCAGCACCTGTTCCATGGGGTGTAACCTTTGGACCTCTAAATTTGACCCCTCTTATGCATGATCTACCTAAAGGGATGAGAAATTATTTTCCAAAATTATTTGGAAATCACAAGAAGAATCCAGATGACCACTTGGCTGAATTTTTTATATCCTGCAGAGTGCTCAGTGTAGAACATGAAGACGTATCTGTCAAAATATTCATAGAGACTCTGTATGACTTAGCTAAAGAATGGTTCTATTGGTTAGCTCTTGGCACCATAACAAGCTAGGCTACTATGAGAGGTGTATTCCTAAAAAGGTTCAAACTAGTTGAAGATTCCAGTACCTTGATAAATTAACTCACTCATTTGAAGAAGGAGCCATAAGAGCACATGATAGATTTTATTGCAAAATTCCAATGATTAATTTACAAAATTTCAGTTTCTGCTATTCTGAACGATGAGAATCAAAAGGTATTCTTCATCAATGTTTTACTACCTAAAGTAAGATATCAACTATGAAGAGCACGTCCTATTCACTTGTTAGCAGCTAAAAACATGGCGGTTGAAATTGAAGACAACCTCATCATGGTTGGTAAGATAAAGAGCAACACTTCTAGAGCTGAAATTTCATCCTCTGCTACTAATTCTGATTCACTATTACAAAATTTAGTACATGATATGTCACAGATGAAGAAATAAGTAGCTCAAATGGCTCAAGGAAAAAACACTGCCCCTACTTGGAATTTCAACAACAACAAATAGAACCACATTGTTGGATCCCAAAGATCAACAATTGAAGCTGCTCCCAGAAACAACGTGGAGATGAATGAAGAAGACAAGGAAACTGACATTGATCATTTTGAGAATCATGATTTTGTATGTCCTGTTGGAAAATCCAACATTATTTACCTAAACTATAAATTTGAACATAACTATGAGGAGCTTATTGAAGACAATCACGGTCATGCATATGAAGTATTTACACAATC
Source organism: Taxus chinensis (assembly GCA_019776745.2). Classification (NCBI taxonomy): domain Eukaryota; kingdom Viridiplantae; phylum Streptophyta; class Pinopsida; order Cupressales; family Taxaceae; genus Taxus; species Taxus chinensis. The sequence goes on from CM034154.1 coordinate 315,334,458, forward strand.
ACAAACTTGCCAAGCTGAGGCATTAGATGATGAACAAAGAAGGGGAAGACCTTTACCTTCTTCTTTAGCTTGTAGAAATAAGAGTGTGATTTCTTTATCTCAACCACATAAATAAACTTAGGTATCTGAATCTATACCTTCCTTTGAAATTATTTATCATGTCAAGAAAACTAGGATTCAAATTTCAGAAGCTGAATACCTAAGAGTCTTTTATGAGTAGTTAAATAGGCTAGTTAAATATGTGTAATCACCAAGACAATAAAATGCATCAAAGGGCCTTTTTCCTAAGCCCAAAGATACTCCTCGCGAGAACAACATTACAGTTGTTAAACCCTCGTTATATTTTGAAAGAGTGGTGCCTTTCTATATATCCTTATTGTTTAATGGTTTCAAGTTAAGCAACAAAATTCTCGATTCGTGTTCTTCTGACAATGTCATGCCAGCTAAATTTGTAGATGCTCTTGGGCTTACCTTTACAAAGACCATAAAAAAGGTGTTATTCCATGGAGATACAAGTCCCTTTAATCAAACAAATCAAAGATTCACAAGATTTTCTGGAATCTTTTCCTGAAAAAAGATTAAAGATGACAATCTTATTTGTAGATATTCCTGTTTCCTACGGGATGTTGCTAAGTAAAAACTTTTGCAAAGAGTTGGGAGGAGAAGTAAAGATGGATTGGTCTTGTGATCATATTCCTATCAAAGAAATAAATCAGAATCTGGAGCCAGGAAAGAAGTCCAAGTAGATGGTTACAAAATATGAAGATCCTAGATCTCAGATACTTTCTTAGAAATCTGACCGTGGGGTCTATTTCTTGGAAATAAATAAAAATGTACCAGAACTGGAACTTGGACCAGAGCTAGAGCTAGCAAAAGAAGAAGAAAAATTTTGGACTCTGGAGTTTAAAGGCACCTGTTTTTGTTTTGGATCGGGAGTTGACATTCTACTAATAGCTCCAGATCATGAGATATTCCGATACTCCTACAAGTTGATGTTTAAGAACACCAAAAATATGACAGAGCATGAGGAATTTTTGTTAGGAATGGATCAAGCTAAGAATAAAGAAGTAAAAATCCTCAAAGCTCATAGAGATTTTGAACTTCTAGTAAAGAAAGTTTGAGGGAAAAATCAAGTCAAAATAGATGAGCTGAAGCATTACAGAGATAAAGTGCTTTTTGCCACACTAGATTTTACAGCCTTCTCTATCAACTTCATTCTAACCAATCAGAACTCCAAGGTAGATTCTTTGGCAGTCACAACTACACTATTAAATCCAGATAGACCACTTTCCATATTTAGACAAGGAAACTATAAAGTGGAGATAGTCTACCACCCCAAAGTCCCTGATAATGTTGAAAAATGGTAGACTTTCAATGATGAAAAAAAATTATCCACATGTCTAGAACAAGACAACTTTGACAGGTTGTATGTTGAAGGGATTAAATCCCCACCATGAAAAATAATCACAAGAAAAGTTGATCTAGGTTATGATGATAGTAGTGGAATAATCCAACCAAAAGGTAAAAAAATTAAGTTTCCTTGGTGGGGACTTTCAAAAATCATGATCAGTACATGAAGAAGAACAAATAACATGGTGATAGTTCTTCCTCAGAAATGCAACAAATAAATCTGGGAATGTAGAAATTTGATGCAGACTTACCAACCATAGAGAGAAGAAAGGATGATCCACCACAAGATGAAGTTGATAAGGAATTTCCCAAGGTGTTTGACAAGAAGGACAAAGAAAGGAAGTTTGAGATCAGAGACTGGGTACTCTAGTGGGACAAGAGACATGAATCAAATGGCATGCACGATAAATCTAATTCACTGTAGAAAGGGCCCTTCGTGATCAAAAGAGCTACTAGAATGGATGCTTTCTTCTTGGTCTACTAGGATGGAACTGAGTTACCCTTTCCTTTCAATGGGAAAAATTTGAGGCTATTCAGAAATTGAGATACAAGGTAAACCATGTTTGTATATAAATAAAACTTTTCTATTTTCTTTCCTTTTATTTTTGTTTTATTTTTATTTTGTGGCCTAACAACCCCAAACCCAATGGACAAGAAAATAAACTAGATATGTTGGAATATCATCTTCACTCCTTCCATTTTGATAGAGGTAAATATGTCCATAGACAGATCTTACTGGTGTCCCCGAGATTTCACCCTGAAATCTGGGACAACCCCTTTTTTAAAAAAATGTTCTTTTCAATGTAGCAGTTCATTTTGTGTTTTTTTATTGTAGTTGTTTGCATTGATCTAAGGTATCCCTAGAGATTCATAAAAAAACCAAATTCCCCAAGTACCCACATGTTAAAATTCACTCTATCCCTTTGCCAAGTTTTGTCTAAGAGAATTTTATTTATTTATTTATTAAATAAATAAATTTCTTTTAAAAATAGATTGAGCTAAAATTGGAGGATTTAGGTTATATAAATCACTTCACCCCATCATTATTACCATAAAACATTCACCCAAGGGGAAGAATTTTTGCAGGTCAGCTAATTGGAGAAATTTTTGAGCAATTACCTACAGATTGTTTTATTCTATTTTATTTCTTTTTGTCTATGTTTTTTTTGTTTTCTCTAGCAATTCCTGTAGCCTATTCATTCTTCCTACCAAATATTTCCCCAAGCCTAGGGTATTGAAAATCTATCCAATATTTTTAATTATTGATCTATCTAAAAGGTGATTAGAGCTCAAGATTTTTTCAGAAGATTGCAAGAAGTTGCTTGGTCCAAAAAGGTGCAAAAATGGATTTTATGAAAATAAGAAAATTATTGCCATCAATGTGTAGAGATCGAGAAAATATGCACTTTTAGAGAAAATGACACCTAAAATGAAGCCACGGAATGAAATTTATGGCACATGCAAGGTTTTGCTACTACATCTTCCTGAACCCTTTCCAAAAATGACAAATTTTATTCTTTGCTTGTGTTTTCTTCACCAAAAATCTAAAAAAAGGAAAGAAATGTTTTCTTCATGTCATTTGTAATTTTCAAGGCTGCTTTCCGTCTCCAATTTCCACGTTACCTTACGTGATGAATTTTCATGCAATTTTAAAGGTGAAAGTCATAATGCTAGTCAAACTTTTAGAAAAGAGTTATATTTTCATGCAAGTTGCATTTCTGTAGAAGGAATCACTTAAGCTTCCAATGAGAATTTTGGCAGTGGTAAGAAGATGGGAATTTCTTTCTTGCCTAACAGGTTACTGTTTCCCATCAAGTCAAATCACTTAACCTGCCAATGGGAATTTTGGAGATGGCAGACAAGTGAAAATTTCTTACCTGACTTGTAGGGTGAAAATTCCCATTATGAAAGTAAATTCACTTAGGTGAAAAGTGGTAATTTCTTACCTACCTTGCAGGGTGAAAATTTCCATTATGAAAGTCAAGTCACTTAAGTGAAAGGAAAGAATTTCTTACCTACCTTGTGGGGTAAAATTTCCCATTATAAAAGAAAAAATAACTTAAATCACTGGTGGAAATCTCTTGCCTACCTAACAAGTTGAATTTTCCCATCAAATAGGTTTATTCATCCATGCAACTCACCCTTTTTGAAAGGAAGGATTTAAGCTGCTAGTGGGAATTTTGGTAGTGGAAGGCAGGTGAGAATTTCTTTCCTACCTTGCAGGGTGAAAATTCCCATTAGGAAAGTCAAGGCAAGTGGATGAGCTAAAGAGAAGTCAAAGATGCATGCTAAAAATAAATAAAATAAATTCATAAAAAAAGAAAGCAGAAGCATGCAAACTTGGGTGCCCAAATTGAGTGAAGGAGCATGGCTTTTAATTAATTAATTGCCAAAAATAGGGAAAGTAAATTATTAAAATTAGCATGGAGATGCCTATATAAACATGGGGTGCCATTAAGGAGAAGCAGTTAATTCTTCTTAATGAAGTTTACAGCCCAGATATGTTTTGGCACCAAGGGAAGAAGGATTTTACATTAAAGAGTGTTTTCCATTGCCGGGAAGCTTTCAGTTTTGGAGCATTGGGTTAGAATAACTTGATTTTTTTTATTTTGATTGTCTTCATGTTGGTATAAATGCCTAGGTATTCATCACAGGTGCTTATGTTGGTGAAGAAAGAAGAATTTGATGTCAGATACATTGAATATATCTTCTAAATTAGAAGAAATTACCAGATCTACACAAATTCATCCAATTACAAAGGATTCTAACACAATTAAAAGGAAAATAGCTCAGCTAAATATTATTCCAAGAATAATGGAAGAGAAAGGTTAATAGAATCATTCATTGCTTCCAAATATGCTGAAATCAATGACACAAACATAGGCCCTGAACCTATCACTGATTTAATTGAGATATCCAAAGCTGGAAGGACATCTCTTATGTGGGAAATTAAAAGTAGCATGATTAATCAAGCCTCAAAATTTCCAGTCATAGCTCAATTACCTAAAGATCTTGACATGACCAGTGGTGATTGCAATCAACATGCATGATGCTAAAAATAGATTGTAAAATGCTGAATTACATGTTTGACAAGTATATTCAATATCAGAACAAAAAGAAAGCGTAGGGTTTTACAGCTGGCATATCTTCTTTCTTCTCTTCTTTCCTATCTTATTTATTATGTTCCCAGATGAAATTGTAAAATTAAAGTTATTGATATAAAATCCAATACTTTAAGTTATTTGAAAAGGTTCTCTAAGATAAGTGGAAGATGTGCACAATTTTGACTTAAACTTCATATGCATGTCACTTAGAGAGGAATTCTAGGAGAAATATTTCCAGATGTTTCCTTGACAACTTCCACTTGTTATAGTTCAGTTGAAGTTTCCTATTTGTAATTTCCCTATATACACTATAAATAGTGGAAGAACCGATGGGTTAAAGGATCAAAATTTGTAATCAGCATTCTTGTGTTCTAGACTTTGAGCTAAAACCCTTGATAGCTTTCTGAAAGTTGAGAAATAGAGAGGGGAAAAATTTCTGGAGAAATTTGTGTCAACAGTGTATTTTTTTCTTATTTATGTTTAGATCTTTGCATAAAATTTGTGTTATCTTAGATCTAGATCTGAAACTTTCATTTTCTTTAAATTCTGCATTTCAATATTTATTTGTTTCATCTATGTGCATGTGACCAACCCTGTCAACTATGTGACCTCCTTTCCTTCTTCTTGTGTTTAATTATTTCCCTTTCCTACACATATTGGTTACAACTACTTACTAGCTGCAAAATTTCCTAGATATGGTTCATGAGCTACACAGTTAAAGTAAAACCAACATATAGATATTAGGAAATATAATTGACAAATATTACATGGGAGCCTCACCAATAAATGAGGGAGTTTTATCTCATGACTGCCTAGGTTTTAAGTTGTGTAGAAACTCTAGTTAATAGTATTTATATGATTCCCTTGTTTGAATTTTGTAATTAACCACTAAAAGTTTAACCCATAATAAAACAATATGCCCAATGGCTAGAAAGGACCCAAAATATGCGCAAGATAGAAAGATATTGGCAATGTCTAGAGGGGACGAGGGCACCTGGGTGTTGGTGTCTTGACTGGGCACTAATGTTTAGACTTAGAAAAGTTGAAGTATCGAAAGTTAGACTGGGAAATAGGGTGTTTAAGAGAAAGAACGAAACCAAAAAGAAAGAAAAGAGGTGAAAGATAGTGGTCATTTAGTACTTTTCTTGCCTATGAATCATATGAATAATGGTAATTGACTAGGACCTAGAAATGTACCCAAAGTGCGTGATTTAATGTCCATACCAATTGTTGGTAAAATATTCATAGTGCAAATTATTGGTTTTCACCAACGGCCATAGGGTTAACCACGTCCTTCTTGAGTATGGGTGGTTCCCATTATTTAATTTAAACTAGCTAAAGTTGTGGGGTGGCTGTTAGCTTGGGGATCACATTAACAAACTCCACCAGACATGTTGTAAAGTGCTTATATAGTGTACGAGGGAGGAGTTTTCTGTGATTAAAGGTAAAAGGGAGTTGGGGAAATAAGGAGAGAGAGGGTTATTGTTGGTAGTAGGATTACATAATTCACATACATCAACTAGAGTAGGTCTACATTCAATTAGAATAACACAACAATGTGAGAAACTAGTAAGACTAACAAACTAGAGACACACAATTTTGCAAATTCATTAATTAAGGACACATAGTTCCTTCTTGGTTATGCAAGATCACCATGCTTACAAGGTTGGAAAGTAAAGAGAGAGATTATATAAATTTAAGCCAAGAAATTGAAGAATTGTTGTTTGTATTGTTTAATATAGTAGTGGTAAATTTCAATAACATATAATCAATCAACAATTACCAACCCCCTATGGAATGGAGAGGTCATTCCAATTTATAACATTACAAATTATCCTTTCATCTTCCCCCACATGAATTTTCACCTTTCCTCATGACCTTCAACATTCCTATGAGGTGATTCTTTTTCTTATTGATGAAAAAGTACTCTTAGAATGTTATATTGAGGGTCACTTAAGTGAATAAGACTCAATAGAGAAAGAGTACATTCTTGATGAAGAATTAGAATATGGAGAGAGAAGAAGAAAGAAAGAGAGAGAGAGAGGAGTTGACCAATTCGATGATGATGGAGCCTTTTTTAACAAAGAGCTAGATTACTTGAAGCACTGAGATCTCAATCTCCTTCTTTTGATAGATGTAAGAACATTCTTGAGCATCAAATAAGTGTTTATAAACACTGTCTTGAGATCTACTTTGAAATGGGAACATGATGATCTCTTCTGATTACAAGGTAAAAGTGAGGATCACTTCCATACTTATCTAATATTTCATAATTCACCCTAATGATCATAAATCAACTCCGTGATGTTCAAATACCTTTTACTCTTGTCCTTTAATCACTAAAATAGATCCTCACTTTGCAAATAGAGGATTTATCGTTGAATGATATTCTTATGTTATGGCCATCCATTAAATGAAATGAGGTGATTGTACATGTTTCTTCCTTTGGGGTGGAATCACACTACTAAGTGGTGAATGAGAATTTAGGAACACTACTAAGTGATTCGCAACACGTGAAAATGAGATGGTTTCTCATTCTTGCAAACATGGTACTCCAAATGAAGATGATCCTCTTACGCTTTCTAGTTTTAGAATCCTCACCTTTTTACTCATATTCCTCTCAAGGGAATAGATGAATCTTTGATTCTTCACATATGATGGTCCTAATTATTTTAGTGGATTGATTAGCTCATTTTGACTAGTTCCTAAGATATATTTGGAATAATGATAGAGTCAGGATACAATGATCCTTAACTTATCACATGAGCTTCCCATTTCACCTTTAAACATGATGAACTCTTTTCAATTCACCTTTCTGACCAAGATGTCATACAATTTGAAACCTACTTATAATTTATGAACACCTTTTTTCTTTAATCGTTACTCATGGGAATGGATTTCCTTCACCATATAGGAGGATTGATTCCTGAATGGAAATTAAAGAGATGTTTGAGAGTGAGTTCCATTTTGTTAACCTCTTCACTACACTAGAACACTTGTGAATGATACCTCCCTAACTAGAAATATGCAAGGACATTATCAAGCATGGATCAAGTGTTTAGAAATTATTCATGAGGTATGAATTGCTTGAGATGACAACCATCTTCACTCACAAATATATTCTCTCATCATGCTCCCTATGACCATCTCCTTAATGAATTTGAATTTTAATGGAGCTCTTGATGTTTTAGATCCCTCATAAACCACAAAATGTTCCTAATTTCACCCATTGTCTGAGTGACTATTATTGTCACATGGATCGTGCACCCATTCAACTACTGAAAGATCCCATGAAACATGGGAACATCTCCAAGGTTTCATACCTGCCTTGGGATGAACCTTTAGAGAATGCCAAATTCCTTTAAAACTTTGGGGCATCTAATTTAAGATCAATGTGCATGGCTAAAACACTTTTGATAATTCTAATCTACTCATTTTATGAGTTTCATGGTTAGAAATAACAAAATAAATAAATATGCAGTGATACACCAAGAGTAAGACTAGATGATCAGATGATATTTACACTAGAAATGGGTAATTCAGAAAGGAAAAAACAAACATCACAATATAATTCACCTAATACCATTTGGACAGGGTAAATAACAAACCATAGTCAAAATAATATGCATATCCTTATAAGACCCCAAGTATAAATAACATATAGATCAAATTTGATTATAAACACAATTAACCACCACGATGATATAAAATATGCACATGTGTAACATCTATTTCACTTATGGAAATTAATGATAGTACGAATTTTATAACAGAAATAAAATAGTCTCATCACAACTGATATTCAAAACCATTATATAACTTTCCCACATAATGAAATAAGATATTCTGAGATAAATGCAAGTAAACCACTTACACTAAGGAATTCTGCATACACAAAGCATACATTAATCAACCATTAACACAATAAATCAAATTCTTCATGGAAAAATATCACTTTGAATATAATATAAGGGTTTTAAAATATTCAAAGCACTCTTCCAAGATTGAAGAGAAAATTTTAAAAAAATGATCTCCCTATATCCTATAGACTTCATGCACTTAAATATTTATAAGTTCCTTAGGTTGAGCCATTACAACTCAGCCTTAACAAACAAATTACTAAAAATATAAATGTTATTAAGTTCTAGGGAACATGCTCCCATAAAAATAGAAAAGTTTGTTACATGGGTTTGACTTGGTCAACCTTACAACTTGGAATGATCTAGAACTTGGAACTATCCTTCCATGGTTGCTTAGCTTTGGCTTGGATCTGAAACACCTTCTCCTTCCTCAGTTTTATTTTGTTCCTTATCCCAAGCAGCCATCCGATTCTTGTATTTGATGAAATAATTAATAATTCCCTAGACTTATCCATCCTTTATCCCACACACATAGTGATTAACTACATGTACTATCTCGATCTATCTTGCTACCTTGGCTAGAATTTTTCTAAGTTTACTTACTACCTTCTCTAGTCTACCAATGAAATTTTGGCATGAAACCAACCTGTCAATGAAGTCACTATTATAGTGGTAGTTGAAAGATCAATTGATGGAGTAGGCTGTGTTACCCTTCTCAACAATGTAGTGAGCTGATCAACCTTTACTTTTAACTCATCCTTGGAATCCTTATCCTTGTAAAAATTTTCTAACAAATTTCCAATATTATTCTGCACATCTTGTTTAGCTCCTTCATGTGTTACTTTTCCTAGTGAATATATATAAATTTGGTATTTAGCTACAGTAATGGTTTCCTTGGTTTTTCCCTTAATGGGAGTAGTAACTTCTATGACCCTCTCTTTGGATTGATTCATTGATAAACTTGAGATAATATTTTGATACTTGGATTATCTCCTTGGAGTGGGTTCTAACGTACTCAGATCTATGACATCCACCAGAGGTACTTTTTTTTCTATTTTAGAGTCTGACAAAACAACCATTCTGGTATAACAGATGCTGAGGGTAGTGGAACAAACAATTTAGTACCTGAAGAACTAGAAAATACAAGAGCATTGTTAACAATATTAGGGAATGAAATGGATATGGTAGTAATGGATGGGGTAGATGTGAGGACAACCATATGAGTGGATACAATGGGATTAAAATATGATATGGGAGGAAATAAATGTGTTAGATGGAGTGACGTAGAAATAGGTGACCTAATTTTCTCCCCTACTGAGAGAACTAGAAGAGATGAGAAAACTTGGGCCATAAAAGGAGATGGGAAAGAAGACATGATTGTAGAATTCAAAGGAAATTATGGAGGAAGTGACAATGGAAGAGAAAGAGGAGATGAAAGATCTTATGAGGAACTTGGAGAATAAATAACTTCTACTATTTCTGACATTGGTATTCCTAGAGAAATAGTATTGGAAGTAGGAGTCTTGGAGAGAGAGGAGATGTGAACAACAAATTAAATATTCTTAGGGACTGTATGGGCACTTTGGATGGACCGTTTCCCTTTTGTAGGTGTTAGTAGACTCATGGCTGGTTGGGTTTCTTTACTTGTAGGTTGATCTAACTCTTTAGGTGAGATTCCTAAGGTAACCAACCAATTATAAGTTCTTTACAGAATGGACCCCACACTCTCCTTGCTATTACAACATTCTTGTGCATACCAATCAATCCATGACAATGGTTGATTGGAAAAATTATTATTTTTGTATGTTGTATCTAGAACTTCTTCCTCATCTTCCATTTCCTTTAGAATCTTTGCAATACCAAACTACCAAACATTATCTAGATTTATCCTCTCATAATTTCTTTGTCGGATGATGAATTCATCCCGAAAATGAATCCAAATATCTTCCAACTAGGGCACATGAGAACTGGAAATACCTGTTTCACTAAATTTTTCCCAGTAGTCAAAAATGGTCTAGGGATGGAAGGTCCACAAGGTTACTTCTAACATCTATGCATCTACATTATTCACCTTATAAATATTTGCACATGTGTGTATGCTAATTGAAACGGGAAATTGGAATCCTGCCTTGTGTCATTTATTCTTAATCTTAGGATAGTCTAGTAATTTCTGAACCAATTCTAGCAAAACCCACTTGTCCGTAGGGCATCTTGGCAACTTACTAGGAGCACCTACAAAACTAGGAATCCGAATGTATATAAAGGTAGGAAAATATCTCCCCACTCGCATAATTCTTTAAAGGCTTCATAAAAAATCCTTCGATTGCATAAATTTTTATGAAAATGATAAAGAATGAAAGCAAAGAAGACATCATTAATTCTGTGAAAGTGTTTGCTTCCCTCGTCCAATGTAAAATAAGGATAAAAATCATATATTTTTGAAGCACTCTGAATACCCTTAGTGTTCAACCCAGTGAAATCTACCATAGCGGATGCAACATAGACCAAAAATGAGTTCATGTAGAAATTATTCAAGGACAAAACCTTTTTTAACTTAAAGCAGATAGAGTTGCTGATATGCTCTCCCCATCTTATGAATTTCTTGTTCTTCTTGATAGCAACAATATACAAGAACATCCATTCCTAAAATTCCTTTGTAGAGGAAACACATGAAACTCTAATTAGTAACACAATAATTTCATTGACTTCCTAGATAAATTTTGATCAATATATGTTCTTGTGTAGTTTGGTGACACTCTTGGCTACATAGGTCTTCAACATGACTTTTGTGCATAACTTAGTTTCTTTTTCCTAATGCTCCACTGCCAATTCTGGTCTAATTGTTGTGTAGTCTTCAACGTATGGGATTTTGAATAAATCTAGGTCCAAATGAATTACAACCTTGCCATCAACATATTTTACTAACGCGGACTCTTCATCAAAGTGATTTTTTACAGCTAAGACAAACTCAGGGAAATGCATGGATGTGGGGAAGCCAACAACAAGAATAAATCCACAGTCATATATGGCTTGCATCCAAGATTTCTTGTTGGGGGATTTTACCCTTTCCCAAAATTTTGGAAAATCAATATGCCTGAGATCAGTGTCTCCTATATTCCCTAAGTCCGAGGACAGACAAAAGTGAGGAGAAACTCCGAGGAATGTATACTTCATCTTTTATTTACCTCTGGATGTAGAAGTTGACATCAAGTTTTGGATTTCGTAACCAGAGAGGCCTTCAAAAATATACAACAAATAGTGGAATAGTCCCAAAATACCAAAATCTGAAAGTCTGAAAAGACTTTGATTCCCAAATTATGAAAACCCAAAAACCCAAAGTAGCATATATCCGAAACTCCAAAAATATACAAAACCCAAAACTCTGAAATGGAAAAATCCAAAAGTCTGAAACGAAAAAAAGTTCTGAAGCCCGAAATAGAAAAGTTCTGAAACCTGAAATAGAGAAGCACAACTTCAAAAAAATGAAAACCTATGAAAAAAAACAAATATGAACTCTGAAAATTCTAACCTCCGAACTCTAAAAATGAGAAACTTCCAAAACCACCCACCTCTAAACTCCAAAAGTAAAAAGTTTTGAAAATATAGACTTCTCCAAAGGTACAGAAAGCAAGTAAAATTATCAGGAGTCTCTCAAATATTATGATGAAATTTACATTGGATTCCTGTAAAAAATTAAATTTTACAACCGTTGAGGTCAAAAAACACCTTCAAAGAAAGCATGGTGGGAAATGAGGGTTTCATCTCCAAAACAAACAAGGAAGAACAAAAAGAAAATGAACATGTAAAAACAAAGCCAAAATATCTTAAACGAAAAAGAAATAACATAACCTAAACCAAATACCTTGAAAATGATGCCTCAAAAATACAAAATTGCAGTAAAAATTAGATTGTTAGAGCAAAAATTCAGGTGAAAATGGTAGGTGAAACCATGAGTTTAAATAAAAAAACCTAAAATTAATGCTTAGAAGTTGACACATACAGAGGTTGGTTAGAATTAAATGCATAAAGAACCCCAAAAGTTTGAAGTTTTGAAATTTTGGAACTTCAAAGTTTCAGACTTTGGACTTTAAGAGATGAAAATTGTGGAAAGGTAATGGAAAAACTCTAAAACTTGAAAGTCTAAAGTTCCAAAATTTTGGAACTTTGGAGATTTGGACTTTAGAATTCTAAAGCTGAAATATCGAAAAATGGATGGGAAAATTGTGAAACCCAAAAGTTTGAAGTTCCAAAAGTACAGAACTTCAGATTTTCAAACTTGGGAACTTCGAGGAAGATATTTCTAAAAAAGGGGTAACATGGGATTAAAAAACCCAAAAGTATGAAGTTCTAAAATTTTGGAACTTCAGAGTTTCAGACTTTAGAACTCCAAGTCATGAAATCAAAAATTGACAAAGGAGATCTCTGAATTCAAAAAGTCTGAAACTCTAAAATTTTAGACTTTCGGGGTTTGGAATTCTGAAATCAAAATTTGCATTCTTTCCATTAAATCTCCGAAAAGGAAAATCCCTGAAATCCGAAGCCTAAAATTTCAAATCTTCAGAATTCAAAGAATTTTAAGAAAAAATTTAAACACTTCCATGTGAAATATTTCAAAACTTTGTTTTGATCGACTTTAACATCTATTTTTTCAAGGTAGATTTAAAATTTAACATTTTTGGTGTCCTCCAGGGAATGCTTGCTTGCTAAGATTTTGGGCCAATAGCGTTATAAAAACCATTGGGAAAAGGAGTATTGGAATAAAAAATACATTCAAATCACACACAAAACAAAGAAAAGGAAAAAATGAAAACAAAACAATATGTAAAACACTTAGAGGAAATGACAAAAGAGCACTATGTAGGGATGAAACAATCTCAAAAGCAAGCTTTGTTATGTATCCCATTCACATGAATGGGAAATTATTCCCCATTGAGTTTGGATAGACGAAATGAATTTTCCTCTTTACAACTCGTGATTATGTATGGTCCACTCCAGTGAGCGTCAAAATTTGCATGCCTACTAGGTTTGGCTATTTCTTTGTCCCATTTAAGAAATAAATCTCCATCTTGAAAATGCCTATCAGATGCTTTCATGTCAAAATACCTTTTAACTTGAGCTTGATTTTGTTTGAAGGTCTTCCTAGTTGTGTTTCACGCTTCTTCCCACTCCACAAGTTCAACAAACCTCACCGTCAAGGAGTCATTTTCCATAACTTTAAGTTGATGAGCCAACTCCAAATAAGTAAATTCCAAGGAGAGTAGGAGATTTTCCTCTCTTCCATATACAAACATGAAAGGTGAATTTTTTATGGCTCTTTTAGGTGTGATTCAATCTTCCCATTAGGAATTCTTAAGATGTGTATGTCAGGTCCTTTTGTTAGCCTCCATCATGTCTTTGATAATTCTTATGAGGTTCTTGTTGTTAGACTCGGCCAACCCATTCCCTTGTGGATAGTAATTAGATGAATTCTTGAGGTAGAACCCATTCTTAACAGACCATTCACTCAACTTCAAATTGATAAAATCCATTGCATTGTTGGAAATAACAATAAATGGAACACCAAACCTTTTCATTATATTTTACAAGAAATTGAGGACTACATTCTCGTTGCTTTCCTTCAATGCTACTACCTCTTTCCATCGATTAAAGTAGTCCATGATAGTAAGAACCAATTTATGTCCATCACTAGATGGAGGATTAATCATCCCGATAAAATCCAACACCCATTGAATGAAAGGTTGATCCACTTGAATCGGGTGTAGGGGAAGAGTTGCCAACTTCTGCTTGCCATTGAAAAGGGCACACTTTTTACATTTCCTCACCCAAAGATGAGCATATTTGAACAAAATTGGTGAATAATAATTAACCTGCATAATCTTGGTTACAGTAGTTCACACAGAGTAATGTCCTCCAGATAGGCCATTGTGGACTTCTTCTAATATCTTACTTACTTTTTCTGGCTTCATATAGCTAAGAAGAACACCATTCAAATCCTTTCGAAAAAGAACATTATCCACTAAGACATATGGAATAAATTGGATACCGAAGGTACATCTTGAATTTTATCCATGTTTGAAGGATATACTCTCGAGAGGAGGAAATTTTGCATCTATGACAACCAATAAACTTGATCATCACCTTCGTCAATATTCAAGAGAGTAACAACTTCATTATTGTTGATCTCTATGTCTGCAGCCAACTGTTGACATAAGCACTTACCTTTGACAAGTTTAATGAATTTAATATGTACATCATACTCCATCACCTTCACGATCCATCCATCACATTTCTTGTAGATCTCTTTGTTCAACAAGAAGTCCTTGACGCCAGGATGAGAGATCATCAGGTGAATTTTGTTGGACAACATGCGCTTAAATTTCTTCAGAGCTTGAATAACTACAAAGACTTGTTTCTCAAAAAATGAATATTTGATCTCATAGTATTTGAGGGATTTACTGAATAAGGCAATTGGTTGCTCCATTAGATCATCATTTTGTTGGCTGAGGATCCCTAAAATGATCTCTTGACCTGCAAAAGCATAAATAATAAAATATTTATGAAACCTGGGGTTCACCAGTTTGGGAGCTTGTGAAATGGATATTTTAATAGATTTGAAGCTCTCCCTCCCTTTATTTTTCCATGAGAATGGAATATTCTTCCTAAACATGGTTGTTAGTGGTGTATCTAATGTTGCGAATTGAGGGATGAATTTCTGCACAAAATTTATGGTTCCCAGGAAACTCTGGAGACCTTTCTTGTGGTTTGAAAGAGATAATAACATAATCAAATGAATCTTGGATGGATCGAGGGACAATCCTTCTACTGAAATAACATGTCCCAACAACTTTCCTTTGAGCACTAAAAAAATAAATTTCTTGGGGTTAAGTGAAACCTTAAATTATCTACATCTTCAAAAAACCTTCCCTAGATGCATGATGTAATCTTCTACATGCTTAGAATATATAATTATGTCATCAAGGTAAACCAAGATGATATCATTGATTAATCCTTTAAATTCCATGTCCATGGATCTTTGGAAAGTATCCCCCCACATTGGACAATCCGAATGGCATTTTTTTGTAGGCACCACTTGGTAGTGAAATCTGTTTTGAATTGATCATATTCTTGGACAAGAATTTGATTATAACCCAAATATCCATCGAGCAAAGAAAATATTTGAGCTCCTACCACATTTGAAGGATTTTCTCCATTGATGGAAGAGGATAATGGTCTTTCAACGAGGCACGGTTTAAATCCCTAAAATCTATGCACAATCAAAACTCTCTATTATTCTTCCTTATAGGCACCAAATTGGCTACCCATGAGGAATGTTTAATGGAAAAAATTATATAGGCCTCGATGAGTTTTGTTAGCTCCTTTATCATTAGCAGCTTAAATTTGGTATTAATTGGCCTCTATTTCTGATAGACTGGCTTAGAGTTTTGATCCAGCTCAATAGCATGTTATGCTAGACCTGAATCAAAACCATGCAGGTCATTGTAGCTCCATGCAAAAATATCATGATATTCTTGACATGGTTTGGTGAAAGCTTTCTTATCTTGAGCAATACATACTCTACCAATCTTTAAAATTTTCTTTCTTGCCACCTCGACTTCTTCAAAATCCTCTTCCTTGACCACCATGTTTGTGCTTTGTCATTTGTCTTGGTCATCTGAATTGAAGATGGATTCAAGAGTAACTAAGCCTTTTGGTAGCTTGTTTCCCTTTAACTATATAATTTGATTGCCATATGAGTTTTGTAGTTTATCTTGGTGTTTGGCAAAAAATTTGCCTCTTCTTGTAGGAAAAGAACAATTTGTTTGTCACTATCAAACACTTGCTAGCTACTTAAATTATCTAGCACTGTGGGACTAACCACCATTTTGACAATTTTCTACCCTTCCTTCATGATGTCCATAGGTATGTTGTACTATGATCCAATTGTAGCAAGCCTATCAGCATCCTGGTTTTACTTTCTGGGAACTGCATGAATTCCAAAAGCTTCAAAATATTCTATCAAGTCCCAAACTCAATTCTTATATGATCTTAAGAGATCATTTTTGATGCACTACAAGATGTCAATTGATGCATAACCAACTCACTGTCTCCAAAGATGGTCATAGCCTTGATTCCTCTCTTCTAAGCTATTTGAATACCTTGTATGAGGGCCTCATATTCGATGAAATTATTGGTGTAACTAAATTGTAGCTAAAAAGATGAGAAGTATTTATCCTCTTCTAGAGAAATCAATATAACTCTTGCACCGGATCCATTTTTAATTCTCGATCCATCAAAGAATAATTGCCACAGTCCCTTCAAAATGTCTTGGTTTTTTAACCAATTGTGGTACGATTATACCTTCTTCATGGATGCAGTATGTACCCAATCTAGTTTCCTCCAAAAACAGTAGACCAAATTCTTCATCTGCCAATAAATTAGTGTAGGGATCATTTCGATGATCTATACTTACCTCATCAAGCACTGTATCAAGAAATTCCTCTATGAGAGTTGTTGGTTCATGATCACCATCTTCCTGTTCTGGGTCACAAATAGCATAATTCCCATTTATGGGTTTAGCAGTGTAAGGTTCCACATGATTATGGACAGATTAGTTCTGCCCTTATAGTCACTTTGGTTCCATATCGAGTCTTGAGAATCATATGTGACCAATTGGTTGATAGATAACCACCCAACTTGGCACTGAAATCTCGTGATAGGAAAATGGAAAAGAGAGGAGGGAGATCAATTACTGATATGTCTTGGGTGAATGATAAACTCAGGCATGCATGGATGGTAAGTTGAAGTCCTTTGATAACTCCAACATTTTTAATGGCTGTGTCATCCAGCTGAACAAATCCTCTTACAACTGGCATATATTGTATGCCTAGTACATCTATAATTTGTTTGGGCATGACTGAGCTATAAGAACCAGAATTGATATTGCAATTATGCACTAGGTGGTTACCAATGATTAGGGAAATATAGAATGGTGGCAATTTGTTTTCCTTAGGAATAATTTTCCCTTCCAGTTGACACAAAATTATAGCAGTTGCTGCTCCACCACCCAATGATCCTTCATCTGTACCAAAACTGTTCAAATCCTCAAGCAACAAGTTCCTTTGAGATGAAATAAAGAGTGCATCCCACATGGTAATGCTCATATTGGTTTTCTTCACTTGTTCTACTATGCTGAAAGGAATTTCTCCTACTTCCTTGACACTTCTTTGGGCATTGGGATCCTCCTTTGGAAAATGCTTGTTGGGTACCATGATGCCTGAAGAACCTTCTTTCATTACAACTTGGCTAGCAGGTGTTTTTGGTGGTTTCTTTCCCACATCTTTATCAATCACCGCTTGTGTCTGAGGATGTGAAGTGGATGCTTGATCAGATTTGGAAGGTTGAGGTTCCATTTCTCTCTTCTTGGAATGAGTGTTTTCCACCACTGATGAAGAATCTGTATTCAACCCATAAAAATATTCTGTTTTCCAGTTTAGAAAAGTGGTTTCTTCAGGTGCCTGTGGTTGATCGGTTATTTCTTGCGTAGATGAATTTTTTGTTAGCTCAGAAGGAGTAGATATGCTTTGAACCATAAGGTTCTAGCTAATAACTCCATTGGGGAAAATATTTTGATTGTGGGGTTGGGAATAAGGATAGCACCATTTGTAGTCTTGGACTAGATTGTTTTGAACAAGTACTACAACTCTAGATGAGCTAACAGCAAGAGGGTTTCGAAAGTTCAAAGGCCTGATATTCACAGATGGATTTGTAGTTTGATTTTGTGGCTGATTTGCTCCCTTGAAAAGGAGGATGGTTAGCATGATACTACTGATTTTCTGGACTGATATGGACGATTATACTGAAATTTTTTCCTCTTGAGTGTAATGAGCTCATTCCCAAAAGTTTGCAACAATCGATTTGACCTCCACCAGATCATTAGAAGGAATAGTTTTAGTCATAGTTGATTGACTTGAATGTGTTGGAACAAGCGTGATGATTGGTTTTTTTTTCGATTTTAGAAAATAAAGGCATGGGAGTCCTAGGTGCAATCTTTCCAACTTGAATTAAATAATTTTATGCCCTTATAGTGATCTTGTAGACATCAAGAATTGTAGTTCCCCCCATAAACTGAAGCATGATTGTTATTTCACTATTTAAGGCCCGTAAATAATACAAGAATGCATTGTTTGGGGATGGCCTTATGAGCTTTGGGATTCGGTTCCAAGTTTTGTCAAACCAAAAATTAAAATCACTCATAAATTCTTGAGGGGCTCATTTTATGGTAGTGATTTGTTCCATAAGTGATAGGTGATCACTTTTTTCCTCAAACTACTTGTAAAGCTTCATGCCTAACTTGTTCCAAGTAGTAATGGAACTAAAAGTTAAGATTTGGAACCATTGAAGTGCTTTAACTTTAAATGAAGTAGTGAGAAGTCTGACTACCACATTATCCTCTATAATACTATGCACTGCACAAATACTATCCACATCCAAAATGTGCTCTAAGGGAGTAACATTGGTTTCTCTAGTATAGAATGGAAACTTTTCAAAGCAGCTGCAGGTATAACATCTCTTTGGGCTAATAGCAAGGGGTTGATGGTGTTGATAGGAGGAAAAACATTGGCTACCATGGCAATCAAGGGTCGATTGTTCCTTGGTGGAGGAAACCTTTCATTAGGAGGATTTAAATGAACTCTGTGAGGTAAAGCTGCAAATGTTGATGTTGAAACACCTCTTCTTCTTCTCTTTGGAGGAGACAAGGAAAGTTTGATATGTTGATAATTTCCTTGGTTTGAAGAAGCTCTTGTCTGAATTCATTCGCATAAGTTAACACACAGAGTTTTGGAATCCAGAGATATAGATTCTTCAAGTACTTTCATTTTGTGCAAATAAGAAGAGAAGTACCAACTATTTGTCCCACTGAGTGTGCCAAAAACTTTTATCACGTGCAAATCATGCACCTGTTGAACTATTGAAAGATCCGATGCAACATGGGAGACATCCTTGAAGGTGTGGGACCTTGTCACCTTGGGATAAACCTCTAGAGAAGGTTGGCTTCCTTTGAAACTTGGGGGCACCTAATTTAAGATTGATGTGTAAGGCTAAAACACTTTTGAGAATTCTAATCTACTCTCTTTATGAGGTTTAGGGTTAGAAATAAGAAAATAAAGAAATATGTGGTGATACACAAAGAGTAAGACTAGATGATTAGATGATCTTTATGCAAGAAATGGGTAACTCATAACGGATTAAAAAACATCATGATCTAATTCTCCTAATACCATTTGGATAGGGTAAATAACAAACCACAGTCAAAATAATATGCATCTCCTTGTAAGACCCCAAGTATACGTAACAAATAGATCAAATTTGATTAAAAACAATCAACCACCATGATGATATAAAATATGCACATGTCTAACATCTATTTCACTTATGGAAGTTAATGATAGTATGGCTTTTATAACAGAAGGAAAACAATCTCTCCACAACTCGATATTCAAAACCAGTATATCACTTTCCCACATAATGAAATAAGATATTCTGAAATAAAGGCAAGTCAACCACTTACACTAAGGAATTATGCATCCACAAAGCATACATTAATCAACCATTAACACAATAAATCAGATTCTTCATGGAAAAATATCACTCTGAATGTAATTGAAAGGTTTTAAAATATTCAAAGCACTCTTCCAAGCTTGAAGAGAAACTTCTCAAAAAATGATCACCCTATATGCTATAGACTTCATGAACTTAACTATTATAAGTTCTTTAGGTTGAGCCATTACAGGCCTTAACCAAAAAATTACTAAAAATAGAAATGTCATTAAGTTCTAGGGAACATGCTCCCATAAAAATAGAAAAGTTTGTTGCATGGGTTTGACTTAGTCAACCTTGCAACTTGGACGATCCATAACTTGGAACTCTCCTTCCATGGCCACTTAGCTTTGGCTTATCTCTACAACACCTTCTTCTTCCTTAGTTGTATCTTTTTCCTTCTCCCAAGCAGCCATCTGATGCTTGTATTCAATGAACACTTAATAATTCCTTGAATTTCTCCATCCTCGGGTCCACACACATAGTGATTAACCACATCTACCATCTTGATCTCTCTTGCTACCTTGGATGGAATTATTTTAAGTTTACTTAATACCTTCTTCAGTTGACAAGTGAAATTTTGGGATGAAACCAACCTATCAATGGAGCCACTTTTAAAAGTTCTAGTCACCTCATCATCCCTTTTTACCAAATCCTTGAAATTTAGCTTGATCTGATCCTTTGGAAGAGCATCAATGTTCTCATTGAAGAATTTGTAATTAATATTATCAAAATCCTCTGAGATGTCATTTAGAGCATCCATGATTTCACACGCTTATCATCCAATTTCTTAATTAAATCTTGCAATACCTGGGACTGGAATTCCATAGCCTTTTTATGTTCAAACAACTTTGAAACATCATCTATTACATCCTCTTGAAGAAGAAAATATGGATCCTCTTCTCAGATCTCACTCCACGTAGTCAAATTCAAGTTCAAGTTATTATTATCTTCGGAGAAGGCTTCATCCATTCTATGAATAGAGGCTCTTTCAGTCTACAAATCATTGTATATTTCAACTACTTATTTTATCAAAGGATTGGCTTCTTGAAGTATACACTCCATCCATCCATTTATTGATCTTCACTTTTGTCCTATCTTCTCAATATCATGATAAGAAATATGATCCATAGTGGAATAAATTGTCAGAGCAGTGGTAGTTGAAACCTCAGTGGATGGAGTAGGTTGTGTTACCTTTCTTAACAATGCAGTGAGCTTCTCAACCTTTAATTTTAACTCATCCTTAGAAGCCTTTTCCTTGTCATACTTTTCTAATAAATTTCCAAGAGCATTCTACACATCCTGTTTATCTCCTTCGTGTGTTGTTTTTCCTAGTGAAAACCTAGAAATTCGGTAGTCAATTGTTGTAATGGTTTCCTTGGTTTTTCCTTCAAAGGGAGTAGCAACTTCTACAACCCTCTCTCTAGATTGATTCACTGATAAACTGGAGACAATATTTGGTTGCTTGGCTTCTCCTTAGAGTAGGTTCCAACACACTCAGATCTATAACATCCACCAGAGGTACTTTCTTTTTCTATTTTGGAGTCTGACGAAACAACCATTCTGGTATACAGATGCTGAGGGTAGTGGAACAACCAATTTGGTACCTAAAGCACTAGAGAAATACAAGAGCACAAGTAACATTAGTAGGAAATGAAATGGATGTGGCAGTAATGGATGGGGTGGATGTGAGGAAATCCATAGGAGTGGATATAATGGGATTAGAAGATGAGATGAGAGGAAATGAAAGTGTTAGAGGGAGTGAATAGAAATGGGCAACCCAATCGTCTCCCCTACTGAGAGAACTAGAAGAGATGAGAATACATGGGCCATAGAAGGGATGGGAAAGAAGAAATGATTGTAGAAGTGGAAGGAAATGATGGAGGAATTGACAATGGAAGAGAAAGAGGAGATAACATATCTTGTGAGACACTTGGAGAATTAGTAACTTCTACTATTTCTGACATTAGTATTTCTAGAGACATAGCCTTGGAAGTAGGAGTCTTGGAGAGAGAGGAGACTTCCAACCACAAATGAAATCTTCTTAGGGACTTGTATGGACCATTTGGATGGACCTTTTCCCTTTTGTAGGTGTTGGTAGACTCATGGTTGGTTGGGATTCTTTACTTATAGGTTGATCTAACCCTTTGGTGAGATTCCCAAGGTAACCAACCAATTATAAGTTCTTATAGAATGGGCCCCCCTCTCCTTGGTATTGTAACATCTTCTACATACCAATCAATCCATGGCAATGGTTGATTGGCAACAGTATTATTTTTGTTGGCTACATCCAAAACTTCCTCCTCATCTTCCATTTCCTTTGGAATCTCTGGATACCAAACTTTCTAACCTCATCCAGAGTTAGCCTCTCATAATCTCTTTGTTGGATGATGAATTCATCCCGAAAATGAATCCAAATATCTTCCAACTGGGGCACATGAGAACTAGACAGACTTGTTTCACTAAATTTACCCTAGTAGTCAAAACTGGTTAGGGGATGGAAGGTCTGCAAGGATACTTCTGACATCTCTGCATCTACGTTCTTTTCCTTATTAATATTTTCACAAGTGTATCTACCAATTAAAATGGGAAATTGGACTCCCACCTTGTTGTCATTTATTCTGAATCTTATGATAGTCCAACAATTGTCAAACCAATTCTAGCAAAACCCACTTGTTAGTGGGGAATCTTGGCAACTTACTAGGAGCACCTATAAAACCAGGAATCCAAGTGTATGTAAATGTAGGAAATTGTAGGAAAATAGCTCCCCACTCACATACTTCTTTGAAGGCTTCATTGGAAATCCTTTGATTGTATAAATATTTATCAAAATGATAAATAATGACAACAAAGAAGGCATCATTAATTCTGCAGAAGTGTTTGATTCCCTCATCTAGTGTAATTTGAGGATAAAAATCATATATTTGTGAAGCACTTTGAATACCCTTAGTGTTTAACCTAGTGAAATCTCCCATAGTGGCTGTAGCATAGAGAAAAAATGAGGTCATGTAGAAATTATTCGAGGAAAAAACCTTACTTAACTGAAAGTATATGGAGCTGCTGATATGCTCTCCCCATCTTATGAATTCCTTGTTCTTCTTGATAGTAGAAATATATAGTAACATCCATTCCTAAAATTTATTTGCAGAGGCAAGGCCCAAAGCTCTACTTAGTAGCACAATAATGTCATTGAATTCCTGGATAAAGTCTGATCGATACATGGTCTTTTGGCTAGATAGCTCTAAAAACATGAATTTTGTGCATAACTTAGTTTATTTGTCCCAATGCTCCACTGCCAATTCTGGTGAAATTTTTTACGTAGTATTTGATGTCTGGGAGTTTGAATAAATATTCAAATAAATCAGGGTCCAAATGAATTATAGCCTTGCCATCAACATCTTTTACTGACCTGGACTCTTCATCAAAGTGAGATGTTGCAGCTACGATGAACTTATGGAAATGCATGGATGCGGGGAAGCCAACAACAAGAAAAACTCCACTGTTGTTTATGGATTGTATTTAGGATTTATTTTTAGGGGCTTTCACCCTTGCCCAGAAGTTTGGAAAATCAATCTACCAGAGATCAATGTCTCCTATATTCCCCAAGTCTAAGGACATACAAGAGTGAGGAGAAACTCCGAGGAATGTATACTTTTTCTTTTCTTTTCCTTTGGATGTAGAATTTGACATTAAGTTTTGGATTTCAGAACCTGAAGGGCCTTTAAAAATATGCAACAAATAGTGGAACGGTCCTAAAATATCAAAATATGAAAGTCCAAAAAGAATTTAGTTCCTGAAGTCTAAAAACTTGAAAACCCAAAAACTCAAAATAGTAGATATCCAGAACTCCAAAAATTTACAAACTCTGAAAATATGAAATGGAAAACTCTAAAAGTCCAAAATGAAAAAAAGTTCTGAAGCCCAAAATAGAAAAGTTTCAAAACCCAAAATAAAAAATCACGAATTCCAAAAATGAGAACCTCTGAAAATGAACAACCCCAAACTCTGAAAAGTCTAACCTCCAAACTCTAAAAATGAGAAACTTCCAAAACCACCCACCTCCAGACTCCGAAAAGTGAGAAGTTCCAAAAATATAGACTTCACCGAAGGCACAGAAGACAAGTAAAATGCTTGGGAGGCTCTCAAATATTATGACGAAATATACGTTGGATGCCTTTAAAAAATTGGATTTTTCAGCCATTGATGTCAAAAAATACCTTCAAAGAAAACATGGTGGGAAATGAGGGTTTCATCTCCAAAATAGATAAGGAAGAACAAAAATAAAATGAACAAGGAAAAATAAAACCTAGAGATCTTAAACCAAAAATAAATAACATAACCTAAACCAAATACCTTGAAAATGACACCGTGAAAGTACAAAGTTGCAATAAAACTCAAATCGCCAGAGTAAAATGTCATATGAAAATGACAGGTGAAATCACGATTTTAAATATAAAAACCTAAAATTAATGCTCATAAGTTGACACGTATAGAGGTTGGTGAGAATTAAATGCACAAAGAACCCTGAGAGTTTGAAACCCCAAAATTTTGAAGCTTTGAAATTTTAGAACTTTGGAGTTTTAGAATTCAAACTTTAAGAGATGAAAATCATGGAAAGATAATGGAAAAAATCTGAAACCCAAAATTCCAAAGGTGAAATACCAAAAAATGGATGGGAAACTTCCGAAATCCGAAAGTCCGAAGTTCGAAAATTTCATAACTTTAGAGTTTCATACTTCAAAACTTTGAAGAATATTTTTCCCAAAAAGTGGTAACATGGGATTCTAAAACCCAAAAGTTTGAAGTTCCAAAATTTCAGAACTTCAGAGTTTCAGACTTTGGAACTCCAAGTCATAAAATTACAAACTAACAAAGGAGATCTCCAAATTTTGAAAGTCTTAAACTCTAAAATTTCAGACTTTCGGGCTTTCAGGGATCAGAATTCTAAAATCAAAATTTTGATTCTTGCCATTTAATCTCTTAAAAGGAAAATCTCTGAAATCTGAAACCTGAAATTTTGGATCTTCAGAATTTAGAGAAATTTAAGAATTTTTGTAAACACTTCCATGTGAAATATTTCAAAAAAAAATTTTTATCGACTTTAACATCTATTTTTTTCAAGGTAGATTCAAAAGTTAACATTTTTGCATACCTCCAGGGAATTATTTCCTACTGATCTTTTGGGCCAGTAGCCTTATACAAACCATTTGGGAAAGGTGTATTGGAAGCAAAACTACATTTAGAGCACACACAAAACAAAAAAAAGGAAAAACTCAAAAAAAAACAATGTGCAAAGCACTTGGAGGAAAAAAAAAAAAGAGCATTGTATAAGGGTGAAACAATCTCAAAAGCAAGCTTTGAGAAGTATCCCATTCACGTGAATGGGAAATACTTCTTCATTGAGTCTCGATAGACAAAATGAATTCACCTCTTTACAAATCATGATGATGTACAGTCTACTCTAGAGAGTGTCAAACTTGGCATGCCTGCAAGGTTTGGCTCTGTCTTCATCCCATTTAAGAACCAAATCTTTTGCTTGAAAATTCCTATCAGATGTTTTCTTATCAAAAGACCTTTTGAATTGATCTTGATGTTGTTCCAAGGTATTCATGGCCATGTTTCATGCTTTTTCTAGCTCCATGAGTTCAGAATAATTCACCTTCACGAAGTCATTTTCCATAACTTCAAGCTGATGAGCCAACTCTAAAGAAGGTAATTCCAAGGAGATCGGGAGGTTTTCCTCTCTTTCATATACAAGCATGAAAGGTGAATTTTCGATGGCTCTTTTAGGTGTGATTTGATCTACCCATAAGGAATTTTTAAGCTATGTATGCCAAGTCCTTTTGTTAGGCTCCATTGCATATTTGATCATTCTTATGAGGTTCTTATGAGGTTTTTTGATTATTTTCTTGTCCAGATTAGTAAGAAAATGAAAATTTCATGAAAAGGGGTGAAATACTAAGAAAACATCAGCCCTCCATTTCTCCAAAATTTAGCCACATCATCATATAAGGAATGGATTAGATACATTTTCTCTAAGTTTTAGGTGATTTCACTAGTCATATCTCTAGAAAAATGAAAAATTATTCAAAGAGGGAAGAATGTTGAGAGAAAACTCAGTCCTCCATATCCCTAAAAATCGGCCAGCTCTTCATGCAAAAAATGGCTCAGATGAAAGTAGATTTTTATAGGAACGTTTGCTCCAAGTTTTAGATGATTTTTCTTTCCAGATATCCATAGATAAAAAAAATTGTTGTCCTTTTGCTACTTTGGCATGTCAGCCATTAATGGGGGCCAAAGGGAAAAACACAACAATTTTGTAGGTTAAAGTGATTGAGTTTTGGAGAGATAAATTTAATCAGGTTTCCATGTGTTCTAATGCAATTTCTTATCATATATTTATCTTGACAACTTATGAAATAATTGGGTTGGAATTTTGTGCCCCCTTGTTCCTTAAGGGGACAAAGGGGATATATGGGACTCGAAGGTGTTTAAAGTGTGACTTGGGAGTTTGGAGGGGCTATTTAAATGAGATTTGGGGGGTGGGAAATGACACCAGAGAAGTTGTATGTGGTAAAATGGGGGTTTAGGGGATATTAAAGTAAATGGGACACATTTTCTTTTCCTCGGGACACTAAGGACACCAAAGTGTGACCTGAGGGAAGGAGGGAGGTTGCACTTTGGTGTCCCCCTTGCACTGTGGGGGCAGAGGGGACACTTGGGACACCAAGGGAGCCAAATTATGACTTGGGGAGGAGGTTTAGGTCACAATTTGGTCTTCCCTTGGGGGTCATAGGGGACACAAGAGTGTCTAAAGTGTGATTTTTCCTGATTTGGAAAGCCAATTTTGCCTTCGATGTCCATTTTTAGACACCGAATTTAAGTTTTTCACCACAAGAGCTTCAGAAAATGATTTTGGGTCAAGTGTTATATGATTGTGACTCGAAATAAAATTTAATGATAAATTGAAGCATTAAAAAAATATAGTTCTTCCTAAAATTCAAAATTTAGGAACTTGTATTTTTGGAACTAAGAGGGGAAGCTACAATGTTTTGAAATGTTGCAAGAAACCGTTAAGCTTTAGAGAAAAATTGATGAGTCCACATTGTAGATAATTCTCATATATTTATGATGAATACTTTTTTACTTATTAACTCCTTATGGAGCTCCTGAAATCATCTAAAGAAGTCAGGTTTCACTATTAGGATTCTCATTCCTTGCACGGTCTAAAAACCCATTGTTGAAAACTATGTCCCTAAATGAGAAACTCTTTCCTAAATTACTTCTAACATAGATTAAATAATATCCTAAATCAGCCTTGGATGTTTTATAATTTCCTTAAACGTTCTCAGAGGGTGTTTATCAAATATGAAATGGCCAAAAATAGGCTTATTAGGCCTCTTGAGGAAGTTATCTTCCATCAAGTCACAATGAAATTATTAGTCATCTTATTCAATAATTAATGCACACTGAAACAAACTTAAAATTTTTTTTTATTAATTTTATCTAAGCTGGGGTGAGAGTGGGAATGAAGGCAGGCTAGCTAGAGGAAGGATGCACATTGACTGAGAAGTGAAAGATTCAACTATGGGCTTACTTGTCATGCTCAAAGTTTTGATTTTTCATGCCATAAATTTTCCATGGAAACAAATGGATCTAGCTAAGAATGTAAGGGCTAATGGATAACATCATAAATCTCTTGGTAAATAGACCAATTTCTATCTCAATTGGATAATAGAGTCATTTATTTACTACAACACAAGTGACAAACAAACAAAAAGGGGAAATGAAGAACAAACAAAATAGGGGAGACACCCAAGACTAGAAGGTAAAGACACACAATTAAATGGAAAACATGACACAAAATACTAAATAACCCATGTACATACAAGGAACATTCCAATTTAAGTGAAGCACTAATTCTTAGTAAATGTTTACTTGTACATGGGTATCACCAAATGCCTTTCTTCTGCAAATTTATTAACAGGCTCATTGAAATATGAACCCTTTCTCAATTTATTTTGAAATCTTACATGATGGTTACTGTAATTGAGGTTCCAATTAGTCAGTTCATTTCCTTATTTATTTTGACACACT
The DNA here is from genome assembly GCA_019776745.2 of Taxus chinensis. Classification (NCBI taxonomy): domain Eukaryota; kingdom Viridiplantae; phylum Streptophyta; class Pinopsida; order Cupressales; family Taxaceae; genus Taxus; species Taxus chinensis. The sequence continues at coordinate 315,362,527 of CM034154.1, forward strand.
AATTCCTTCTTCTCATTCATTTCCAATTTCATTCTAATTGTTAATTCTCCTTCACTGCTACAAGAATGAGCCTTGATCATACTATGTTTTTTTCTTCAACAATGAGGCTCATGATATCTAATGGGTATTAGACCTTCACTTATCATCTTCTTCATGACCACTATTTTCCCAAGATGGTTCTCAACAAATTTTTTAAGAGTTTCAACACTATCACAAGCCTTATGGTGTTTTATGTTTACCAATTGTTCCAAACTATCTTCTTTCACACACACCAACTTATTCTTGACATGTTTCTCCATGCGGTATGACTTGCACAATGTTTCATCCTCTTAGAATGGAAATGGGTGTGAGGTCAGATATGAAGTTCATGGAAAACATTACCTTATTCATCTTGTTCATTTTGAGCCTCAAAATTCATCTTAATCATGAAATCACTCTTTCCTTGAGTGAATTCAACCTTGAAAGATTCAAGACTGTTCTTATTCATATATCCCTTGATGAGAAGGTTTTCATCTTGAACGAAATCATCCTTAGGGGAATCAAACACCATATCATCCATATGTACTTCATTAAGAAGTTCTTTATCTTCATGAAAGGGGAATGAACATAAGGTTGGGGCTAAGATATCTAGATTATCATTTTCCCACTCTTGAACACCACGAACTAGGGGGTCCATCTACATGATGAATTCCTCCTCTTCTTGAGTAATTCAGATTTAAGATTATTATTTGAAGGATTCATCCTCTCCCAATGGGTAAGAGAAAGCTTCATATTCACATACTTATTAAATGGAATTTTATGTTGAACATTGAGAATATGATTGGAAATGTTGAACTCACATGACAAGAACTTGTTTGATATCAATCCTTCTTAATCTACATTGTTCATCGCCTCAATATTTCTTTATTGTAAGTGAAGAATTTTATGACCAACATCACCACCCAGTAGAGAAAATTTATTCATGCTAACCTCCAATAGGAAGTACATGCTTTCAAATTTAGATTCCATTGAATCAATATGATGCTTATTGATTTTCATTAGACTACAAGTATTACACAACAGTTACGAATAATATTCAATATGCTCCAATATACTTCACACAATACAATAGCCTAGTAAAAATATAATAGTTTCCCCAAAATATAGGAAACTGACTATCTTGTGAACCATATTTTTAAGGTCAGTAGAAACTACCTCACAAACAATATAATGCTAATATTATATTATTTTTATTATGTTGTTTATAACAACTCTTAATAACAATAATAATAATTACACAAATATATTAACTTTATTAATGCTTACACACAAATAATGGAGCACTAATAGATATATTTCCCAACATTCCCCCCCTTAGTGCAAACATGGGGAAAACCTACCTTTGCACTTGCACCTACTCATGATCTGGTGATTTTCACAGGATAATCACAAACCTTAGGGATGGTTTTGCAAATGGTTGACCAGAAACTGAGAATGGTGGTTTTGTAATTGGTTTACCACAAACCACAAAGGGATGGTTTTGCGAATGGATTACCAACAACCAAGAATGGTGGTTTTTCTATTGGCTTACCACAAACCACAAATGAATGTTTTCAAGTGGTTTACCTATGACCACATCGTGATATGCCAAGTAATATTCTTAGCCCTCATCACATCTCACTACAGGGAATAACATAGGAAATTATGCTGAAATTTTTTGCTCATACATACATAGAAAAAGATGACATAATGGAAATGGAACATTGGATCATGTTCCCCCCTCAATGTGAAATTTCTACTTATTAAAAACAAGAACACTGCAAACTGAAGCAAACACACAACTAAAAGCACATACCCACACTACATAGATGTCACCACATTTGAAGTGGCTCCATCATTGGTGACTGATAAGAGGTCATTGAATAACCTCCAACCTCCTGTGCCTTTGTCCTCTAGTGTTATGCTCAGTACAAGAAATCTTCCGAGCCACTATCTTTGTGTACTTGTGCTTCCCCATTCTTTGATCCTTCTTCAGTAATAAAATTGGCCTCGATTCCTTTGAGTTTTCCACTCAGTATATCTTGAGCTTGAGCTCTATAAAATGAATTTGTATGTCCCTTGTTCTTACCTTAGAAACATTCTCTTTCTTCTTTATATTTAGAAAAAACTTTGTATTTTCTTTTTACATACATTGTTTTTTCTTCTTGTACATCTTATTTGGTCCATTTTTCCTCAGCTAGGAGAGATTATATTATATCTTCTAATGAGTTAGAAGGCATCTGACCAAGTGTGAAGAAAACATTACTATATTTGGGAGGAAAACTATTCAATAGAATAGCTTTTGAATCTTCATCATGTACTGGAGATTTTACTTCTACCAGTTATTAGAGGAGAGACCATAAATCATTAATATGGATAGACATTGTAGCTCCTTCACCCATTTTTAACTTGAACAATTGTAATTTAAGAGTTTTGTGTTCAATAATTTAGCACCAAAGGTTTTGTTCAAGTTTTCCCACATTCGATGAGATGATTTCTCAAGATCAACATAGTGTAGCTCAGTATCTGAGAGAGCAAGACCAATAATGGCTTTGGATTTATCATCTCTCATTTCCCATTCCACCAATTTGGTCAGATCTGTAGGTGTTGGTTCTTTTCCATTTACTATCCTCCAAATATTTTTATTCATTAACTACATCTAGATCTTCACTTTCCAAGTATGAAAGTTGAGCCCATTGTATTTTTCTAGTGGAACTTCTATTGGATGGCCAAAAAGAGGTTATTTTCAAAATTGGTATTTTCTCCCAAAATTATAACTAATGCAACAATAATTTTTAAAAAAACACTTTTTCAAAAAATGACGCTCGATTTTGAGTTACTGTGCAAAAGTTATGGGGGTTACAATTTCCCATAAATTGGTCTGATTTAATTAAAATTGATACAACGATTAATTTTTTTTCTCAAAATGGTGAAAAAATTAATTGTGTGACCACTCATTGGAATTGGGAGGAAATGAGGATTCCAAAAGTACCAATATTTCAGAGAACTAACACCGAAAAAATATTAATTTGGTAAAAAATCATTAATTTCCGTCAAAATGTAATTATTAAACAAAAAATATAGGAAAAAATAAATTTTCAAAATTATAGTCTTTATGAAAAATTAAAATAATTGCCCAATCAGAGTTGGTTGTGCAAAAAACTCACATGAATTTGGGAGAGCATAGATATTTTCATAACTGCAGAACCAGAGCTCCGATTTGTGAACCATTTAATGCGTCAGAAAGCTTATTTCGATAGATTCGCAATGGTGCTAATTTTGTTTTATTTCATTACATAATCTGAAATCTTTTCTTGGCTTATTTTGATGCCCAACTCACCAAAAAAATCATGATTTCTTTTCTTTAACAGCCGTAAGAATTTATATGTCCCCAAATCCCTCTTCTAGAGATTCAATAAAGACTTCAATACCTCACAACATCACTATGATTTGCAGGAATGATAGGTGGAAGGTTGAATGGAAATTTAGAGGCTATAATAATACTATAGTAGGAATACAGAGATGCACATAGGATGAGATTTTGATCCTATATCTTTCATCACAGATATGCTCAGATCAACATGGCTCTGATACCAAATATTGATTTGAATCAGACTACAAGTATTACACAACAATTATGAATAATATTCAATATGCTCCAATATACTTCACACAATAGAGTAGCCTAATATATAGGTAGTAGTTTCCCTAAAATATAGGAAACTGACTATCTCATGAACCATATTTGTAAGGTGAGTAGAAACTACCTCACAAACAATATAATGCTAATATTATATTATTGTTATTAAGTTGTTTATAACAACTCTTAATAATAATAATAATAATTACACAAATATACTAACTTAATTAATGCTTACACACAAATAATGGTGCACTGATAAATATATTTCCCAAAAATGCTTTCTAATCAGATCCTTCATACCTGGGTACTCCTCCATCAACATGGGAAGCTCAAAATCTTCCTGTGAGGCTATGAAAAAGTTATAATACCTTGAATCTTGAAATAGGATATCTTACCTTGGGTCATCTAGTCTTTAAATAATGTATTTCATTTTCAGGATGGGTAGGAGCTTCTTCATCTTGCCATTTACCAAAATGGTGGCATGTAACCAATCCATTCATATATCTCCCCTAAAATCTTGACAAAATATTCAACTTAATAACATACCATATGAGGGTGACATGTCCACTACAAGAATTTTCATCATGATCTTCTTATCAGGAAAATTTTCAAATGCTACTTGAGCATCCTTGACCTAGAAAACAAGAGGTACATTTTTGGTTTCCATGGAGTAGTAATGGTCAGTAGCGGGAATGAGAGAGAGACCAAGAGCCTTAGAAAATTATTTAGGCATGACATTATTAGAGGCACCAAAGTCAATAATGTAATTGTTTATTTTATATCCATTGACCAACAAGGCTATATAGAAAGGTTCTAGTTTCCCAAAGGTGGAGGGTATGGAAATGGGAAAGTTCTAATGAGTGGTATGAGGAATGAGAGATAGATTTTTGGAAATGGCATTTCTAAAATGTGAACTTGAAATACTTTCTCTGATGAATTGGAAAATCCTATCAAATTACTTAGGACGTGTCTTCAACTATTCAACTCAAAAAAATGAATTTTGGATTTCTTGCAATGGTAAATGATGTAAAAAGGTGGAGAAGTAGTAAAAACATAAGGAATTATGATAACCTTGACTTGATTGGAATTTTCATTCTTAGGATTAATGGAAGTTGAATTTTTTTTTTCAAGAGGAGATGAAAAAGACATACACAAAGAGGGGGATGGATTCTTGATTGAGGTAGTCTTAGGATTATTTTTTGTTGACCCTATGGAAGTTGGAAGCAATGATCCTATTTTTTTTGTTATTTTTCACAGAGTCACCATTTGAGGATCCACATGCTTAGCTTGGACAACAGAAGAAGAGTCATCTTGCTTAATTTGTGATAAAGTGTGTGTAGGTGTAGCTATCCATGGATTATTCAAAAGATTCATTTGGTGAGTATTTGAAATACCTGATCCTAGAACATTCATCTCCAACTTCTTCTTTAACTTTTGATTCAACATTTTTTCTATTTCATCTTCATTGGTCCCACGTATTCCATTAACTAGTGGAGCTTACAAGGCAATCCTTTGGGGTGCTCTTATAATCTGATTCTTGTTCTTTTTTTGGTGTGAGGATCTTTAATCAATTTCATTCTTCAATGAAGTCAATTCATCGACCAAATTTTGTAGTAATGGACCACCTCTTTCATATTTGAAACTCTGGGCCTTATCCTTCATTGAATGGTTCTTGATTTTTCCTAACATGATGATGTCATCTTCCACATCAATGACAAGTTCTTGAGTATTTTCCAAATTATTCGGTTGCACTCTCCATAGTATGAAACTAAATTTGGGAAACTGAGCATTCATGAAGAACCTTTTCTAATTATCTATAATAGGGTAAACATCATCAGGAATCTTATTGATTAGCTTATTGAACTTTACTAAAAAATTATCTCATGGGCTCTTGTGGTTCTTTCTTCATTTGAGAAAGTTGAGCAAGGAGGACATGAACATCTTTTGTAGTCTTGAATCTTGCTTCAAACTTATTTTTCAGATCCTCCCAATCAGTAATTGAGTGTGATGGAAAGTATTAGAACCCATTTGCAACAACATCATACAATGACTCCATGAATAACCGTATGAAAACATCTTAGTGTTACACTCCAATAATTCAACAGGATGTGATGAAAAATATAATATGATCATCTGGTTGTTGCTTTCCATCTCCATAGAATTTTGGAAAAAAAAATCTTGATCCTTTTTGGAAATTCATGAAGTGGTAGATCTAAGGCCAACAGACTAGTGTTTTGTCACCATAACAGAGGTGCAACCATTATTTCTATGGTTCTTCTTCTCTTTCCTCTTCTAGAGGAATGAGGTCTAGTGGTTCTACAATTGTTACTAGAATGGGATATTCAAGTGAATATTCAAGAACCTGTCTAGGGATTTGTATGGGAGAAAGTATAAAATCTTCTTATTCTTGTGGATTAAACATAAGATTGTGAAATACTATAATTCCACCTACTTGATTTTCTCTACTGAACATTCTTTCTACCAGTTTTTCTTAGAGCATTAGATAATAATGCAACCTAAAAAATTAAGATTTTTCAATGGGATTCAACAAGTATCTTGAACATCTAGATAGTATTTTTGGTATGTTTCAAAATTTAAGTTTTTATGGATTCTTTTGAATATGTATTTTTTGGAATTTTCAGAGAACTTTCATGAGTGCACACAAGGAAAATATTCCTGAGCAGAGTCACCAAAAATGTTGGTAAAATAATTTATTTTATTAATGGTAAAAAGTTTTGTGACTGGGATCCTACCCAGATTACAAGAGGCCCAATCCCACATAAGCATTGAATACCAACAAAAGCATAAAATCACTACAAAGGAATAACACTTCAAAGAAACAACAAATATTGAAACAAAAACACAATGAAACAACAATAATACTGATGCAAAACAACAGTCCAAGATAAAAAAATAAACAACAAAAAAGAAAACATGAAACAAGATAGCCCCCAGTTTCTATTTCATGATCTTGGGAAATGTCTTTTTGAATCTTTCCAAGTTATCTTCAATATATTTTAATATGGAGTCATTCAAGGACTTGTCTTTTCCTTTGCTAGCCTCTAGCATAAGAATAATGTGAGAGACGATGTCTCTGTTCCCCTTAAGAAGAGAAATTATATCAAATAAATTTCCTTTATTTTTTACTTACTCTTTCTTAATGTCAGATCCCTTTTTCTATGTCCTCCAATAGATTATCATCTTTTTTTCCACTCTTAATGGAAATTTCACAGCCTCTGATTTTCTATTTTAGCTCTTGTTATTCTTTTATTATCTAAGTAATCATGTCATTGTGTAAATTAACTTCATTTCTCATGTTACCTGACTTAATCTTGTTGTTATCATACTTATTATCTCCTATAGCCAGCAGGCTGGGGGCAACAACGCTCTCAACCAAAAAAGATATGGGTGGATTAGGAAAATTGATGGGATTTAATTTGACCTTCTTGCTATGAAGGTTTTAATAAGAGATAAGGGGTAAGGGCCTCTTATAAGGGGTATAGGGTGGATATGGAGGGGTATCAAGAGTGGAGTTCATGATGATAATGTCAAAGTGATTATATATTAGAAGGATAACCATATGATGGAAGGATTGAGCCCTATTCCCCTGGGCTACCAAATTCATAAATTTTTCTAAGGAATGTAAAAGGTAAAAAGGTAAGTTGATAGAAACATTTCTTTGAAAATGATTGAGCAACACAAAATTAAAATAGGGTGTGACTTTGAAACAACCTTCAAGTGTAAGGTATTTCATCAAAATAAGACTAACCTTGTAGTAGGGATTTATCAAAGACTCTCACAGAAATCCACTCTTAACATGTGTAAGGCACTCTTCACCTTAAATAAATTTTGATTCCTCTTATTTACTATCATAATTGTTATTATATAACCTTATGCCTTTATGATGAAGACAAATAATGAAAAAGATGAGTTCCTTCATGATAAAAAAAGTCCTTGTTTTGTAATAGACATTCTTTCCTTTCCAATTCTTCATGAACTCTTGGGATAGATGAAAATCATGCCCACATATCAAATTCATGAAGTGATTGAAGCCTCCTTTATTTAGAATTTCCCATAGTTTGAAATCCTCCTTCCAATATGCATTATTAACAGGTTCCACCCTACAAATGTCTCCCCCCATTGAAATTTTGTAAACCCTAGGCTTGTAGCAGAAAAGAGTGTAGGACACAAGGTGAAGAATGAAAATAGTAAGATTTCTAAAATAGAAGAAAATATGTCACACAAAATCCTACCAATTCCCACCTTTAGCCACTTGAATTATTGTATTTTTTTGAAATGATGATAGATTGGACATTATGAGGTAGAGAGTTAAAATGAGACCAAGTGGTGTAATTATTAGCACTGACTCCTATGTTCTAGCAAGTCTGCATGCTTGTTCCCTTATTTATAGGTATGCTTGAAAGTATAACTAGAGAATTTGTTAGCTAATTTTATAAACTCCTCAATGTAATTTTTTGATGGAACAACTAGATTTAGCATAACCATTCAGACATTTTACGATATTCACGGAGTCTCCCTCAATGACCATGTTTTATAAATTAAGAGAAGAGGCTAATCTAATACCCCATAACACTACCAAGACTTCTGAGAGTGATTATTATTAAAATCCATAAGATGAAGAAAGGCCTCTATGAAGTGTCATCCATCCCCATGGATACATCCTCCACCCGTAGAGTTACCATGGTGCCTTTAGAGGCACCACCAAAGTTTAATTTAAAGTGGTCAACATTAGGAGGGGACCAAGTAGTAAGGGTCCTATCAATCTTAAATAAAGGAATGCTATTAATGGAACATTATAAATTTAATTTCTTTAGAAATTTTGACTCATCTTCATTATGAGAAATAATATTTTTGGGACTGTACCTGGAGATATTCCGCTTAATGCCTTCTAGAAGTTAATCCAACAATTTTTTGATAAAATGTTTTTTATCATTGAAAATAATTTCATTCCGGTCCTTCCATATATGCCAAATAATGTGTGGAAAGTAAAGAAACCAAATTATTTTAATGATAAGATGTTTAAAAGGGGGAATTCATTATTTCCATGCTGATAGTATATTGTCTGGAAAGACCCATTTGATTCCCATAAAATTAAAGAATGTATTCCAAACCTCCGTGGCATAGGAGAAATGAAGGAAGATGTGATTGACAGATTCCTCAAAGGTTTTGCAAAGACTGCATATGTTAGGAATATATTTCCCCCTCTTAATGCAAATTTCCATGGTTAAGATCTTGTTCTGAACACTAAGCCAAAGGAACATGTTGATCTTGGGAGTCAATTATTTGAACCTAATATTTTTCTAGTCAATGCATGAAGGCTGATTTGTAGACAACAAATTGTAACCACTTTTAACTGAATAAGATACTTCAATGGAGTCTTCCTAGATGATATCATCTGAGGTATCTTTAACATCAAGATGGTGAGATCAAAGGAATTCCTGTAAGTTCTTGATGTTTTTTGAGAGATTTTGATTAATGCACAAAAGTTGAATCCAAATTTTACCAGCAATGCTGGTTTTGATATAATCCTTAATTTTTGTTCCAATAATATTATAATAAGGGGATACAATCTAAGACCATTCTTCCTTGTTCTTTAGAGGAGAGCAGGAGATCTACTTATCCTCCTAAAAGGAAATTTCATTACCATCACTTAGTTTCCACTTGTTTCCCCTAATAAAAAGTTTTTTACAATCAACTAGAGATTTCTAAAATTGGGAAGCTGAAGGTAGATCATCTCTTTGAATCTAGTTGTTGTTTTTAGAATTCTCTAGATCTTTAGCTCTAATGAGAGTGGTCCATAGTAGGTCTTCCTTCATTAATCTACAACCCATTTTATTTACGATGGCTATATTCATCTGGATAATATTTTTAATACCAATCCCCCCAAAGCTCTTGGGATGTCACACCTTGTCCTAAGCCACAAGATGTTGGTGAAATAATTTTTCGTTGTGCAAATTCTTGGTTTTCACCAATAGTCATAGAGCTAAACCCTTCCTTCTGATGTATAGGGAGACTCCCATTATTGAATGTGGATCTACTTTGGTTGAGGCATGTGAATTTTGTAATCCTACTCATAAAATTAAACCTCTCTCTCCTTATTTCCCCAACTCCCCTTTACCTTTCTTCGTACAAAATTCCTCCCTTATACACTATAAAAAAACTCTACCACATGTATAGTGGAGTATTCCTATGTAATCCTCGACCTAATAGCTACCCTAAAACTTTAGTTAGTTTACATTAAATAATGGGAGCCTACCCATACACAAGAAGGAGGGGCTTAGCCCCATGACTTTTGGTTAAAAATAATAATTTTCACTGTGATAAATTATTTCACCAACACCGATATATATATATATATATATATATATATATATTTCAAGTTTCTTAGCTTAGATTTTTCACATACCACATTAATCGATATTTTCTTTAAATTCTTTGTTGATTTTCCATTGATTTATGGTAAATGGAATGAATTTAGATGAACCATTGTGTCATTCTTGGAAAAAATGTTCAAGAAAAAAAGGCCCAAGCATTATTATATGACCAATATATTATTTTTTATTGAATTATCTGAGAAAAAGGGGGGAAAACATTTAAGTGATAATACAATGGATGTCAAATTTCTCAATGAATTGTCACGTGATGGGCCAATGAATATAAACTTTAATGTCAAGAATATAAATGAATAAACTGTGTCTTCTTAGGTCTCTCGATATCCCTTCCTCCCATGGCTCTATTCCTCCTCTGCCCAACACTGCAGCCGCTAGCCCCATCTCTCCACCTTCTGTCCCCGCCACCACTACTGTCACCCCTCTACTAGCCTTCTTGGCTCCATCTTCCATTCCCCCCACCTCTGCTCCCACCCCGTTCACTTCCACTTCAGCCAGACCTATTACCAGGTCATCTAGAAGACTGAACCTTAATACCCCTATTGTGGGGAAGGTCCCTCAGGAGATTGAAATTGCCCATAACCTCCTACATATTAGTAGTGCTAGTTCTCAGGAAGCACACATTGAGAGCTCCAAAAAAAGGCTAGAAGCCTTAGAAGCTGACATGAAGATGTTGAAGGAAGAGGTTAAAAACTTGGAAAAGCAAAAAGGTAAGAGGAAGAAGGAGGAGGAGGTGGTTATTGATAATAATCAGGTTGAAGATATATATAAGAAGTTGAACTCCTTAGACACCCATTTAGGGAAGGCCAAGACTCACTAGGATTATAATATGGACATTTTTAATGCAATTGAAGAGTTAATTTAACAGCATGTCTGCAACATCTCTAATCTTAGTGGAGTTTCAGCAACCCTTTGGGGAATAGATAAGGAAAGTAAAAGGACCATTGAACAGCTAGGTGTTACTGACTCTACCCACATGATGACATTGGCTATGTTCACCTCTTGGTAGAATATCAAATATAGCATCGACAAAGATGCCAAGAAGTAATTGTGGGTGCTTTTACTGCACTTCTTTGTAATTATTGTTGTTTTTTTGCTATCTTTTTACTTCTTTCCTGCAGTGTATGTACTGATTTTGTTTTGTTACGGTAGATGCTCTTGGGCTACTTTGGGTTTCCTTGTCCCATTTGGATCTTGATCCATTTTTTTCTGGTCTTCATTCCTATTTTGGCTTCTAAGCCCTCTTTTGTTCTCAAGGGTATAGTCCCTTTCAAAAAACTATTTTCCAAAAATTAAAAAAAACAGTGAATAACTAACTCATTATAGCCCTAGTTTCCATTATAGGAATGCATCTTGGGGAAAAGAGAACATGTTCTTTATTTTAATTGCAAGCTCTATAATACATATTCTACACATTGCATGTTGATACCGTTTACCCTCTCATCGAATTATGGCTTGAATGCGAGTTAGGATCCTCATTGATGCCACTACAAAATCTTCATTACATGTCAGTTTCACATTAACTCACTATCTTAAAGAGCCTCAAATGAACTTGGATTCCATGCATCTTCCTATCACATTCTTATTTTTGAAGTTACAAGATATTCCCTATTGGAATGCATTTTTAGATCTTAGTTTGGGTTTTTGTATTATTTATGATTTGGCTCACAATTTCCAACACTCTAGACAACCTTTGTCACATTATTCATGACATAATCCATCTTTAGGTATCTTCCTTCTCTCCGAGCCTATACTATGAAATTCAAGATCTCTCCATTTTCCACAACAAGTTACACCTACTCAAATGTGTTTCAAATATCTCTTGACTCACTATGGAACCATGCCACTTGGATTTGATCAACATTTCCATCTCACAAGCTCATGCTCCTCCTAGGATTGGTTTTTTCCTTCCAATTCTTATCATCCAAGAATATGTGATTAACCTCTACAAGCTTTATTTGGATTTCACTTGATGTTTTTACTATGATCAATATCTGTTTAGATCTACAAACTTAATTTTTTTTGTCCCCATTCATTAATTCTACCTTAGTATTAGTAACTTTTCCTTAGCTTTGAACAATAGTTGTCATGCAATCTTGGAACACTCAAGGGGGAACATGGCACTTTACATGTCATTTGGGTCTTAGAAGAACCATGAATTCCTTGTAAAATTTATCATCCCATGACATGGTTTGAAAATTCCAATCCTTACTTGTATGTGGGGAATTCAAAGAGTTACATCTGATTTTGTAAGCTCCATTTTCCTTGAATAAGTTCCTCTTATAGTTAACTTGTTGGTCACTTCACATGATGCATGGAGAATAAAAATACTTTGGAAAATGTAGTGATATCACATATAGAGGTCAAATTATATTATGTGTGTTAGAAGTTTTGATGGATAGGTTTTTAAAAAGCAAGATAAACTTTAGAATTTTAATGCAAATTAAACTAATATTGACTAAAACAACTCCTTTTTAGCTAATATTTTATTTAATAGGATAAAGTCCATTCAAGGAATTCAGTCTTGCATAAGTGTCACATGCCAAAAAAATTTGGTCTCATTGGGTTTTTTTGACCCTTTAACATCTACACCCACCTAAAAACCTTGCCAAAAAAATATAAATTTGATAATTGTTTACACATTTTCCATGTTTTTTGTAAGAATGTTGGCAAACAAGTCGTGGGAGGCACTCACATGTTTGAAAATGAATTTTTTTTTATTACAACCTATGATTAGACATGTGACAAGCCTTTTGTATTATATTACCTATGGGTGGGGGTTATTCTTAAAGGAATATAAAAATTGGTAGTGAGTATTGTTGCCACTGTTGCAGTTGATACACTTCGAAATTATGTTGCCTCAACAGATGCTTCCCTAACCTTGTGGTGTGTGGAGCAAAATATTGGCCATGAAACCCCATTTCTTTTAGGAATTTAATCTAAAAAATCACATGCCAAACATATTTTCCCATAGTTTCATATGTATTTTCTAATGTACATGTAACCACAACAAAAATCCACTATCCACTATTTTTTGAAAGGTGCCCATATCCTATCCTAAAATTCCCATTTTATCATAAATGGGGAGGAAAATGGTATCGGTATGAAGAATTTGATATGCATCATCCCTTGCTTCTTACTAGATTTCATGGGACCAAAATATGAACTATTGATGGAAAAATCAAGTAAGGAATAACCTCTATTATAGTTGTTATGAAATACTTGTGATATTTCTAACAATGGTCAAATGAAAATTTTTGGTTGTGGAGCCTAATATCAATGGGGATTACAAAGGGGGATTTTCCCCCCTTGTGGGCGTTTGGGGGTAGTGCCCTCGTAAGCCACATTTTATATGTATTTATGCATTGTGAAATCTGGACCATTCCTTATTAGGTCAGAGATCTAACGGGTGGTTTTCTATGTTTTCCCGAAATGATAAAAAACCATAATATATGTAAAGGGTATTTATGTATGAGGCTTATTGTATGAAGTGGTTGTATTGTGAGAGATGTTTACCAGATTGAATAAAAGGATTGGCTATTTTTGGTGGACGTAGCCCATTTTGAGTGAACCACATTATATTTGTGTCTCTACTTTATTTCATTCTTTTCTATTTTACATTTTCTTCTTTTTTTTACAGATGTTAGGATTATACCAGTTGTACAAATAAACAAGCATGAAATGAATAACGCATCACATTGTTTGGATGAGTTTTTCCATTTGTATAATAATAGCTTACATGGAAAATCAAATGTAATTTGAAGGTGTCAAACCATATTCCACAACGTATTCCAACATACCCTAACCCTGTGTTGAGATTGGACGTGTAGAGTAGGGTGTTGACATACAAAACATATTTAAACTATTTGAAAAAATACCTCTAAAAAATGCGGTCTCATGAAATGAAATGATTGCAAGGTATGCAAAAAATGGGCATGTTGAAAAGGCCTTACAAACATTGAAGCAAATGTAATTAGAAGGTAATATCCCACACTCCACAATATGTGTCAACGTACTATAAGCCTATGAAAATATATTGTAGGCTTATGCCAAAATTGGCACAAATTATAATGGAAAGTGGATTTATATTAGATATCAGAGTTATAACTTCTCTGATAGATATGTATGTAAAATTTGCAAGCATTCAAGGAACAAAAACTATTTGAAAAAATACCTCAAAATAATGTGGTTTTGTGGAATGCTATGATTGCAAGATATGCACATAATAGCATTTTTGATTAGGCTTTAATATTTTTTCAAAGAAATGAATTAAATAGTGGAGGTCTCATGGACTATGATGATTATTGGATATGTATAAAATGGTTTTATTGAAAATTCCTTAGAAACTTTTAAGTGAATGTAATCGGAAGATGTAAAGCTAGAATCCATGACCTTTTGTAACATCCTCCATATGTGTGCCAAATTGAGATCCTTACAAAAAATAATGGAAATACATTAAAGCATAATGGAAACGGAATTATTCTTAAATGTTATCATTACATTTCCATCCATTTTCTTAGTTTTCCTACTAATAATTGTTGTGATCTTCCAAATCACTCATTTGTACAAACTTGTACTTGTAAAGAGGGTTATAATAACTTTGAAAAGTTATCATTGGTATACCTTACTTTAATCTGATGTAATTTTATAGCATAGTTTGGGGTTTTTCCCCTGTAAATTCTTGCACAATGGAAGATTTAAGAAGATGAATGTTCAAATTGGTAATGTATGAAGTTTTGAGGATTGAATCCATTTTTTTACTTTCATTTACACTATAGTGAAAATGATCAAATTTAAACAGAATTAGGTTTATATATACTTGTTCTTCCTACATCTATACAAATATAATAATAAAATTTCAACAACATGGAATGTCGTGTAATGGATGGGTAAAGCATAGAAATGACAAATAACAAATGCCTATAATATGGAAAAAATTGAACCACTAGAGGAAGTTGAGATTTTTTAGGTGTCCTCTATCACAACACAATGATCATAATTCCCCAAAAAATATGGCAATTTAAAATGTTGAGCACAAATTACACCATATATATTTTTATTTTATAGACTCGTTATTTTGTAAATTTTCTATGACGTGCATCAAATTATGACAAGGAACACTCCTACCTTATCTCTTGTCTCTTTCTATACTGGGAAGGGATGTGATTTATATAAATATTTGAGTGTAGTAATTTCCATGGTGTTAAATTTTCCCATCCAAACTCAGTTATGCTATATAAAAAGACTATTGTATTTTCAAAGAAAACTTGTAGGGGTGTTTGGTTAGGAACTTCACAAACTTTTGAATTATTATAGCCTCTCAGAAGTGGATTTTTAATTTTGTTTAAAAAACATTTCCATTTATTTTTGGGATTTATTCTTTGGGTAAATTAAATTGTAAATATAAACTACATCCATAATAAAATAACAAACCAGGGTGCTTGGTAAGGCACATGTAAAATTATGACTAGTTACAACCTCTCTCAAGTAGAGATTTATGTTTGATTTCCATAGACAAGTCATTTATCATTGAGATTTTATCTTGATTTAATTAACTTGCAAATGTAATTACATGCCAAAATACCAAACTATGGTGCTTGGCAAGGAACTTACAATTTTTTTACTTGTTATAACCTCTCTCAAAGAGAGGTTCAAATTTACATGCATTCCTTGAATTAGGTGACATCACAATGGAAGTTTCCTATCCATAACATATTGGTTAACTAGTTGCAAGTTAAATAATTTATTTACCTTCCTACCTAACTTGGATATGCCTCTTCAGTGCATTTTGGAAATGCTTTTATGACTCTAAAAATCCACACTCAGTTAAAAAATCAATCCCCAATTAGGTGGTGGGCTCGTTCCATAGTTATACATAAACCTAATATATCATGATACTTATGCCAATAGGGGTGGTGATGGAATGCAAGTTTCATCTCACTAACATAATGGGTTTTTGGGTGGGTTAAGTATGTTTGTTGCCTTGCTACTTAGGTCATATATGTTTATTCAGTGCATCCTGGAATTGCTTATATGAATCTAAAAATCATCATTCAATAAACAAACTAATCTGCATTAATTGGTTGGCTTGGCCTACAGTAACATATAAAACCCAATATATCATGCTCCTTATGCCAATAGGGGTGAATCCCCAATGAAAATGTACCTCTCACTAACATAATGGTTGATTGATTCTGATATCAATATGTTACTTCTTAACCTTACCTTCTCCTCCCTGTGGTTTCAAAAAATCCAAAAAACATCATTTACAAATACATGCCTTATTTAATAGGTCAAATATTCTTATTTAGTACATGTTGGAACTTCTTTGAAAACTTCAAAACTCCTCATATGTTACTGTTACTGTAACTATTGCACCTCCTTTTAGTGTAAATACTAGTTTTAGATCCTATTAAAAAATTGAATCACATGAAGTTCATTAGTAAAATTTTAATTCTCTTTTTAAAAAATTCAATAACCTCATAATCCTATAGAGGGGGCCCTCCTAAAATATCTCAATATTGTGTCAATGAAAAAATTTAGGGGCAATGTCAGTATTGTTACAATCTCATATTTTCCCCAATTTTCCTTTTAAAAAAAATATATGTTCTTTTTCTAGTTGAATGGTCCTAAACTTAAATATTATATTTTATTTACGAAAAAATGTTCAATTTATTTTAAACTATTGGTTATATATGTACTAGATTTAATTTTTCCAAATCATCAATAAAATAAAAAATACACAACATAGGTCATTAATTGATTTTCCATAGAATAACAATAACCATATGGTTAATGCTTAATACAAACCTTCAAAACAATAATTCCTTTGTCAAATTTTTGAAATCAAAGGTATAAAATGACAAGTAATATGGAACATGTACAATAAACCATAATTCAAAAATAACCATATATGATAATGAAATTTTAGTGTAGACACTCAAAATTGGTGATTTGCACTTTGGCATCCCTTGATTTGATATGCACTCTTCTTATAATACATGTTACTTCTTCATTCCCACCTAGAACTTTTCAAGGTCCATTATTCAACTTGTTTATCCTTCCACATTGACACGTCAACAAACTCTGAGAATGCAATGTACAAAATACATAGAAAGACATCAATTGACAAGATCCAAACTTCATTTGGCATGTTTTTTGCTCCTAGTAAAGGATGTAAAATTTGTTGAGGGTCATACCATTCAGTCCTGACCTCTTTGTATGGTCTTGGACTAACATGTATTTCAACTACACTTTTAATTTTAAATATTTCCTCGGGTCTTATACTTCATCTAGGTAGGTATTTCTTAAAAAAATCATATATGAAACCCTATATAAGAAAGTAAACACTACCTCATTTGCTAACTTGGAACTCCTAAGGAAATTCACTAGAGAAATCCCTTCTTACACTTGCAAAAGGCATCCAAATCTCCATAAATATAAAAATTACACATCCACATTCATTAGTGTAGACACCTAATTTCCATCTTATAATTTTAATACTAAAATTGCACTACTTATCTTCTTTACATCATCGCACTATAATGAACAACCTTCCACTAATTAGCTAATTTACCTCATCCTGGATGTCAATTAATGTCACTTTATTAGTTAAAATTATCTTTTAATTAATTAATTACCAATTATTATTTAATTACCCTTTGAAAATATTATATTTAATTAATAAACCCTCTTATTAATTAAATATCCCTCTTAAACCCCTATAATTCTACAAATTTCCCTCTACATCTCAGCTTTACTATAAAAATGATAGTATCATGTTTAGCTTCTGCTTGAAATTAAATGAAATTGATTCTTTACTTACACCTATAAAGTTGTGAGAAAACTTGTTAATGACTTGTCTGATATTGGGTCTGAATGAATCTCCTTAAAACAATTTATTTGATAGCATGGTTGATAGTTATCCTGCTGGGATGATCCGTGGAAAGGTTTATTGAATTTATTTACATCTCTCATAAAGTGAGTTTGAGTGCTTAAAGAGTTACCTTATTGGTTCATCTTGTTGGGATTTACTGGTTCTTTTTATTTAAATTTGATGTACAGCTGATACTGTAGGAACGGGGTACCTAGGTTGAACTATGGAATAAATCAATCCTATCTATCTTAAGGAAATGGAATGTAACATTTTTGGTTTTTCTATTCTTATTTTGAGCTCAAATTAGAGCACCTAACTTGGGGTCATGTTGTTGTTTCATTTTTTCTCCTTGTGGTCGAATCTGGGTCAGGTTCATTCTTTTTGAACCAACAGTCTGTTCCATTGATTCTTGTGAAGTATGTGGATCTAGGTTGGATTTAATGAAAAATTTGGCCGTTAAATCTTGATTTCAAATTTTTTTATTTTACCATCAAGGGATGGGAAATATTTGTGTGTGTTGTCACTTTGAAAATAAATCATGCCCACAAATGGGTAATTTACTTCAACATTACTTTGTCTCTCTTTATTTGGGAAAATTAGAGAAACTTCTACAGATGATGCTATTAACATTTCAAATGAATGTAATGTTCAGTTGTTGGTTTTTTTTGCTTCAAATACTATTATTAACTGAGAGCATTTGAATAACCATTTTTAGTTTGTAGATTTTGCACTATAGTTACTGTTCTTGTTTATATGTTGGGAAGACTTCATTTTCAGTTTCTGACTTTCAAGTTACAGTCATAGATATCGATTGTAATATCTATTAGTTCTTTGTGTTTCGATGGTTGTTGGATTTGAATGTTTTCTTGGCTTTGATCAATCACATCTGTCTCAGTAATTTTTAATCCCGATAAGTATACCTCTTTTTAGGAAGGAATAATGAGATCTTATCTCATTTTTATTCATTGTTATCCTTTGTCTTTATTTTGAGTTTAGGTATTCACAATAAAATCCTCTTCAAACCCAAAAGGAAGATATAAGTTATTTCCTTTCTCTCTTTTCGTTCATTCTCTTATTTGTATTACTCCTATGTAAGGAGCTGACCTATTCGGTTTGTATTACATTACAAGATTTACAGGGTAAGTAGTCGGTGGATAAATCTTTACTTTATTTTCCTTGACTGATACATTGGTAGGTATGTAATTTTTGTGATGGGTAAATAATTCTAGGTGCATATACATTAACTTCATCCTTTGTCAAATTAGTTGACCCTAAACCTAAAAATTTAGGCTAGAGTTTGACTCTGAACTTAGATTTAGTTTCTTAAATAAAAAACTCTTACTTTCAGGTGTTGTTGATTCATCCTAAATTTCATCATAAAGATAATTAAGCTTAGCATTAGATATTATAGGATGAATTAAGTTAATGCTATGTAATTTGAATTATTGTTCCATTAATGTAATTCTATTTCTATGAATCATTGGAGATAGTATCTTGTTATGGTTAGATGGAAGGAATCAAGAGATGAATCATAAATATCTATAGATGAAACACAGTTACTGATCTTGTTGAAATATTACTTATCTGAAATAATTATTTTATGAAATCATTGACTGAATATTGATTTGATTAAACCATGATCTTTTCTTGATGACGATATGGATTATCACTTTGTTTTCCCTCTTATGACTGCCTTTTTATATGATGTGTCTTTCTATAATTCTTTAACTGTTTCATAAAAATAGAGTTATTTTTATGAAACAATTAGTTAAAATAACATTTTTTTAATGCCTAGTGTTTATCATGCTCAGTTCACTGAACTGACCCATGCTAGCAATTCATGTAGATGAACTTCATAAGTGGTAAAATGGGAGACACAATCTTTTACGATCGTCGATGTTACTTTTGTTTATCAAAAGACTAGCTCTCTTATGGGAAATATGATTCATTATTAAAATGTATTGTTGGAAGGGAAATTTGTAATTTTATAGAGCTTATTGTTGTTGTTTGACACTAAAGAAGTTTGAAGTATTGGTACTTGCAATGTATGAATTCCTCCTTGATAAATGGAAAATTTTGTGGGTTTATCTTTACTTGATGTGTCATATTTTTACATATTCAATGAGTATTAGTGATATGCTTATCTTTGTTATTTTATATTTATACTTCTGAATTGACCCATTTTAATTTGAAATAAAATGAACTAGGTGGTAAGGGAGTTAGATATACTATCCTTTTATTTAAATGCAACTTATCAAGTTGTTATTGATGGTTGATCATTTAATTAAATCACTATGGTTTATTAAAATGATGTTAATGGATGAATGAAACCAATATGAATACTTGGATAATACTAACGGGTTACAAATGGAACCTATATTATTATTAAGAAAGAGTAAGACAACTATTACGCAATGATAATCATTTTGTCTTAGAATCCTTTGGAATTAAACCTAATGTCATCTTGGAAAAAGGAATATGTACTTCCTCTTGTCTAATACCTTTTTATAATTAAAAAAATAAATGTATATATAAATATATAATAGTAGACTTCATTTCAATGAAGTCTATTATAAAAGAATCTAATTCAGAACTTAAACAAGCTAATTCATAGTTAAGTTAAATAATCAAACCATATTGTGAGTATGTTGATTCTGTTTGTAAAACTAAATTCTAAATTAGGAATTTAATGAATAAAAAGCAATCTTGATGTTTTTGTAAAGAAATTACAATTCATTTATTGTTGGAAACCTTAATGGTTAATGAAACTAGGGATTCAGCATGGCTACTGTAATTATACTTTAATTAAATAAAATAATTAACTAACTAAATTCTCTCTTGGGAATGTACATCAAGATGGGAAGACTCTGCTGGATGTTGGCACATGCCAACTACAACATTGTACCTCCATAAGGACTTGGGTATTCATGAGGATACTATGTTGCAGTTGACATGCTGGAACACCCTTCCGAGTTGAATCATCTAGATCTACATAAACTCGGACTTGATCTTAGTTAGACGCTAGGTTAGGTTGGAAGTATGATCTAGTGTTAGGGGAAACCCACGTCGACTTAGGATAAATAGACACATGCAATCGACTTAGGTCGATTGAGTATGTCTATGTACCCTTAGTAACCATGAGTAGCCTTCTACAATAGACTATGTTGCTACCCTTGGTTAGGGTTAGACCTTGAATAAGTGGATTACCAGGAATGAATGAAGACAATTATAGATAACAGATGAAGTGGGGTGAAGTATTTATTCCATTTGATGAATATGTCGTCTAGGAATATTAACATCAATAGTATATTTTAAATATTTGGGCAAAGTATCATAAGTGGCTAGTTACGTTGTCCTATGTCACCTAGTTTTAAGAAGTGATATTTCAAATGAATATCGGTAACAAGTATTTAGATAGGCCTCTTAAATAGAACACTTAACACCTTGAAAAGGGTATGAGACCGAGCATACCTAGTATACAATTCAATGAGTTAACATGAGAGAAGTGTTTCACCAAGTCATGAAATGAGAGATCGGTGTTACACCAAGTCATTACAACTGCACATGGTTATCTGTTATGAGATTGATTGGCATGGGATGTGTCTTCTAAATTAGGATTATTTAGAACAAAGAATATTATTAAAAAAATTTCCCTTGTCTCTAAATTCTTAAAATGAGAATGTTACATCTTGGTATCAGAGCTAAAGGTTGCATCTCTTGGACCTATTGTGTCTATAATTTGATAAAACTTAAATTTTATTTTTAATAGAAAATGGTTATAAGAAGATGAAATGCTACAAACAACCCACCACCTGGTGGAGAAGCAACTACTGCCCAAAAAAATAATGAAACCCTTGCTGTCCTATTGGACACAAGAGATCATTTAGTTGTACTTGAACCACAAGTAATGTGCAATGAGGAGGAGGAAGAAGATGTTGGTAACAACAATCAACTACCTCCTATGGAAAATGTTAATGTTGTAAATTTAGGCATTGGTAACAATAATGCAGCCAACGCTAATGTTAATGTACCCAATCATCCTAAAAATATAAAGGCAAGATTTGTAGCCAAACTCACTAATGATATAAAAAGGATAAGTCCACCCAAGTTTGATGGCACTACATTAGAAGATGGAGCTAAGAACTGGCTTAGTGAAATGGAGAAGTAATTTGCAATAAGTAACTTCTCGGAAGAAACAAAAGTAATATGGAGAGATTATCAACTTTCCTATAAAGCATTTTTGTGGTGGGACAGCTGCAAGGTTGAGTTAAAAATTGATGAAGAAAATATTACTTTGGATCAATTTTATAAAAAAATTAGGCAGCGATGGGTACCACAACTTTACTATGATAAAAAATGACTAAATTTCAAAACTCATCTCAAAGTATATTTACCATAACAGAGTACTGGGAGAGGTTTACTAAACTCCTTAAGTATGCACATCAGTACCAAACTGATGAGAAGTTTAGAATACATAAATTTATCATGGGATTAAATCCCATTATAGGTGGTGAAGTAGATGTTCACAGCTCAACCACTATGGAAGGGGTTGTAGAAAAATCTATAAGGCAGGATTAGAAATTGAAAGTGATCTCTGCCCATAATGAGGAAATTAGAACAAAAGTTCCAAACACTTCTTTGTCTCTTGCACCCAAAAAGGGACCATGGAAAAAGTTTGGTATGATTTTTTTGTTGTTGCTGATAACAAAAAGAAATCAACAACAAATAAACCTACTAGTAATGTGTGAAATAACTTTGGCAAGAACAATAATAACAGACAAAAGACCTATGGGAGTCAAAATGATAACTTTAAGGCTGGAAATAAATTTGAGCCTAGGAAGAGACCTATAGGAGGTTGGTAAAATTATGGAAAATATCATTATGTAAATCAATGTCCTTTGAAGAAGGATGACCACAATCATCAGCATAAGATACACGTTGCAGTAGCTGGCAAACAGGCTGAAAAGCAAGCCACACCCATAAAAGTTCTAGGTAAGTTATTTGGTATACCTATGACTATACTTTTTGATACTGAAGCTACTAAATGTTTCATTTCTACTAAATTAGCATTTAAATAAAAAAATCCAAAAAAATGAATTAATCATGGGCTGTACATTATCGAAATAATGATGTTTTCACAATTAGTATGTCTTTTTTGGAGTAGTCCTTGACTTGCCAAGTTTTTCCACTTAAGTTGACCTTTACATTGCTCCTTTGGGGTCTTATGATGTAATCATAGGTGTTAATTGACTAGCTAAGAATAAGGAAAAAGTTGTCTATTTTAAGAAACATATTAGTTGTTTGGATGGCCTTCAGAAAACATCAGACATTTAAGGTATAAAACATGAGATTTCAGTTAGGAAATTATCAGCTATGCAACTTAAAAAGGACAAAAAAAACGATGCACCTTGTATGCAGTAAAAATTTCAGAAACAACTGATGAAAGTTGTGACTTCATGGAAAAATACCTGTTGTTACAAAAATTCAGTGACATGTTTCTAGAAGAGTTACCCTATCTTCCACCCAAATGGGAGTTTTACTTCACGATTGAGATCAAACCAAGAACCAAACCTATTTCTAAGGCACCATATAGAATGACTATCATTGAATTAGTAGATCTTAAAGCACAATTGCAAGAATTTTTATCCAATGGTTTGATAAGACCAAGTGTCTTACCGTGGGAAGCACTGGTAATTTTTGTGAAAAAGAAAGATGGAACACTTAGATTGTGCATCGATTATAGGGTGTTGAATAAAGCAATAATTAAGAATAGATATCCACTTTCTAGAATTGATGATTTGTTTGATTAGATGCATGGTGTATCACTATATTATAAATATATCTTAGATCTCGATATCATCAGTTATGAATAAAGGATGAGGATATTCATAAAATAAATTTTAGAACAAGGTATGGACATTATGAATTCACAATTTTACCATTTGGATTAATGAATGCACTAGCAACTTTTATGAATTTAATGAATAATATTTTTCAAGAATACTTGGAAAAATTTGTGTTTGTATTCTTGGATGATATTCTCATATACTCTAAGAGAATTGATGAACATCATGAGAATTTGAAGATAGTTATGGAAATATTAAGAAAGAGAAGGTTATATGGTAAATTGTCCAAATTTTCCTTGTACAAGATGAAAGTACACTATTTGGGTCATGTCATAAGAAATGATGGAATAGTGGTAGATCCTTCAAAAAATGTAGCAATAACTGAGTTGCCTATACTTAAGAATGTACATGAAGTTAGAATCTTCATGGGTCTTGCTGGTTACTATAGGAAGTTTGTTAAAGAGTTTCCTAAGGTTGTTGCACCAATAAATTTGTTCCAAAATAAAGATAAGAAATTTGTGTGGAATGAGAAATGTGAATCTACATTTAAGACTTTAAAGGATTAGTTAACATCAACACCTATCCTGGCTGTCCTTGATCCTAATGGAGACTTCATTGTAGTGATAGATGCTTCTGGTGAGGGTATTGGAGGTATTTTACTTATAAAGGATCATGTTATTGCTTATGTAAGTAGAAATCTCAAGTTACATGAACTGAATTATGCTCCACATGACCTAAATCTAGCTTCCATTGTTGGGCCCCTAATTTTAGCTTCCAAATCTTAAGGGCACATAGGCACGCACGACAGGAGAAAGCGTGCAAGTATAGGTACACAAGGAAGAGTTAAAAAGGCTTCTTGAAGAACCCAAGACATGTGCTTCATGTGAAGATCAATTCAGGACTTAGCCAATTTTTTCCATTAGGAAAGAACACATGAAGAACGTGTTTCATTCAGATAAGGTTCCAGCCTAGCAAGAGGGTGTCCTGGAAGGAATATACCTTGCAATAGAAATATCCAAAATTTAATTCATGACACGGAGAGGCATGTGCCCAAGGCAATCCACACCTTGACACTTAGGGCCAGATTTGAGGCTGCAGAGGAGTTTGTTAGATCTTAGAGGCCTATTTATACGTGTGCCCTTGGAAAATAAAGAGAGACAGAAATAAGGTAGTGGAGCTCTATAGAATTACTATGGGAACTACGGGATGAAAATGGGTAAAAAATTCAAGTAAAGATGTAATGGGGAAATGGGGAGTGAAATTTTTGTCTTACGAGAATGAATGTATGGATCCACATATGACACATTACTATGGTCTGCCTTCTGTAATATTTTATAAGTAACACTATGAATGAATGTGATAAGTTACCATGTTAAATTTGCTAAGAATATTTCCTTGTATTTCCTGCATATTTCTGTTGTACTTCTGCTCGTATATAATCATGAATCTTACTTGAATGGTTAAGTCTAGTAGTAGATCTACAACTCTTAGCTCTATTATTTCTGTTGCGCATTTTGGTTCTACTATGACTGAAGGGATATATAATCCATCTTGATCTCTATAACTCTTCATGTTTGTTAATTCACTAAGTCAGAGTCATGAGCTATGCCTTCCCTAGACTCACATAAAAGAGAGACTCGACGCCCTCTCACGTGCCTCGAGTGAGCACTCAGTGACCGCTAGGTGATAGGCTAGCATGCATGAGGTTCCCTTATTTTTAAGTGGGTGCAAAAGTGACTATAACCATTGTTCATGTGCTTCAAGTATGGAGGCATTACCTTGTTGGTTGGCCTTTTGAACTAAAAATTGATGATCTTGGGTTGAAGTATATTTTTACTTAGCTAAATATGAATGCAAGACAACGAAGATGGTTAGAATTTCTATCTTAGTATGATTTTGATATAAGTTATATTAAAGGTAAAGAAAATAGAGTTACAGATGATCTAAGTTGTAGGAAGCACATTTAAGCTCTTATAATGTTGAGAACTCAATTTAAGGATGAAGTAAAAAGTGTTATAGAATCCGATTCTTATTATCAGCAAGCGAAAACAACACTTGCTGCAAATCCAAATGATATGAGGTATAAAGGTTTTCATTTTGACAACAAAGGAATCTCTAGGTTTGGAAACAGAGTATACATACCTTTGTTAAATGAATTAAGAAAGAAATTATTAGCTAAATTTCATAATTCACCTTTTTTTGAACACCCAGGCATTATAAAAATGCTTTCTGATAGAAAACAATAATATTTTTGGAAAGGGATGAAAATGAATGTGATTGATTTTGTAACACACTACTTAGAATGTCAGCATGTTAAAGGTGAACATATGAATCCAACTAGTTTACTATATCCTCATATCATACTGCAATATAAATGGCAAGTAATAAGCATGGATTTTTTTATAAGGGTTGCTTATGTCAAGAAATAAACATGATGTTATTCTAGTTGTTTTTGATAAAATAACAAAGGTGACACATTTAATTACTAGTAATCTTAAGGATGATTCACCCGTTTTAGCAAAAACATTTGTGCACAAAATTTTCAGATTACATGGAGTACCTGAACTGATCATATCTGATAGAGACCTGAGAATGACATCAATATTTTGGCAAAAAATTAATAAAACCTTAGGGACTAAGCTAAATTTCAGTTGTGCATATCATCTAGAAATGGATAGATAGACTGAAATAGTTAATCAAGTGTTAGAGGATATGTTACGAATGTATTACATGGATCAGCAGTATAAATGGGAAGAATGCCTTCCATTAGTCAAATTTTCTTATAATAACATGTTACTGAAATATTGTTCATAGTGTGAACACTTAGGATTGGTTTGGGTTATTTGGTAGTAATAGTTTTTAATATTTATAAAATAATATATGAATGTGCACAATTAGTTTCCATGCACAACTCATAAAGATAGAAATGTGTGAGAATATCTTGGGATTGAGAGTAAAACTAGGGAATAAAGGAGAGATATGGGGATAAAATGATAAGACTTGACTCCATGATCTTAGGAGTAAGAAATTATATAAAATTCCCTCTCATATTTAATAGAAATTGCTCCATTTTATTTATATTTGGTTTCTATCTTATGTAGTTTTCATTTCATGTGTTGATTTTAATTTTATTATTGCTTAATTTATTTATGCAAATCTAGATATTTATCATCATCTAGTATTAGATCAGGTTAGGAAGATTTATGAGAGTGATTGTAGGACAAAACCACAACCTCAAGGATGTAGATCTAAGAGTTTTAAAGCTTCCATCTCCATTTTATGGATTTTGATCTTTAAAAAATTGACTGGTAATTCATGTTTTTTTCAAAAACCCAAATTTAGAATTTTCTGCAATTTTTTGGGTTTGTTTATTTATATTATGGAAAAAAAATTCAAAATATTATAGAAACCCATTTCATATTTTAAGATAAATCGTGGAAACAATTATGGCATTTCTTATTATTTTGTAATAAAATAGTGAGTGATTTCCATCAATAAAACTCTGATATACTTTATTATTTTGGTTCAATATAAAGTTGGTTACTATTATAAGGGTGCATTATCAGTTGAACCGAAACCCAATATAATTGTAAAATGATCCTCAAAGACAAATTTTGATGAGTTGGAAACATCACGATAGAGGATGGAGCCATAGGAGGATGGAGGAAAATCAACATCTCTTGTTAGTCACCAACAAAGAGATTGCTTCATGGTATTGGTGACATTTTATTTTTGTTGTGTGGTGTGTTTAATTTATGTTGTAATAATGAACAGAAGTAACATTCCTATTTAAATCTCCTACATGAGCATAATTTTTTTTTTGTAATCCCTCTAAGTTAGAAACAATGATGTGAGCAAAATAATGTACGTTGTTATGTAGTGGTTGGTTCCACTAGAATACCATTTCCTGAGTTGGAGTTTCTGTTTGAAAAACTCATTTTGTTTGAGTTATTGGTACTCATTGAAAACCTTCATTTCTTTGTAGATCATGAGCAGATACAAGAAATAGCTTTCCCCATGCTCACACTAAGGGGATGACTATTACAAAAATATTGTTCATAGTGTGAACACTTAGGAGTGGTTTGAGTTATTTGGTAGTAATAATTTTTAATATTTACAAAATAATATATGAATGTGCACAATTTTTTTCATGCACAACTCATAGAGATAGAAATGTGTGATAATATCTTGGGGTTGAGAGTAAATCTAGGGAATAAAGGAGAGATATGGGGATAAAATGATAAGACTTGACTCCATGATTTTAGGAGCAAGAAATTGTATAAAATACCCTCTCATATTCAATATAAATTTCTCTATTCTATTTACATTTGGTTTCTATCTTATCTAGTTTTCATTTCATGTGTTGATTTTAATTAATTATTGCTTAATTTATTTATGCAAATCTAGAGATTTATCATCATCTTAGTATTAGATCAGGTTAGGAAGATTTATGCGAGTGTTTGTTGTAGACAAAACCACAACATCAAGGAGGTAAGTAGATCTAAGAGTTTTAAAGCTTCCATCCCATTTATGGATTTTGATCTTTAAAAAATTGATCTGGGTATAATCATGTTTTTTCAAAAACCAAATTTAGAATTTTCTGCAATTTTTTGGGTGGGTTTCTTATCTATGGAAAAAAATTCAACATATTTCTCGACAACCATTTCATCTTTAACTCCCTCGTGGCCAACCTTCGTGGCATTTTTATTCTTTTGTCCTCACCGTCGGGGTCCGCTTTCCATCCCAATAAACACTTGATTCCGCTACCTTATGATTTGTGGTTACAATACCTATAACAGGTTGGTCCGTCTTATCCCGGGTGCTATCCCGTTGTTGAACGCACCCCCTCTAACTGTCCCATGCTCCTCAAAGCCCACCTGTGATGCCTTTGGGCCCACCTCCCGAATCAGCGGCTTGGCGCCCTCGGCGAGACCGGCGGCAATCCCCATCTCTGTTCCGTCCCCACAAGAGACTTGTTTCTGGTATTGGTGAACATTGACTTTTTGAGATGTTGGTGTGTTACTTTACATGTGTAAATACGCAAACAGAAGTAAAATTCCTAAAACTAAAATTCTACCATGAGAGAACTAATTCATTTTTTTGCCAAATCACACTACTACACGTGAACGAACACTACAATGACTTGTGCCGCAAAATTAATCGTCCCGCTCGTGACCCCTGTAAGTGGTGGGTTCCACTTAGAACCCTCCTTTCCTGAGTCTGGTAGTTTACTCGCGGTGAAAAAATCATTTTGTTGAAGTTATTGGTACTCATTGACACCCTTCCTTTATGTGTCAGATCATGAGCAGAGTACACAAGCAATAGCTTCCACCACTGCTCACCATAAGGGATGCACTATTACAAAAATAGCTGCTTCATAGTGTGAACATTAGGAGTGGTTTGAGTTATTTAGGATAGTAAAATTTTTGAATATTTACAAAATACAGTATTGAAATGTGCCACAATTTTTTCACATGACAATCATAGCGATGTAGAAATGTGTGAATCACTATCTTGGGGTTGAGAGTAAATCTAGGGAATAAAGGAGAGATGATGGGGATAAAATGATAAGACTTGACTCCATGTTTTAGGAGCAAGGAAATTGTATAAAATACCCTCTCATATTCAATATAAATTTCTCTATTCTATTTACATTTGGTTTCTATCTTATCTAGTTTTCATTTCATGTGTTGATTTTAATTAATTATTGCTTAATTTATTTATGCAAATCTAGAGATTTATCATCATAACACGTATCATGCCTCTTTAAAAATGGTACCTTTTGAAGCATTATACTGAAGAAAATGCAAAACTCCTATTAGTTGGGATAACATAGAGGCTAGAGAGGTAATTGGGCCTGAAATCCTTATAGAAATGAAACAAAAATTCTAAATGATTTGTGCATGCTTGAAAGAAGTAGTAGATAGATAAAATATTTATGAAGACTTAAAGTGGGTTGATAGGAAGTTTTAACTTGGTGAGAAGATATTTCTTCGAGTTAAAACAAAAAAGAGTTCTATAAATATTGGCAAGGCTACCAAGTTATCACCTCATAATGTGGGACCCTTTGAAATTGTTGAAGTAATCAACTATGTAGCTTATCATTTAGCTTTACCTCTTGCTTTTTCACAAATGCATGATATTTTCCATATTTATCTACTTAAGAAATATGTTTCAGATTTATCACATGTATTAAATTGAAATTCCTTATAGGTCCAAGACCTAGGAATAATCATGGTTAAACCCATTTGGATGCTGGAAACTCACTAGTTGCAGTTACTAAATCATGAAATAAGTCAATTTAAGGTCTAGTGGGATCAGTTTAATGAAGAAAGTGTAACCTGGGAAAATCTGGAAGTTATGAAAACTATATTTCCACATTTGTTTGAATAGAATTGATTATGTGGATTGATAAAAATTTAAGATTTTATACATGTTATGTCAATAAATATGTCAGTCTTGGGTAGATAATAGTCTATTTAAAATGGACAGCTACTTTAATGTTGATTATGGAATTTGAAATTCTCCAATCTAGTTCTGGTATGAACATATGAATGAAAGGATGATAATTGAATTTTTTCCTAGACTTAAATTGTTTGACTAAGTTGATCATTAGGACGTTGATTCTTTTTAGGAGGGAAGTATGCAACATATTTGACCTGGCTGTAATGGTGATAACTTCCACTGTTGACATTACAAAGGTTGACGGGTGATTTGTCTTAGGAAGGAGTACTATTATGATTTTAGGAAATCATGTTTGCAATGGATAATTCATTATTTGGTAAAAATAATCATTTTTGGTTGTGAATTATGCTTACTTGGAAATAATTCCATTCATCTCTTTGTACAACTTAAATTCACTTTTAGGAAGGTGATGAACTTTTATTATGTAGACATAATTTATCTTACATAAACAACAAGACCTTGTATCAATTCCATTGATCCAAGGTATGCTTTAGTTCTTCTTACCCACTCGTCTTGTTGTCTTGTCATTCAGAAATGGAAGGTGAGCTTGACTATGAATTTTTTTTCTTACTATGGTGAAGAATTCTTCTTAGGGGTCCTTGACCGACAACAGACATTAGGGTGATAAGCATGGGGCTTCTTGTTGAATGTTTTAAATGTTGAGCAACGTATAAGGGTCATAGACTTGATAGTGAATCACTAAGATGGGTACCCTAACCTAAGATGGTATGTTCTATACTAGTTTGGATTTTAACCTAAGGTAATTAAGACCTACCTAGGAACTAGGGTTGATTTCTAACCTAATAAAAATCTAACCTAAACTATTGCTAACCTAAGAAGATACTGATCAACCACTTGGAAAATGGCAAGGTCGGTGGCATAACTTTTCAAGTCATTAATGGGAATTGATTTTGGTTTTTAATAACTTTTTACTGCCAATTTTGGTGGAGGCATTAAGAGTTAGGGGATGCCTACTTGGCATCACCACTAAATGGAAATTGCATGAAAATTTTGAATTAAAGGCTCGCCAAACTTGGATGGTGGTGGCATGGAGAATTAGGAGGGAAACTAATAGTCCTTAACATTAATTGATCTTGGTTATGGAAAAGAAACTGCCTAGGAGAAATGCATGGTGGATTTTGGAAAGGTTTTTTGATCTGTAGCTCATTTCAATTTTTTCTTTGCATGGTGTTTTCGGTTCTTCAAAATAGTAGTTCTATTATTGATCTATATGTATTCTTGGCATTCTTGAACTTTTTTTGGATCTTGTGGAAGTGTAAAAAGAAGTAGAAAGATTGGAGTGGTTAACATCCCTTAGAAAAAGAAGATACTGTTAAGATTCAGCTGGGAAATTGTATACAAATCGAGAAGAAGCTCTATCAGGCATGATAGGCTCTACCCATTAAGTTGTTATACATTTTCCTAAATATATTCATTAAAATAAATCTATTCTTGGGGAGAAAATGAGTTTTATGTGATGTATAATCTTACTTTCAAAACGTATTTTCTCTGTATTTTATCTATATAGAGTCATTGATATGGTAGAAATATGTTCAGGGTTTGTTTCCTTTGTTAAAAAAAAGTATGAATCATGCTTAATCCTTTGTTTGGATTTGATACGTTGTCGAATCTTGAGAAATCCTATTGAACTATACTGAAACTGGGTAGTATGATTCATGACTATGCTAGAAAAATGTTTTGGGATTTGTTTCTTGTTGTAAAATAATAGTAAACATGTTTTACTTTTGTTGAACTTGAGATATTTTTGAATCTGAGAACTCCTGTTGGACTGTATTGAAACTACATAGTAGAAGCCACTGCTATGAAAGAAATATGTTTCGGGTTTTTTTATCCCTTACTAAAAAAATGATAGAATCATGTTTAGCTTCTTGCTGAACTTAAATTAATTTGATTCTTTACTTACACCTATAAATTTTTGAGAAAACATTTTTGTGACTTGTCTAATATTTTGTTTGAACAAATATCCTCGAAATAATCTATCTAATAACATGATTGATAGTTATCCTACTAGTGTTCTCCGTGGAAAGGTTTATCAAATTTATTTGCATCTTTCCTAAAGTGAGTTTGAGTGCTTCAAGAGTTACCTTATCAGCGCATCTTGTTGGGATTTACTGGTTATTTTTATTTAAATTTGATGTATAGTTGATATTTTAGGAACGAGGTATCTAGGTTGAACTATGGAATACTGAATCCTTTCTTTCTTAAGAAAATGGACTTTAAAGTTATAATTTTTTATATTCTTATTTTGAGCTTGAATTCAAGCACCTGACTTGGGGTCGTATCCCTGTTTCATTTTTTTCCTTTTGGTTGAATCTGGGTCAGGTTCATTCTTGTTGAACTAGTAGTATGTTCCATTGATTCTTGTGAAGTATGTGGATTTGGGTTGGCTTGAATAGAAATTTCAACTATTAAATATTGATTTTTCCTTTTTCATTTTACCATCAAGGGATGGGAAAGCTTTGTGTGTGTTTTCACTTTGAAAATAAATCATGGCCTCAAAATGGTAATTTACTACAATGTTACTCTATCTCTCTTTATTTGGGAAAACTAGAGAAACTTCTGCAGCTGATGTTATTAATATTTGGAATGAACGTAATGTTCAATTGTTGGTTTTTCTTGCTTTAGATAATTTTATTAATTGAGAGAGTTTGAATAACCATTTTAAATTTGTAGCTTTTACACTACCATTATTGTTCTTGTTTTTCTGTTGGGAAAAATTCATTTTTGGTTTTTGACTTTCATGTTACAGTCGTAGATATTGATTGTAATATCGATTAGTTATTTTTGTTTCAATGGTTGTTGGAGTTGAATGTTTTCTTGGATTTAAACAATCAAATTTGTCTCAGTTCTTTTCAATCCCAGTAAGTATACCTCTTTTTAGGAAGGAATAATGAGATCTTATCTCATCTTTATTTGTTGTTATCCTTTCTCTCTATTCTGAGGTAAGGTATTCACAATACCATTATATTCAAACCCAGAAGGAAGATATAAGTTATTTAATTTCTCTCTTTTCGTTCATTCTCTCATATGTATTACTCCTATGTAAGGAGCTGACCTGTTTGGTTTGTATTACGTTGAAGGATTTACAGGGTGGGTATTTGGTGGATAAATCTTTACTTTCTTCTCCTTGACTAATACGTTGGTAAGGATGTAATTTTTTTGATGGGTGACTAATTCTAGGTGCATGTAAATTGACTTCATCCTTTGTCAAATTCGTTGACATTGAACCTATAAATTTAGGCTAGAGTTTGAATCTAAACTTGGATTTAGTTTCTTAAAAATAAACTCTTACTTTCAGGTGTTATTGATTCATCCTAAATTTTTTCATAAAGATAATTGAGCTTAGCATTAGATATTCTAGGATGGAGTAAGTTAATGTTGTGTAATTTGAATTATTGTTCCATTATTATAATTCTATTTCTATGAATCATTGGAGTTGGTATCTTTTTTGGTTAGATGGAAGGAATCAAAAGATGAATCATAAATATCTGTAGATGAAATGTGGTAAGTGATCTTGTTGAAATATTACTTATCAGAAATAATTATTTTATGAGATCATCGACTGAATATTGATTTGATTACACCATGATTTTTTCTTGATGCTGATATGGATTATCACTTTGTTTCTCCCTCTTATGACTTCCTGTTCTATGATGTGAATTTTTGTAATTCTTTAACTATTTCATAAAAATAGAGTTCTTTTTATGAAACGGTTAGTTAAAAGCACATCATTTTAGTGCTTAGTGATTATCATTCTCAATTCACTAAACGAACCCATGCTAGCAATTTTTCCAGATGGACTTCGTAAGTGGTAAAAAGGGAGACACAATTTTTATGATGTTACTTTTGTTTACCAAAAGACTGGCTCTCTTATGGGAAATATGATTCATTATTAAAATGTATTGTTGGAAGGGAAAGTTGTAATTTTATAGAGATTATTGTTGTTGTTTGACACTAAATATGTCTGAAGTATTGGTACTTGCAATGTATGAATTCCTCCTTGATAAATGGAAAATCTTGTGGGTTTATCTATACTTGATGTGTCGTCTTTTTACATATTCAATGAGTTTTAGTGATATTCTTATCTTTGTTCTTTTATATTTATACTTCTGATTTGACCCATTTTAGGTTGAAATTAAATGAACTAGGTGGTAAGGGAGTTAGATATATTATCCCTTTATTTAAATGGAACTTATCAAGTTGTTATTCGAGGCTGATCATTTAATTAAATCAATATGGTTTATTAAAATGATGTTAATGGATGACCAAAACCATTATGATTACTTGGATAATAATAAGGGGTTACAAATGGAACCTATATTCTTATTAAGAAAGAGGAAGGCAACTATTCCACAATGATAATCAGTTTGTCTTAAAATCATTTAGAATAAAACCTAATGTCATCTTGGAAATAGGAAGATGTAATTTCTATTTTCTAATACGTTTTTTCTAATAAAAAAATTAAGGTATATATAAATATATAATAGTAGTCTTCATTTCAATGAATTCTATTATAAAAGAATTTGATTCAGAACTTAAACAAGCTAAGTCATGGTTAAGTTAAATAATCGAACCATATTGTTAGTATGTTGATTTTGTTTGTAAAAATGAATCCTAAATTAGGAATTTAATGAATAAAAAGAAATCTTCATGTTTCTTCAAAGCAATTACAATTCATTTAAATCTTGCAACCTTAATGGTTAATGAAAATAAGGATTCAACATGGCTGAAGTAATTAGACTTTAACTAAAGAAAAAAATACATAATTAAATTTTCTCTTGGGCATGTACATCAAGATGGGAAGACTCTGTCATATGTTGGCACACACCAACTGCAGCACCATACTTCAATGAAGAATTGGGTCTTCATGAGGATACTATGTTGTAGTTGACATGTCGTAACACCCTTAAGATTTGAATCATCTAGATCTACATAAACTTAGACTTGATATTAGTTATACTGTAAGTTAGGTTGGAAGTATGATCTAGTGTTGGGGGAAAACCACAATGACTTAGGGTAACTAAACACAAGGAATCGACTTAGGTCGATTGAGTATGTCTATGTACCCTTAGTCACCATGAGTAGCCTTCTACACTAGAATATGTTGTTAAAATTGGTTAGGGTTAGAACTTGAACAAGTGGACTGACGAGATTCAGTGAAGACCATTATAGATAACAAATTAAGTGGGGTGAAAGATGTATTCTATTTGAAAAATATGTCATCTAGGAATATTAACATGAATAGTATGTTGTAAATATTTGGCCAAAGTATTGTAACATGTTGGTTGCGTTGTCCTATGTCACCTAATTTTAAGAAGTGATATTTCAAATGAATATTGGTAACAAGTATTCAGATAGGTCTCTAAAACATAACACTTAACACCTCAAAAAGGGTATGAGACTAAGTATACCTAGTATACAATTTAATGAGTTAACATGAGAGATCAGTTTTTCACCAAGTGATGAAATGAGATATTAATGTTACACTGAGTCATTACAGTTGCATATGGTTATCTATTATGAGATTGATTGGCATGGGATGTGTTTTCTAAATTATGATTATTTAGAAAAGAGAACATTATAAAAATAAAAAATAAAAAATTTCCATTGTTTCTAAAGTCTTAAAATGGGAATGTTACTTCTCCATTATCCCACATTCACTAGAATGCATGCTTCTCCCAAATTGAAAAGCTTTAAAAGTAACCTAGTACAAAACTACCAATCTCAACTTTTACATACCATATTCTTGTAAGGTATTTAATATCTATTTACTTAATATAGTATTTTTATTATAAGAAGGCTTTCCAAATTGAGAAACCCCCTTACTTGAAAAAAGTAGTAAAAGAATATTCAAACATGGCCTTTTGGCCACTTTATGGAGACATTTTCCCATTATCAAACATCCTTGATCATGTGTGGCTTGTGTTCATGTATATAAGGAAATATTCACACATTGAAATCACATCTAATTATGAAAAGAGGTTATACATTCTTTATTTTTAATGTTTTGTGCAAGTTTATTAACTTTTTTCATGCTTTATCTTTATGTATTTGATTGAAGAATTAGGTGAGGATTTACTAAGTGTTAAGTCCTTTAATAATTATCTTAGATTCTTGAGCATGCATACATATTACATGCCCAGTTGGACACCCCTTTGTCTCATGTACATTTTTTAGTTTAGCTTTGTTTACTACTTTCATTCAAGTTCTTTTAGTTTGTTAAAAGTTTCTATATTCTTATGGATGTTTTTTGGTATTTGAGAATGTTGAGTGTTGTTTGCATGCAATGAAGAGGTGAAGTACTACCAAAATTTGATATTACAAAGCAAGATTCATGCTTTTTCACATTTTAAACTCATTTTTTGAGTTTTAAAGCTTTTAGTAGCCTCACCTACACAGTCAACGACCTCACTTCACTTGTCAATGACCTAGACTTGTAACTTTTTTGGATTTACTTTGTATTTTTTGCATATTTGACTGATGTTTTAGCATCCTTACCATGTGGTAACAACTTCATGATTATTAGCAATGATTTTTCTCACATCAGGGACCTAGATATACTTCGAAGTGACCTTGACCTATTTCAGCGGCCATGAGATATTCACTAACAACCTCACCCTGTTAAAAGGATTTTTAATTTTTATGAGATTTGAATAATATTCCATCCTTTTTCTACTATTTTATCACTATTTTTTAGCTTGAGTCTAAGTATTTCACTTTTTTTTATAAAAATTTTGCACTTACATGCATATTTATATCAAACTATGGGTATTTGTTACATGTTTTGAGATTGATGGTACCACAAATAAGTCCTTAGTGAGATGGAAGTGGTTTATAAATGGTTGGAAAGAGTAAAAAATTCATCAAAAATGATTTTTGGAGCGTAAAATTGAAGTAAGTTCACTAAACAATGAATTCTATGTTTTGTTCAATGACTTTTCCTTATTCATTACCGACCTTTTTCTTACTGGTAGCAGCCTTGCTTAGATTCATGACCTCGCCTTACCTAGTAGTGGCCTAGACCT
Organism: Taxus chinensis; assembly: GCA_019776745.2. NCBI lineage: Eukaryota > Viridiplantae > Streptophyta > Pinopsida > Cupressales > Taxaceae > Taxus > Taxus chinensis. The sequence goes on from CM034154.1 coordinate 315,399,831, forward strand.
ATTTTAACGGCCTTGTGCTTGTTGTCAGTGACCTCTCCATTTAGCATAATTGTTTTGTTAAATAACGACCTTGCTATATATGTTAGTGGCCTTACAACAAAGAGCTTAGTTTTTTAATTTCTCTCACTTTTTCATTGATTGCATTTCATTTCTGAGCTAATTTTGTTTTCAATAATACTTATTTTTGTGTATAGGTTGCCAAGCTCAATTTCCAAATACAAATTTCTAAAACAAATAAACCAATTAAACAAAAAAGACCAAGTTGTGTGAACATCATTTTTTCGTTATTTTACTTTGCAATTGGGTGGCTTTTTGCTTACAAAAATCACATTTTACTTCATGAGTGGCATACTATTATTGGATTGATCATATTATTAAACACCTAGGTTACTTGATGAAGGTTAAAAATAATGGATTAATCATTTCCTTAACCATTTAGGCTTCTTGCTAAATTATTATATATCAAATTAACCTTGTTTTAACCACTTTACAAGGGTGTTTGTTTCCCTTTGACATATTTTTCTTCTTGATTGTACCTCATCCTAACTGTGTATTATTTTTCCATACACCAAAAGGTGATCTTGGAAATCAAAAACAATTTTAAATTTAAAAAAAAAAAATTAGTAGGGTTCGGTGGTTAGGATGTCATTACCTAATCATTTGGACAAATCCCACTTGTTGGTGGGCTATATAATCTTCATGGGAAGTTTAGTCATTTTTTGGATAAGTAGGATTTCACTTTTACTTAGATCATATGAAGTGAAGGGTGCATTTTCCTCCAATACCTAGTCCCTAGACTGGATCCCACATGAATAGTTGTTGTTTTTGACCAAGCTCCACTAAAACAGATGGAGTGAAAGGGAGGGGGGATTTGACCCTTCGAACCACATATTAGACAAATGTTTTCTAATTTCACAGACTTGCACCTCACATACTGAAAGGTATATCAAGGATGCCTTAACAATTTGTTTAACCTACCTAGATGGACATATCTTAGGGATAGGCTATGATTGCTTGACTTCTCCCAAAAGCTATATTTGTAAAAAAAAAAAACCAAAGAGTGGTACTTAGCCCAAAATACTTGATTAATTAAAACTCATGAGGTGAAACTCTATTCGAGTTAAGACTTTTTTTCTAACTAGAAAACAAAGTGAAACTCTTTTGGAGTTAGACTAAAGGTGTTTTTATAAATCAAAATTTGACTCACCAAAACCTCACGAGGTGAAACTTTGTTCGAGCTAGGGACCTTATTTTGAAAATTAAATAAGGTGATGCTCTGTTTGAGTTAGACCAAGTGTTTTTTTTGCTAAAGGCCTAGAATTAGTCCACATTTTTGACTTTTCATATCAAAACAATAAAATAATGTTACTTTGCCAAATTTGAAACTTGTTTGTTTATATAAAATTTCATAAAGTGAAACTATGTATGAGTCAAAACCATATTTTAGTGATGTTGGAAAAATAATATTCTGGGTGGGAAAATTGTGGGATATCACCAACACTTTAGGACTAAGAATTTGTAATTGAATGGGGAAGCTCCATTTATTGGAAAAACACACACACACACACACACACACACACACACACACACACACACACACACACACACACACACACACACACACATACTACTCTAATTGCAGGGGTGGCCTTATGACCAAGGATCACACATGAATACTTCCCTATACCTATGGAAAAGTGCATGTGTGAGACACGAGGGAGGATTTTTGAGGGAGAAAGGTGAGGAGATAAAGTATGTGAAGGGATTTTATATTGAAAATAACACATGAAAAGTTATCCAACATAAAATTAAGAGTAGTTCCATGAATTCAATGAGAAGAAACTATGACACGATAAGAGGAACAAGATACAACCAAAAAAAAATTTCTTGCTTGATATTGCATAATTACAATTTCTCATAGTATGAAGTTGAGATGGAGATAGAAATTTTTAGACAAGGTATAGAAGAATTCGATTACTTGTTCCTATAGATAATATGGGAGCTAGTAAACACGAATAACCATTTCTTTACAATGAGGAGGTCATATACTTTTATATATTTTTAATTCAACCCTTCATGTACCCCCCACATAACCCTTCTTGCCTTTATTGAACCTCTGACTGTTTATCTTCCTAGGATGTGAGAAAATCAGTACCCTATTTATAAATCAAAAGGTACTTTTACAATTCACCATTAAAGTCACTTCAGTGAATAAGAAATATTACAATGATTTACTACAATGAATAATTAGAAAAGGGGGGAGAGAATATGAGGAAGAATGAGGATTAGAGAGAATAAATGGTAGAAGAGAGAGAAATACTCCAACCAATTGTTCCACGAGGAAGGAACACAAGTCAACTTGCTTTCACACCTCATCTTCATGATCTATCAACAAGTTCCCACAAGAAATTTATGAAGTTCAAAGGTGGTGACACATAAATTCTCAAAGAACACATCTCTACCTTGAACACATCATGTGGCATCATTGGAATCCAACACAAATATGTTGATGTGAGCTTGTTCATAGAATAAATCTAATAAAAAGTAGTGGAATGGTTTTATCTCCTACCATTTGGATCCATCACTAACTGATAAGACATCAAACTAGCTTTGAAGCAAGGTTTAAATCCATTAAATATTGTTAAGACCTCTTATTTAAGCTAGTTCAAATGAAAAAGAATCCCAATGAGACTATAAGGGACTTCATAAATTGCTACATTAGGTTGTTCGAGAGGATACCCCTTTAGGAGATGCCCTCTGATGGCAATGTGAAAAGATTCTTCATCAATTCTCAATTACATGAGGTGGGATTCATCCTTTGAAGAGTTCAACCAAGAAATTTGGGCCATGCCCAAGAAATCTCCATTAAAGTGGAAGATGACCTCAACTTATTTGTAAAAATGAAGAATGCAAATGGAAAGAAAAGGGGTCAATTTTCTAAGGAAGGTACCACTGGTTCTCTTGTTCAAAATTAGAAAATGAATCGAATGTAATAAACAAAAAAAATGATGTAAAACCTTCCTCTTAAAAATAAGAATAGGAATTAGATTGTTGGGGCACCCCAAAGGTTTTCCTTAGAAGCTCCACCCAGCCAAGAATTTTATACAACTTGGGATGATGAAGAAGATGACAAAAAATAAGAGGTGGGATGTGGAAACATCATGTAATTTGAATATTCATTTGATGAAGAATACTCGGTGACTGGTTACAAATATGTAGTGTTTACCCATTCTAAAGATCAAGTAAAAGAGGACTTATCTACTAATGAGAAATAAAAAATCAAATAATCCTCTACTGATTACTTTACAAAAGAAAACATCAAAAGGATGATCACTGCTTCCGTCTCCCGTGCAATCAACGAATAAGAATCCCAGAGTCACCTCATCTAAGTCTAAATACCCTCTTCCAAGTAAGTCTCCATATTACTCTCATGAAAAGTCAATTTCTAATGTTTTTTCTACCGTTTATAATAATGTGAGTAAAAATGCCAATAATGCTTTTCCTAAAACTAGTCAACCTCCTATTTCTACTACCTCCTCCACAGATTCCACTTCCTATGATTCCCACTTTGATATAATTGACCATATCAAAAAATATAAGATCCAAATCTATGAATATGAATATCTAAGAAGTCATCCTAGGAAATTTAACAAGCTTGTTCAATTTACCAAAGAAAACAGTTCTAAACCACCTTTTGTAAATACCAATCCTAGCAACACCATATCCCACTATTGGATCCCTATAATATTAACCAAGTATGAAGGCACGTGGGTGCACAAGGTCCCAGTTATGTAAAGGCGTGCAAGGAAAAATCACATGATATAAAGAGTTAAGGAAGCACATAGCTCACGTGACACACAAAAGGAGGCTCGGGACTTAGTCAATTTGGGTACCCAAGGCTGAACACATGAAAAGTGTGATCGGTTGCACATGGATAAGATGCCAGCATGTTGATAGGCTATCCCATGAAAGAGCATGCCCTAGATGGAATCTTCTATAAGATCTTCATGAGATGGAGTGGAAATCTTAGGCCTGGAGGAGCATGTTCACATAAAGGACCACAATCGACACTTAGAGTCAGATCTGAGGGCACTGGAATGTGAGTTGGCAGCATAGGAGAATTATAAATACATGTTCCTATGGAGTAAAATGTATCTCTATAAGTATGAGGTATAGAGGGTTAGAGAGTGAGTGGAGCTCTGTAGAATTACTGCAAGGGGATATTTATATTTAGGAAAGAATGCACTAAGCATGGAGTTGTAATTTTTCTTTTATGTTAGCTTAGTTACATAAATCTAGTGATATGCATGACTGCGGTCTACTCTCTGTGACTCTTTGTAATGAATCAATGAATATCATGACATTACCTGTTATATATAGACATGGATATCAATGGTTTTAATGCACATTTATCTCATATGAGTTCTCTTTCCTTTTATGCTATCTATGAATGCTTATATAATTCTTTATGTCATAATGCATGTTCTGAATTCTATTAAAGTACTCATTCTGAAGTGACTGCAAGGATCTAAAGGCCATTCTGAGCCCTATGGTTCTTGCTTTTCTTAACTTCCCTCCTAAAAAATCTTACACTAATCATAGATGATGCTTCCTACTAAACTCACATAAAAGAGAGACTCAGTACCTGCACGTGCCTCGGGTGAGTTCTCAGCTTCTGCTGGGTGATAGGTCGGTGTGCATGGGGTTCCTTCCTTTTATAATGGGAGTAAAACTAACTACATCTTGGTTCTATTGTTGGGACCTCTTTTCAAAGTTGTAGTGGAATATAACATACATCATGATCTATGTAATGAGTAATGACAAAGCGGTTGACATTGGAAAATGTTAAATCTTGGTTCAAGAGCAAAAAGGATGAATTTTCTCAGAGATACAACACTAGACCTGAGTTTAATACACGTAGATGGGTAGAAGAGAACCTCTACCATGATCTGTATGAGACCTTCTTTTGCTACTTCCTAGTAGAACTATATGAATGGCTTTCAGCCTATACATCTAGATCTAGTTGCCATTATGGATCACATGTATGGCTCGAAGAAGAATACCAAAGGTTGTAATATGCATATCTAACGTGGACCCATGCCATAGATCATTGGTGGAGAGGAGTACTGACTAGTTACACTCAGGAATACACCATTTCCACATGTTCTTGTCCGAAGGTTGCTGAATTTGAATTTCTGCAAGAACCTAGAGGAATGTTTCTATGTGTTATTCCTCTAGCTATGAAGATATTTATGGTTACCATGAGTTTAGAGGCTTTCCCAATGGTTGGCTAAACCATTTTGAGTGCTGGGTAAGGGAGCTTGGGTGGAGGAAGATGGTAGATATCATGATAGAAAAGGAGAGGGAGGAAAAATGTCTCAAGTATAGTGAACCACATGAAAGGGAGATTGCTAGATGATGTGAGGATACTAGTGTGATGGATCTATGGAGACAGACATTGTGGGAAGGAGTTCAAGTTCACGTGGAGGACATGGAACTTGAACAGTCAATACTACCCCATATTGGCAAGCATGTGAGGGAGACCCCTTCGGCTTCTAGTGAGAGTCCATCACACAAAAAAAGGATATTCATTGGTGCATATCTAAATCCACCCAGTGACTAAGCCTTGGTGCTTGGTTTGCCCAATCTAGGAAGAAGTGTTATTGACCCAGTTGATATCAGTGAAAGAGAAAGATCCACACCTAAGAGGTATAATTTTTCAGTTCCTTCTTCTATGGCTTAACATATTCTAGTATTTAGAGCAGTCTTTGGATAAGGGTCAAGTATACAAGCTTTCGGTCTCACATTAGGGAGTGGCATGGGACAAATTAGTGGTAGTGGGGTGCTATCACTGACCATCGGTGCACAATTCAGTGGGATTGTGGAGGCGCTTGGCATAACTCCTACAGGACCTATTGGACCGAGTGGTTCTAGTGGATCTAGTGGCTCTAGAGGCATGGGACCTAGTGGATCATGCAGTGGAGGAAACACTGGTGGGAACCAAGGATCAGGATCAGGAGACATGGACCCCAGCCACCACCTCAAGTATTCTTTGAAATGTCTCTACATTTACCAGATTACAGGGGCATTGAGGATGCAACAAAACATGCTCACAAATGTGAGCAGCTATGGCACACGAAGGGTATCGCAACATCAAAATGAAAGGATAGTCAGTTTGTAACCACATTGCAAGGGTGTGCACATAGCTGGTATAGAATGTATGACCCTCATCAAATGGTGGTGGACTATACTACCTTAAAGAATGCATTCTTGGCAGAGTTCTACACTCTTGAGTTTGAGCAGAAGAGCATCAATGCTTTCAAGGAAATTGAGCAACGAATGGCAGAGAGTGTGTGGGAGTATGATGCGCACTTTAAAACTCTCTTGTCTAAATTATCATATGATATCCATCCTTCTTATCATGCACAATGGTTTGTTGGAGGATTGATCACCGACCTACGCGAAGCAATAGAAGCTGCCTTGCGTGCCGAGGCTTTTGGTAGTATTGATACTAGCAATATCCCATTCTTGGAGGCTTTTGGTAGTATTGAAAAATTGTCTTTGAACTCATTCCATGAGACTTGTAATGGTTTGTGGTACATAGATTGTGAAATAGAGGGGCACGTTATGGATAATTAGCCCCAGAGGACAGTACATGATGTGACAGTAGATTATGAGATCTGTCATGGGGACCATGATGCAAGTAGATGTCCCTTACTACAATGTGTGATCAGGAAGAATATATCTTGTTATTAAAAAATTTTCACCTCCACAACCCATGATACTAAGGACTTTAGGCTCATTGATTAGATCCATGAGGCCATTAATCATGGGGTGCACCAAACTAGCATTGCCAGTGGTCCTAAAAATTATTATCACCGTTATGAGGAGCACGCAGATGGAGGCACATGTGGAAGAGGTTTTTGAGGAGGATCCCATGGTCAAGGTAACCACAGAGGAGGAAGGAGTGAGTTCCCATGTGGAAGATGTTTCAACTGTGGATATACAAAACATTATAACCATGAGTGCCCAGACCTGTTACAGTGCTCATGGTGTGGAAAGAATCATAAATATGAGGAGTGCCTTGAATTATTTGAGCATATGAATCAACAACACTAGAAAGACAAGGGTGCTGTGATGGTCAGTATCAAGAAGGTAGGCATACAATGGATGCCTCAGGTAACATGGGACGTAGTTTTGGAACCTATCTTGGTAACAATAAGGGTAGAAGTCACATGTACAAGGGAGGTACCAAGACAGAAGACCCTGGTTATGAGGGAGGAGGTCGTTCATGGAAAATATCCAGACCCCGCACATCAAAGGGAGATATATCAGGACACCATGGATGTTATTCAAGGCCTACAAGGGGAGATCCAGAGTCTAGAGGAGAAATCTAGGAGGGAGGAACAAGGAAGGAGAGTTTAGGCATAAAAGGATGACCTAGATGAGGTCAAGGAGGTGTGTAAAATGCTAAGGTAGGAGAACATCATTCCTTTACTAGGATCCTAGTTAAGAGAGAAGGTACCATGCACTAGAGAAGAGCACAAGAGAAAGGTCTTGCACACAAACCTTCCCCCGCATAGCCTCAACTAAGATAAGGAGATTACATTGAATGTAGTTTTAGATGGATGGTTCTTGACCAATATTCTCATTGAAATAGGCACAGAGGTTAATGTTCTGACTTTGGATGCATGGCATCATATGGGGATACCTACATTACAGCCATCTTTGAATGTGTTGTATATGGAAAAAAAACTAAGGAAAACTTACTTTCCCCATAGAGGATACATCTATCCCGTTGTCATGTCAACAGTAGGTGTGAAAGAAAACCTTCCATTAATATCCCCTTAGGGATATAAAATATGACTAATTATCTTTGGTTATGTGTTACCACTCACCTATAGCCCACAAGTTCCTATCACTTTTCATGTGCTCCCTTTCAGGTGCTTACCCCCCAATCTAGTTCAAACCTAATCTATTCCATATACAGGGTACTTTCCTATGTTTTGAGTATATTTATTTTATTTTGGTCACTACACCCAGGGTCACATTTTGTTTATCTATACTTCGATCACATCTATATTCATCCATTGGGATAATATAATCTAATATCACATCTATATCTTTTCCATCAATGTCTATCACCTTATCATGATACACCCTTCTAATCTGAGGTTCATCTACTCTAATCTAGGAATGCATAGTCAAAATGAGTAAATCAGCCACCTAATCTAGCATCTGAATCATCTGATCACATGGATCTAATGCAATATAATGGGATGGTAGTTGACATCCTATCGGTGATCATATATAATACATCAGGAATAACATCTAATCTAAATCCACCATGGATAATTCCAGAACTACCCAAGTTTCCAGGAGGAGCCATTCCCTGAGATCTTTCTGCAAACATCTAAGTTAAGCTCACATTTATAGGATCACAATTGATATAGTTGTGATATGTTACATTTCATCTATACATAATATCAATATGGATCATCATTATCTAATCATGGTCTAATCCACCACATCTAGGATCTAGGCATCCAGAGTGGCACTATATCGTAACACACTAATCCATATGCTATCACATCATATCTAAAATAAAAGTCACCCATCCATGATCACAGGACTACCATGGGAATAATCCTAAATCAACATCCATCATCTAGGAGTGTGACATGGGTCTAGATAAAACATTAAAAGAATATTTTCCATCACATCCATCTAATATACTCAAGTTGCATTCTACCATGGAGGGTCATGATAAAATGCATAATATATATCATTATCAAAATGTGTATACATCCGCTAGAATAGGACATTAGCAAGAGCTCACAGCTTACCTTATCTCAAACCTTCTGAATATCGGAGTACTAAGCCATTCGATGATCAAAATCTTATAGGGTATCAACGTGCCATACCATGGGGGATGGTGACAGGATGTAGGTTAGACACTCTAAACAAAATTCCCAGGTGCACTAGGTCCTAGTGGCATGTGTCTCACCTTTTTGTTAGATTGTTTCTTTGAAGTGTTGACGAAATTAGATAGGGTAATGGGCATAGGAGGAATACCTGTTCAAAATGTCAGTTGATGGGTTGTTACACGTGCGTATGAATTTTGAATCCACATACTAATCGTGAGAGCTTCCATTTGGCTAGGAGGAACTACCTGTAACGAAAACAAGACCACCAAAAGGAATTAAACAATATGGGCAGTGAACTATGCATAGCATAAGCTAGATCTGGGAAGTATGATACTTCCTAGATGGCTAACAGTTCACTATTTTAAACAATTCAATGTTGTAAACAAATTGATTCCTATTGTTATTTTGAAATGATTTAGGTATCTCACTTAATAACACAATAAGAAAATAGATCTAATCTAACATGCTAAGCTAGAATAGAATCTAAAGGTCAAATGATTGGTTCTAGGTCTCTGCAGGTCTGAAAAAGGTCTCAGGTAGGTGACAGGTGAATGAGGGTGAGATAAAATTAGGTGGGTAGGTATTTGTTCAGGGCTGTGTGGGCAAACACAGAGACCGGTGTCGGTCAGGGGTGACTGACGGTGGTTAGGTATAATCGGTGCCAATTATTGTGAGATCTGTAAATGTCACAGAATGGGCTTTTAATCTCCTTTATGATTACACAAAGGACTTTGGTTGGTCGGGACAGACGTATTGGGTGACTGGAGTAGGCTTTTGCGAGGTTTTAATGGGTCTATAGAGGTGGAAATATGGAGAAGGTCAATAGAGGAGCAAGATAAACAAATGGATGATAAAATGATGATGAGATTGAAATAACCAGGAAAGTATGATGTTGTACTTACTTGGATTCCATGTCCCTGAAGGCCTGTGTGTGAGGGATAGAGGTGCTGATGATGGGTTTGAAGGTTGCAAGTGATCACCAACTAAAGAAAAGCTTCTACATGGGCTGCATGTACACTCCTCTTTACTTGGATAGATCAGATCATGGTTGGGATGGCTATGTAGGAGAAGATGCTCAATCTTCTTCCTTAGATGTGAATTTTCACTGGAATTGGCTCTCTGAAGATGTGTTATCTCTCTGAGATGTGTTCTTGTTCATCAACTTTCTCTAAAATTTTTCTTCCAACTTCCAAGTTCCAACCTTAATAATAAGATTATTTTGGGTTAAAATGGGTAACCGACGGTGGTCTTGCTTAACCGGTGACGGTTAGGGGTAACCGAAGTCAGTTAAGGTGGGATTTCCTAGGTTTACTAAACTTACGGAGATCCTCCTGATTTCCTTGGATATCTTGTTTCGTTATCCCATAGATTAGACTGGGAGCTTCTTGTGAGCATGCGGGATTGTGGTTAGAGGAAATGTAGGCATTGATTTTTAGGATTTAGGTATGTCTTAGTTAGTTATGGGAACATGCTAAGAATAGGTATTATGTTGAGTTGGCTTGGTGAAGTGTCTAAGTGAGCTGTATGTGTAGATATTATTTAAATAATATATTTAAATAATAAATATAGTGAGGATAATGCATTAATTTAATTAAATTAATTAAATTAATATTAGTGGAGTGAAGGGGGCTCATGGCTAGGTAAACATAATAAAGGGTGCTTATATGTCGAGGGATGAAAGGGGAGTCTGACCTAATTTTAGTGTCTACATTTTACCTCTTTTTGTTACATAGCTTTTTTTGGTAAGCAATGCTAACAAAAATAAGATGTGGTTGCCCCATGTGAGGGTGAAGGATATCCCCCTCAAACCAGGAACTGACGACGTAACAGGAAGAAGCGACGAATGGTTTGATAAAAGGTAAATGTGAGGAAAAGGCAAGTGGGTACAGGGAAAATGGGGTGAAAGGTCCACTCGAGAAATCTAGGTAATGGGTCAAGGTCACTGGTAGCAAAAATCAAATGCACACACACATATAAACTACAACATGCTACCGGGTTGAAAATTAGGAAAACTCTACATCGTCTAAGGTCAATAGGTCTATCCAAACAAGGGTGAAGTGAATCTGGTATCCAAGGTATAACATATGGTCAGGAAACATGACGTAGGTTAGGTGTAGGAATGTTTAGGTATGTTCCAATACTCTAAAGGTAGGGTCAGGATAAACGCTCACAACAATAGGCTAGGTGAGGTCATTAGTTCAATCAACACAGGTAATAGTGCCATAAGGTATAGCAAACAAATGAGGTCAAAGGTCATTAGTGACGGTCCAGGTCCAAATATCTAGGTCACGACATGGGTAAGGCCGAGGTAGGGGTAAAATAATGAGTCCTCAAAGGAGGACAAATGGAGATAGTAAATGATGAGGTCAGGAAAGGTAAGGTAATGGGTTTAGTAAAGGTTGGATGGGGTAAAGGAGAAAAATATGGGCAATGTGTAGGTTAGGTTGACCAATGGAGGTCATGTATAACCGACGTTGGTATAGGAAAATCAATGACGGTAAGGTAGGGCATGAGACTGATGTCGATCAAGGGGAACCAACATCGGTTAGGTCATGTTTTGTATAAAAATAAAAAATCTACATTTTTAATATTCATTTGTAAATTGTAAAGTGAAGAAAGGGAAAAAAAAAGAAAAGTGAGAAAAGCATCCAGAGGAAACGGGACAGTGAGCTGGCAGTGTGATTTGACTGTGGTTGGGTTGGTGAGTAGCAGGTCAACAAGATCTTAGTGAGGGATTCGATTGGTCAGAGGGTGTGGGTATATATTCGGTGATGGTAGAGGTTAGAGAGGGCTCGGGTGGACCACCAGCATAGTGGCCAAATGTGCCACCGAGACGGAAACAGTGCAACGAGGTAAGCGCCTAACTCTATAGGGAGAATTAGATAGATTAGACATTGTAATAGTTGTTATTGGTAGTGTTTTGTGGGGTTTTGTTTTGTGGTGGGTGGGCAAAAGGCAAATGTGGGTATGGGGGGAAAAATGGGGAAAAAAGAGGGGGGAGGCTAGGAAAGTGGATAGGTGGGGTGGGTAGGGGTTTTGGGGTAGTGTAGGTCATTATAGGTGGGGTAAAAGGGATAGGTGGGAGGGTTTACAAAAAAGGGAGGGTTTGGGAAGTCACAAATTTTTCCGCAAAAGTGATCAGTGTCAGTCGGGTAGAACTGGGATCGGTCACCTAACAGGTGACCGATGCTGGTTACATGGTAACCATGGTCAGTCAAGGTGAACTGGTATTGGTCACAAAATAGGTGACCGATGCTAGTTTAAGGGTGATAGGAGTCGGATAGGATGAACCGGCACCGGTCGGGATTTTAGGCACAAGGGTCTAAAAGTGATGTAGGCTAGGGGGTTAAGGTTGATAGGATAAAAAAAGGTGATGGGTAATGATAACTGATGAACATGGTCATGGTAAAGGTAGATTAATGTTATGTGTGGATTGGATGCATGGGAGGTCACAGTTACATATGTGGGACAAGGTTTTACTGCTGTTAGTGACGTTGCATGACTTAATGATCCCTTTGGAGCTGTAGCATGTGGAGGCAGTGTGATTGAGTGGTATTCAATGCTACCGACATGTTTTTCGGAATCCCAGTTTGATGGTCGCACTCATCGATAGATGGGACTCTGCGACCAACACGTTCCACCTTCTGAAAGGTGAGATGACTATCACTCTGGAGGACATGTTCTAAATATTGCGGTTACCTGTATTAGAGGCCCAGGTGTACTCTATCTCCTCTGAGGCATTAGAGGAGCTGATCAAGACCATGTTTGGCGAGGGGGTGACAGAGATGAGATTCCATAGCACCAGTTTGATTTATGACAAAATGTACCTAGCCTGTCCAGATGAGACGAGACTAGTGGTTTTATTGATGGAGGTAGTGTGCTGCTATACACTGCCTGATTCAAAGGGTGGATGTTTTCCCCACTCATTGATGGGGGTGCTCCATGATATGATGGTGCATGAGACATAATTTTCCTGGGCACTAACATTCTTGGTGCAACTATATAAAGAGATGTGGGCATATGGGTGGTTGCGCAAGTTTAGCATGTGATGTACATTTATACTACACTGTTTGGTCTATGAGAACATAGTCTGTGTTTGACCTATAGTGATGCCCCAAACAGATGCATTCCCAGCGAGATTTGTGTGGTTAGGATATAGGAGATAGGTGCTAGTGGTAGGAGAGTGGAGGTCAGATAGGCCGACATATGATGTGGCCCATTTTTGGTAGCTGTTGGAGGGGTTGTTCCGAGTGGACATTATCTGGAGGCCATATGTGGGATTCCCCTCATATAGGCACATACATGAGGAGCTAGCTGAGTTCCAGCTAGAGAGTTGGCTACATGATTGCCACACTAGGGAGGATGAGATGATCTTGGTAGAAAAGGTCCGACAGCAGTTTTGGCTTGTACAAGATATCCCTCGGTCCTTCCCATAGTATCAGAGAGATGATGTGGAGAGGCCTCTACCTCTACCATAGCCTACAGTGCCTATAGGAGAGGAGGACCAACTAGTGGATTGGTAGGTTGATGATGTCGGATGCACAAATATTTATAGGAAGTGGTGGGTGGCTTAGTTATGAGCCATACCACCTAGACTAGGGAAGATTAAATTAGCTACCATGACAGTGTAGAGAGACACCCTATAGGGGTAGATAGCGATGCTAATCAAACAAATAGGTATACTACAGACACAACTGGAGGGGTCAGAGGAAGAGGTAGCAGAGCTACAAGTACATGTGGCTAGTCTGCAGGCCCAGATGGTGGATGGAGGGGGTGGAGGAGATGGAGGAGATGGAGATAGGGATGGTAAGGTGGCAGCCCTTCAGGCTCAGGTGGCATGTTTACAGGGCTAGTTGGCCACATCCCAAACATAGATTAGGGCCTTACGGGACCAAATACAAGCACAGGGGCAGGGGCACCACCATAGGCATAGGGATAAGGGGCACCACCACATGCGTAGGGAGCTGGTCCCAGTTCACAGGCTAGTGCAGGGTAGGTACAAGGGTTGAGACCTATGGGACCACCATAGACTGTGCCTATATCCAGGTTACAGGATGTCATAGGTGAGGTTTGATACAATCAAGACCATCTCATGGCAGTCGGGATAGACTTCCTCTCTTACTGAGAGTACAGGGAACAATAGGTGTCTAGTCAGAGGACAAGATCCCACACACATAGTGTGGAGAGCATAGGAGGTTAGCAATCTTTGAGGCCTGATCAGGGAGATCCCACCAATGCACAATGACCAGAGTGAGGTGATGTGCTAGCAGGGACACAGGAGGCTGAGGGTGCAGGTGACACGGAGATGGAGGACATCCAGTGAGATGTCTAATATGTGACCACCCAATTTTGATGTATATTAGTGATTATTTGATATATATGTCAACCTGCGTGCCAAAGATAGTTGTATTTTTGATCATATACCGGCCTGCATGCTGAAGAAAGTGAGGATGTTTGAATGATTGTTGTATATTGTGAGCATATACTAGCCTATGTGCCGAATATTTTTTTGTATGTATTCATTCATTCTTTGTGTATATATGAGACTGGCCTGCATACTGATGACATTTTGTATTGTATATCGGCCTGCGTGCCAACATTTTTGAGATGATGGCCATGATGAGAGAGACATTTATTTTGAGATACACATTTATTGATTTATATGATGAGATTCATGGTATTTTGTGTATGTTAATATATTTATGAGATATTGAGTGTTTGGCTTGTGTTAGATGAGATATGGATGTGTTACTTTGATGTGGTTTGAAATTACGTGAGTTAGGCATGATAGAGGTAGGTTGGTGTAGGAATGGGCATGGAGTGAGTCAGGTTTTCTTAGGCATGATTGAGTCAGGTCATAGGCATGGATTGAGTCAAGTTAGTTTAGGCATGGATTGAGTCAAGCTATAGGCATGGATTGAGTCAAGTTAGTTTAGGCATGGATTGAGTTAGGTTAGTTTAGGCATGGTTGATTTAGGTCATAGACATGGTTGAGTCAGGTTGGTTTAGGCATGGTTGAGTCAGGTCATAGGCATGGATTGAATCAAGTTAGTTTAGGCATGGATTGAGTCAAGTTATAGGCATGGATCAAGTCAAGTTGATGTAGGCATGGTTGAGTCAGGTTAGTGTAGGCATGGTTGAGTCAGGTTAGTGTAGGCATGGTTGAGTCAGGTTAGTGTAGGCATGGTCCATTATGTTGGTAATGAATGATATTATGGGTCATGTGGGAAATGTTTTATAATCTATGCATAGTGATGATAGAGGGAAGGTAGGTGTAATAAATGTACGCTATGGTAAGAAACTTATTATGTATGTGGCTTAATTTCCAATTTTGTTAGAAAAGGGGAACTAAGTGAGATGTGATGTAAATGGTGAGTTAGGTATGGTTAGTGAATTGGTTTAGGGTAGATAAATGGCCTATCTAACCTCCAAGGGCCCCATGCGCTCGGAGTGGTGCCTACATAGTCCCGACGAAAAAGGGACCTTAGGTCGATGTAGTTCTCCCATGAGCTAGGGAAAAATATAAAATGAGTTAGTAGGTTTGTGGGCATGTTATGGGTTTAGGTTTAATAGGTGTGGGTAGATTATAGGTAGAATGATGTAGGTGAAGGTGATTATGGTGAAAGGGGAAGACTACCCCAAAGGTAAGCATCGAGTACCAAGTCTTGTATAAGGTAATCAAAATGTAAACAAAGATGGTTAAAAGATAAGAGGGGGACAATAAAGCCACTTGATTGGGTAGGACCATACCTAGTAGATCATACCTTAGAGGGGTGATGAACACAAGACCTGAAAGACATTGCATGATTAATGGTTCTATGGTGAAGGTAGTCAAAGGATCACCAAATGTCCAAATTCCAAGATGTCCCTTGAGGTGATTGAGGAAATGAGAGTGGAAATGGTAAGGTGGGTGAAAGGTAGGTAATTTTATATGTTTTAAGTGACAAGTATTTTGGGCAAGAGGTCCAAGGTCACAATGGGAAAGTTCGTGACTAAAATTTTTTTGTTGAGATAGGCTAATCGATGTAGGAAGTCTATATGGGATAAATAATATGGTACTCCTTGACATCTTCGTGAAGTTGATCAATGTGTGAACCTTTGGTTTCTCTCTCTTTTTTTTTTGAAAGCTTCACATAGATGTGCTTCAAGGGAACAGTCTATTTATAGTAGAAACTTTGTCAAGAGGAAGATGTTCTTTTGGGGGAGTCATCTTTATATTAGAATTTTGACTCAAGGAGTTTGGTCCCATTGGAGGTCTTTGAAATCATGGACAAGACCAAGGTGAAGGATAGGACTCTTGTTCAAAAGTTAAGTTGGAACAACCATGATATCTCATCTAAAGGTAGATGAAAAGTATCCATGAGGATCATGCTATGTGTAGTGTCGTGGTACACATATTCAAGAGAAGATAATAAGTGATGGGTACTCACATGATTCTTGTTTAATCATTAGGGAGATATATGAAGTGGATATTTCTCAAGGGATGAGCCTGTAAAGAGACAAAGGGTGAGGTAGGACAATGAGTCAACAATAGAATGGTCGAAGATGTAATGCATTAAGGGGCTCAGGTTCGGGTTTACCCTCAAGTGAGGACAAATGATAGGCACCTGATCCATTGGTATGAGTTACGATGTATGGTCCAAGCCAATTAGGATTGAATTTTCCCCATTTAATTTTTTCTGCTTTGGTTACATGTTGATTTTCTTTCAAGACAAGGTCACCAACTTGGAAGGTTTGTTCATGAACACGTTTGTCATAAGTGTGTTTGATACTTTGTTGGTAAACTTGAAGGTGATCTAGAGCGTTAAGATGACACTCATCTAATAACTCTAGTTGTGCTAAATGGTCCTGCAAAAAATTCATCATCAGTAAGCATATCATGGAGAGAAATATGGAGTGAGGGAATCTGGACTTTGAGTGGTAGAACAACCTCTGTACTATAGACCAGGGAAAAGGGTTTGGCCACAGTGGAAGTGCGAATACTAGTGCGGTATGCCCATAGGGTAAAAGGAATGTGCATATACCAATCCTTTCCAGTATCGTCAACCACTTTCATGAGAATTTTGTTGAGGGTTTTTTTAGTGGATTCAGCTTAGCCATTGGTTTGTGTGTAATAAGGTGATGAGAAACTAAGCTAAATGCCGAAAGTGTCGCAAATTTTTTTGTAGTGTTTTGTTTTTGAATTGTTTTCCATTATTAGTGATGAGGTGATGAGGAACACCAAAGTGAGAAATGATGTGATGGTTAATGAGCTGACATATTTTCTTGGCTTTCATGGAGATTAGTGGTATGGCTTCCATCCATTTTGTGTAGTATTCGGTAGCAGTTATAATCCATTGATGGTTTTGGGAAGAATGAGGATCAATTTCTCTGACAAGATCTAAAACCCATTGAGAGAAGGGCCAAAGGTCACGAGCAACCTGTAAGGCATGAACAGGTATATGATGAAGGTTGGAATGTTGTTGGCATTTGACACAACATTTGACATAGTCGCAAAAATCATGGTTAAGGGTCAGCCAATAATAGCCTAGGTGAAGAATACGCTTAGCAACAGCAAGGCCACTAAAGTGACCTCCAAATATGCCATCATGAACCTCCTTAATGCTATAAGGAATTTCAGAACTTGTGAGGCATTGTAAGAGAATACAATCAAAGCCGTGCTTATAGAGGAGTCCCCCCAGAATGATGAAATGAGAGACCTTTTTAAGGAAGGTGCATTTTCTGTTATGGGTGAGATCAGGAGGTAAGATGGAGAGGGAAAGGTAATTGGTGTATTGTTTATACTAAAGGTCACTCGGGTCAGGGGTGTAGGTTTTGATTGAGTAAACATCAAGAGGTAAATAAGAAGTTGAATGGAGATGTTGTAAGGTGAAAAATATTTTAGAATCGGCAGGGGAGGCGGGTATTTGGGAAGCTAAACAGGCCATGGTATCTGTAAATTTGTTGGTTGAATGTGGGATGGTTTGAAGGGTGTAATGATCAAAGGTGGTCAAAATTATGTCTACATAATGTTTATACTTTTGAAGTATCTCATTATGAAATTGGTACATAACATTGACTTGGTTTATGACCAATTATGAATCACCAAATATGTGGATTGATTTGACATCTAGGGCATATGTGGCTTGGATACCTAATACGAGTGCTTCGTACTCAAAAATATTATTGGTGAATTCAAAGTCTATTTTGAAAGACAAAGGCATGGGTTCTAAATCCAGAGGAATGAGGATAAAACCAGCCCTTCCCCCATGCTAACACTTGGAACCGTCAAAGAACCATGTCATTTGGTAAGGGGGTTCGTCTAGGGAAAGAGTAGCAATTGATTTATTAGGAAAGTCAAAGTTAGAGGGTTAGTCCCTAAAAATAGGTGCATTAGCTAGTTGGTCAGTGATAGCATAGCCCTTGATTGACTTTTGGTGAATGAATTCAAGGTTAAGATCAGCTAAAAGCATAACCCATTACACAATGCACTGATTTTGATAAGGTTTAGCATACATGAAGTGTAAGGGATCGGTGTTGGTCATGACATAGGTTTTGTGGTTGAGTAGGTAATGGCGGAGTTTGGTGGAAACTAAAACTAATGCTAAGAAAATTATTTCTAGATGGTTGTATCTAGTTTCATAGTCCAAAAGAGTACAACTTATGTAATAAACCGCCTGCTCCCTGTGTTGTTCATTGTGATGAGAGAGCATGGCTCCCAAGGAATGATCGGTAGTTGATATGTATAGGTAAAAAGGTTGATCATATTTAAGTGGAATAAGTATGGGTGGTTGGAGAAGGTATTGTTTTAGGGCCTCAAAATCTTTGTGACAGTCATCATCCCAGTTAAAGGAGACACCCTTCCTAAGTAGATGATGAAATGGTTAACACTGATCAGATAATTGTGAAATGAAACAGTGAATGGACTGTAATTTACCTTGTAGGCAATGAAATTCCTTAAGGTTAGTGGGTGGAGGAATTTCTGGAATGGCCTTGACTTTAGCAGGGTCAACTTCTATACCATAGAGGGAAATAATAAATCCCAAGAGCTTTCCTGAGAGAACTACGAAGACGCACTTTTTAGGTTGAAGGTAGACGTAATATTTAATGAGGTGCTCAAAGATGGTTTCAAGGATGGTGAGGTGCTTAGTGTGACATTTAGATTTGGCCAAGAGATCATCCACGTAATCTTCCAATATGTGATGCATGATATCATGGAATATGTGAGTCATAGCACGCTGATATGTAGCACCAGTGTTTTTAAGGCAAAAAGGCATGACATGATAGCAAAAGGTTCTTTAAGGAGTAATGAATGTGATCTTGTGCTGATCTTCTAGGGCAGGAAAATTTTGGTTATAGCCTAAGAATCCATCCATGAGTAAGAGAATTTTTTGACCAGTGGTGAGGTCAACTAGTTGATCAATACCAGGAAATGGAAAGTCATCTTTCAGGTAGGCTAGGTTGAGGTCACGGAAGTCCGTGTAAATGTGGAGTCCCCTTGTTGCTTTAGTAATAGGGACAATGTTACAAATCCAATGAGGATAATCAATCGGTAAGATTAAGGAAACTGAAAGAAGGTGCTAAAGTTATTCTTTGACAAGAAGAGTAATGCGAGGGTGCATTTTCCTCAGCTTTTGTTTGATAGGTTTGGAATCAGGAATGGTTATGATATTGTGGACCACAATGCTGGGGTCGATACTGGGCATGTCTGTGTAAGACCAAGTGAAAGCTTGGTTATGATCTCGGAGAAAAGAAGTGATGGCTTCCTGTTCAATAGCATCTAAATATTTGCTGATCTTTAAGATGTGTGGGTCATCCTAAGTATGAATGTTGATCTCAATAGTCAATTCATTCAACATGGTTTTTGTCTTAGAGGGTAACGACCAATGAATATATGAGTCTTATGCACCAAGGTAGGTGAGTATGGATTCATCATTCTGACATTGAACAATGTTAATTGTAGGTGTATTGTCATCGATCATATCAAGATATAGGAAAGGGAGAGTGGAAGGGGCCTCTCCTTCGTGTTGGTAAGTCAAAAGCCCCAAGGAAATGGTGTTTATGAAAAAAAATATTAGGGGGGATAGAATCAGGATCCATCAACTCTGTCAGTGAGGGTGGTGATGAAGGTGGAGTGGGTGAAGGTGGTGATGAAGATGAAGGTGGAGGAGGGCTAGGGTGTAACATCCTCATTTTAGTACATTAGAAAAAGATTTGTTTTTTGTTTTTCTAGTTCTAAATACATAATTTAGAACTCATAGATCATAACAATCATTCGTATAACAGATAACCATATGCAACTGTAATGACTTGGTGTACCACCGATCTATTCATTCCATGACTCAGTGAACTACCAATCTATTCATGTGTATCATAGAGTTGGTGTTTTCATCTTAACAATTCACTCTTGTGGTTCTCTTCCCTAATCTGGGATTTCAGAATGCTCTTTCAAAGGAACCTATCTGAATAATTGTTACCATTATTCATCGGCATCATGTCCCTTAGACTAGGTGACATAAGACAACGCAATCAACCACTTGTGATACTTTGGCCAAAGATTTGAAACATGCTAACCATGTCTTATATTCCTTGATGACATACTCATCATTCCAAAATACGTCCTTCACCCCATTCCAATGTTATATAGATCGTCTTATACTGACTTCTGTCAGTCCCCTTGTCCCTAGTTTTCACTCCAAAATGGGTTAATAGCATACACATGTTATAAGGATGCCCTTGGAGACTAGGGTAAGCTGACATATAGGATAAACCACTGTTAACCCCATGTGTCAAGGTACTTTGACTCCCAAAGGGCTACCTCATAACCTATTTATGGTCCTAACCAGTCCCAAAGGAAAATCTGGATCAAGTTTCAGGTGTAAATCTTAACGATCAATGAAAAAGGGTGTTGTCATACACCACATGCATTGTTGTATCCTCAAGAAGATCCTAATATTCTCAAAGGTACAACCCTATAGTTGACATGTGTCAACATCCTACAATAGTGCGTCGATAATATTTACATAAATTCAAGAAGTTACATAAGTTGAGTTCAATTTCACAGAGAGAAGTTTACTAAGATTTGAGACCTCATCAAGGTGTTCATCGGTTCCAAATAATCCTAGATTCCTCATAAAAGGACAACAGACCTATGTTCCCTCATAAGGAAACTAATTAAACCTGTAAGGGTTCATATCAACCCCGAAGACTGAAATATATCAGACTTATTACTATAAGACATGATTATTTAAATCCATCAATTCCATTGCTTTGACTTAGATCATTGTCAGGGACTAATAGAATAATCATCCTGTTTTAGCTACATATCAAGGCATAGTTTAACCTCAACTTCCCTAAAAAAATGCAGTGGTCTAATTTCAAATTTAGCCCTATTCATGAGATATAAGAATTACTAGTCAAACATGAAGTATTCAGTCACATAATCTTACAAGGCTTACTTAGGGAATCCGTCTAAACCCCATGGCTTTTAATAATAAGAATGCACTCTCATTCAGTCAGGAATAAGAAGTTCAATTCAACAAATAAAAATGCAGCCACGTAAGTAACAATTCCTCATTTCATTTATTTCCAAGCCATATAATTAAAACTTATGCACTTCGGCATATTTAAATACAATAATCATCGACAAAAGAGTAACTTTCTTCCTATAGTACAATTAGAGAGATCATGTTGGAATTCATCATAAAAATCATATTAAACAATTTGTGCATCACATCATATCTGCGTGCCTTTACCACTTACGATGACCATCTGCAAAAATTGCTAGCACGGGTCAGTTCAGTGAACTGAGCATGATAAGAACTAATTCTTAAAACAATTTCATTCCACCAAATGTTTCCAATAAACAACCAGTTTAAATGAAATCATTACATCAAATCCATAATCATGAATCACGCCTATTATCTTTCTACCATTCTAATATGACTTTATAACATAGCTCATATTATAGCTACCATTTCAACTTAAACCTTTTCGGATGATTCATCTTATATTAGAGAATAAGAAGAAACAAAATGAATCTTAAGTACCTAGCCATATGAAAACCAAGAGCAATATCAATCCTAATATAATTACTCCATTCAAGGAATGAAATCTTATCAAGGCATGTAACCAATAGATTTGCATATAAACAATTTGAGCAAAGATAGATTATAGCCTTAAGCAAGTTCAACTGATGGATTTCCTCCATAATTTTTTTTTCATTTCATATACATTGATAAGTATACAACTTATACTAAAATACTACTTTTTTTACAAGTAGCTAACTGAATTACTCAAACAGGGAAATAATATAGCTAAAGATAAGGAAAGGAGACTTCTATTAAGATTCATCACTTACCACACCCTCTACCTGAGTTTAACAGTCTATTCATCTCATGCCCATGCTGAAGAGTTCTCATAGAAAATTCAAAATAAGGGAACACTCATAACTTCCAGAAAGAGAGAGAGAAAAAGAGAGTACCTTTGTACTTCAAAACATAAAAATACTATCTTCCTTTACCTAGACTAAGGAGCAGAGAAATTTTGATCAATATCCTACCTGAAATCAGGTTTGTACAACTTCCACGAAGTAATATACATATACTCTAATCCTATCGGGAGAGAGGAGGGAAAGAAAAAGAAATACGTACGTTTAGACTCAGGATCAGATCAAATAGATTCACCTTCAGATTTTCCAATAGATCATTATGATCTACAACTACACATTTAACGAATGCCAACAATGTCTCCTTTACATAAAATGTAAAAAAAATGATTTAATCTTAGACCACCATTCTGTTTAAAAGAAATAGTCTACATTTATTCTTTTGATCATGTAAAATTTACAAAAACCACAGTTTAATCAAACACTTTTATACTCACAAAACTCTGTATACTTATAAAATTCATACTTCTTTGAAATAAAGAAATAGACTTAGAATTCAAACATATTTCCAACTCATGCGTCTAAAGAAGTCGAGTTTTACCTTCAGACCCTTATCTAATAAAGGAACAGGCTTAGTATTAAAACATATTTCCGACTCATGCGTCTAAAGAAGTCGAGATTTACCTTCAGACCCTTATCTAATAAAGGAACAGGCTTAGTATTCAAACATATTTCCTACTCATGCGACTGAACTAGTCGAGCTTATAGAAGGAACTAACAGTTTCATGAAAAATCCCACTATATATTTTCCTGAAGCTATTGAGTAATAGTAGACCTCATACAACTAAGCAATAATCAAATAAACCAACCAAATTTGACACAACAGTTCATTCCGTGGTATTCTCAAACAAAAAATCATCAAGTTCGACATCCGTCATGGTGCCAGTTCAGAAATTCAATACCTCGGTTAGATAAAGAGACATAAAATACTTCTATAGAAGTCGAACCCATATTGTATTCACAAAAAACACTTCTATAGAAGTCGAACCCATATTGTAATCATAGAAAACACTTCTACAGAAGTTGAACCCATATTGTATTCACAAAAAACACTTCTATAGAAGTCAAACCCATATTGTAATCACAGCAAGGAGAGAACATAAAAGAATTAGATTTCATCAGGGTCTACGTATAACCAGGGATTCCTAAATCAACAAGAAAAGAAGAAAACTAATACATTGCTACCAGCCAAGCCAACTGTACAAAATCATCTGAACAAAGTTGTTCTAATGAAAGCATTTAAAAGAAAGCAAGATTTTTAAAACTTAGGGCCTATCATTCCTGAGAGTGTCACTTAAAATTTTGAAGAAGACCTTTGAATGTGCTCACACCTTCTCTTCTTCTTCCACGAAAGATTAAACAACAATATATTGTTATGTCCATGCCTTATATATTTTCCCCGACAGAGAAGTAAGCTAGAAACTCAAGGTTGCCATGCAACGAAGAGTAGACGGCTGGTTCAAAGAACAAATGCTCAAGCAGAGTGAAAAATGGAATGCATGGAAAATAAAACAACCAAATAAAATTCCACTTGCATGCCTTCCCAAACAATGCACACTCGGGAACCAAAGCTCATTAATTACATTTACTTCCATCCTCCCACCTATTTTCCATTTCCACCGACCACCAAAGTTGGTGATCGCCACAAGAAAACAAACAAACATTCCCATCCTTGGAGATACTACCACGTTAGGTTATATTATTAGTTTTTATCCTCCGCCAAACCTGACAGCATTCCAAGTCCTTCAACCTTATCCCCCTCTTAAATTCCATGGAAACCGCCGCCCATGACTCGCGACCCTTCTTAGGTCCCCCTCCCTTCTTAGCATTAGTTAAGATAGGTTAGTGACTTAGGTTAAATCATAGAATAAGACATTAGTCTCACTTCCATAGTGCTAGGTTGAGTTAACCCTTGAGTATTAAGCTCATAGTTTAGGGCTAGGTTAGATTAGCAATTATTTTAACCAATAGGTTATAGTTTAGGTTAAGACTATTAACCTTAACGAATCTAGTCTAGGTCCTAAAAATAGGACCAATCAGTGTTAGAGTCCATACTGGATAAAAAATTCCTGTAAAGGATTCCATTAGGCATCAATAAATTAACTTCAGATATAAAACATAAACATCTTACCTGGCCTAAGGTCCAGACCTTTCTTGATGTTATGATATCTGGAACCAAATTCCATTTATCATGATCAACCTGAGTTAACCTCCGGGTTTGATCATTCAAAGCTCAGTCATACTTTGAAAGTTTTGTAAATTAAATAAAAAAAATTCATCCTGAATAAAATTAAAACATTCCTTGGATCAATGAAACTGATCCAAGGCTGAGTCATAAAGGTTGATAAATCCACAATTCATTCAGAAATCAGGTTGAACTCAAGTGCAAGAATGAAATAAATGAAAGCTTCCAATCATATTCCAGTTCAATCAAAGATCTTCAAGAGCAGAGATGATACAATCCATATCAAGCATGACTTCCCAAAACCAAAGGAACATGTCCTTATACAGAAGAAATCATTTATTCATACTTGAATGCTCTGGAGAAAGTAACAATAGTTTAGGGTGTTACATGCTTCCCTCCTAAAAGATTCATCGTCCCGATGATTACATCCTTTGATTTACCTTCAGGTCAATCAATTCATTGGTTCACAAAACAAATTACTATTTTCAACTTGAATAATTCAAAAAATCAATATCATGGTAGAATTTATTCAACCTGATAATGTTTACCCCAAAGTTGGCTTACATAAAGACATGAAAAAGGTAAATTCATAATAAAAAAAATTCAGTCAACAGATTCCATTCTGTTCAAAAAGAAAGGGAAAAGCAATTTTCATCTCTTCCAAATTTTCGCAAGTTGCACTTTCTTCATTAAACTGGTCCCACTGGACCTTACATTGTTGTATTTCATGATTTCTCAAATGCAATTGGCGAGTTTCCAGCACTCGTGTGGGTTTAACCACGATTATTCCTGGGTCTTGGACCTGCAAGGAATTCCAATTTAAAACATGTGACAAGTCTGAAACATATTTCTTAAGCAAATAAATATGGAAAACATCATGCATGTGAGACAAAGTAGGTGGTAATGCTAATCAGTAAGCTACAGGATTGATTACTTCAACAATTTCGAAAGGTCCCAAAGTTATAGAACTCTTTCTTGGTTTAACATGAAGAAAAACCTTTTCACCAAGTTAAAATTTTCGATCAACCCGATTTAGGTCAACATAGCTCTTCTGCCTATCTGTTGCTTCTTTCAATCGTTCACGAATCATTCTAACTTTTTGTTCCATTTCAGTAAGGATTTGAGGTCCAATTACCACTCTATCCTTAATACTATCCCAACTAACAGGGGTTCTACACTTTCTTCCATAAAGTGCCTCGAAAGGTGACATTTTAAGAGAAGAGTGATATGTGTTGTTGTATGCAAACTCAACTAATTAGAGATACTCTTCCCATTTATATTGTTGTTCCATGCAATACATTCGTAACATATCTTCCAACTCCTGATTTACCCTCTCAGTTTGTCCATCCATTTCTGGATGATATGCAGAACTGAAGTTCAGTTTAGTTCTAATAGCTACATTAAGTGTTTGTAAAAATCTTGATGTCAATCTAGGATCCCTGTGAGATATAATCAATTCTGGTACTCCATGTAACCTGAAAATTTTATGAAAAAATCTTTTAGCTAACACAGAAGAATCATCCTTTAGATTTCCAGCGATGAAATGAGCTACCTTTGTTAGTTTGTCTACAACTACCAAGATAACATCATGTTTATTTCTTGACATAGGCAACCCTTGTACAAATTCCATGCTTATTACTTGCCATTTATACTACAGTATGCTATGGGGATATAATAAACTAGAAGGGTGCATGTGTTTTGCCTTAACCCACTGACATTCCAGACAATGAGTCACAAAATTAATAACATCCTTTTTCATTCCCTTCTAGAAGTATTGTTGTTTTAGATCAACAAGCATTTTAGTAATACCCAGGTGTCCAGAAAAGGGTGAATTATGAAATTCAACTAACAATTTCTTTCTCAAATCATTTAACAAAGGTACGTATACTCTATTTTCATAACGTAAGATTCCTTCATTATCAAAATGAAAACATTTATACCTTTCATCTTTTGGTTCTGTAGCAAGTGCTTCTTTTACTTGTTGATAGTATATATTAGATTTTGAGGCACTTTTCACCTCATCTTTAAACTGAGTTCTTAATGTTATAAGAGTAGAAATGTGCTTCCTATGACTTAGAGCATCTGCTACTCTATTCTCTTTTCCTTTGATGTAATTAATATCAAAATCATATTGAGACAAAAAATCTAACCACTTTCGTTGTCTTGCATTTAGATTAGGTTGAGTGAAAATATATTTCAGCCCTAAATGATCAGTTTTCAACTCAAAAGGTTTCCTAAGTAAATAGTGTCTCCAAACCTGAAGCACATGAACAATTGCAGCAAGATCTAAATCATGAGGGGCATAATTCAGCTCATGTAACTTAAGTTTTCTACTTTCATATGCTACGACATGATCATTTTGTAATAAAACACCTCCAAGGCCTTCCCCAGAAGCATCCGTTACAACAGTAAAGTCCCCATTAGGGTCTGGTACAACTAATATAGGTGCTGAAGTCAACTGAATTTTCAAACCTTTAAAAGTAGATTCACACTTTTCATCCCAAATAATTTTCTTATCCTTCTTCTGCAATGAAGTTATCGGTGCAGCTGCTTTAGAAAAATCTTTAACAAATTTTCTATACTAACTAGCAAGGCCCATGAAGCTTCTTACTTCATGTACATTCTTTGGTGTAGGCCACTCGGTTATGTCCACTATTTTTGAAGGATCTACTACAATTCCCTTTTTACAAATGACATGACCCAAATAGTGAACTTCAGTATCAAAGAAAGAAAATTTGGATAACTTACCGTATAACTTTCTTTTTCTCAAAATTTCCAAAACTATCTTCAAATGCTCATTTTGTTCCTCAAATATTTTAGAATATATGAGAATATCATCCAAGAATACAAGCACAAACTTGTCCAAATATTCTTGAAAGATATTATTCATTAAGTTCATAAAATTTGTGGGTGCATTAGTTAATCCAAAGGGTAGAACCGTGAATTCATAATGTTCGTACCTGGTTCAGAAAGTTGTTTTATGAATATATTCTTCCTTAATTCTTAATTGTTGGTACCCAGATCGAAGATCTATCTTAGAATAAACTGATGCTCCACACATCTGATCAAATAGATTGTCAATTCTTGGAAGTGGGTATCTATTCTTGATTGTTGCTTTTTTTAACATCCGATAATCAATACACAGTCTAAGTGTTCCATCTTTCTTTTTCAAAAATATTACTGGTGCTCCCCAAGATGAAACACTTGGTCCAATCAAACCCTTAGACAAAATTTCTTGCAATTATGCCTTAAGCTCAACTAACTTTGTAGTAGTAATCCGATAAGGTGATTTAGAAATAGGTTCCATCCCTGGTTTGATTTCAATGGTGAAGTCAAATTCCCTTTTGGGTGGTAAACCTGGTAATTCCTCTAGAAATACATCCTTGAAACTTTGCAACAGTGGGTATTGTTTCATAGAATCACCGTATTCTTCTGTAGATTTAGATATCTTTACTACATATAAGGTACATCCTTTGTTTTTAGCCTTTTTAAGTTGCATAGCTGACAGTTTCCTAACTAAAATTTCCCGTTTTACACCTTGAATCTCTACTGTTTTCAAGTGATCATCTAAACATCTTATGTATTTTTCAAAGTAGTCTACTTTTTCTTTATGGTCAGCTAACCAATTAACGCTGGTGTCAACGTCATAGGATCCCAAAGGTGTAACATAGAGGTCAACTTCCGTGGAAAAGTTAGGTAAGTCAAGGAATGCCCCAAAAAGACACATACTCACTGTATGAACAGAGTTATTACCATACTATACAGTCCAAGATTTATCCATTTTTCCAGCTTTTCTTTTAATTTTAGAAGTGATTTTACTAGAAATAAAACATTTAGTAGCTCCTGTGTCAAAAATAATAGTGATGGGTATGCCAAATAACTTACCCAAAACTTCTATAGGTGTCACTTGCTTTTTAGCTTGCTTGTCTGCTACTGCAGCATGTATCTTATGCTACTGATTACGATCATCCTTCTTCAAAGGGCACTGATTTGCTTAGTGATATTTTCCACAATTATAGAAGCATCCTACAGGTCCCTTTTTAGGCTCAAAATTACTTCCAACCTTAAAATTATCACGTTGTCCTCCATAGGACTTCTGCCCATTGTTATAATTCTTGGCAAAACTATCCCTTACATTTCTAGCAGGCTTATTAGCTGTCGTTTTCTTATTATTATCCACTGAAAACTTACTTCTATTTCCAAACTTTTTCCATGGCCCCTTCTTAGTTGCAAGACAAGTTTAAGAAGGGTTTGCAATCTTCTTCCACACTTCCTCTTTATGAGTAGAAATAGCCTTTAATTTCTGTTCTTGCCTTATGGCTATTTCAACAACCCCTTCCATAGTGGTTGGGCTGTGAACATCAACCTCTCCTCCTATCACGGGATTTAGTCGCATGATAGATTTCCATATTCTGAACTTCTCGTCATTTTGATACTGCGGTACGTACTTGAGGAGTTTCGTAAACCACTCCCAGTATTCAATTACAATTAGCTTTCCTTGAACTAAGTTCTGGAATTCTATCATTTTCTGATCATAGAAAAGTTGTGGCAGCCAACATTGCCTAAAATAGCCTTTAAATTGATCCCAAGTGATGTTGGTCTCATCAATATTTAGCTTAGCTTTACGACTATCCCACCATGAAGATGCTTCATGAGAAAGCTGATAGGCTCCCCAAATAGCTTTGGTTTCCTCTGAGAAGTTTCTTATTGTAAAGTACTTCTCCATTTTGCTGAGCCAGTTCTCAGATCCATCTCCTAATGTGGTGCCATCAAATTTAGGTGGACTTATCCTTTTTATATCATTAGTGAGTTCCACTTCCAACCTGGCCTTTTTGTTTTCTGGTTGGATAAGTACATTTCCAGTGTTATTACCAACACCCATATTGGGGTTGTCCTCAGGAGGTAGCTGATTGTTGTTACCAACTTCATCAGCCTCCTCATTTCCCATTAATTTCTATTCAAGTACAACCAAACGATCTCTTGTGTCCAACAGGGCAGCAAGGATCTCATCCAATTTTTGGGTTGTTGCTGCCCCTTCCTCAGGCGGAGGATTATTCGCAATGTTCCCCCTTGTTCTAACCATTTTCTGTTACAAGAAAATTCATGTTTATATCAGATTATGGAAACAATAGGTCTAAGAGCTGCAACCTTTAACTCTGATACCAAGATGTAACATCCTCATTTCAGTAAATTAGAACTAGAATTTTTTTTTTATTTTTGTAGTTCTAAATACATAATTTAGAACTCACAGATCATAACAATCATTCTTATAATAGATAACCATATGCAGTTGTAATGACTCGGTGTACCACCGATCTATTCATGTGTATCATAGAGTTGGCATTTTCATCTGAACACTTCACTCTTGTGGTTCTCTTCCCTAATCTGAGATTTCAGAATGTTCTTTCCAAGGAACCTATCTGAATAATTGTTACCATTATTCATCGGCATCACGTCCCTTAGACTAGGTGACATAGGACAATACAATCAGCTGCTTACGATACTTTGGTAAAACATTTCAAACATACTAATCATGTCTTATATTCCTTGACATCATACTCATCAATCCAGAATATGTCCATCACCCCATTCTAATGTTATATAGATCATCTTATACTAACTTCTGTTAGTCCCCTTGTCCTTACTTTTCACTCCGGAATGGGTTAATATCATACACATGTTATAAGGATGCCCTTGGAGACTAGGGTAAGCTGACATACAGGATCAACCACTGTTAACCCCATGTGTCAAGGTACCCTGAGTCCCAAAGGGCTACCTCATAACCTTTCTATGGTCCTAACTAGTCCCAAAGGAAAATCTGGATCAAGTTTCAGGTGTAACTATTAATAATCAATGCAAAAGTTTGTTTCCATACGTCACCTGCATTATTGTATCCTCGAGAAGATCCTAATAATCTCGAAGGTACAACCCTATAGTTGACATGTGTCAACATCCTACAATACTGCCTCGATAATAATTACATAACTTCAAGAAGTTACATAAGTTGAGTTTAATTTCACAGAGAGAAGTTTACTAAGATTTGAGACCTCGTCAAGGTGTCCATCGGTTCCAAATAATCTTAGATTTCTCATAAAAGGACAAAAAACTTATGTTCTCTCATAAGGAAACTAATTAAACCTGTAAGGGTTCATATCAACCCCAAAGACTGAAATATATCAGACTTATTACTATAAGACAAGATTATTTAAAGTAATCAATTACATTTCTTTGACTTAGATCATTGTTAGGGACTAATAGAATACTCATCCTGTTTTAGCTACATATCAGGGCATAGTTTAACCTCAACTTCCCTAAAAAAATGTAGTGGTCTAATTTCCAATTTAGCCTTATTCATGAAATATAAGAATTACTAGTCAAACATGAAGTATTCAGTCACATAATCTTACAAGGCTTGCTTAGGAAATCCGTCTAGACCCCATGGCTTTTAATAATAAGAATGTACTCTCATTCAGTCAGACATAAGAAGTTCAATTCAACAAATAAAAATGCAGCCACGTAAGTAAAAATTCCTCATTTCATTTATTTCCAAGCCATACAATTATAACTTATGCACTTCGGCATATTTAAATACAATAATCATCAGCAAAAGAGTAACTTTCTTCCTATAGTACAATTAGAGAGATCATGTTGGAATTCATCATAAAAATCAGATTAAACAATCTGTGCATCATATCAGATCTGCGTGTCTTTACCACTTACGATGACCATCTACAAAAAATGCTAGCACGGGTCAGTTCAATGAACTGAGCATAATAAGCACTAATTCTTCAAACAATTGCATTCCACCAAACGTTTCCATTAAACAACCTGTTTAAATGAAATCATTACATCAAATCCATAACCATGAATCATGCCAATTATCTTTCTAGCATTCTAATATGACTTTATAACATAGCTCATATTATAGCTACCATTTCAACACAAACATTTTCGAATGATTCATCTTATATTAGAGAATAAGAAGAAACAAAATGAATCTTAAGTACCTAGCCATCCGAAAACCAAGAGCAGTATCAATCCTAACATAATTACTCCATTCAAGGAATGAAATCTTATCAAGGCATGTAACCAACATATTTGCATATAAACAATTCAAGCAAAGACAAACTATAGCCTTAAGCAAGTTCAACTGATGGATTTCCTCCATGCTTGTTGTTTCATTTCATATACATTGATAAGTATACAACTTATACTAAAATACTAATTTTTTTTACAAGTAGCTAACTGAATTACTCAAACAGGATAATAATATAGCTAAAGATAAGGAAAGGAGACTTCTATTAATATTCAACACTTACCACACTCTCCACCTGACTTTAACAGTCTATTCATCTCATGCCCATGCTAAAGAGTTCTTATATAAAATTCAAAAGAAGGGAACACTCGTAACTTCTAGAAAGAGAGAGAGAAAAAGAGAGTACCTTTGTAGTTCAAAACATAAAAATACTATCTTCCTTTACCTAGACTAAGGAGCAGAGAAATTCTGATCGTTATCCTACCTGAAATCAGGTTTGTACAACTTCCACGAAGTAATATACATATACTGTAATCCTATCAGGAGAGAGGAGGGTGATAAAAAGCAATATGTACGTTTAGACTTAGGCTCAGATCAAATAGATTCACCTTCATATTTGCCAATAGATCATTGTGATCTAAAACTACACATTTAACGAATGCCAACAATGTCTCCTTTACATAAAATGTAAAAAAAATGATCCAATCTCAGACCACCATTCTGTTCAAAAGAAATAGTTTACATTTCTTCTTTTGATAAAAGAGTAACTTTCTTCCTATATTACAATTAGAGAGATCATGTTGGAATTCATCATAAAAATCAGATTAAACAATCTATGCATCATATTAGATCTGTGTGCCTTTACCACTTACAATGACCATCTACAAAAATTGCTAGCACAGGTCAGTTCAATGAACTGAGCATGATAAGCACTAATTCTTAAAACAATTGCATTCCACCAAATGTTTCCATTAAACAACCTATTTAAATGAAATCACTACATCAAATCCATAACCATGAATCATGCCAATTATCTTTCTACCATTCTAATATGAATTTATAACATAGATCATATTATAGCTACCATTTCAACTTAAACCTTTTTGGATGATTCATCTTATATTAGAGAATAAGAAGAAACAAAATGAATCTTAAGTACCTAGCCATCCGAAAACCAAGAGTAGTATCAATCCTAAAATAATTACTCCATTCAAGGAATGAAATCTTATCAAGGCATGTAACCAACATATTTGCATATAAGCAATTCAAGCAAAGACAGACTATAGCCTTAAGAAAGTTCAACTGATGGATTTCCTCCATGCTTTTTGTTTCATTTCATATACATTGATAAGTATACAAATTATACTAAAATACTACTTTTTTTTACAAGTAGCTAACTAAATTACTCAAACAGGGTAATAATATAGCTAAAGATAAGGAAAGGAGACTTCTGTTAAGATTCAACACTTACCACGCTCTCCACCTGACTTTAACAGTCTATTCATCTCATGCCCATGTTGAAGAGTTCTCATAGAAAATTCGAAAGAAGGGAACACTCATAACTTCGAGAAAGAGAGAGAGAAAAAGAGAGTACTTTTGTACTTCAAAACTTAAAAATACTATCTTCCTTTACCTAGACTAAGGAGCAGAGAAATTCTGATCATTATCTGACCCAAAATTAGGTCTGTACAACTTCCATGAAGTAATATACATATACTCTAATCCTATCAGGAGAGAGGAGGGTAATAAAAAGCAATATGTACATTTAGACTCAAGCTTAGATCAAATAGATTCACCTTCAGATTTGCCAATAGATCATTACTATCTACAACTACACATTTAACAAATGCCAACATTGTCTCCTTTACATAAAATGTAAAAAAATGATCTAATCTCAGACCACCATTCTGTTCGAAAGCAATGGTCTTCAGTTCTTCTTTTGATCATGTAAAATTTACAAAAACCATAGTTTAATCAAACACTTTTATACTCACAAAACTCTGTATACTTATAGAATTCAAACATATTTCCAACTCATGTGTCTAAAGCAGTCGAGTTTTACCTTTAGACCCTTATTTAATATAGGAACAGGCTTAATTTTCAAACATATTTTCTACTCATGCATCTAAAGTAGTCGAGTTTTACCTTTAGACCCTTATCTAATAAAGGAACATGCTTAGTATTCAAACATATTTCCTACTCGTGTGACTGAACCAGTCGAGCTTATAGAAGGAACTAACAGTTTCATGAAAAATCCCACTATATATTTTCTTGAAGCTGTTGAGTAATAGTAGAGCTCATACAACTAAGCAATAATCAAATAAACCAACCAAATTTGACACAATAGTTCATTCCATGGTATTCTTAAACACGAAATCATCAAGTTCGATGTCTGTCATGGTGCCAGTTTGGAAATTCAATACCTCAGTCAAACAAAGAGACATAAAACACTTCTATAGAATTTGAAACCCATATTGTATTCATAAAAAACACTTCTACAGAAGTTAAACCCGTATTGTAATAATAGAAAACACTTCTACAGAATTCGAACCCATATTGTATTCACAAAAAACACTTCTACAGAAGTCAAACCCATATTGTAATCACCATAAGGAGAGAAGATAAAAGAATTAGATTTCATCAGGGTCTACGTATAACCAGGGATTCCTAAATCAACAAGAAAAGAAGAAAACTAATACATTGCTACCAGCCAAGCCAACTGTACAAAATCATCTGACTATTAACCTTAACGAATCTAGTCTAGGTCCCCAAAATAGGACCAATAAGTGTTATAGTCCATACTGGATAAAACATTCCTATAAAGGATTCCATTAGGCATCAATAAATTAAGCTTAAGATATAAAACATAAACATCTTACCTAGCCTAAGGTCCAGGCCTTTCTTGATGTTATGATATCTGGAACCAAATTCCATTTATCATGACCAGCCTGGGTTAACCTATTGGTTTGATCATTCAAATCTCAGTCATACTTTGAAAGTTTCGTAAAGTCAATAAAATTTGTTCATCCTGAATAAACTTAAAACATTCCTTGGATCAATGCAACTGATCTAAGGCTGAGTCATAAAGGTGGATAAATCAACAATTCATTCAGAAATCAGGTTAAACTCAAGTGCAGGAATGAAAGAAACAACAGCATCCAATCATATTCCGGTTCAATCAAAGATCTTCAAGAGTAGAGAGGATACAATCCATATCAAGCATGACTTCCCAAAACCAAAGGAACATTTCCTTATACAGAAGAAATCATTTATCCATACTTGAATTCTCTAGAGAAAGTAACAATAGTTCAGGGTGTTACATAAGGTCTTCAATAAGTTCAATGTGGGCCTGTTTGGTAGGAGGTTCGGGGAAGCCAATACCACTACGGTCGTTATGTTTGTGGGTGGTAGATGGAATAATATTATGGTGGACTTGCTCATAAAATCCAAAACCAAAACCCTTCCACACATAGTGGTGCAGGAAGGTGTGGGTGAAATGGTGATTGGTAAGTGATTAGAAGTCAACAGAAAATGGGTGGGGTTGTGATGGTGGTTCAGGTGTGTAAGTGGTAGTATCAAGTCCCCCATAGGTGAGACTATAAAAAATATGGGGAGGACCATAAAGGAGGCATTCTCCTATATGGTTATCTTAGTGGGGGTGTTGGAGAAGGCTTCCATATTCATGTAGAGTAAGGAATGTGTTGACACTATATAGACACTACTCTCCCAGAGTGAGGCACTGAAAAACACCTTCCAAGGGATCAATGGTTGGTATATAGGTAGCTGGTATGAATGATGTGTCGGAGGTTGATGTGGAGGTGGAGCTAATGGATTGGGAAGCTAATGGGTCAGCCGTGGAAGTTATGGCAGCGGTAGGAATGGAGGTGGTATGTGTGGTGAAAGTAGTGGCGGTACTAGTAGGTGGAAGTGTAGGTGAAGTGGTAGTGGTTACAGAGGTAGAAGACATGACAGGTATGAGAACATCATTGTGTTGGTAAATCATGTTGCATATTTTGAAAGGTGATGGGTCAGATGGAATGGTATAAGTGTGTCCTTCGTGTTCAAAATTTACACAATGATGCAAAGTGGAACGAACGTAACCCATGACATGGATCCATGGTCTACCAAGCAACAAGTTATATTGAATTTCCCCCTCCAAAACATAAAACAATTCTGGAATAGTACGGGAGCCCACATGAACATGAAGGATGATAGTGCCTAGTGTGGAGGTGATAGCATCGTTGAATGAACACAACATGACCAGATGTTTATGCATGTAATTTTCAAGTATTTGCATTTGAGTGAATGCATGGGATGAAATGATGTTAATGTTAGTTCCTCCATTAATTATCACATGGCATACATGTATGTCATCAATGTGGACAGAGGTTAAAGAGGGTTGGGTCCAGGTCATCATTTTTGTGTGGTACGATCTCCTCCTCTAAGAAGCTAAGGGAGGCCACTTGGTGAAAAAGGTGAGGTGAGGATGAAGGTGGTAATTTGGTGAGAGAGGATACATGATGGGGTGTGATAATGGATGCTACGGGTGTAGGGTCATCGGGTAAAACCTCAATAAATTGAAGAACCTCCATGAGGGCTTGACGATGGGATTCTGAGGTTTGGATGAGGTCATATAAGGAAAATTTGAGGGAAGATTGGTGTAATTGTTTGAGCATGGTGAGATGCGTGACGCCATTAGAAACAGGGTATGTGGGGTCACGAATAGTTATTTTAGGTATGGGTACAGATGGTATGTTGGGTATAGGATTGGTTGGTGGGTCAGTTACCTTTTCTTTGCCCTTCCGCACATGTGTACTGACATGTATCATGCTGATTTGAGGGAATTTAGAAAATGGAAAAGGTGTAGGGTGGGTGGTATAATGAAATGAAGGACAAAAACCTACTGGAGGAGAAAATCCCTGTGAGGTCAGTTGGGCACAACGACATGTAGGTGGTGGTGTGGCAAGTTATCTGATGCAAACCATGTTAATTTCAAATTTTGGGTGTGGCTCTAGGTGTTTTGATGGTGGAGGTTGTGGTTGTTGAGTGGGAAGTGTGGGAATGGGTTTTGGTGAAACAAGATCCTCGTCAAGAAGTTCATCATCATCAAAGTTGGTTTCTGGTGGACATAATTGGATAAGGATGGTTTTCAAGGCCTTGCAGTTCTCCACATCATGCCCTAGCACATGATGTTATGCACAAATTTTAGTATCATCAAACCCTTTAGCTTGGGTTTGAGGGGGTCGTAAGGTTGGAGTGGCGGTAAGGTGATAACAGAAGTCCCGAGGAGGTTGGTTAAAATTTTTGCAGAAGATCCTGCTAGAGGATCATAATGGGATGTGAATGTGGGTTTGGGTGTAGGTGTGGTTGGTTATTAGGGAATTGTTTTTGGAAGAGTAGGAATGGGTTGAGCTATGGGTTTAGGTGCTGGTGTGGTTTGAGCTATCAGTCAGGTTCGTTTGGGTAGGGGTACAGTAAATGGACATGTAGGAGGGTGTGTGGCTATAGTGACTACCTTGTTTTGGGGTAGTGGGGTCTTGTTTTTGGATTGCACCTTCTTAGGTAAAGGTGATGTTAGTGTACAAGGTCTAGAAGGAAAAGTAGATGGAGGAAGAGGGTGAGTTACCCATGGGGGTGTTGTGAAGGTAGATGATGTGGGTTGTACTTGGGGTGTGAGGGACAATGACTAAATTGTAGTGGGTAGTGAAGCAATAGATAAAGGTATTAGAGGTAGTGGTGGTAAGGAGACTACAGGTGCAGGTATAAGTTGTGTTGTGTGCCTGCGTAGGTTAGAAGTTTGTGAGGAAGGAATGGGTTGTTGTGTTATTAGTTTATGAATAGGTGTAGGGTGTTTGACCATGTTGGGAAGCTGAGGTCTTAAGGTAGATAGGACAAGTGCGGGTGTGATTGGTGTGGTTAGGGTATGAGGTTGGTGAGTTTGTTTCTTTGGTGTGGGTGTCGAGGTAGTTGTGATATTGAAGTTAGAGGATGTAGATAAATCTAGTTTAATAGGTGGATGAGTAAGGCTAGTGGTCGGGGCAACCCCTAAAGTGGTAATAGGTTTAGTGGAGGAAAATGTTGTGGGTTCAGGTTTGGGTTTATATATTGGTTGGGTTATGGGTGAGGGTGTGGTGTGAGTGCTAACTGGTATTGTGGAAGGTGTTGCGACATCAGTGATTGTATTTTGTTTGATGGGTCGAAATGTGTTTGGATAGATAGTGGAGGTATCAATGAGGGATCTCTACATCTATGTTGAGATAGGGAGTAAGAGGCACCCCCATAGTAAAGCCCTATCCACATAATCTAAGTAATCATCCAAACATGAGAACATCACGTCTATGGTTGGAATTGGTGAGGATCTAATGGGAATTCTGGTAAAATACATCTTAGAGATGGGTAATTGGTTAGCTTCAGCTTCCGTGGGTAAGAGAGCTGAAAGTAGGTCTATTGGATTTTGGGTGGCTAATGGAGAATGCTCACCAAGAGGAAAAGGTATCTCAACTGGGTCTAAGATGGGTGGAGGAGATGATGGGAGCCCCTCTATAAGTGAAGGAATAGATAGGTGCTCCCTTTTGGGTGGATGAGGTAATGAGTTCTCCTCTATGGGTGCAGGAGGTAAAAGGAACTCCTCTATGGGTGGAGGAGGTACTATAGGTAAAGGTTATCTTGGTGGAGAAGCCAGGGGTGAGAGGGGCTCGATGTTAGTGGAAGACCCCTCCATTGGTGATGAAGGAGATGAAAGGTGTTCCTTTATTGGTGAAGGAATACTGGAGGTGGGTTCTAATGTAGAAGGATGATTTTGGGTGAGGATTTCCTCTATAGAAGGGATGTGAGGTAATTGAGAGGTGATAGGTACCTCGTTAAAGATAGCATGAACCTCACGGGTATGGGTATTGTGAGTGGATGTCTCACCAGTTTGATTGGATGAAGGGGCATGGTTGGGAAATGGTTTTTTAAAGATTTGTATATTTTGGTTGGGGGTTGCATTGGGATTTTCCACAGTTAATTCACCCTTCTCGAGCATTTCTTGGAAAATATTCTTGAAGGTGATGCAATTGTTGTCACTATGAACCTTTATTCGGTGATATTTATAAAAATCATGCTCTTCATACCATGCAGGCATGGGGTGAGCAGGATCAAAACCAATGTGTGGTTTTATGGGTGGAAGGGTGATGGCTCCAACTTTGATAAGATTTTCTAAAATAGAAGAGTAAGGTTCCCCAATTGGGGTATATTTTCACAACTCTTATCTAAATCGAAAAGTCTAGATAGGTGAGAGATTAGATGAGGGTGTAGCCTGATTCAAAAGATGAGCTGGGATGACCTTGAGTACCACTACGTTAGTGGTTCCCTTAAATTTTGAATAATTGGTTTGTGGTTAAGAAGAGGAAGAGGTATCATTTGACTTGAATGCTGAATTCTTATTACGTATTTGGATTTTCTTCTCTTCGATGGTGCAAATCTCTAATTTTTCATGCCATAGTGAATGCCTCATTAAATGTCTAGAAGGTTTGGACCTACAAGGTCAGGGAGATATGTTTAGTTTATTGCAGTTGGAAGGTAAGTTGATTGATCAGGCTGCACCAGCAAGTGAAAAAATCTATAATAGATTTGTCGTCATACTAACATGTGGAATATAGATCGGTCATGGTAACCTTCTTGACGATATTTATAGAGAAATGATCCAAGAAGGCTTTGGCTACCTGATTGAATGAGGATATAGAGTGTTTAAGTAACCCACTATACCAGTCTAATGTAATTGTAGTGAGGAACATGGGAAAATTTCTGAAAAGCAAGGCATCATCATGAGCGATCAAATAACACCTGTGTTTGAATGACCGTAAATTTTGTTGGGGGTCTTCTTTGCTATTGGAGTGATTGAATTTAGGCATTTCCCAATGCATAGGGTATGAATGGATAGGAATGGATGGGTGAATAGGATCATTTTGAATCTCATCATAGGTGAGAGTGTTGCAGGAACCAGAAACTGATGCCTCCAATGTCTGCATCTTGCCCAACATCAATTTAATTAGGTCATTAGTGGGTTGTGATGATTGGATGCCTCATGTAGTGTGAGGAGGTTGGTTTTGGGCATATGACAACAGTGGCACTCCAGTGTATGGGGCTGCCATGTAAGGTGGTGGATAAGAAGGCAATGAAATAGGAGGTACATACCCAGAATAAATAACAGATGAAACAAGAGGTTGTTGGTAGTATGTATATGGGGATGAAAGGGTCATGGTAACCCTAGTGACAATAGGGGCTAATGATTGTGGAATAGAAAGAACCACATTTTGAAATGGGGTAGAGGTCATCAATATTGGAGGTGCGAATGTAGCTATAGGTATGTATGAGATAATAGTGGCAGATGAGGTTGTGTTTGGGGTAGTTTTCAAGGGTATGGTGGATGTGATCGGTGCCACAGAGGTAACAAATGTGGCAGTCATAGCGGGTATAAAACCTAACTGTGAAACTATTGGGGGTAAAGTAGATGTGGGCAGTAGGGAGCCAGATGGGGCTGATGCAGAATGGGTGCGAGAGTCAGGGGGATAGATATGGGAATGCCGTATATCAACTAACCTGAGGCATCCTAAGTGGATAAGTGAGAAAGGTAAAACTGTAAGGCGGTAGGGTTCTAGTCAAGGAGTCGTGGGAACTCATCTCCGATAGTGATAGTAGTGGGGTGGATAGGATCCATGGCTAGTGATAAAATAGAAGGTGGTGAAGGACTAGATGGGAGTGGTTGGAAACTGGCATGAAATACAAGGGTGCTTGCTTGTCTTCGGGTCAGCAGCATGTGAACTAGTATTGATCAGGTAGGGCCACTTCTATGTAAATGATACAGAGAAAAGTAGGAACATGTGAATATGGTGATAAAAAGTGGATGAAGTAACAAATGGTGGCTAGAATGTGAAACAGGCTAACCAATGTCGGCTAGGTAAAAACAATGTTGTTCATGGGTAACCACTGCGGGTCATTTTAGAAAATGGACAGTAAGTAAATAGTGAGGTAGAAGATAAAATATGACAGGTATGCAAAATCTTAAGATGTATAAAATGTCAATGGGGAAAACAATAGTGACAAAGACTGTGAAAAGTGGAAGAAAGTGAAGTAATATGTCCTTTTGAGTAGGTTAGAAAAAGGACCTGGAACTGACATCGGTTGTGTATAACTAATGGTGGTCAGAGGTAACCAACAATGGTTACTATGAAATTGAAATAACGATGAAAGAAAGTGGCTGTGAATTAAAATCTGATGTAGAATCAGACCTGAAATTATGGAAGTGATGATGATATGGCCTAGGCACACTCAGGTGAAGCTGGAATACACCAACTATGATGAGGAGCATGTAAGGATGAATAACAAAAAAAGAATGATGAATGTGATCTCTCACCTCAAAACGCAAGCCAAGCAAAAACACTAAGAAAATACGATCCTGGGAGTGCCTTTTCTATTATGTTTGTTTAGCTTATGCTATTTAAGGACTGACACATGAATCTTGAAATACATTTTTTGGTGAGGATGGCTTCCTATAAAGAAAGATATCTAAAAGGTTAGGTTTCACGTATGTTATGGTGGGGGCGGGCTTCTTTATGAAGTATGACTCGATAGAGAAGTGAGCTGGGTGCCCATTGTGTTGTGATCGTGTGATCACCTAAAACTTATTCCAGTTAGGATGTTGTTTAAGAAAGTATTTATTTTGAATTTTTGTGTGGTTTAGTAAGACTGAGAGAAAGAGAGAAGGATAGAAGTGATTTTCTACGATTCATTTTTCAACCATCAGCTCGTAATGACTTCCAGCATATAGTTTTCCCTCAATTAATGTGAGCTAATGCACTGAATCAAAATGCAATGCA
Source organism: Taxus chinensis (assembly GCA_019776745.2). Classification (NCBI taxonomy): domain Eukaryota; kingdom Viridiplantae; phylum Streptophyta; class Pinopsida; order Cupressales; family Taxaceae; genus Taxus; species Taxus chinensis. The sequence continues at coordinate 315,441,262 of CM034154.1, forward strand.
CTTGTTTTAAACCTAAATTGAAAATGTGAAATTGGATGACATAATAAGATGAAGAGGAAGAGGGATGCTCTTTCACTACAATGCAAAAAACATGAAGAAATGATTCTTTTTAATTACACCAAAAGAAAAGTTTCCTTTAGAGCAAGTAGAAAGAAAATATGGATTACCAAGGAAGAAAATTAGTGTGTACGCTTTTAGAATGGAAACAAACACACAATTTTGTCCTAGGAATAAATTAAATGCAAGGAACCCCGGATGGGTCCCACTGGGAGTGCCAAAATATTTCACCTTTTTCTTAGATTGTTTCTTTGAAGTATTGATGAAACAGATAGGGTAACGGGCATAGGAGGAATACCTGTTCAAATTTTGGTTGATGGGTTGTTGTGTGTGTATGGATTTTGAATCCACAGATGATCATGAGAGATTCCTTTTGGCTAGGAGGAACTACTTGTGATGAAAACAAGACCACCAGAAGGAATTAAACAATATAGGAAGTGAACTGCCTAGCGTAAGCTAGATCTGGGAAGTATGATACTTACTAGACGGTTGTCAGTCCACTGTTTTAAACAATTCAATGTTGTAAACAAAGTAAATCCTATTGTTATTTTAAAATGATTTAGGTATCTCACTTTAAAACACAATAATAAAATAGATCTAATTTAACAGGCTAAGTTAGAAGAGGATCCAAAAGTCAAATGATTGGTTCTGGGTTCTGCAGATATGATAAAGGTCTTGGGTAGGTCACAGGTGAATGAAGGTAAGATAAAATTAGGTGGGTAGGTCTTTGTTTAGGGTTGTGTGGGAAAACATAGAGACCGGTGTCAGTTAGGGGTGACCGACGACGGTTAGGTATAACTGATGTTGGTTACTGTGAGATCTGGAAATGTCACAGAATGGCCTTTTGGTCACCTTTGTGATTGCACAAAGAAATTTGGTTGGTCGGGACAGCGTATTGGGTGACGAGATTCAGATTTTGTGAGGTTTTAATGGGTATATGGAGGTGGGAGTGTGGAGAAGGTCAATAGGGAAGCAAGGTAAACAAATGGATGATAAACTGCTGAAGAAATGAAATAACCAGGGAAGTATGATGTTGTACTTACTTGGATTTCATTCCTGAAGGCCTGTGTGTGAAGGATGGAGGTGTTGATGATGGGCTTGAATGTTGCAAGTGATCACCAAATGAAGAAAAGATCTTGCATAGGATACATGTACACTCTTATTTACTTAGATAGATCAGATCATGGTTAGGATGGATGTGTTGGAGAAGATGCTCAATCTCCTTCCTTGGATGTGAGTTTTTGAAGGAATTTTCTCTCTAAAGATGTGTTATCTCTCTGAGATGTGTTCTTGCTCGTCAACTTTCTCCCAAAGCTTTTACCAACTTTCAAGTTCCAACCTTGAGAATAAAGTTTTTTTGGGTTAAAAGGGGTAACTGATGGTAGTCCAACTTAACTGGCAATGGTTAGGGGTAACCAACATCGTTCAAGGTGAGATTTCATAGGTTAATTAAACTTAGGGAGATCCTCCTAATTTTCTTGGATATTGTGTCTTTATTCCATGGATTATATTGGGAGATTCTTATGAGCATGTAGGAATGTGGTTAAAGGGAGTGTAGGCATTGATTTGTAGGGTTTGGGTATGTCTTAGTTAGTTATGGTAACTTGCTAAGAATAGGTCTTAGGTTGAGTTGGCTTCGTGAGGTGTCTCAGTGAACTGTATGTGTAGATATTATTTAAATAAGATATTTAAATAATAAATATAGTGAGGATAATGCATTAAATTAATTAAATTAATATTATTGGGGTGAAGGTGGGTCATTGCTAGGTAAACATAATAAAGGGTGCTTATATGTCGAGGGACGAAAGGGGAGTGTGAAATAATTTTAGTGTCTATAGCACACTTTGAATAAGTTGAGGAAACAAAAGAGTTACAGCTTGAGCATGCATGCTTGAAAAAAGAGAATGGAAAGTTGGTATATGTGATTGATGGAGAGGAATCAGAAATTTTAGATGTTAGCCATTCTGCAGGGATGCGTGAGGTAGTGGACAATGTAGATGATCGTATGCATGCCTACAATGAGCCTTTAAAGATGAATAAAGTTAACATCAGTTCAGAAGCAGAACCTAAGGAAGATATTATTGGGGATTAGTGGACAGAGAAGGAAGTATCGAAAATCATTGAACTACTGCGTGAATTTGAGGATTTATTTCTATGCGGGTATCATGATCTCAAAGGCATTCACCACTCCTTTGGGGAAATGAAGATAAAGCTGAAGGACGGTGCATGCCTGGTTAGGAAAAGGCCCTACCAGATGAATCCCAATTTACACATGAGGGTTAAGGAGGAGATAGAAAAAGTGATAGCTACTGGGATCATTGAGGTAGGTGAAGAATCGAAGTGGATAAGTCTGATGGTAATCAACATTGAAAAAGATGGGCGGATTAGGATTTGTGTGGATTATAGGAAATTCAATGAATTTTACATGATTGATCCATTTCCAACCCCCTTCACTGAAGAAATTTCGGAAGGAGTCACTGGGCAAAAAATCTACTCCTTTATAGATGCATTTTCAGGGTACCACCAAGTTTGGATTACAAATGAAGACTAGGAGAAGACAACTTTCACCACTAAGTGGGGAAATTTTGCATATACGGTCATGCCCTTTGGGTTGAAGAATGCACCTGTTGTCTTTTCATGTATAGTGGTGCAAGTATTCCAAGACTTCATCCATAAATTTCTTCAGGTCTATTTGGATGACTGGACAATATATGGTCTGGTTAAAGACCATTGTGATAATTTGAGGTTAATGTTTGAGAGGTGTAGGCAGTTGAGGATATCCCTCAACATTAAGAAATGTGTGTTTTCTACACCCTTTAGGAATTTATTGGGGCATATCATATGTAAGGAGGGCTTACCGGTAGATCCCACTAAAGTTACAGTTATTGTGGGATTAAGGAAGCCTACTAGCCAGAGCGCAGTGTGGGGATTCCTTGGGCATGTGGGCTATTACAAAAAATTCATTAAGGGATATGCCAAGATCACCAGACCATTAGAGGAGTTGCTTAGACATAAAAGTGCCTTCCATTGGGGAGAGGCGTAGTAGAGGGTGTTTGATACATTAAAATATAGGCTTACGACCATGCCTATTTTACGGTTTCCCTCTTAGGACAAGCCCTTTCATGTTCATGTAGATGCCTCAGGAATCACCATTAGAGCAATGCTTACACAAATAGGTGAAGGGATTGTTGATCATCCTTTCTATTTTACAAGCAGGAAGCTAACACCAGTAAAGTAGAATTATACCACAACTGAGCACGAGGCATTTTTAATGATCTACACACTCTTCAAGTTTCAAAAATATCTGCTGGCAACACCCTTTGTGTTTTTCACTGACCACATGGAATTGAATTATTTAGTAAACAAGCCTATTCTGGAAGGGTGCATCTGTTGATGGGTGTTGTTGTTTTAAGAGTTTGAATTCGTCGTTGTAGTAAAACCTGGGAAAAGCAATTATGGGCCTGATCATCTATCAAGAATTGATTCAAGGGAGGACACACAAAGTATTGAGGAAGCAATGCCAAATGTGCAACTATTTAGGTTGCAGTGTGTGCCCTTAGATTTAGAGGAGATTGCGGTATTCTTAAAGAAAGGTTTGGTGCTAGATGGGATGAAGGCATTGGAAAAAAATCAATTCGCCATATGCACCGCACTCTACATGTTAATAAGTGGAGACTTATACAAGTTGGGACGTGATGAAGTTTTGCACAGGTGTGTCTTAGAGCATGAATGCCTAGCCAAAATAGATGAAGCACATAGAGGAAGTGCAGGTTTGTATTATCCAGGTGATGCCACCACGTGCAAGAAATTAGTGGAAATTTTATGGTGGGAAACCTTACACAAGGATTACAGATATTATTGTAAAGCGTGTGACCATTGTTAGTGCATTGGAAAACCAGGAAGGAGAGATGAAATGACTTTACACCCTATTATTAGCACAAAACCTTTTGAAAATTGGGAAATATACTTTGTAGGACCTATTGCATAGGCAACATGGAGGACTAGGTCATGTTATGTCATCACTTGCACAAATTATCTCACAAGGTGGGTAGAGGCAGCCCTAACTAAAGATTACATGGCAGCAACGACAGCAAGGTTCTTATGGGAAAACATTATCATGAGGTATGGATGCGCTTTGAGTCTAACCAGTGATAGGGGTACACATTTATTGAATGAGACCATGAGGATCCTATTATCTAAGTTCATGGTGGCTCATCACAAGACTACGCCCTATCACCCATAAGAAAATGGAACCACGGAAGCATTCAACAAAATACTGAGTCATACCTTGACCAAGATTTTTGATGTCGGAAGAATTGATTGGGATGACAAAGTATCGACATTATTATGGGATTACATGACAATTTATAAAAGACTAAATAAATACACACCTTTTCAATTAGTGTTTGGCACATAAGTTATTTTTTCAGTTGAATTTATGTTGCCTTCTCTATGAATAGCATGCGCAGGAGGGTTAGCTGATGAACAAGTGCTGGAAGAAAAAATTGAGGAGTAGATGAAACTGGATGAGAGATGATCACTTGCCCAATGGAGCCAAATAGTGGAAAAGGAAAAGCAAAAGGCTTGGCATGATCACCATATTAGAAACAAGAAGTTTGAGGTTGGGCAGATGGTGTTATTATATGATTCTAAGTTTCTGCGCCATCCTAAGAAGTTGAAAGTCCATTGGTTGGGTCCTTACACAATCTCGTACATCCTTGATTTGGGTGCGTGCCAGTTACAAGCACTAGATGGGACGAATTTTCCTAGAAACTTCAATGGCAATAAGCTGAAGCCCTACTATAAATAAGTCTTCTTGGTGTTTGTAAATAAGGAAGTTTTGTCAATTAGTTTAAAGTTTCCTTTATGTTTTTTTCCCTTTCTTGTGTTTCCCTTTAATGTTTTTGTTTTGTTTTGTGCCTTGGGCATCAGTAACCTTATTGCTAATTTTTAGAGAATCTGTGAGTGCACAGAGGACCGTGCATCACTTTAAGTGTTGGGTAAGCATGTGATCAAAGTACCAAGGAAGTTGTGTTGCAAAGCCTTGCTGAGTAGCTGGGTTAGAAGAGGTATATAAAAGGAAGATGGAAGAATGGTTGGTGCCATGGTAAAGCTACTTGTAGATCCCATGTACTAAGGAGGAGAAAGCACATTTGAAAGCAACACGAGGTAGGCGAGAGCAAGGATCGGGATAGAAGAAGTGCCTTCGATGCGGGTTACGTGCATGTAAGAGTCTCCTGTTAGGCTGGATTGGTTGCATGCCAGAACGTTGGAGGCTTTTTTTTGCAAGTTGGGCACACAAGTGAAGGTGCTGAAGATGGGTTTTGTTTCAAAAATCCACATTAAATGAGAAAAGTATGGTGGTAGGTGAAGTAGCATTTAATGTTTATAAAATAGAAAAACTGTAAGTAGAGGGTCGGGGCACTCTCATTTTTACTTTGTGAAATAGAAGAGTTGGAGATATAAGTGAGTTAGACAAACTAGGGCTTTCATATTCAATCGAGTGAAGGAAGATCTGTGAGATTGAAGTAGCCGGTTTAATATTGTGAACCAGAAGGAAGGGGTTACATTGGCATGGAAAGAGTTAAAGAGGTGTTGTCTTGTGAAGAATTTATCCCAGTTAGCATTCAACAAACTAGGGCACATGTTTAGAAGAGTTATATCATGGATTTGAGATCGAAGGATTGGAGGAAGTAAAATAGAGTAACAAGGAGAGAATTGGAGTAATAAAAATACCCTGACCATGGCACCCAAGAAAGGAAAGGGAAAATCCAAGGCTAAACAACCAGAACCCATGGTAGACACAAATGAAGAATGGTATGCAGAGATGTAATACCTAGATGGGGTGATGATGGGGAAGGAAAGGGAATCCCACTTGATAATTATACCTATTAGTGACTATAATCACCATATGAACACAATAGAAAAGGAAATGGCATTGGAATTAGTACATCCCACCAACAAACGAACACGTGAGGGTTTACTTATATATGATGATGGTGTGAAGGTTAAAATGGACAAGGCAGGGCTATTGCAACTCTATGAGTTACCTTATTTTGGAAAGCCATAACACCTATACCAATGGTTGATGACATGGGTGCATGAAGATTACTTCCACTTTGTTGGGCACAAGATGCACGTGACTCCCCAACTAATTTCACAATTTACATGTCTCATATGTGAGGGAGATAGCCTAGAAGATGACCTTGGCGACAAGGAAGCCATTTAAGAAACCATCACCTAGTATGCCTGTAAGAAAGGGTCATGGTATTATGACATTTCAAACATCAATGACCCCATAATGAAAATGGCCACACATCTGGTGACTAAGCTGAATGGCTAGGAAAGATGGACATAGGTAAACACACCTTGGCTACAGGTCTACAGGAAGATTGCAGAGGGAACTATATATAACCTATCCGTGTATATCACTATAGAAATTGTCAGCTGCACAAAGAAAGGGGACAAGATCCTCTTCAAAAATGTCTTTCTCACCATTGTATTCATAGAGATTAGAGTTCTTGACATGCCAGAAAATTTTGTATGGGAGTACCCAATTGAGGATCCTTCACCTGTGAAGAGGTTCAAAAAATATACTTATGATACAATGACAGCACCCCACAAGGTGCAGCTAGAAAAATGGTACATGCACCTGAGGTATGCATTCGGGGCAGAGTGAAGAATCCCTAAACAACTCCCAGAAGCCACTGAGGGAGAGGCTGAATTCACAGTCTATCAACACTACTACCTGGGTAGATTCAAGATGATATTTGATTCATGGAGGCCTTGGTGCAAGCTCCCCTTTGCATTTACTGTTCAATACTTCTAAGTGGGGGTGAACAAGTTTAAAGAGTCAAAGAAGCTAAGAATGTAACTGGGTAGTCTTGAACAGGAACATAGGGAGATGAGGAAGAATCTGAATTACCCTAGTGGCAAGCACACGTATGTGGAGAAGTACGAGTTGCATGAGATTAAAATGACATGGATGATGACATTATCCATTGCACATAATGCTGAAGTTCGAGAAGGGTGCGTATCTAGAGAATGAAGTCTCCATACCTGAAGATCCCTTGGGTAAGAAGGGGCCCATGTCAAAGAAGAGAGGAAGAGATGGGGAAGTACTAAGTGTGCCAACTACTCAGACATTAAGAATTGCATCCACGAGCACTAAACCCAGCACTTACATGTGGAGAAAGAAGTCTCTGGTGAAGGAGAAGATGTCAGAGGTAGAGGCACCTAGGTAACCCATCTCCAAGGAAGAATCACCTAAGGAAGAAGATAAGGCTGAATCCCTTGACTAGAAGCCACCTCTCAAGAAGAAGTAGAGGGTGGATGAGGAAGCTGACTCGGAGGTGACTGAAAACTTCAAAAACTACATGGGCGGAAGAGGGGATGAAAGTGAAGAAGATGGTGGAAGAGAAGAAGAAGAAATAGAGAAAGACCAAGATCCCAGTGTGGTTAGCATCTATGACATGGAGGATGAGGATGTTGCCAGGAAAAAGGAGGAAGCCATAATTTTTACAAAAGAGTAGATCATGGAGGTGGCAGAGAGAGAAGCACAGATAATTCTCAAGGTCTTGGTAGACCAAGAGTTAGAGCACAACGTAGACATAATGTTGAAGGAGGGGAAGGAGGAGAACATTGAAAAAGAACATGATAGCCTAGGAGGCCCAACTCTGATAGTGAGTTTCCCCTAAGGCACGCACTCAGGTAGAAGAAATATTGATGCATTACAAAGACCTATAATGAGCTATGTTGATGACACAAGGAAGGTGTTACGTGCACAATTCTAGAGCACTGTACCCACGGAAAGGCTCATAGCCATGGGGTATTTTGAGAAGGAAAACGCATACCATTGAACTAAGAATATGCTCTCTTGGGAATTTGAGTCTCATGTTGATGAGACAGACTTCAAAGTATGCCATGAAGCACTCATCACACTGCCAGAATCTAAGGGTGTCAATCCCTTAGTGAATGCTCAGGGGCTATCAGATGAGCAAGTGTGTAATGCACTGAACAAGGTTGTAGTCAAGACCGAGGCTAGATTATTCATATGCAATGACAGGATTATAATGTTGGAGGTGAAGTTAGGAAATGAGGAAGAACTGATGGAGAATGCCAATAGTTTGAAATAGGAAGAACTGATTAGTACACATTTAAGGTGCAAGTTAAGGGAAGAGAAAGTAAAGGTGCAAGAAGTTTATAAGAAAATGGAGTCTATCAAAGGTGTCATCCTCTTGAAGCACCCAGAATTAGTGCCACCCACATAGAAATACTCATCCCTCCTAGAGTTTATAGAAGATATAATGTGTGTCCTCACCATGGAGAGATGACCCTTGGCCTTAGAATGTGCTGAAGAAGTGGCCGCACAGTTGAAAGAGGAAGACTAGTTGAAGGTGGTAGCACTCGTTGCAAAGTATAGCCAAGTACTCATAGAGGTCAAGGTTGATGCTCAGTCTACAGAAGCCACATATGATACATGCACAGATAAAGATAAGGTGGTGAGATCCTTGGTCACCACGCTCGAGGCAGAACTAAAATAATTCCAAGAAAAGAACAAGGGTAATAGGGTGGAGAGAGATAAGGTTTTGTCTGAAGCAGAGAAGAAATTAGAGGCAATTGAGGCCTTAAGAATATTAATTAAGGCCCAACTAAAGGAACTATACCCATAGATCACTAGAAGGATGGAAAAACTTGAGGACCTGGGAAAAGAGATGGAGTAGATTGTGGATGTTCTAGGCACCCAGGGAGCTTCCCTGAGTTTTGATGAAATGAGCACCCTGGTGGGAGACCTCTTCTAGAAGGTGTAGGGTGAGATCGAAGTGTGGAATAAGCTAGAGGCAGACCTCTGGAAATATTTTCCTAGCTTTTTGAGGTGATGTTCCCCCCACATTCTTCATTCTTTTGCTCGATTCTTTCATTCCTTAGTCTTTTCTTTGTAAGGTATAAGGATATTCATAAGTTCCCTGGACAACATGCATCTTGGATAAGTGTTTCTGATGACAGAGAATAGGCATAGTGTGGGGTGATGTTGGACCCCTATAATATTAACCAAGTATGAAGGCGCATGGGTGCATAGGGTCCCATTTATGAAAAGGCGTGTAACGAAAAAGAACGTGATAAAAAGAGCTAAGGAGGAACATAGCTCATGCGATATGCGAAAAGAGGCTTGGGACTTAGTTAATTTGGGCACCCAAGGCTGAACACATGAAAAGAATGATTTGTTGTGCATGGTAAGATGTCATCCTGGTGATAGGATGGCCCAGGAAAGAGCATGCCTCGGATGGAATATTCTAGAAGATCATCATGAGATGGAGTGGAAATCTCAGGCCTAGAGGAGTATGTTCGCTTAAAGGACCACAACACTTGGTGCCAGATCTGAAGGCACTGGAAGATGAGTTGGTAGCATAAGATAATTACTAGTACAAGTGCTTGTAGGGTAAAATATATCTCTAGAAGTATGAGGTATACCGGGTTAGAGAGTGAGTGGGTCTCTACAAAATTACTATGAGGGGATATTTGTATTCAGGAAATAATGCACTAAGCATGGAGTTGTAATTTTTCTTTTCTGTTAGCTTAGTTACATACATCTAGTGATATGCATGATTGTGTTCTACTCTATGTGACTCTCTATAATGATTCAATGAATATAATGAGGTTACCTGTTATATATTGACATGGATATCAATGTTTTTAATGCACATTTCTCTCATATGAGTTCTCTTTCCTTTCATGCTATGTATGAATGCTTGTATAATTATTTATGTCATAATGCATGTTCTGGATTCTGTTAAAGTACTCGGTCTGAAGTGACTGTAAGGATCTAGAGGCCATTCTGAGCCCTATGGTTTTTGTTTTTCTTAACTTTCCTCCTAAAACATCTTCACTAATAATAGATGACGCTTCCTGCTAAACTCACATAAAAGAGAGAATCGGTACCTGCACGTGCCTTGGGTGAGCGCTCAGCTTCTATTGGGTTATAGGTCAACGTGCATGGGGTTCCTTCCTTTTATAATGGGGGTAAAACTGAGTAACTCTTTATTTCATCCACATCCTCTACCTCTAAGAATATATAACTATTCTATCTTCCCTTACTGATCAATGGGTATAGATTGAATAACTACATCATTGATTCCAGAGCTTTGGATAATGTCATGCCCTTAAAAATTATGAAAGAACTTCAACTCAATAATGCACCTACAAACAATAGGTGTTATTCTATGGATACTAAGGAATTTCTCCTTTTTGGTCAAGTTAAAAATTCTTTGGTGACCCTCATAAAATTTCTAGACAAGAAATTCGGCCCCAAAATACTTGTGGCAGACATTCCATGTGCATATGGTATCTCTCTCAACAAGATATTTTGATGGGACATAGGTGGAGTAATGAAGTTTGATTGGTTGTATGCTACAATACTAGTCAAAGGTATGATGAATTTGTTTTTCCCATCAAAAGGATGAAATACATTTTTCAGAGAGAAGGTAGCCCGCAAGTAGAAAATGTATGCCAAGAATCAAAATACCAAAATTACTTTGTAGCCTCGGAGGAAGATGTGGAAGTTAATTTATTGATTTTTCCTAGTATACTCCTTCTATTGGGTATAGACTTTCAATTTCAATTCGATGATGATGATGATCAAAAAGTGCAGGTGCATCCATAATGGTAGGAAGTTATTCCTAAAATGATAATTTATGTAGAAAAGGAGGATGTTACTAATGAATCTAGGAATGAAAAATTAGAAAATCAATTTGATGATGATGAAAAAGTTTTCTCCTTCCCATTTAAAGAATAGTATTCCCTTAATGATGAATGTACAAATAGTAAATTTTTTAAGCCTCTTATAGAGGATGTTGCTCGTGAAGGAGAAATGTTAGTTCTTAATGATCCTTCATAAGAGCCAAAGGAAAGGTCATTAAAAAATATCTTAGAGGTTGTAGAGGTGACCAAGGACCCTCAGCTAAGTCTTAAACTCTTAATTCAATCCATGGATATGCAATAAAGGTATGAGGACAATTTTTGTTTTTCAATTGATATGCAAATGTTTCATGACGAGTTAAAAAAAAAGATGAACTCAATAAGCCTCTTGAAACATTCATTGATGCACATGAATGTGGAGATGAAATTTTCTCCTTCCCTTTTGGAAAAGAAGATTATATACAAGATGAATTAAAAGAAAATGATACATTTAAATTTCCTATAAATAGTGTCATGTATGAAGATAATGTCTCTATCACATAGGAGCTCATGCATCCCATGCAAGCAAGGATGAGAAAATGTATGAGAAATAATAATTTTTTGATCAAACAAGAAGTCAAAAAGAATCCATTAATGATATGTAACAATTCAAAATGACTATCAAGAATAATCCCATAGGGGTAATGACCATTGAGAACCGGACATGTGAAGATCAAATGCCCAAGAATGATACTAATGATAATTGTGATGAGGTTGATATAATTGAAAACCATTTGTATGATAATCATGGGATGAAAGATAAAAAAATATCAGCATGGATAAACAAATAAAATGAGTTCACAACACTAACAATTCAAAAATAATTGAGGAGGGGTTCCTATTTCATCAAACCAATGAATGGATTTGTATAACATCATCATTTGAAGTTTCCCATCTCCGGTAACACATTACAACAAGAAGAACTACATAAAAAGAAGGTTATACCCCACATGTACCATAGGTGATCTAGTTATGTTATGTTTTTCCCTATTATGTGGTGTGTTTCCCTTCCATTTTGTGTGTTTCCATTTATTTTGCGTGTTTGTTTCATTCCTTGCTTGTGTGAGTTGAATGATGGCTCTCTTTTTGCCTAATGCATAAGGCTTTGTGTAAAGCATTGGTCTATATTTTATCTTGAGAGTTTGAGGTTCCTACTTTATTTATTCTCAACGTGTTCAATACAAATAAAGTCCTCAAGCTAGAGCTAGTTGTTGTCATGCAAAATGGATAGCATTAAAAATTGATTTTTTTTGCCATTGAAACTAAGCCCGCACTAAAAATCCTTAAATCGGGTATTGTAAACCTACACTCCGACATATTTCTGTGTATGTAAACCCCATAATTTACAAGAGGTATGTGATAAATATATTTTTAAAGTGTGTTTCATGTGCAGGTAAGTTGTTGGAAAGTAATTCATGGATGCATGTTGATTCACTTTAAAGGAATTGCTCCTAGAGGCCTAAAAAGGCTTATTTTCAGGGATTTGACACCTAATGAAAACCCTCTGAAGATGAATCAAGAAGAGATAATTCCCCTAAGTAGAGTTTTATTGTTCTATGATATCATCAGCGGAATTTTAAGGAATATCTGTAAGGAGAAACTTGTTTAGGAACAATTTCTGCAACACTGGATACTTATGACTTGGTGGAGGGAAATGAAAGAAGTGAAAAAGATAGTGAGCTTATTCTGTATGTTGTGGGATACTCAGGTATTTTTTAAAAGTTAAAAAAAATAATTGGAAATATAATAATTACTACTTCACATTTCAAATTTTTTTGTGAGATTCTATCATATGAATTTTTAGATACTGGCCCAACAAAACAAGTGAAGATCCTGATCCTAGAGGAGATTCAAATGAGCATTATGGGAGTTTAAAAGGGATTTGGGACCTAATTAAAAATAAAAATTTAATATAGTTCAACCCTATACATTCTTCATGTGATAAGTTAGAAAAAAATGCAAGTTTCTCTCCAGTGGTAGTTTGACCTTCAGGGAACCAATCGTGAGTAGAATAAAAGGGGGGTAAATTTTGAATTGTACAAATAATTGGATATTAAAAGTGATTCCATTAGTTTAATTGAGTATTATATAGTTAAAATCATATAAATATTTCTAATAAAACTCTCTAGGAAGCTCTGGGGGAAAATACTCGCTCTCTGGGGTCTATTTTTGGCAACTGTTAGTGAAGGCATGCTTATTCTAAGTGTCTAGGTCACACTTCCACACCTTGGATGCAATTATCCACCATTTAAACTAGTGAAAAGGTGCATGGGGTGAAAAAATGTGTGACCCCAAGGAATGAGGTTGGTTTTTTTGAAGTTTCATCACTTAAGTGATTTGTTTGGTGGTTAGGTGAGTGTTATGCACTCACATGCAATTTTGGCCCCATCCTAATGTTCTAGCACCCTGATGTCACAATTGAGAGGCCTGATTTAAAATTTTCACTTGGTATAAAATTTTAATGGGTGAAAAAAATAATGACCCCAAGGGAGATACTATTTTTTTCCTTAAAACACCACTCTAGGTGTTAGGTGCAAGTTATCAATTCATAAGTCAAGTTGACCCCTCCTCATGGTAAACACCCCCATGGTGCCTTTTGCAAGGCCTGTTGCACCTTTTCATCATTTGCCCTCATACTAAATTTGTTAAGGTACAATAGAGGCTCCGAAACCTATTTATTAAGTCTTCTCTCTCTCATAACCTAGGTTAATGTAAGAGTGCACAAATGATTCAAAATGTGTGCTTTCTTAACTTGGGTTAAGGGGTGAGTATTTTAATTTAACTTATCCATATTTTAAAATACTTTTTTGGATATTTTTTCCCTCCACTTATTATGTAACCAATCCATGCCAAGAACAAACTTTTGTTCATATCTCACAAACCATTGACTTGTTTTCCATGAAACTTGAACTGAAGCTTCCCTCCATGAATTCCATTAGAATGAGTGTCTGCATGAAATAATTGATGCAATCCTCAAATTTTTATGGAAATTTTAGAAACTTTCAGCCATGGAAAAATTCATCCTTAGATATCTAGAGTTGCAATGAGCCAAACGGGATAAATATCTATGATGCCCGTTAAACAACCCACTTGAGACCTAAGAAACAACCTAGGGTTAGTTAGGAAAATTATTGAATAATTTTTTTTATTAGAAGTGTCCACAACCATGTTGAAAGACAACAGTTGACACTTATAGGTTCCAAAACAAGTATAATTTTCTTGAACATACTTTTCTTTTATTACAATTATTAGAGGTCATAAGGTCCAAAGTTTAGGGTTAGAAGTTTCAGTTAGGTTCAGGGGTAAATTAACACCATATCCACTCTGTAACAGGCTCAGATTTTGAAATTAATTTTTCTCACACTTAACACATTCAAAATTTCACTAAATAATTTTCATTGGATAGGAAATTTTCTCACCTTTCCAATGATATAAAGAAGTCATCCTAACTCATTGTAAAACTCCAGTTATGGACCGGCGGGCCTTGGGAGTCAAATATTCCCAAAAGGGACACATGTTAAGTGAGGAAGGAAGCCCATTTTTGGGGTTGGTGAGTCACGAGGCGGTATAGGTATTGGGGAAAATTCACCAAGGAGGGGAAAATTCCAATAAGCGCTCGCGCACCCGTGGGTCTGTTAGGGACACATGGCGCCTGACAACCACGGAAGGGACAAAAAGAGAGGAATGACAGAGTAGCGGGGAAAGATGGTGAATTTATCCAAAGGGAGGGAAAGGGGTAAATGGTGCACATGGGTCTATGAAGACATGGAAGGGTCTCACGAGGGTGAGGGTGGGAGTGCGTGGCCATGGGAAATTTCAGGAAAAATTTCCAAAAAAAAAAATTCAAAAAGATAAAATTTGCATGGTCGCCAACCCTCTCCCCCCCCCCCCCCCCCCCCCCCCCCGCTATCACCCCCTTCATGTCACATGGTACCCTCTGGTTGGATGCGGGGAAATTTTTTAAAATTTTCCCCAAATTTTATTTTTCAAAATTTTTCTAAGGATTTTTAATGGGAATTTTTCGGACCGCAAGATTGCCAAGGAAACTTTTCCCAAATTTTCCCACCAAGGTAGGAAAACTTCAGAGGGTCATAAATTTTGCTATAAATCTTAGTTTTGGGAAAGCAAAGACTCTCTGGAAATCTCTCAAAGCCCTCTTTGCACAAGAATCATACATTTTACATTTTGATAAATTTTGGGGGGTCATTTTGACAAAAACGGCCTGAAGGATTTTAAACAGCCAACTGGTAAATTTTAACTTATAAAATTTATTCAATTTGGTCTCCTCCTTCACTCAACATGCCAACCAAACATGGAGGATTGTTCTAGGAAGGATTTTGGGTGTTTTAGGAAGTTAATTTCACTTGTTTGATTTCCAATTTGCATTTTTCCAACATTTGATAGAAAACGACTGTGAAAAGGTTTAGGCCCAATTTTGCAATGTTTTGAATTATTTCCATTAAATGTTTCTATTAATTTGAGTTCCTTGATAATATAGCATGCTTAAATTTTAATGTTTCCAAGTTTATTATTATGTGCAGGCCTGAATTGTGCATTTTAATTAAATAATTGCTAGTTTTAAAATTTACAAGGGAGATCCATTTCTAGAGAATCTGGCTATCAATTTCATCATTCAAGTGTGGAAATTAACTTCTATTCTAGTCCAAGGCATTTAATTTTTGTAAATGGTGCACATGGGTTTGTGCAGCCATGGAAGGGTCTCACCAGGGTGAGGGTGGGAGTGTGTGGCCATGGAAAATTTCAGGAAAAATTTCCAAAAGAGAAAATTCAAAAAGATAAAGGTTACATGGTCGCAAACCCCCCCCCCCCCCCCCCTTCATGTCACATGGTACCCTCTAGTTAGATGCGGGGAAATTTTTTAAAATTTTCCCCAAATTTTATTTTTCAAAATTTTTCTAAGGATTTTTAATGGGAATTTTTCGGACCACGGGACTGCCAAGGAAACTTTTCCCAAATTTTCCTGCCAAGGTAGGAAAACTTCAGAGGGTCATAAATTTTTCTAGAAATATTAGTTTTGGACAAGAAAGGACTCTCTGGAAATCTCTCAAAGCCCTCTTTGCACAAGAATCATAAATTTTACATTTTGATAAATTTTGGGGGGTCATTTTTACAAAAACGGCCTGAAGGA
Organism: Taxus chinensis; assembly: GCA_019776745.2. Classification (NCBI taxonomy): domain Eukaryota; kingdom Viridiplantae; phylum Streptophyta; class Pinopsida; order Cupressales; family Taxaceae; genus Taxus; species Taxus chinensis. Next base: position 315,457,202 of record CM034154.1, read on the forward strand.
TTTAAAACAGCCAACTGGTAAATTTTAACTTATAAAATTTATTCAATTTGGTCTCCTCCTTCACTCAACATGCCAACCAAACATGGAGGATTGTTCTAGGAAGGATTTTGGGTGTTTTAGGAAGGTAATTTCACTTGTTTGATTTCCAATTTGCATTTTTCCAACAATTGATAGAAAACGACTGTGAAAAGGTTTAGGCCCAATTTTGCAATGTTTTGAATTATTTCCATTAAGTGTTTCTATTAATTTGAGTTCCTTGATAATATATCATGCTTAAATTTTAATGTTTCCAAGTTTGTTATTATGTGCAGGCCTTAACTATGCATTTTAATTAAATAATTGCCAGTTTTAAAATTTACAAGCGAGATCCATTTCTAGAGAATCTGGTTATCAATTTCATCATTCAAGTGTGGAAATTAATTTCTATTCTAGTCCAAGGCATTTAGTTTTTTTAAATCAAAACATTTAAAAGCTAGAATGTATAGTTTGATTTCTAATCTAAAATATTTCCAAAAGAGACAAAGCAATATAATTCTTCATACGTATTTCTTTCTTTTACATTTTTCTAAATGGGAATTTCAATCACAATCTAATATTCCAATTTGAATCACCAATGCAAATGAGGAAATGTCTTGCAATTATTTATTAATTCTAAAATAAGTGCATCTTTATATATATAGATATTTAATTCTTTGAATGCAGATAATAGATTTCAATTTATTTCTTTCCCATTCAAACCGAGATTACCAAAACATGAACATGATCATAATTAAATTTATAATACGAATTGGAAAGAACATTTCATTCATTCATAGATTTCCAATGGCATTTTAACAACTTATTTCTTTATATATTATTAAATACAACATATAGAATAGATATCTTTCTTTTCTCAATACAGAACTAATTACAGAGCATATATGTTTTTATATTTCAAAATTTACAACTCTCACAATCGATTACAAACATATTTTCTTCACAAAATTCATTACAATATCATCCACTTCAAAGTGGGAAAGGTTACAAATGATTTTTTTTCACAAGGTACTGTCAAAACTGCATTTTCCTTTACTCTAGAACAACAACATGCAAGTTTCCTTTTTCTTCCTATTTGATCAAAACAAAAGTGAAGGAAAGGCAATGCTCTCCACCTAACCAGGACATCAAATGAAAGGAGAATCCATCCTTCATCATTGGCCCTCGAGCCCCAACCACAAAACAATAAAAGGTGTGATTAAACCCATGGCAACAACTGGCTTCCAAAAAACACACAACATTATTTCAACATGCATATTAAAATTTAAAAACATAGTTAAACACAAGACAACAATTTACAACTACATTTGAAAACATTCAAAATAGAACTCAGGCTTGATCATGCAAGCCAAAGGAGCAAGGACTATGGGGGAAGCTACTTATGCCTTCCAATGAGAATTGGGAATCCAGACATGGAGGATTTTTCTAAGAAGGATTTAGGATGTTTTAGGAAGGTAATTTCACTTGTTTGATTTCCAATTTGCATTTTTCCAACAATTGACAGAAAAAGACTGTGAAAAGGTTTAGGCCCAATTTTGCAATGTTTTGAATTATTTCCATTAAGTGTTTTTGTTAAATTGAGTTCCTTGATAATATAGCATGCTTAATATTTAAAGTTTTCAAGTTGATTATTATGTGCAGGCCCGAACTGTGCATTTTAATTAAATAATTGCTAGTTTTAATATTTACAAGGGAGATCCATTTCTAGAGAATTTGTTTATCAATTTCATCATTCAAGTGTGGAAATTAATTTCTATTCTAGTCCAAGGCATTTAGTTGTTTTAAATCAAACCATTTAAAAGCTAGAATGTACAGTCTAATTTCTAATCTAATATATTTCCAAATGAGACAAAGCAATATAATTCTTCATGCGTATTTCTTTCTTTTACATTTATCTAAATGGGAATTTCAATCACAATCTGATATTCCAATTTGAATCACCAATACAAATGAGGAAATGTCTTGCAATTCTTTATTAATTCTAAAATAAGTACATCTTTATATATATATATATATATATATATATATATATATAATTCCTTGAATGCAGATAATAGATTTCATTTTATTTCTTTTCCATTCAAACCGAGATTACCAAAACATGGACATGATCATAATTAAATTTATAATACGACTTGGAAAGAACATTTCATTCATTCATAGATTTCCAATGCCATTTTAACAACTTATTTCTTTATATATTATCAAATACAACATATAGAATAGATATCTTTCTTTTCTCAATACAGAACTAATTACAGAACATATATTTTTTTACATTTCAAAATTTACAACTCTCACAACCGATTACAAACATATTTTATTCACAAAATGCATTACAATATCATCCACTTCAAAGTGGGAAAGGTTACAAATGATTTTTTCTCACAAGGTACTGTCAAAACTGCATTTTCCTTTACTTTAGAACAACAACATGCAAGTTTTTTTTTCTTCCAATTTGATCACAACAAAAGTGAAGGAAAGGAAACACTCTCCACCTAACCAGGAAATCAAATGAAAGGAGAATCCATCCTTCATCATTGGTCCTTGAGCCCCAACCACAAAACAATAAAAGGTGTGATTGAACCCATGGCAACAATTAGCTTCCAAAAAACACACAACATTATTTCAACATGCATATTAAAATTTAAAAACATAGTTCAAAACAAGACAATAGTTTACAAATGCATTTGAAACCATTCAAAATAGAACTCAGGATTGATCATGCAAGCCAAAGGAGCAAGGACTATGGGGAAAGCTACTTATGCCTCCCAATGGGAATTGGGCATCCACCTATAACAAACCACCAATAAATTTCAGCAAACATATCCTTATGCACCCCAAAAATTTCCTTATGTCCCCCATAAGTAAGAAATGCAAGCTATTTCTTTTCCATGGTGGATCCTGTTGGTAGAATCACAGCACCCCTGGGACTCCGCAACGCGATCGTTTGAGACTCCTAGTGCGATTACACAACATGGAGCTTTTCCCAAGTGTGGGACCTTGCGAAATCGGAAAAGCTCTTCGGTATGAAGGCTGGCTCCTATTCCTCTATTCAGATGCACCAATGAAACGCAGAGGGTTTACCAAAAACCTATTCTAACTACCAAGGAGACAGGGAGAGAGAAATGCATAAAAATAAACCTAAGCTAAGGAGGTGATGCATCGAGGAATGAAGAACATATGTTTTGCCAATAAACACAAACCAATAAAATGTAATGCAAAAGATATGCACAGATAGCCAGATTCATAGTGAAGATCGGAAGGATGCAAATAAACACGTAGAGGGTTGGGAAAACACAGATATGCATTAATTTGCTCCAAGGGGGATACAACACTACAAAATGCCAAGAGGCAAGGTTGCATTACAATTTCAAATGGGAAGGTCCTTTGCTCCACAAATCCACCTGCTAGGGAGAAGAAGGGAGGAGGCACAAAACAAAATGTCTGACCCTTTTTAAAACAACCTCTCCTTACATTTATATGAGAAAAAATGAGGGAGAAGAGAAATTCGGAATTTCTTCCAACCACCTCCACATCCGCACCTAACTCGTCTCATTATGGCGGGACTTGTACTTCAAATCGGGTTAGGAAGAAGCCCCGGCATGTGTTCGATGCTTGCGTTGTCCCGAAACCCGCTTCCCACATGATTCCGAGCTTTCTTTTGTGTTGGGGGCGGAAGATGAAACCTGCATGTGCATCGGGTCTGGAGGGGGTGCTCGACATGCTTTTGCCCCGTGCATCCCTGGACGTGTTTTCCCAACCTCAAAACCCGCATTTCTTTTGCGTCGGGTTTTGGAGACCCTCTGACACATTTTGTCCCACCATGCTTCTCCACCCCGTGAACCCGTGTTTGCCCTGTGTCAGGTTTTGCGGCCCTTCTGTCATGCTTTCCTGGCTTGCCCACCCGACTGGTTTTCATGATTGCTTTGGCGCGGGATTTGGAGACCCGCATACATATTTTATTCTTTGTCAGGTTTGGAAGAAACCCCGACATGTCCCTTTATTGTGTCTTTCCGCCTATGGTTTCCGCCTCTGATCTGTTCCAGTCGGGTTCGGGAGGTGGCTATGCATATGCATCGGGCTTGGGAGGATGCACAACATGTTCTATGCTCGTGCTTCTCTGCCCTGTCCTCCCGACTCCCAAACCCGTGTTTGCCCCTGATTCCGCCGGAGAGGGGAAAATATACAACAATTTGGCGACTCAATGGGATTACCTTCCTGCCAGGTAGAAGATCAGTGGCCCTTTAGCAATCCATTGGGCATGGAGTCATAAGCAACCTGAAGCCAACCTGATATCTGAACTTCTTCTCTGAGAACATGCAACTTAAGAGTTGTTCTCACCAAAATTCGCTGCAATGAACTATGCAAGAGCAAAAACCAGCAACACCAAAAACTATGTACAAAATTGAAAATCATACATGCCCCAAATGGAACATGCAGAGTGTGCACAAGCATCTTCTTCTGCTGAAAGCAAACCTACCTACTCTACTCTAACTAGAAGCAAGGATGAGCTAAACAAACCCTGCAACTGGTTGTGCAAAATAGCTTCCTTTCTTCAAAATTTGGGCAGCCATGTACTTGATTTTGCACTGATCATGGCTATTTGGATGGATGGAAAAATCAAAAAGAAGCTGGTCCTTCTACCCAAATCATCAAGGTATCAGCTGAAGGCAAATCCAATACCTCTTTTAGTTGCTTCTACATTTGAATTGAAGAGGTTATGGCAGCTGATCCTCAGTACTTTGTATCTCACCCTCATGCTCAGAAGCAAGCATGACTAGTTTTGGCTTCTCCCTTGGCTCCAATGAAGCCAAGTATCTGATTGGGCATGGCATGATCCTTTGAGTATGCCCATTGCTCTGATTTTCAACTCCAGGAATGGAGTTCTCTTGTAGACCCTCCTTGAATGGGATGACGTGGAAGAAATGGTAGAAATTCCTCTGTCCTTTCTCTTCTCTCCATGGCTGATTGTGAAAGATTAAAATCTTCCAATCTTGGTTCCAAAGAGCTGCTATAAGATGCAGGCTACTGTAAATGAATGTTCTCCTTCATGACAGTAGACTCGAGTGTTTGGAATGGGGATGATGAAAAAGAGAAAGGTGGAAACTCAACCGGCTCCTCTCCATCAAAACAGTCCTCTAAACTTGACAGATAAACTACCTCATTGTTGTCCTGCTGCGAATGCTCAACTTCCTCCATGGTGTCTTCTTATTCTGTAACCTGACCACCATGGTTTCCTTCACTCTCCGACATTGAGTTTGAGAGATAAAACTCTTCTTCAGCACTAGAACTCGAGAGAGATGAAATAGAAAGAAGAACTGAAGGTTCTCCCATAGCCTGATTTGCGCTCAAAGCTCTTGGATCCGCAATTTTCTCCTCCAAAACTAGGATGTGCTCCTCTTCTTTTGCCTTTGGAGCAGCTTCTTCCTCCTCCAATTTTCGAAGACAATCTTGCTCTTGAATTAGCTCCTCCTCCAGCATGAAGTTCGTCAAGTCAAACTCTTCGATCTTCTGCTCTAGAGGACAAGTTGGGACTGCAAGATCTCCTTCTTCTGCCACAACAGAATCAGTCCTGACCACCATTTGTTCTCCAACCCCAACCTCTTTTGTAGGCCTAACCATCAAAGGGATCTTTGTCATCCCAAATCTAAGAGCCCCAACTCTTCAGACTTTGAATTTCTTCCTCTTTGTTGGCACTCTCTTTTTGCTATGGTTTTCCTTGGTTGGCATTCTGATTTTCATCCTCCCCAACATGGATTAGGGGGATGTAATGAGGAGGGATAGGTTGAAACTCAACTGATTTGAGAATTTTGTGTGTGGTGGTGGAGGCGGTGAAACCTCTTGTTTCTTTGGAGTGGAAGGTACTTCATTTAGGCTCTTGTGGAGGGGGTTTGGATTTGGAAGAGAAGAGGGCAGAAAAACTGAGATGGGATGGAAGGCTAGGGGGGTAGAGGGATGGATTCAACATTTAGGGCAGTAGATGGTGAGTTCAAAACTTGACACTGCTGAAATGATATAGATTGAGAAGGAGGAAAAGAAAGAGTATGAGGTGGTGTGCTTACCCATTGACAAGGTTGCAGAATACTTCTCTCATACACCTCTATTCCTTCAATCCACCTTGTAAGTAATGGCAGTGTTGCAATCATGAAGTCTAACTTCTCTTGAGAGCCGTAATGCCTTGGAAAAGGTTCCACCCATGGACAAGGTGCTCTGCAACCAATTCCAAATGCTTTCATTTGTGCCTGAGCCCTAGGTTGCACCATGTTCACCTCCATCTTTTGGATTTTCTCCAGCAGATCTGCATTTTCTTCTTCATTGTCTTCATTGCATGTGTACCCTTGCTCTTGGAAAGCTCCATAGCCAAACTGATTTTGGCATTGCTGCTCATATGGGTATGCATGTTGATCCTGAACTTGACCAAAATGCTGATTTGGAGGTGTGATATATTGCTGCTGTTGATGTGGATTCCATGATGGAAATGAAGTCATGGTTACACAACTTCATGGAATGGAAAAGAATGAAAGAGATGGAAAGAAAGATGGGTGGAAATGGATGGGAACGGGTCTGTAACTCAGAGAAATGGGTTGCTGATCAGGTGGAGTCGCCAGATGTGTTTTTTGAAAATTCCTCTAAAAGGATGGATGTTGCCAAGTTACACACCAAACTTGACAATATCGAAATTGAGATTTAAAATTTGAAAGACCCGGAGGAATGCAATCTTCAGTTCAGAACTCATGTCATGTTGTGCAGCTGCGGATTCCTGAAAAGCACAGTCAGAACTCAGGTCATGCGATGCAACTCACAAAACCTGAATTGCTATGTGTCGGAACTTGGAACATGTCCGAAACCCCTCAAAACCTGATTTTCTTTGTTGTCGGGAATAGGACCATGTAATGCATCCCCCAAAACCTGAATTGCTGCTTTGATGTTCTCGGGTCCCGAAAACCTGAAATCACTAAAAACCTAAAATTTTGAAAATCAAAATCTCAAAAAACTAAAGATACCCTTTTGAAGATTACCCTCAGATCTACCAATTGTTAAAATTTTGAATGTTTTGAGCAAGATAAACCCTTGAAAAATGATTTCGGAGTTCAGGCTAGGAGGTGCAAAATTCAAAATTTGTAAAAAACTGCAATTTTTTTGTGCAAATTTCATGAAAAACTCCTTCAAATTTTGATGGAATGACCTCTTGGTCCCATCGGGCGTGCCAAAACTATTGGTGTCAAATCACAGCACCCCTGGGACTCCGCAACGCGATCATTTGAGACTCCCAGTGCGATTGCACAACATGGAGCTTTTCCCAAGTGTGGGACCTTACGAAATCAGAAAAGCTCTCCGAATGAAGGCCGGCTCCTATTCCTCTATTCAGATGCACCAATAAAATGCAGAGGTTTACCCCAAAAACCTAATCTAACTACTAAGGAGACAGGGAGAGAGAAATGCATAAAAATAAACCTAAACTAAGGAGGTGATGCACTGAGGAATGAAGAACATATGTCTTGCCAATAAACACAAACCAATAAAATGTAATGCAAAAGATATGTACAGATAGCTGGATTCAGAGTGAAGATCGGAAGGACGCAAATAAACACGTAGAGGGTTGGGAAAACATCCACAGATATGCATTAATTTGCTCCAAGGGGGATACAACACTGCAAAATGCCAAGAGGCAAGGTTGCATTACAATTTAAAATGGGAAGGTCCTTTGCTCCACAAATCCACCTGCTAGGGAGAAGAAGGGAGGAGGCACAAAACAAAATGTCTGACCATTTTTAAAACAGCCTCTCCTTACATTTATATGAGAAAAAATGAGGGAGAAGAGAAATTCGGAATTTCTTCCAACCACCTCCACATCCATACCTAACTCGTCTCATTATGGCGGACTGTACTTCGAATCAGGTTTGGAAGAAGCCCCGGCATGTGTTCGATGCTTGCATTGTCCCGAAACCCGCTTCCCATGTGATTCCGAGCTTTCTTTTGTGTCGGTGCGGAAGATGAGCCTGTATGCACATCGGGTCCGGAGGGGTGCTCGACATGCTTTTGCCCCGTGCATCCCCGACGTGTTTTCCCGACCTCGAAACCCGCATTTCTTTTGCGTCGGGTTTTGGAGACCCTCCAACACATTTTGTCCCACCATGCTTCTCCACCACGTGAACTCGTGTTTTCCCTGTGTCGGGTTTTACGGCCCTTCTGTCATGCTTTCCTGGCTTGCCCACCCGACTGGTTTTCGCGATTGCTTTGGCGCAGGATTTGGAGACCCACATACATATTTTCTTATTTTTTCGGGTTTGGAAGAAACCCCGACATGTCCCTTTGCCGTGTCTTTCCACCTATGGTTTCCGCCTCTGATCTGTTCCAGTCGGTTTCGGGAGGTGGTTGTGCATATGCATCGGGCTTGGGAGGATGCACAACATGTTCTATGCTCGTGCTTCTCCGCCTTATCCTCCCCACTCCTAAACCCTTGTTTGCCCCTGATTCTGCCGGAGAGGGGAAAATATACAACAGATCCCAAACCCAATCTCCCTCCACAATAATTCTTATGCTAGTGGCATTCGCTTATGCCCCTTCCCACATAAATTCCTCATATCTTTCTCTTACACCATTCCTATGGTATTGTACCCAAACAACCAACAAATACACCAAAACATGCACCATTCATACACACACAAAATAAAATATTAGCATAAAAGAAGAGCTAATCTCTTACCTCTCAATGGAATATTTTGTTTCCAAACAGCAAGCTCTGAATACTAAGAACACAGTCCAAAAAGTCAGAAATACCAAGTATGAAATTATCTCCAATCTCCTCCAAAATCGACAAGAGATCCAAATAGCAAGAAAATGTGCCCCCAAAGAAGTATGCAACAAGATTCAACAACCCAAAAAAAGCAAAGAGTTTGAATTTTATAGAAGATGGAAGCAAAAAGGATGATGTGGATCCATGTAGGATGTCACATCACACATCGTCAACTCCAAACAAAAAAGACAAAATTTCATTCTCCAAAGCACAATAAAAAGGTGGGTGAAAATATGACAATTTACTTGCACACTCCAAAAATCCCACACCCCAAAGGACCGCAAATTTAAAACATGAAGAAAGTGCAATTAAAACATGTAACATGATTAATATAAATGCATTAAAAAGGGCTAAAATCAACCCTTCAACCATAGGTATGGTTGGTAAATTAAATTGATAGGTATGGGACAATTTTTACTTGTCCCACAAGCCTCTAAAAACAACCCCCAAGGACAAATTCGAAATTCCAAGGAGATGGAGTGTTTCATACTCAAAAATCTGAGTTACAAAACTCTTACACAAACTTACACATCCCTTACATAATTAATACAAAGAGCCAACAACTTTGATTATTACTTTCCCATATCCCACTTTGATTTATTTAACTTTTAACCATATGTTTTCTCACATTAATCTACCACAATTTAATTAATTAAAATAAAATGACAAATCACTAATAAAATACATACAACAATAATAAAAAGGAAACACATTAACAAAATACAAAAACCCATGGTCACATATAAAGGTGATCCCCCCCATTGGAATCCATAACAAAACAATACACACACAAAAAACACTTTGCCCGTGGTTACCTTGTTGAATTCACCTAGAATTCCATTATGTTGGTCTCTAATCCCTCGATGTTTGTTGTGATTCTTTTAACCTGTAAGACACAAATACCTCCTTCAACCTTGTGGCCATATCAAAACATCCAATATGAATATAAATGTAATTCCAAAATCAATATATAAATGAATCACAACAACATCAAAGTAACAACTACATCATTTGCAATTTAATCAACAACTATATCATCATCATATAATGTCCATTTTCTAGGTCTACTCACAATATCCAAAATCACATGTCTGAACAACATTCAAATTATATCCATCTCAAATAGTATATCATCATCCACATATGGAGTGTCTCTAATAATCATCATGCATCATAACCAAATCAAGATCAACAATAATCTATGATCAAATTTATAAAATCATACTAAATAAGAACTATAATAATGTCCATAATGTAATAAACAATATAAAAATAAGCATTTAAAGGTTTCAAAGGGAAGTGGGCACTACATCCCCCTCCCCTTAGACTCAACTTCCTCCTGAAAGTGAGTGGAACAAGTGTGGAAACTAAACTCGTAATAAGGTAGCATCCTCCCATGTAGCTGCAGTCTCATCATATCTGTCCCACTACACCTGAACCTGATCAACCTCTATGCATTGAAGGCCTAGGATCCTATGATCTAGGATGCGAATGGGATCTAGCATCACCTGCCCCTGATATTGCACCTACAATGATTTCTAATTTAGCACATGAGAAGGATCTGTAATATATCTCCTAAGAACTGAAACATGAAACACATCATGTATGTGAGACATGCTAGGTAGAAATGCTAGATGGTAGGTCAAAGGACTGATATTCTCCAAGATCTCAAAAGGACCCACGAATCTAGGAGCTAACTTAGAACATTTTCCATAACAGATAGGGCTCTTGTGTGGCCTGACACAAAGGAACACCTTCATGCCCACATCAAAAATACAATCAATCCTATGCTGATCTACATATTCTTCCTGTCCTATGCCTCCTGTAGTCTCTGCCTGATCAACACCACCTACTGCTCCATGTACTATAAAAAAGATGGTCTAAGAGACATTTTTTCCTCTAACCTGTCCTAACTAAGAGGTTTCTTGCACTCTCTACCATACAAATCTTGAAAAGGAGCCGTGCCTATAGAACTCTAAAAACTATTATCATAGGTAAAATCCACTAAGTATAGGTACTCCTCCCATTTGGAACACTGATCCATCACATACATCCTAAGCATGTCCTCTAAAATTTTATACTCCCACTTAGTCTATCCATTTGTCTCAGGGTGATATGTTGTGCTGAATTTTATTCTCATCTTGAGGACAGACTTCATGGTAGTCCAGAAATGGGAAGTGTACAAAGGATCATGGTCAAAAATTATCTTCCACAGAATCCCATGCAACTTGAAAATCTCATCCAAATATACTCATGCCACTACTCTAGCTGTATAAGTAGTCTTCACTAGAGAAAAGTGATCCACTTTTTTCAATTTATCAACCATGACCATGATGGCGTCGTCGTGATATATCGACATCGATAGCCCAACAATGATGTCCATGAAATGGTGTCCCACTTCTATTCCGGTATAGCATGAGGATAAAGAAGGCCAACTAGATGCTAATGCTTGGCCTTAACTCTCTGGCACTCTAAACATCATGACACAAACTAGGCCACATCTCGATGAAGTCCTCTCCAATGATACAACTGTCTCAAGGTGGCATGCATCTTCTTCACCCTGGGATGGGCTGAATAGGGTGCACTATGTGCCTCTACTAAGATGTCATACCTCAATCCTCCATCTATAGGAACATAAACCCATCCTCTATGCCTAAGAAGACCATCTTTCTCTAAGGAAAAACCATCAAACTTACCCTCAAGGGGTCTCTAAGACTAGATCTCTTCCCGTACTACAATGTAGAAGCTGTCAAGAGAAAGTTGTTGTAGGATCCTTCTCCACAAATATGTGCTCAGTAAAGTGGCCATAGCCACATGTCTCCATCTACTAAGAGCATCTGCTACCACATTCTCCTTCCACTTCACATGGTGTATCTCCATATCATACTCACAAAGAAACTCCATCGAACGCTACTGACGAGCACTGAGATTAGGTTGCGTGAAGAGGAGATGAAGACTCAAATGATCTATCTTGAGTGTGAATCTATGACCAAGAAGAAAATTCCTCCATATAACCAAAGCATGAAAAAATTCCGCGAGCTCAAGATCATGAGTCAGATAATTGAGCTCATAATCCTTGAGTTTATGAGAATCAAACGCTATTACTCTGCCCTACTACATCAACACACCTCCAAGCCTTGCTAAAGAAGCATATGTGCAAGCAAAGAATCCACCCTATGGATCTGGAACTACAAGGATACGTGTTGTGGTGAGGCACTCCTTTAGCATTGTGAAGGCTTGCTCACATCTATCCAACCAAATGAACTTCTTCCCTTTCCTCTAAAGGGAAGTGATAGAGTGTGTAATCCTAGAGAAGTCATGAACAAATCTCCTATAGTAACCTACTAAACCCATGAAGTTACACACCTCCGTCACTATAGTGGGTGCTGACCAATCCATAATGGATCTAATCTTCAAAGGATTGATGGTGATACCTTCCCCATAAATGATATGTCCCATGTACTACACCTCTGTCTGAAAGAAAGCACACTTATCCAAGTTCCCATAAAGCTTCTGCTCCTAAAGACACTGAAGAACTTGGCGAGGGTGCCCCTCGTGCTCCTCACATGTATGTGAGTATATAAATATGTCATCTAGGAATATGAGCATGAAGTGACCCCATTCATCAAACTCATAAATACTGTGGGGGCATTAGTTAAACCAAAAGGCACCACTTTGAAATCATAGTGCCCATATCTTGTATGGAAGGTAGTCTTATGAATGTCTGCCTCTGAAATCCTCAACTAATGATAGCCTGACTTAAGATCAGTCTTAGAGAAAAATTTGGCTCCCTTCATCTGATCAAACAATTCGTTAATACACAGAAGGGGATAAAGATTCTTGATCGTTACCTTATTCAACTGGCGGTAATTAATACACAACCACAAGGATCCATCCTTCTTCTTCACAAAGATCACTAGTGCACCCCAAGGGGATACACTAGGATGGATAAGACATTTCTCCAAAAGGTTATCAAGTTGTAACTTGAGCTCACAAATCTCTGGGGTGGTCATATGATAAGGTGTCTGTGAGATAGGCTCTACTCCAGGAACTAGATCTATATGAAAATCAATTTCACGTTGGGGTGGAAACCCTGATAACTCCCCTAGGAATACATCTATGAACTCTCTCAAAATGGGATGATCATATAGCAATGGTCCACTAGTCCCATCCTCAAATCAGTCACTAACAATAACAGCATACATCTGACAACCCCGTCACACACACCACTTAAGTTGCATAGCGGAGATGGTGTAAATAGAAATAGGTCTCCTAACCCCTAAAATCACTGACTCAACTCCCAAATCATCTACATAAGATATAGTCTTGTGGCAACAATCCATCTTGGCCCTTTGTGTAGATAACTAATCCATACCCAAAATGACTCCAAACAAGCCCAAAGGAAGGATACAGAGATCTGAGGTAGTGGTGAAAGGTCTCAAATCCACTATACACTCCATAACTAAGGAGTATATAGAGATCTTAGCTCTAGAAGCCATCTCAACATCCCAACTAAGACCCTACCTAACTACCTCCAGCCTACATCACTCTACTAAAGATGGTGTAATGAAGGAATCTAAAGAACCAGAATCAAACAATATAGAAGTAGGAATACCACCAATGCTACCTATGGTCTGAATGACTGTGCTCTAATGCTCTACCTAGTAGTCCTCAACCACTACATAAATATTGTGGTTGTGTCCCATATCACCAACCATATACTTGGAGATCTATGTATTACCCTTGTTATTAGGGTTCTGTGGGTAATCTCTCCAAAAGTGTCTAGTAACTCCACAACAAAAACACCCTCCTGATCCTCCCCAATGAGTAGCACCTCCAGTAGGTGCCCTGGTAGTCTGTGGTGTGGATCCTGATGATCTGGATATGGTCTGCTGAGGTCTCTGTTGGCAAGCTCCCGCTGACTGAGCTCTAGGTCCACCCTATGCCCTGATGGGAACCCATAGTAGGAGGCCCCATACTCTGACCTCTCTATGCGTTAGCTCTCGATGGAGGTCAAAGAGGTGGATGCGACTGCTATTATTACTAATGTTGTTGTTGTGGTCTAAATAATGATTGTGTTGAACCCTATCCAACATGAGGAATATGAACTAAACCCCTCGATCTATTGTCCTACATCTATTGTATGCAGCTCCAGACTCTATCTCTAGCCTACTGGGTCTTCCCCGGAGTCTCGTCTACTATATAGGCCTTCTCGATAGCCTCAGCTAATGTCTGTGGGCAGTGGATCCGCACTACACCTCTAATATCTAAATTTAGGCCTAGGATGAACCTGTGAATCCACACCTGCTCATCTTGCATATAATCAACATACTGGAGTAGGTCTATAATACTACTCTCATACTCTAATACTGAAAGATATGCCTGTCAGAGGTCATAGAACTCATTGATCCTCTGTTGTATGAACCTTCGTGACAAATATTTTCTCTTGAATCTCTTCTCAAATAGCTCCTAAGTTACTATCTTAGAATTAACATGGAGCTTTTGCTCCTTTTTCCTCTACCATACTCCTTCTCCATCCCTCAGTAGATGGATTGAAACACGAGATTTTGTGTTGCTAGAACAAGGACAAATCTTGAAGCAACCGCTCAAGCTCACTGGCCATGCCTCTACCTAAAATCCACCCATGTCACCTATGTAATGTGATGACCGAAGCTTTAGAATCTCTCTGTTGTGATCTGTAGCTATGGTTTGACGACCCCTTGGTCTCTCTGCATGCTCATCCCTAAGCCTAGGGCTCCAATACCTCTCTCTACGCTCTGAAACATCGTCACCCTATCCCATTTGTGGTGACTCTGCCCTGACTGACTCTGCATGGGAGTTCTCTCCTCTATGCTCCTCGCTGGGTCGAGGAGATACCTGACCCTCGAGGGAAGGGTATATGTCATGACTGGCTGCATTTCCTCCTCCTAATCCTTCGCATAGAGTGGCATTGACATCCTGAAGAGTTTTCCAAATATGGGGTAGGATGGATGCTACACCCTAATCTGGTGGTGGTGGTGGTGGTGGTAAGTCTGAGTCTATGTGAAAATTTCCTCTACCCCGTCTACACCTCCTGCACAAACCAAAGCAAGAGTTATTTCATTTTTCTAAGTTTTATTTGAATTCCATGTTTACTAAAAATATGTAATTTCTAGACTAAGTTGTTTTCTAGATTTTAAAAAAAAATGCGCTAGGTTTAAGTTTCATGTCCCAAGTTTTCTAGTGTTCCCAATGGTCCAAGATTTTGAACCACTTCTCTGATACTAAGTGTGATTCCCGTTAAACAACCCACTTGAGACCTAAGAAACAACCTAGGGTTAGTTAGGAAAATTAAGGAATATTTTTTTTTATTAGAAGTGTCCACAACTAGGTTGCAAGACAACAGTTGACACTAATAGGTTCTAGAATAAGTTTAATCTGCTTGAACATACTTTTCTTTTATTACAATTATCAGAGGTCACAAGGTCCAAATTTTAGGGTTAGAAGTTGCAGTTAGGTGTAGGGGGTAATTAACACCATATCCACTCTCTAATAGGCTCAAATTTTCAACTTGATTTTTCTCATGCTTAACCCATTAAATTTTTCCCTAAATCATTCCCATTGGATATGAAATTTTCTCAGCTTTCCAATGATATAAATAAGTCCTCCTAACTCCTTGTAAAACTCCAGTTATGGACTGACGGGCCTTGGGAGTCAAATTTTCCCAAAAGGGATGTGTCGAGCGGGGAAGGAAGCCCATTTTCTGGGTTGGCGGGTCACATGGTGGTGGAGGTGTTGGGGAAAATTTTCCAATGAGGGGAGAATTCCAATAAGCGCTTGTGTGCTCGTGGCTTCGCTAGGGACATGTGGTGCCCAACAACCATTATAGGGAGAAAAGGAGAGGCATAGGTGGAGCGGCGAGGAAAGTTAGTAGATTTTGCCAAAGGAAGGGGAAGGGGTAAATGGTGCATATGGGTCCACGTGCCCATGGAAGGGTCTCACCAGGGCGAGGGCAGGAGTGCGGGGCCATGGGAAATTTCAGGAAAATTTTCCAAAAAAAAATTTCAAAAAGATAAAGGTTACGTGGTCCCCCACCCCCCCACCGCTATCACCCCTCTAGTGCCATGTGGCACCCTCTAGTTGGTTGCGGGGAAATTTAAAAAAAAAATCCCAAATGTTTTTTTTTCAAAAAATTTCTAAGGATTTTTAATGGGAATTTTTCGGGCCACGGGCCCGCTAGGAAAAATTTTCCAAAAATTTCCCACCAAGGTTGGAAAACTTCATATGGCCATAACTTTTTCTAGAAAGCTCATTCTTTGGAAAACAAGGACTTTCTGGAAATTTCTCAATGTCGTCTTTGCAAAAAAATCACCAATTTTACATTTTGATAAATTTTGAGGGGTCATTTTTATGAAAACGGCATGTAGGATTTTAAACAACCAATTGGTAAATTTTAACTTATAAAATTTATTCAATTTGGTCTCCTCCACTCAACATGCCAAATAGACATGAACGATTATTCTAGGAATGATTTAGGATGTTTTAGGAAGGTAATTTCATTGTTTGATTTCCAATTTGCATTTTTCCAACAATTGACAGAAAATGACTGTGAAAAGGTTTAGGCCATATTTTGCAATGTTTTGAATTATTTCCATTAAGTGTTTCTATTAATTTGAGTTCCATAATAATATAACATGCTAAATTTTAATGTTTCCAAGTTGATTATTATGTGCAAGCCTAAACTGTGCATTTTAAATAAAATATTTTCCAGGTTTAAAATTTACAACGGAGATCCATTTCTAGAGAATCTGTTTATCAATTTAATCATTCAAGTGTGGAAATTAATTTCTATTCTAGTCCAAGGCATTTAGTTGTTTTAAATCAGACCATTTAAAAGCTAGAATGTACTGTCTGATTTCTAAATTAATACATTACCAAAAGAGACAAAGTAATATAATTCTTCATATGTATTTATTTCTTTTAAATTTTTCTAAAAGGGAATTTCAATTACAATCTGATATTCCAATTTGAATCAATAATGCAAATGAGGAAAGGTCTTGCAATTCTTTATTAATTCTAGAAGAAATACATCTTTATTTTTATTTTTAATTTCTTAAACGTAGATAACAAATTTCAATTTCTTTCTTTTCCATTCAAATAGAGATTCCCAAAATACAGACATGATCATAATTAAATTTGCAATACAAATTGGAAAAAATATTTCATTCATTCATAGATTTCCAATGGCAGTTTAACAACTTCTTTATTTATATATTATCAAATACAACATATAGAATAGATATCTTTCTTTTCTCAATACAAAACTAACTACATAACATATCTTTTTTTACATTTCAAAATTTACAACTCTCACAATTGATTACAAACATATTTTTGTCACAAAATGCATTACAATATCATCCACTTCAAAGTGGGAAAGGTTACAAATGATTTTTTTTCACAAGGTACTGTCAAAACTACATTTTTCTTTGCTCCAGAACATCAACATGCAAGTTTCATTTTTCTTCCAATTTGATCACAAAAAAAGTGGAGGAAAGGCAATGCTCTCCACCTTACCAATAAATCCAATGAAAGGAGAATCCATCCTTCATCATTGGCCCCCGAGCCCCAACAAAAAAATTAAAAAAGGTGTGATTCAACCCATGGAAACAACTGGCTTCCAAAAACACACAACATTCTTTAAACATGCATATTCAAATATAAAAACACAATTCAACACAAGACAATAATTTAGAACTACATTTGAAAACATTCAAAACATAAATCGGGCTTGATCATGCAAGCCAAAGGAGAAAGGACTATGGGGAAGCTACTTATGCCTCCCAATGGGAATTGGGCATCTACTTGTAACAAACCTCCAATAAATTTCACCAAATATATTCTTATGCCCCCCGCAATCCCTCCTTATGCCCCCTGCAGATTTCTTTATGCCCCCCACAAGTAAGAAATGCATGTTATTTCTTTTCCATGGTGGATACCAAACCAAAAATCCCTCTAGAAGAATTGTGATGCCACTAGAATTCTCTTATGCCCCCCACATGAATTCCCCATAGCTATCTCCTACACCATTCCTATGGTAGTCTACCCAAACAACCAACAAATACACAAAAACATGCACCATTCAAACACACACAAAAGAAAATATCAACATAAAAGAAGAGTTAAGATCCTACCTCTCCATGGAAGATTTTGTTTCCAAATAGAAAGCTCTCTATTCTAAGAACATAGTCCCAAAAATCAGCAATACTAAGTATGAAATTATCTCCAATCTCCTCCAAAATCCACAAGAGCTCCAAACAGCAAAAACCCAAAGAAGTATGCAAAAATATTCAACAACCCAAAATAAGAAAAGAGTTTGAATTTTATATAAGAGGGAAGAGAAGAGGATGATGTGGATCCATGTAGGATTCCACATCACACATCCTCAATTCCAAACATAAAAGACAAAATTTCATTCTCCAAAGCACAATAAAGAGGTGGGTGAAAATATGACAATTTACTTGCACACTCCAAAAAGCCCACATCACAAAGGACTATAAATTTAAAATATGAAGAAAGTGAAATTAAAATATGCAACATGATTACTAAAAATTTATTAAAAATGGCTAAAATAAACCCTTCAACCATCAGTATGGTTGGTAAATTAAATTGAAAGCTATGGGAAAAGATTTACTTGTCCCACAAGCCTCCAAAAACATCCCCCAAGGAAAAATTCGAAATTCCAAGGAGGTGGAGTGTTTCATACTCCAAATATTGACTTACACAACTCTTACACAAACTTACACATCCCTTACATGATTAATACAAAGAGCCATAAACTTCCATTATTACTTTCCCATATCCCAATTTGATTTATTTAACTTTTAACCATATGTTTTCTCACATTAATTTACCATAATTTAATTAATTAAAAGAAAGGGACACATCACTAATAAAATACATACAACAATAATAAAAAGGAAACACATTAATAAAATACATAAACCCATGGTCACATATAAAGGTGATTCCCCCATGGGAAGCCCTAACAAAACAACACACACACACAAATCACGTTGCCATGGTGACCTTGTTGAATTCACCTAGAATTACATTATGGTTGGTCTCCAATCCCCCGATGTTTGTTGTGATTTTTTTAACTTGTAAGACACAAATACCTCCTTCAGCCTTGTGGCCATATCAGAACATCCAATATGAATATAAATGTAATTCCAAAATCATCTATATAAATGAATCACAACAACATAAAAGTAACAACTACATCATTTGTAATTTAATCAACAACTATATCATCATCATATAATTTCCATTTTCTAGGTCTACTCATAATATCCAAAATCACATGTCTGAACAACATTCAAACTATATCCATGTCAAATAGTATATCATCATTCACATATGGAGTGTCTCTAATAATCATCATGCATCATAACCAAATCAAGATCAACAGAAATCCATGATCAAATGTCTAACATCATACTAAATCAAAACTATAATAATTTCCATAATGTAATCAACAGTATCAAAATAAGAATCGAAAGGTGTCAAAGGGAAGTGGGCACTACAAAATCAGAGCATGAGATCCTTGAAAAATTAGCTCTCCAATGAGTACTTTCTTGCACCATTAAAATAGGCATGATTGGAGTTAGATAGGAATTTTGTTTTTCATAATTCTACCCTATTAGGAAAAGATAATGTAGACCTGAAAGTTTCCTTTTAGATTTCATGAAGACACAAATGAGAAAAACCCCTGAAATTGCAGTAAAGCATCCCAATAAGAAGTAGAATTTTTGGAGACCTTTTTCAGTCAGATCCGACAACCTGTGTCCAATGTATATTTTTAGTAATTCCTCATTCAAGTAACTTAATAAGGGTCCTAGGTATAAATAATTAATGGATTCAAGACACTAATATCATTCCCCAGGAGGAAGAGTGCTCAAAAGTGACAATTTAGTGAAATTGCCAAAACTAGTCACCCAAGAAGAACTTGTTAAAAATAGTAAGTATCCAGACAAGGATCAAAATGGTTGTGGTTGTTCATACTCCATACCTCACTAAGTTCAACCTTTATGGAGGTAAATTCATGCTTTAAAAATGGTTGAAAGTGGCATTGTTTCTCAAACAAGAGAGAATCTTTCTCAGTTCCCAATTTTGGTCACAATAGAGCATTCTGGTCTTGGTGTGTTTCTCACTTCACCATATGGGTTGATCATAAGTTGAAATATTCATTCATACATATTCTCACCTTTATTATTATCATTTTTTAGGTACTCTTCACATCATCTCATGGATGACTCCATTTCCCCAAGGCACCTGATCATCACAAGATTGAATTGTGCAAGTTATGGTCTCAAATTGCATCAAAGACTTAGCATTTTGGGAGGAATTAGATAATTTCAAAGGTTTGAATGCTTTTTAAATTAATAAAAATATTCCATCATCATATACAATGGTCTTCACCTCTCCTTCTAGTGTCTAATCAATCAAGTTATGAACTCATAATGTGTAATAGTGGGGCAATGCTTATCACTCACCTTATCGATGTGTTCAAGAAGTGTCATAGAGGTTACTAATTTCAAGAGTGTTCAAAGGTCTTAATTGAATATATTTGTTAGTGTATCATAGTGGAGGATCATCATGGATCAATTTTCATTTTCAACCTCTTTAGATCTGGTCTTCATCGAAGGCGGATACATCTTCATCGATGATTCGGAGCATTTCTTCTCTCTTATCCTCATTCTTCCTCCTCTTCTCTCCCTCATTTTCTAATTCTTCATTATATACAATCATTGTAATCTATCTTATTCATTTGAGTGACTCTAATGGTGAATTGTAAAATTCCTTTTTTTTAATAAATACAGGACTAATTTTCTCACATCCTATGAAGACAAAGATCCACAAGTTGAATAAAGACATGAAGGATCACATGGGGGGTAGATGAAGGGTTGAATTGAAAAGCTATAAAAGGATATGTCCTCCTCATTGTAAAGAGATGGTTATTATTTTTTAAGAGCTCCCCTATTCTCTTTATGAACAAGTAATCAAATTTTTCTATTCCTTGTCTAAAAATTTCTATCTTCATCTCAGCTTCATACTATGAGAAATTGTAATTGTGCAATATCATGCAAGAACAATCTATGTTGGTTGTATCTTATTCCTCTTATCTTTCCATAGCTTCTTCTCATCGAATACATGGAAATACTCTTGATTTTATGTTGGAAAATTCTACATGTGATATTTATAATATAAAATCCCTTCTTATACTTTCTCTTCTCACCTTTTCCCCTCACAATTACTCCCTTGTGTCCCACAAAAGAACCTTTCCACAGGTATAGGGAAGTAGTCCTTTGTGATCTCTGTTCATAAGGCCACCCCCATAATTGGAGTAGTGTATATATATTTCTTTTTTCCAATAAATAGAGCTTCCCTATTCAAGCAGAGGGACCTTGTCCTAGAGTGTGGGTGAAATACCAAAATTTTCCCACCTAAAAAATTATTTCACCAACAAGTAATAAGAAAAGGAAAAGCTCTATCCAAGTTAAACCAAGGGTTTTTCATCACTACTAAATTATTTCATTCACATTTTGTCTTGATTTATCAACAGTTAAATACCTTAAACTCTTCAAAATTTTGATCAACCATTTTGACCTTAACATTTAAAATTGTTCTCAAACTTGGTTGATTGTTAGAATTGTGTTGTTATGCTATCAAAATTTTCCTAATTTCCTTAGACAATTTACAATATCCAAACCTAATAAATCAACCCTTTGCAGTTGTTACACTTCCAAAATTTCATATTTATTCTTAGAAATAATTACAACATCCAATCCTTAGAAAAAAACCATTTTCTGTCGTTATGCTATTAATTTTCTTTAAATTACCTCAACAACCTTCGTCAAATATGTTAAAATTGGAAAATATTCATTTTAAATTCGTTACATTGCCCATTTTTTCTTAAATTCCTTTTGGAAATTCACACAAACATCCAAATCTTTAAAAAATGTTCAATTTGTGGTCATTACACTATCTGAATCAATTTAGGAAATCATCAAACACAAACATCACTCAATAAATAAATTCTTTCAAGATTCCCTAGCCATTATGACACCTATAAACTAGTTAGGATACAAAACATGTGAACCAAATCCTTTCCTTCAGAACCCACTAGAACCATCCTCTGATGAGGAGAAATAAATTTTTAATCACAGTGGGTGTGAAGAAAAATAACCACTTTACATATTTGAACACAATCCGATCCATATAGACAATTTTTTGTTTTAAAAAAAGATCAATTCCTACTACACCTGGTCAAAATAGGTGCTAAAATACCCTATGCTTTTGATCCAATTTTTTTCACTGGTATGATTAGAGGGGAATACTGAAAGAAGTCTCCTCATTTCAAGACTATTGAATATATATTAAACCCAGAACATGCCTCTATGCTGACACAACCAGAGGATCCTAATGATGAATATGTGACACCCAAGACCAAAACTGGAAACTATATAACCTTTTTTCAGAATAAATCATGAAACCAAAATGGAGGGTAAAGAACCCCAATTTACATTGCAAAACAAAGATGTGACAATACAACAATAAATCTAAGAAATTAATAACCAATTGGAAACTTTAGCTTCCCATGTCAACAAGGACATACATAAAGTTACTCATATGGATAAACCTAGAGTGACATACACAATGCACTATACAGAAAACAATGGAGGAAAAAAACCATACTCATATACCCACCATGCCATCACATGGCCAAATATTTGAAAAATAATGATAGTATATGAAAGAAGCACTCATTTTCTTACAGGAAAACAACAATGAACATAATAACAAATATTCTTTTGAAGAAATGTGTCCCTACCCCTTTGATCAAGAAATTTCGCATACCCCTTTCCCAAATGATTTTGATTTCCAAAAATTTGATAAATATCACTACAAGGAAAACCCTAGAGATGACATAAAATATTTCTTCATGGCATTCTGATAAGTTGTATATAGTGATAACTACATGATTCATTTAATTCCATGGAGTCTTAGAGGCTAGGAACTTGAACGACTTTTCCATCTCCCAAAAGGGTCTATCTCTACTTTTGTAGACTTATCTAAATTTTTTTTTTGCCATTTATCATTCAACATGGAGACTAATATAACAGTATTAGACTTGTGCAATGTGAAATAATGCAACAATGAGAACTTTTTTGTTGTCCTTCAGTGATGATGGGGGATAGCTATCCACTTCCCTTGTTCCATTATAAAAAATACAGTACACATTTTTGTGCCAAAATTACATCGTAAAATCACCTTCCACTTGCAAATGCATTATATAGGAACCTTTGAAGAGGTCATTGAAAAAGGTGGTGAAATTGAAAAGGAATTGTTAGTAAAAGGCATTCTAAATTCTTTTAAATGTGATTATGACTCAAACCCTATGGACAAACCCAAAATTTTCAATAAAAAAAATAATTGTAGGTGATGGAATTACTAATTCTAAACACATATAAGCAGTCCAGAATAACCTAAATCTTAAGCTCACACGTGGACTACTTTAACCTGAAATCAAACATAGGGACTATACTCCACTCACCGACTCCATATTATCAATTCTAAAACAAATTGATTTGGCTAATATCATAAAATTTCCTGACAATAAATATTTCGTGGATGATACTCCTAAACCATCATGGTAAAAATACCATGAATATTTTGAATATCATTGTGTTAAAGGTCATGGGATAGAGTGATGTATGAAATTAAATAACTATATTCAAGATCTCCTAGATTGAGGAGATATCGATCTTGACGAACAAGAACCCAAAAAATCATCAAATAACTAGTTGGGAACATACAACAAACCTTTTCCTAAACATAAATAAGTAGAATCAAACTAAATCAAGGTCAATCCTGACACAGTAGAAATACCAACCATGTTGTTGTTAAGACCTCCCATCCATTCAACTCCCTTATTGACTATATTCATCCTATCACCAATCACATAACTACCATCAAAATCAAACCTCAAGAGTGTGTCATTACACTCATATAATTTTCCCAGGATCCCCTCTATCTAATCCCTCTAATAGTCATTAATATCTATTGGAATAGCTTGAGAAGACAACCACTAAGATTTCTATCTTATATATTCTTAAGATATCTATTGTTCATTAAGACCCTCCAAGAGTGAAGGGTTCCCACAAACATTGTTACATTACACTTCCAATATTTGGTTCCACAGATCACCCCATATGACCAAATTATTTTTAGCAAAATGAGATTCCAATGGATATTTATACTCACAACTTACTGTTATATATAAAAGTGCTCATTACCCATAAGAAAAATAAAAAAGGTGGTTATGGAAAATGGATCATGTGTAAACATATGTACTCTAAAGCTTGTTAAATAACTGATACATATAGAGAATGAGCTAAATCATAATGTGATCACTATTAAGGCTAATAATAATGGGAACATTACTTGATAGGAACAATCATGTTACCTATGGAAGTTGGGCCTATCACATAAGAAACTGAATTCTATGTCATTGACTTGGAAATTCCTTCCAAATTTTCCTTGATCACCTATGGATTCATGCCATGCAGGTTATTCCCTCCACATTTCATCATTGTATTAAATTGTATTATCAAGGAAAAGAGATCACAATTCTTGATTACCCCCAACCATTTTCCCATTACAAAGTGTTGGCTAGACACTACCAAAAATCTTATGAGTGTCCTTCTATAGGGCTTGTGGTTGAAATTGAATCAGTGGCCCTAGCCTCTTGTTTTGATTATGATAAACTTTATCCTAATGCAATTGTTGCATCTACCTCTGCATACCCTTTTTTCACATGGGAATAAAAATTGAAAATCCTAAACAACGATTGTGGAGATTATAAACTCTAACAAGAAATCCTTGTGTTTAATATTTCCCTATCCCTATAAACATTTTGGTAGGCATAACTATTGGCCACAAAGAAATAAGGAGCGTTGCAATCTCGACAAATTTATCTCTAGTGGATTCTTAGTTGATAAAAATTTGGATAACACGTACATATCCCAATCAGCTGATGAGAAGATGGCCTCATGCTATCAATCCCCAAAACTATGTTATCCCTAACAAGATGATGTATACCATGGGATATCAAGGTTATGGGTGTGGATTACATGAATAGGGTGTGTGATAACCTACCCCGATACATGAAAATATGCATATATATAGCATGGGTATTGATCCTTATGGGGCACCAGATATTGAATTTGACACCACCTCTTCTGAACGTGAAGATATCTCTTCTGATTACAACACCAAACAAGGGTACCCTTATAGTCTCTATGAATACCTTTCCTCCACAAACCTATTTTTTGACACTTTCATTTTAACCGTATCACCCTCCAGAACTAAAATAGGTCTTATACACCTATCCCTTATTTTTTGGGACAAAAAACAATCCATACCAATTGATTTATTTTAGAATGAGGAAATTATTACAGAGTTCACATAGGTCTACATAATGAAATTATAGTTGGGTATCACAATAAAGGATCATTTATCAACCTTGATACATATACATACTTTGGGGAGTGTCCCAAGTTCTATGATTAAAAATAAGAAAAAGAGGTCTAAACATTTTTTAAAAATCAAATAATAAAAAAATCCAAATCCCATAGTGAAAACCTCTTTAAGGCACTCGTGGAAAAACAATGTGACAAAAGAAAAATGGATTATAGAAGCGATAATTTTGTGGGTGAAAATATCATTGAGATGCCAATAGAAGAAGAAATCAATATTCCTCCCAATCTTACTCTTATGGAATATGGTTTTAAGTTATTGGTCAAAGAAACCATTGATGTTAACATCGTCCCATAAGAATAACCTAATATTTTCAAGCTAGGATCTTCTCTTAATCCACAGGAATAGAAAAAATTTACTATCCTCTTCAGAGAATTTGTTTATGTGTTTGCTTAGTATTGTATGGACATGTTGGGATTAGATCCTTAATTAGCTGTGCACAATCTAGTTGTTCACGAATCTGCCAAGCCAATAAAACAAAAACTTTGCAAAATGCATGCACATGTAGCTATATTTTTCAAAGAAGAGCTTGAGAAATTACTTATAGTAGGATTTATTATACCATTGACTATTCAAAGAGGATCTCTAATATTATGTATGTTCATAAAAAAATAGTTGGAATTATGATTTGCACAAACTTTCAGGATATTAATAAGGCATGTCCTAAGTATGATTTTCCTCTTCATAATATCGACATAATTCTTAATTCTATTATAGTCCATGAAATGCTATCCCTCATGGATTTATTTTATATTTATAATCAAATCAAAATAGATGAAGAGGACCAACATAAATTTTCTTTTACCATTCCTTGGGTAACTTTATGTTATTACATCATGCACCTTGGCCTTAATAATATAATAATGACATATAAAGAGGCCATGACTATTATATTCCATGATATATTACATGATATAGTAGAATATTCTATAGATGATATCCTTGGAAAGTCCAAAACAAGAGAAAAACACTTGAAAATCCTTCATCATATTTTTGAATGTATTCGAGAATACAAAGTCATGTTAAATCTAAAGAAATGCATTTTCATTATCATATAGGGAAAGTTATTGGAATTCATTGTTTCCAGGAGATGAATTGAACTAGATCTGACAAAGGTTTTAACTATCCATCAGATGCCTCTTACCATAAACCTTAAACAAAATTATAGCTTGCATGGTAAGATCCAATCCATTCAAAAATTCATTTCACAACTTTCTGATAAGTGTCATTCCTTTGCACATATTCTTATGAAAGATGTGGATTTCCATTGGGGTCTAGAATGTGAACAAGAATTTATACAATTAAAACAATAATTGTCTAATCCACCTACTCTAATACCACCTACACTAGGTGAATCCCTTCTACTATACATTTCAGCTATGTAGTTTGATTAAGGTGTACTCTTAGTAGAGTATGATACACAATATAAAGATATATCCATTTATTATCTTAGTTGTATCTTGATATCTTATGATTTGAATTACCCAAAGATTGAGAAGGTATGCTTAGTATTTGTAAATTTTTTTCCAAAAATTACATCTTTACCTGCTTAATAATAAAACCAACTTTATATCCAAATTTGAACAAATTAAATATCTCTTAGCTAAACCCACTCTTACTAGGAGGATGGCCAACTGGATCATATTAATCAATGAGTTTGAAAATAAAAAACAATCAAAGGGGAAGTCTTAGCAAATCAAATTTCATAATATCCCTTACCAAGCATGGAACCAACAGTCTCAACTTACCTGATGCCTTTGTATTATTTATTGAATAATTTATCACATTTAATATCTACTTTGATGTATATTTTAATTTTCATGGTTCAGGTGCGGGAGTTATCCTGATTACCCCTACATGTGACATGATTCCACAAACTTTCTATATTGGTTTCCCTTGTACCAATAATATTACTAAATATGATGACTTTAATGTTGGTCTCAAATTACCATAAAATAGAACACAATTTTAGGTCATCGATGATTCTCAACTCATTATTAAACAAGTTAATGATGAGTATAATGTAAAAGATGAGAAAAGTATCCCTTATAAGTGCATAGTTGATAGTCTCAAAGAATACTTTTTCCAAATATATTTTTAGAAAATTCCAAGAGTTTAGAATAATTCTACATATGACATAAATACAATTGGTTCACTCTTAATCCTACCATAGGATAACAAGGAAGTTCATTTCCTTGTTAAACATTTAATGGTCCCTACTTATGACAAGCTAGAATCCTATCTAGTATGTGAAGTTTTTGGTCCCTTTTCCCTTTATACATGGACATAAATAATTACCTACACGATGGTAATTTCCCACCTAACATGTCCCACTCACAAAATGAAACCTTATTAAATGAATAACACATTATACCCTCTTTGGGGCACTCTCTATCATTGAGGCCATGATGGGACCTTGTGACAGTGCCTTAATTTAGAAGAGGCTATTTAAGAAACCAAAGAGGTTCATGAAGACATATGTGGTGCTCAAACGAGTGACATTGTTATAGCAAAGAAACTTCTACATGTGGATTATTACTTGCTTACTATGGAAATATATTGTTGTCAGCATGTAAAGAAACATGTCTTATGTCAAAAAAATGACAACTTGATCCATGTGCCATCTCAATATTTTCAACTCATCACCACACCTTGGCCTTTCTCCAAATGGAGGATTGATCTTATAAGGAAGCTCACACCTACTTATTTTGATGGCCATAAACATATCATCATAATAATTGAATACTTTACCAAATGGGTGGAGGTTATTCTTTTGAACTATGTTACCGGTGCTCAAATATCCAAGTGTACCATGAACCACATCATTTTTCGTTATGGAATTCCTTTCACTATTGTCTCTGAAAATGGTAAATATTTTAAGAATATACAAGTGATGAACCATTTTTAACACTTTCAAATCCATCAAAAATTGGCTATCCCTTATTACCCTCAAGCTAATGGGAATTCTAGGGCCACTAACAAAACAATTATCATATTATAGAGAAGGTCCATAAAAAAGGATGTAATTGGCACTTCTAGATCCATCCTATCTTATGGGATTACCATAATTCCATATGCACACCTAAAGGTACAACCCCATACTCCCTTGTTTTTGAAAGTAAATCTATCATTCCCTTAGAGATCAATCTTCCCTATTTGTGAATATCTCTGAAAGATTATATTCACAATGAAGAGGATTATAGAGTGGCTATATTGGTAGAGCTTGAGATGTTTGATGAAAAATAGCTCCATGAATTATACCATCTTAAAGTGTATCAAAATATAATCCACGTTAACTATAATAAACACATTGTCTCTCGTGAATTTGAAGTTGGAGATCTTGTTCTTAAAAAAAATAGTTGAATACCATTAAGAAATGAGAAAAGAAAGGAAAATTTGAGCCTAACTAGTTAGGGCCATGAATTATGGTGGCTAAATTTGGGTTCGGGAGCTTATACTATTGCTTACCTTGATGGTTTAGAGATTCAGGATCCCGTGAATTCCATACACCTCAAACACTTCTACACTAAGCTCTGATGCATTGAAAAAATAAAATAAAAATTAAAAAAGGTAAAGATAAATAAATTTCTCCAAATGTGAAAACTACACAATTGTGGCACTTTGGGTAATAATTCCTTTGGTGAAAACTAGTTTCTACCACCATGGGAGGATTTTTTTGTTTATAAGTACTTCTTACTTGGGGGTGTGACCACTCCTTCCTATATTTTCCATGGCTCAAGTTCATAATCTTTTTGAAATGGTCCCTCTTGGCCTTGATGTAGTTTGTCCTATCCTTATATATTTGTGCATGTGTTTACCCTTATATTATCACCTTTCACTAGGGGCATATTAGTGATTTGTTCTATTGTACAAAGTTATAGAAAACATCATAAATAATAGAACATATAAAATATCTAAAAACCTATAACATCTACAAACATTTGGAAAACCTAGAAAATCCAAAACATAAAAAAACCTAGAAAATTGAAAAACATTCATAAAACCTAGAAAATCCAAAATATCCAAAAAAGCTAGAAAACCCCTAAAATGGAAAAATGTAACACAAAAGATAAACATAATATCTAACATAAAAACATTAAAATTGAAATCTATAATACAAAAAATCCTACTTCAGTTGCTACTTCTAGCACACGAAATGTGGATCATCTTATGATATTATTTCATCAACAAGCTTACTTACTTAGTATGTTTGTCTTCACGACATATATCATTGCTTTGGGTAGTTTTATAGTTCATTTTTACTTTTCTCAGAAATTATACATCATTCATTCATTCCCTTACATGTATCCTTACTTGGGGCATCATCTTAACCCTTGTCATATAAACTATAAAATTTGGGTACTGAAGCTAGATAACAAAAACATTGGTACAATTGTCATGAACATGACTTATTTGATTATATTTGTTTATAAGTGTTTGTTTGTTTGGTTTCTTGTTTGTTTAATTTCTTGAATTACATCACTTATGTGTTTTTCTTTGAGTAAGTCCCTTAACATTACACGACTATTGGTATTATGGATTTTCATGTCATTTTTACCTTTTATTTGTATGCTCACATTAAACAAAAGGTATTTCCAAGCTGAGATGGTATATAAGCTATGTCACGACCTCTCCATCCCTCATCGCATCAACCCAATCACAATCATGTATAAATAACAACATTTTTGTAACTAATGCTTCATATAACTAACCAATACATTTCCTCTGCTCTATCTAGTACAATAGATAGGTGATTTAATCTGAAATGAAATGAAAAATCTATATATCTAAAAAAAAATACATCAATGTAGATAAAACATATATAGGAAATGAAAAAATAAGATATAACGTCATCGTGTACTCATCACATTTGAGCTTCTCAAACATCCATACGCAACCATCTATCCAAACATTACAATACACAATTTTATACATCTATAATTATATAAGAAAAATAAAACCATCATAATCCAACTCAGGGCATACATAGAAAAAATCCAAAAATAGTCATATATATAGGGATGCCAATTGGCACTTGAGTTTACAAAAAATAGTCTAAAAAATGTATGATACATCTCTTCATGGAATAGTAAAAAATAATCTTAGCTATAACAAATTCATCTCTCTGCATAAGTCTCCTTTAGAGATGGACTGCGAGATGCCCCTAGTGACAGTGAACATCACCTTGATCCATCTAGTAATTTTATTGATGATCTTGGTGGTCCCATGACTAAACAATTATTCACTGAGGCTCATGATCTTACTGAGGACAATGGTCTCTAGGACCCAATCACTATTATCCTCCATGAATAGCAAATAGTTATTTGATTTACAGACATGACTAGCTTGTATATTTTGCTATAATATGTAGCCTCCCCCTATGGCCTCATGATGTGGTCTAACATATTAGTCACCCTTTGAGATATAGACATTTCTAAGGTTGCATCTCTCTCCCTATGTAGGTGTTACTCCACTATTTAGGTGACATCCCTCTTGTTGAACATTGTATCGCACTCTGATCAGAGGCTATCCTTCTTACTCTACATTATGTCTCACTTTGATATGATGGTATCTCACTCTATAGTCATCTAAGTCAAGGCCACTATCATTTGGGTCACGTATGCTAATAATCATGCTATCTCAGCTACACTCTCTACACTTGGGATCTTCCCTACTAAGCCTGTAATCTTAGCCTCTCAAGCCACTATCTATGTCATTAGTACATGTGTTACCTGTTAGGATAAATTTTATTATCCTATTATTAATTATGCATAGTAGGATTATTTAATTAATTTTATTAATTAAATAATTAATGATTAAATTGTTATATGGTTAAACAACCATATTTGTCTGTTTGCACATTGTTATATTGTTATAAACAATATATTTGTCTTTATGTAATTTTGCTTCCCGGATGATTTGGAAGCTTGTGAAATCTGGTTTTTGGTTGCACCTGTGCAACTCATTTTCCGGATGTATTTGGCTGTGCAATATCTATAAATATTGCAGCCCATTCTCTGTAATTGTTTACTGATTGAGATCAATAAAATATACACAGGCTTCCGTCCCTGTTTCTCAATCAACATTTGGTACCAGAGTGAAATTATGGCCCTGTGAAGGAGTGGAAAAAGAATGCAGCAGCAATAGAGAAGATTGGAGAAGAGTATGCAGCAATAGAGAGCCTGTGCAACCTCCTGCAACCTCCCAGCCTCATCTCTGCCTTTCCACATTCTCCAGTTCGTTCCAGGTGTTTGGAACGCAAATTTTTTTTTGCACTGGCAAAAATAGCTACAGGTATTGAATTTTTTTTTTAAAAAAAAAAAATTCCAATCAAGGTTTTGTTTTACTATATTTGGAGATTGTTTTGCTTGTTTGGAGGACTGTTTGTGCACCTGCAGTGAATACACAAAGCAAATAAAAAAAAAAAAAAGAAGGAGGTGTTTTTCTTCATCTAGCGCCTATACAAGAAAAAAAAAAGGCGTTTTTTTAGAGCATACGTGCCCTTGGCTGTCCCCCACCGGCCTGCATAGAAAAAAAACACGTTTTTTTTGAGCTTGCCCACGCCATTTGCTGCCCCCAGCGCCTGCACAAAGAAAACAAACGTTTTTGTGAGCAAATACAGTAAAAAAAAATATCGCCCCAAGTCAAAAAACGCCCCCAGCATTGCAAAAAACGCCCCTAGCATTGAAAAAAAACGCCCCCAGCATTGCAAAAACGCCCCAGCATTAAAAAAAAAACGCCTGGGCAAGAGAAAATGCGGCCAGGACAATAAAAACACAGTTCAGGCATTCAAAACGCAGCCCACAGAGAAAAATACAGAAAAAATACATGCTGTACAGTGCGTCCAAAGCAAAAAACGTGGCCCCAGGAGGAAAATACAGCGCACGCATACAAAAAACGTGGCCTGTACTTGCATATTTGTGCGTGGAAAAAAAAAAAAAAACGCGGCCAAAGGAGAATACAAAGGAGTGGAGGTAAAAAGAAAAGCTCCAGATCCGTTTTTTTGGGCAAATACAACCCTAAAAACGCCCCTTCACCAGCATGCGCCACGTGGAGGCTCACCAAGCTGCATTTTTTTAAAAGGTAAGTCAATTTATTTGACATTAAATACAAATTTCTTCCATTCATAGTCCAAGCGCCCCAAGTGGCCAAGTTGGTTATTGCATGTGCCTTAGGAGTGAGAGGTTTGAGGATCAAATCCCACTAAAAACACTCAAAAACTCTCCTTTTGCATCTGGCGGGAATTCTGGCGGAACTGCTAAATTTAGCAGGCTTTTTTGAAGTTAGTTACGACTAACTAAATTTAGCGGGGAATCCCTAATTTAGGGTAAAAAAAAAAAAATTCTCCTATTTGGTCTGTTTTCTCATTCCAGACATTTTTTGCAAAAGGAGACCCACCTAAAAATTGCATTTTCAGCTATTTTTTTTGCAATTTTTAGCATTTAGGGCTCAGGAGGTCACCAGGACCCCGAAACTGAAATTTTTTGCATGTCATTCAAATTGTATTATATATTGTACTAATTTGCAGGTTGCCATAGTCAATTACAAAACTTTGTAACTGCTCAGAAACTTGTAGAATTGTAATCAAAAATAGTAAATTTGGTTCTGTAACACTCACGAGATCCTAGATCTCATTCGCAGCGTTTGGTATATACAGTGCCTCTGGGAAGCGCTTACGGGTAAAGCCGTCGCGACTACTACTGCACTTAACGCCTAATATAGCTACAACAACGTCGTCTGGGCATTGTCCCTATAAATCGACGGGGAGTAATAAGGTCATAGTGCACACACTATGAACCATCCCATCCGTCTGTGAACGATTGCAAGACATAAATCCGGACTGAGAAATTATCCGAGTATATAGCGAAGTTACGGGCGCATATGAGGATATTTCTTTGAGCCGGTGTCAATAATCGCACAGACCCCATCAGTACTGTCTTGGTACCACGTATCGAATTCTTTCACATACGTTAACGCCTCTTTCACGTACCGCCGGGTATATAGAAAGGGCGAGCTTCTTCCACGTACCGACGGGTATATCGGAAGGGCGCGTATATAGAAAGGTTCGGTATATCGGACTGACGGTATATAGATTGGGAGACCTTATACCTGGAGTGATAAGAGCCAAACCCTGTCAATGATCTCTGCAAAATGGGCACCAATGCCCCCAAATTTTTTCTTCCGGATTCAAAATTGCTCAGAGGAAGCAACTATGCTGCTTGGAAGACAAAAATCAAGACACAGCTTGAGTTTGAAGAAATCTGGCCTGTTGTGACTGGTACTCTAACCAGATCACCAACGGATGCAACACAACAATGACAATTTGATAGAGCAGATCAGAAAGCAAAGCTCATCATCTTGTTTGGAGTATCTGACGATGTGCAAGTCCACATTCGAGATGCTACATCAGCAAAAGAAGCTTGGGATAAACTGAGCACAATATATGAGGCCAAGAACAAGAATGTCATACTCAATTTGCAGAGTCAGTTACATACGTTGAAATTCAAAAAGAATGAGAAAATTGAAGCCTTCCTAAGAAGAGTTGCAGAGTTGAGGGCTTCACTTCTAGCCCTAGGAGAAGAGGTCAAAGATGAGTCTCTCGTTCCCATTGTTCTGAGAGCTCTCCCTTCTTCTTACCGAATTTTTGTCACAACTCTAAGCTTGTCAGATACGACAATTAGTTTTGACAAGTTAGTAAACCTACTGCAACAAGAGGAAGCAATGCACAACAAGGATGATGAAGAGGAGCAGGCACTGTCTTC
This sequence comes from Taxus chinensis, assembly GCA_019776745.2. NCBI lineage: Eukaryota > Viridiplantae > Streptophyta > Pinopsida > Cupressales > Taxaceae > Taxus > Taxus chinensis. The sequence continues at coordinate 315,491,381 of CM034154.1, forward strand.
ACATCAAAAATGGAAAGGAAAAGGTAAAGGAAAACCTAAATCCTATCAGAAGTCCCCACATCAGAATCAGTATCATGGGGACAATCAACAGAAGAAGCGATGTCCCATTTGCAAAAGAGGACATGACTTGCAAGAATGTTGGTTTAATACATATAAGAAAGGTTCATCAAGCAATGCTAGACCTCAACAACAACAAACTTACAAGGGACATTCAAACAATTATCACGGGTAGAAAAAAGGGAACTGGAAAAGAAGACCCCACCAGCAAGGTAATATTGCTGAGCAACAAGATCAGTCAGACAATGAAGACTTCTTGTTCACTAATCGATCAAGTGAACCATCCACGTCATCTAGTGAAGTCTAGTATGTTGATTCGGGAGCCACTCGACACATGACCGGCCACAAAGACTGGTTTATTTCAATGAGGGACACGCCATCGAAAAATCATGTTTCGTTGGGAGATGATTCTTCATATACAGTACAGGGGATTGGAAACATTTCTCTACCCCTTGGTTCATGCAAATGCAAACTATCAGATGTTCTATATGTCCCTGGGTTGACAAAGAACCTTCTTTCGGTCAGTCAACTCCTAGATCACAACCTGAAAATTGACTTTGATAGTCAATCCGGCAAGAAAATGTGTTTGATTCGAGATAAATCCAGAGGCTCGAAAATAATTGCAAAAGCCTCAAATGTGGGAAGAATGTTTCACCTTGATTTCATTCACAAAAATGATCAAGCACTCGTGGCTAAAAACTCCACCTTAGCTCAGTTGTGGCATCGGAGATTTGGTCATGTAAGTTTCAAATATCTCGACACACTTCGCCGGTGCAATATGGTACATGGGCTACCATCTCTTCAGAAGGATACAGACAAGTGTCCTCACTGCTTAGCAGGGAAACAACACAGAGTTTCATTCCAAACAAGTACTTTTTGAGCTCATGGAAAACTTGACCTGGTTCATACCAATCTGTGCGGTCCAATGCAGCCAAGTCATTCAGGGTTCCAGTACTTCATGCTCTGTGTTGACGACTATTCACGCAAAATGTGGATTTTTTGTCTTCGCAAGAAAAGTGAGGCCTTTGAAACGTTCAAAAAGTTCAAAGTGGTAGTTGAGAAAGAAACTGGTCATCACATCAGAACTCTCCGCTCAGATCGAGGGGGGGAATTCACCAGTGATGAGTTTAGAGACTATCTACAAACTCACGGGATTCGTCGACAAATGCCTCCTCCACACACACCATAGCAAAATGGTGTTGTTGAGAGAAGAAATCGTACTATCATGGAAATGGTGCGATGCATGATCGATGATTCTGAACTTGCAAAGACATTTTGGGCAGAAGCAGCAAAAACAGCAGTGTATTTTCTAAACAGAGCACCCACAACTGCTCTTGATGGAATTACACCAAAAGAAGCATGGTCAAAAAGGAAACCATCCATTGCACACCTCAGAGTATTCGGGTGCAAAGCTAGCATGCACATACCCAAACAGAACAGAAAGAAATTGGACATGAAGTCACAAAATCTCATCTTCATTGGATACAGTGAAGAGACTCTTGGGTACAGACTGATGGATCCTAAGACCAGAAAAGTCTACACAAGCAGAGATGTTGAGTTTTTCGAGAAGAAGGAAGTAGAGACTCCTCCTCCGGACTCGCAAGATGTAGATTTTTCACCAGTTGTAAAAATTGAAACTGATGTTCCCTCAGAAGATGAAACTGATGATGGGGATTATGGTGTTGATCATGATACAACCATGAGCCATGGGAACAGTTCAACATATGCTCTAAGTGGTGTACTAGCATATTATGAGATGCAAGAATGGATGCTCCACTGGATACATCCACCCTTGGACCATGGACATCACAGTAAAGCAAGATAAGAAGTTAAATTTTATTTTATTAGTAAAGTTATTGATTCTGATGAGCCCTCTACAATCCAGGAAGCCCTACAGTCAAAAGCTTGGAAAGGTGCCATGGATTCTGAATATCAATCAGTGATGAAAAATAACACTTGGCAGCTTGTCGATCTTCCACCAGGGAAGAAACCCATTAGATGCAGATGGATATTCAAAATGAAGTACAAATTATATGGGATAGTGGACAAGTATAAAGTGAGAATAGTAGCAAAGGGGTATGCACAAAAAGAAGGAATTGACTATGAGGAGAAATTTGCTCCCACAGTTAAGATCAAGATGATCAGGATGATCTTTGCTCTAGCTGCACAGTTTGGTTGGAAAGTCCATCAGATGGACGTACAAAGTTCCTTCCTGAATGGATATTTACAAGAAGAAGTCTACATGACTCAACCTGAGGGATATGTTGTACCTAGTCAATAAGCAAAGGTATGCAGACTCAGGAAATCTCTGTATGGTCTCAAACAAACACCCCGAGAATGGTACATGAAGATTGATGAACATCTTGTACAACATGGATTTGTTAGAAATCCATACGATCCCAATCTTTACCTCAAAAGGAAATGGGGGGAAATTGTGATTTTCATTGTCTATGTCGATGATCTATTCATTACTGGTATTTCATTGAAGATGATCGATGCAACGAAGAAAGATCTTAATCGATCGTTCAGACATGACAGATCTTGGGCTTATGCACTATTATATTGGATTGGAAGTATAGCAAAAAGAGAATAACATCTTTGTTTCTTAGATGAAATATACCAAGACAACACTTGAGAAATTTAGGATGATGGATTACACATCAATTTCTACACCTATGGAGAACAGATTACAGTTATCTCATTCAGATCCATCTCCTAACGTAATTTCCACTCTCTATCAGTAGTTGATTAGGAGTCTCATTTATCTTACCTACATTAGACCAGATATCAGCTTTGTAGTAAGCTATCTATCCAGGTTCATGCAGGAACCCAAAGTTTTTCATTGGAAAGAAGCAAGGTGCATCTTGAGATATCTCAAAGGATCAGTGGATCTTGGTCTAGAATACAATAAGAATGACAACTTCTTCTTATCTGGATATTCAGATTCAGATCATGCAGGCAACATTGATGATAGAAAATCCACTTCTGGATTTGTATTCTTTATGGGATCTGGACCAATATCATGGGGAAGTAAGAAACAACACTTTGTTTCTCGCTCTTCCACAGAAGCCGAGTATCGTTCTGCAGGAGAAGCTGTCTGTGAAGTGATTTGGCTACGTCGCATACTGGAAGGACTTGGAATACCATAGGACAAACCGACCACCATGTATGTTGACAACGAAGGTGTTCTCAAACTTGTTCGCAATCCAGTTTTTCACGAGAGAACAAAGCACATTGAAGTTCAAGTTCATTTCATACGCGAACATGTATTGAAGCACAACATCCAGCTTCAATTTTGTCCAACAGCTGAACAACGGGCAGATATTTTCACAAAGTCACTTGCACGTGACAAGTTTGAGTTGTTCAGAGCATTTCTCTCCTCATCTCTTCAGACAATGCACAATTAAGGGGGGGAATGTTAGGATAAATTTTATTATCCTATTATTAATTATGCATAGTAGGATTATTTAATTAATGTTATATGGTTATATTATAAACCATATTATTGTTGTATGTTGTTATATGGTTTTACAACCATATTTGTCTTTTTGTTTCATAGGGATAATTGTTATAATTATTATAAACAATTTATGTGTCTTCTCGGGATAATATTTGGAAGCTAATCCCGAATTTTAAATTTGTTGTTGCATTGTTGCAATCTGGTCTCTTGTGTTTGTACCCCAGCTGTGCAATACATACATACATACATACATATATATATATATATATATATATATATATATATATATATATTGCAGCCTACTTCTACTGTAATCTGTTTACTGATTGATCATCATTAATATATTTCACAAGACTACCGTCCCTATTTCTCAATGAACATTACAATATATGATAGTGGCATATACTCGTTGCTAGTGGATACTTACTCCATATCTACCTAGTGCCCAAAATGTTTGTGATACTATGGATATATAAAAATACCTATGATAAAGAAACTAGGATGGTGAAGATAACCGATGGAGAGTACCTCTTAAGAGTAGATGTAGAGTATATATAAGAGATGTTGAAGATTCTTGATTTTTACCCATCCACTTGTGTCAGCTATCACTCGTTGAATACCCACTCCCAACACTTTTGGAGTTACAATGTACACTTCACTGTACCAAAGAAAATTAAACATAATAGATTTTTTGAGAAGACGAAAAGCTCTATCCTCAAGAATGGGCAAAAAAATCTTCCTCTATTTTGAATTCAAGTTGGAAATCATACAGACCTTATCACTCTATGATTAAGAGGGTGCATGGTACCCTACGAAAGCTTACAGTTAAAAAATAATCTACATGAATTGTGGCATGTTCTGATACTATTTCCCATGATCTACTCCTGGACTGATAAAAAATAGATCAATTGGGATGAATTGACCCTAAATGATTTGATTCATAAGAAGCATCATTGACCATTACACTAACACAAATAGGTTAGTAATACTGATTATAACCTACATCTATATTGTAAGTATGAGTATGAAAAACTTCTAGTACCACACTCAATACTCACATGTAGTCCCAAGATCTTGGATACATCTCCTCATATCTATAGTATCTGGGCTAGATTGGCCAAATATACTACGTTAGTGGTTGCATTTATCATACAGCCCCACCATATGATCTCTCTGACATGTGTGGCACTGTCACAACCCCATACGTATAGCCAAATGCATCAAAACTATACCCGAATTGTAGCAATCTATAATAAAATATTGGCAGCCTATTTGGTAGCTCTCTATATGAACATATGTGAAATATGCATAGGTCTTTGTCTAGGCTCACATGACCAAGTAAGGCCTCTATGTGATATCTTCTTGTACTATCTCATTTATAGCCCTCATGTATACCAGAATCTCTCTATAGGAATGATGAACCCTACCTAAACAAATCCATATAAATGCATGTGGGTTATCATCCTCTAATACCTTGAAGGGCCCATTTGTTTGGCCCAGTGCTATGTGCTCCCAACCCTAGATATGTAAAAGAGTAGTGTGGACTATGTTATATCCTTATATATGGAAAATGAATTTTAAATCCCTGTATAACTTCCCTAAAACATGATATCCCCATGTAAATTCTTTTCCATGCTCAACCATGTTTGCTATCATGTTCATGTATCCTATTGTAAAGTAACATCCACTCTTGTCAGGAAATAATATGTCATTAACCAGAGCCATCAATACCGATTACAAATCCTTAATCACATCTTGATCATAGATCTTGACAAACACTCTATTAGTTTACCAACGTCTAGGTAGGTTAGATCGTCCTTCCACTCAAATCATCTTGTAATCTATAGTCACGGTGTTATAATAAATAGGAGTCCTAATAATTAGGATCTGTAATATATAATAGACATCCTCTAGCATCGTGGTCATCTCTCTTGTTAAGAGCTAGAAAGTACTCATGTTAGAGTTCCATCTCTCTATCAATATTGTCAACAAATGTATGTCTGTTATGAGTTTTGGTATAAGTGCAACATACATGAGACCCAAGTCATCCAATAATTACCAATAATGTGGATGAAAGGTCTCTAATACTCATAGGGTGTGAGATAGATGCTCACAAAATTGGATCACACTTAACCATTCCTGCAATCACACAAAAAATATCATTTTAAATTTAGACCATTTTACAAAAAAATCATAAAATCATCAACAAAGATGAATACCACTAAATTTATCAAGGCCATCACTACTTAGGGTAAGGCCACCATTTCAAGGCCGCTACTACCTAATGCAACGCCACCATTTTGGGGTGACATCGATTCTACCTGGAATAAGGCCACTAATTCAAGTGAAGTCATTATAGGATGTAACGAGGTTGTTGAAGGCAATGCCATTACAACTTATTATGGAATAGCCATTTCACGTGAGGTCACAACAACTTGTAGTGACTTTACCAAAGCACTAACAAGATTGCTAAAAACTCTACAGGGTTACTTCTACATAGTATAACATCATTTAAATTGACCTAGGTTAATTTTAGCGGCCTTGCATACCCTCATTTTTAGAGAATTAAATTTAGTAAAATTTTAGAACGTAAAAATCAAAAAATAACTACAAAACATCACCTACCTACTTCTCATGTCAGTGCATCTATTGGTACTCCCAAAGTCACTCAATGTGATGAGGAAAATTTGATGTCATCATCCCCACTCATTAAAATTTCCCATAGCTCTTTTCTTCTAACTAGGAGGGTGCATATGACTTGTTTTATCCCTACCTCCATATATATAACCCTATTCATGATGGTTTTGATCACCGCAATGGCCTACTGGACACCATAAAGGGATTTTATTCTACTATAATTATTTTTCTCTTCCTTTTGAGAGTCAATCACCTTCTTCTATCACCCCATCGACACTTGAGGAGACATCATCCATCCTACTATTTTTTTCTACCCATACAAAATAAAATTATCTATTATCTTTTAAATGGTGTCACTCGTGCTACATGACATTAAAGAGGGGAAAATGTAGACACCTAATTTATACCATGTAAGTTTAATACTATGATTGTACTAATTTTCTTCTTCATGTCATTGCATTATGATTAACAACCTTCCGCTAATTAGATAATTTCCCTCATCCTAGATGCTAACTAACATTGCTTCATTATTTAAAATCCTATTTTAATCAATTAGGTACCTATTGGAGCTCAAATGTGCACCCATATCAGATTATAGGAATATGCGGTTTGAGACAACATGGGACTGTCTCCAAGTTTTGGGACTCAAATTGAGATATACCTCTAGAGAATGTTTGATTCCTCTACCTATTCCTAATGCTAAACTACTCCTAGGAATTGAAATTCAACTATCTAGATATATTCTAACTTTCCAAGATGACAACTTCACCTGACTCCTTCACCTGATGACAAATGATCATCAACACCTTTAACTTCATTAGCATCCTTTGAAAACATGGAAGCTGTACAACTAGCTCCCAAGAAAAAAAAAATTTGCAAATCACTTAGGGAAAATAAATCTAAACTACCAATAAGATAATGTACTGAATGCACTTGGAGGAATTAAAAATCCTATCTACTATGTACAAGATGCATGCAACCTTAATGAGAAGGTTTGAGATAAATAACATTAACTAGGATTTGAAATGCATTCCTATTAAGATTAGACAACTCAAAATAATTAGTCACCCTATAAACAATAATGATGTATGGTCCACTCCAAATAACATCAAATTTGGAGTGTCTTCCTAGTTTAGCTCGATCCACATCCCATTTTAAGACTAGATCTCTGAATTTGAATGTCTAAGGCCTAGTTTTTTTTATCAAACCACTACTTGGTTGAATTATGATGTTACTCCATCCTTAACATGGTAGCATTTCTATTTTCTTCAAGTTCCAATAGTTCCACCATTATGATTTCTCTTTAATCCATGCCTTCAAATTCTAATTACTAAGCTATTTCAAGTGAAGGAAATTCAAGTGACAAAGGTAGTCTAGATTATTTTCTATATACCAATTTAAAGGGAGAGGTGCCAATGGATTTCTTTGTTGTTATCCTATTCATCCAAACAGAATTTTTCAATTTTGTATCCCACTGCCTTCGATTTATGTCCATGATTCTGATCAGATTTTTGTTAGTAGATTCTTCCAATCCATTGCCTTGGGGGTAATAATTGGAGGAAGTCCTTAGATAAATCCTAATTTGAAGAGACCAATCAGATATTTTTGCACCCAAGAAATCCTTAGCATGGTCAGAAACAATGGTTTGGGGTATGCCAAACCTTGTAAAAATTTCTTCAAGAAATTCCAAGATGGCTAATCCAGTGTCTTGCTTCAATGACATAGCTTCAGTCCATTTGGTGAAGTAATCTATTGTTATGAGAACCCATTTGTGACCATAGTTTGATAGAGGATTGATCATACCAATGAATTCAAGGCCCCATTGTGCAAATGGCTGATCTACCTGGATTGGATGAAGTAGTAGGGCTGCCAATATTTTATTTCTAGTGAAGAGTACACACTTATTACATTTCGTCACCCACTTTTAAGCATCCATAAACAATGTAGGCCAAAAATATCTCACTTTTATGATCTTCATGGTTGTGGCTCTAGCAAAGAAATGTCCACCAGAAAAAACATCACGAAATTAAGTCAAAACCCTGTCACATTGCTCGTCTTCAATGCATCTGAGCAACATGCCATCAATGTTTCTTTTAAATAGTATGCCATCAATAAATACATATGGAAAAGACTGCAACCTTAGATTCCACCTTTTTTATTTACTAAGACCATGAGGATATATACTAGAGGAGAGGAATGTTATCATTATCTTCATCCAGCTATCAAAGGCTATGTCTTCATTATTTTTAGGTTCCACACATATTTCCTCTTCTAGGAATAAATAAGTTTCTGGGTCATTATGTGCATCCTCAGCTAGCTGTCTCCAGAGAGCATAGTCTCTTACCAATTTTGTGACCTTAATGTTCACATCATATTCCATGATTTTATTCACCCATCCAGTTTGTTTCTCATTGATATTTGTTCCCATAATGAAATCTCTAATGCTGGGATGTGATACCAAAACCTTGACACAACTAGCTATAATCATGTTTTTAAATTTCGTTAAGGTGCACATGATGGAAAACACTTTTTTCTCAATATGGGTGTACCTAAGATCATAATCCTTCAAGTTTTAGGTAAAAAAGGATATTGGTTACTCCAAGCCTTGTTCATTTGGTTGGGTTAAAACTACGACAATGCAATAATCAACTCCATACATATATAAGATAAAATATTTGGAGTAATCTGGATTAACCAATGTAGGATCCTGGGCTATTTTTTTATTGATTTTATCAAAGATGTCCTTTCCCTCTGTGGTCCACCTGAAATTTGATTCCTTTCTAAGCATAAGTGTGAGTGGCTTTACCAAACTCGTGAAGCCAGGTATGAAGTGCCTAAAAAAGTTAACCTTTCCAAGAAAATATTGTAAAGCTTTCTTATGAGCTGAGAAGGAAAGAGCATGGATGACAGAGACTCTTTCTAGATCAATGAAAATTCCTTTTTTATAAATAACATGCCCCAAAAGCTTACCTCTAGGGACTACAAAATTACATTTCTTGGGTTTAAGAGATACCCCAAATTCCCTACATCTTTCAAATACCTTCTCGAGATGACTAATATGATCTTGGTTATGTTTTGAGAAGATAATGACATCATCAAGATACACAAGGATAAATTGATTAATATATTCTTTGAAGGCAATATCCATTTTTCTTTAGAAGGTAGCACCTATATTTGATAAGCCAAAAGGAATATTTTTATATGCATATGTTCCCCATTTAGTAGTGAAAACGGTCTTGTATTGATCCTCTTCTTTCATTTTTATTTGGTTGGAGCTCGAATATCCATCAAGCATTGAAAATATCTCAGATGTAGCCAATGTCTATAGAATCTACTCCATTAAAGTCAAAGGATAATGATCCTCGAGTGAGGCCTTATTTAGGTCCCTAAAGTCAATGCAGATCCCAATTTCACCATTATTCTTCCTAAATGGAACCAAATTTTTCACCCAAGTAGAATATTTAATGCGGAAAAAAAAATTAGCCTCAATGAGTTTAGATAATTATTTTCTCACGAGGGGCTCTAGCTTGAGGTTTATCGGCCTTTAGTTTGTCATAATAGGTTTGATATCAGGATCAAGTTCGATAGAATGTTGGGCAATATTTGGGTAAAAATATTTTGAATATTCATAGATCCATGAGAATACATCATTGAACTTTTGACACAGGGAAACAAAACTTTGATTTTCATGTTCATCACATACCTTTCCAAGAAAAAGTTATTTTCCTAGGGCAACTTCAATAGATTGACAATATTCTTGTTTTACCACTAGGAATTTTCTTGTACCTTTGAATTCATCATTTGGACTGAAAATCTATTCTAGAATTACTAAACCTTTTGACAATTTAATGTTTTTTTAGGTGAATAATCTGGTCACCTTATATATCTAGAAAATTAGACTACATTTTTAAAGAGAATTCAGCCTCATTATGTATGAATTGGACAATTTTATTATCACTCTTAAATATTTCCCAGCTGGTTGCATTATTAGGTATGAATTTCCTAACAAACATCTTGATATGTTGCATTTTTACTTTAACCAAGTCTTCTAGAGGTGAGAATTAAGAACCAAGAGCTGTCATTTGATATGATTCACTATTTAACTTCTGTGGTATAGCCTGTAGGTTGAGATCATCAAAACTCTCTAGTAGGTCCCAAAATATATGTATGTAGGCCTTCAATAGTTTTTTCTTTGTAGTGCATCTTCTTTGGACTTGGTTAATCATCAACTCAATATCTCCAAATACCTACAACTCCTTGATTTTTATCTTTTCCACGATTAGCAAACCATGCACTAATGCCTCATATTCTGCCACATTGTTGGAATAGGAAAATTGTAGTCTATAGGTGAAGAAGAACTTCTCTTACTCTAGAGAAACCAACATAACACCCACCCCAGCTCCATTTATGCTTCTAGAACCATCAAAATACATCCGCCATAAGCCATAAAATGAATCCTTATCTTCTTTGAATACGATGGGTATAACAGATTCCTCTTGTAGGAAATAAAAAATACTGAGAACAGTTTTATAAGCTTTAAGCTCTTCAGAATATGGATCAAATTTGTGATCTCTCTCAGCCCATTCATTAAACAATAAATCAGACATGAGAGGGGGAGCAGGGTGTTCTTATGGACATGAAATATGATCATATTGTTCTTGTATCAAATAGTTTTATTGGATAGGGGAAGGTTCATATGAATCTATGTGATAGGAAAAGATAGGCTCAACTTGAATTGTGAATCTTGTGCCATATTTGGTCCTTAAAAGCATGTGTGTCCAATCCAAAGACATATAACCACCTATTTTAGCAGTAAAATCTCTAGATAGGAAAATTACAAACATGGGTGGAAATTCTATGACTGATATATCATGGGTTATCGTGAGACTCAGAAAATCATGGAGGGTTAACTCAAGTTCTTTAACTACCCCAAAGAAATTCACAATTGACCCATCAAGATTTAAAACTCCCCTAGACACAGGGTTGTACTTGAGACCTAAGATGTCAAAATTTTTCTTTGTCATCAAAAAAGTAATAGCCCCTGAAAAAATCATACTGTTATGAACTTGGTGTTTACCCACAATTATAGACATGTAAAAGGGTGGGGTTTTGACATTTCTACTTGATCACCCTTTTCTTAACAAACATACACAATGGAATGCATCTTCTACATTACTTGATCCTCTGAAGGTAATTTCTTAAGAGTTTCACATAGGAGATCACGTTGTGATGGAATGGCCAATGCATTTCACATAGAGACATTAACATTGGTTTTCTTCATTTTCTCCATGATGTTAAATGGAAGACCTGTGACCTTTTAAATTTGTGACATGCTACCTTCCTTCCTTTGTTGCAACATTGTTTGATCATGTTGTTTAGGTGCAACAACAACCTATTTTCCCATGGCATGATTTTCAGGAACATAAGATTGTTTGATCATGTTTCCGACTTCACTCTATAGGTTTCTCGTTGCTTCTTGCTTCTAATTTAGTCTGTGGAATTTCTTTCATTCCTCCACCATCCTTTTCTTTTACCATGACACTACTGTGATCCATGGTAGTTGCCACCTGTGTTTCCAACATTCTTTTCTTGTTCCACTTGTTGTCAACAACATTCATCTAAGGTCTATTAGAGCCAACAAACATTGAGTTAATACTTACCTCTAAAAAACATGAGGTTCACATAAGGCGCGACTTGCTACACTTCTTCTACACCATGGTTTGGTGCTTCAAAAAATGGTTCTTGCTGATTGGAAGCACCTTAAACTATGTAGGCTTGGAGATGCATTGCTATTTCAAAACCAATCTGGTTATGAGGTAGATTACATGGAAAACATCACTCTATCTCCTGCGCCATATTTTTTTTCACTAGAACTAAGGCTTGGCTTGAATTGGAGGCAGGAAGTGCTTGCAAAGGAGGAGTTATTATCAATGAAAGAGGATCACTTTGGTTTTTCCATCTGTTATTTTGCTATTTTTTTGCATATCTTTGATTATGTTCTTAGTTTTTATAAGGATGATATCCCTTATTTGAATATTTTTTGATTTTGATAATTTCTATATGATTGGGCTTGTTATTTTTCTAGGGATATAACTTTGTTTTTCAAGCTTATAATAAGAGTCCTCATTTCTTCATCATATTTTTGTTTTATAGGGGTTTGTGATGTGGAAGCTATAGGCTATGAATTTGGCTGGGGAATAGGAGAAATGAAGGTTTGCACAACTTGTGGAAATTCAGGGGATAATGGCAAAGGTTTCCTAGGAGATAATTTTCTAGCTTGAATTAAACAATTTTCAACCCTATTGGCCAATGCATAAGCTCCTAGAAGAGTTAGACTTCCCATAGATTATACCATAATAGATATATTAGATTTAAGATATTTAAAAAAGTAAAGAAATGAACCTTAGGCTATAGGCCTGACATGGACTAGAGTTCTGTCCCAAGTTCTCTGGAATATGCAGATGAAATATGCCATTTATTCATTAGGTGCTCTCTTGATTGTTGTTAACTTCTCCAAAAGAGACAAGTTATAGCTCTTTCCCCAAATTGATTATACAAGGTTGTGCACAACTCATTCTAATTCGTGATTGATCCCACAGTTAAGATTTTAAACCATTGTAGAGATTTTTCTTTAAGTGATGAATCTAGAAGTTTTATTGCCACATCCATTTCAACAATCTCATGAATTACACACACATATGCAATGTCCTAGATATGGTGAACTAGAGTAGTTTGATTTTCTCTAGTGAAGTATGGAATATTATTTAAAGAAACTAATGGGATAGGATTCTCGGTATTCAAAGCAAGGAAACTGATACCTGTGAAGTTTAAAAATGGATTTTGACATGGCGGTTATTGTAAATGAGCCATTGTAATGGGTCTTAGAACTCTAGTGGATTGTAATAAAGGCTTATCAGGTGGAGGTGTTGAGAGAGTTCAATTTGGAGGAGACATAGATCTTTGAATCTTTCTTCCTCTTCTCTATCTTCCTAGAGATAACTCCAACTATTCAAATATGCATTCTTGTCTTGTTCTAGACCGAGTTTGTATGTTTAGGGCAGGCTTTTCTAGGTTTAATAAACTAGGCAGATCCCATTGATTTTTTGGGATCTCGTGTCGCTAACTCACAGATTAGACTAGAAGCTTCCTTTAAGCATGTGGGAATGTGGTTAGAGGGAATGTAGGCATTGATTTTTAGGGTTTGGGTAAGTATTAGTTAGTTATGGAAACTTACTAAGAATAGGTCTTAGGGTGAGGTGGCTTGATGAGATGTCTAGGTGAGGTGGATATGTGGGTATTATCTAAATTAGGAGATTTAAATAATAAATATGGTGAGGATAATGAATTAATTTAATTTAAATAATTAAATTAATATTAAAGTGAGGTGAAGGGGGCCATGGCTAGGTGGATGTGTTGAAGGTGTTTATTTGTTGAGGGACTAAAGGGGAGTGTGACCTAATTTTGGTGTCTACATTTTGCCCCTTTTTGTTGCATAGCTTGTATTGGTAAGCGATGCTGACAAAAATAAGATGTGGCTGCCCCATGTGTGGGTGAAGGTGATCCCCCTCAAACCAAGAATTGAAAAGGTAGAAGGAAGAATCAGTGAGTGGTTTGATAAAAGGTAAATGTGATGAAAAGGAAGGTGGGTAACAGGGAAAAAGGGAGAAAGGTCTACTAGGGTAATCTAGGTAATGGGTCAGGGTAAAAGGTAGTAATAGTCAAATACATGCACACATATAAATTGCAGCACGCTACCGGGTTGAAGAGCGGGAAAACTCTACATTGTCTAAGGTTGATAGGTTTATCCAAACAAGGTTGAAGTGATTTCGGTATCCAAGGTATAGGATATGGTCTGGAAACAAAATACAGGTTAGGTGTATGAATGTTTAGGTGTGTTCTGGTACACTAAAGGTAGGGTCAGGATAAAAAGTCACGGTAAGAGGCAAAGTAAGGTCGTTAGGTCAATCAATACAGGTAACAATGTCACAAGGTATAGCAAACACATGAGGTGAAAGGTCACTAGTGATGTTCCAGGTCCAAGTATCTAGGTCATGGCATAGGTAGGGCCAAGGTATGGGTAAAATAACAAGTTCCCAATTGAGGATGAGGGTAGGTAATAAAGGATGAGGGAAAGAGGGTGAGGGGAATCATTGGGGTAAAGATTGGGTTGGGAAAAAAGAGTGACAGGTAGGGTAATAAGGTAAAATTTAGGGAAATGTGTAAGAGATGGTGACAGATGTTGGTCAAGGGTAACCGATGTGGGTAGAGTGTAACCGACCATGGTAAGGTAGGGCACAAGACTGATGCTGGTGAAGGTTAAACTTATGTCAGTTAGGGTAGGTTTGTTATAAAAACAAAAAATCCATGTTTTTTGTTATTCATTTGTCTTCTAGTGAATTGAGAAAATGACACGAAAGTTAGAGAAAAGGGAAAAAGTTTCCAGATAGAATGGAGGGTTGAGTTGGCTATTTGAATGGTGGGTAATTGGTTTGTGAGAGGTGGGTCTAAAGGATCGGTGGGTGTGATTTTATTGGGTGGAGTGTTAGGATAGCAAATTGGTGATGTCAGAGGCTGAAGAGGGATCGAGCGGGCCATTGGTGCAGTGGCCAGATGTGCCACCAAAATGATGGCAACACGAAGAGGTAAGAATCCAAATCTTGTTGTATTTTCTTAGATAGATTAGGTGATTTGTCAAATTGGGTGTTTGGTTTTTGTTTTGGGTGGGGGAAAATAAAATTTGCAAACTGGGACGGTAAATTGGGTAAAATAGGAGTGCGGAGAGAGATAATTTGGAGAAGAGGGGAAGGGATGAGGTGGAGGGGGAGGTGTAGGTGATTTTAGTTGGGTAGAAGTATCAAGGTAGTAAATTTTTGAGAAGGGAGGGTTTGGGGGTCATGGGTTTTTACTGTCACAATGACTAGCATCGGTCGGGTTGAGCTGGCATCAGTTGGGTCAAATTGGTATTGGTCACGAAACAGGTGACTGATGCCAGTTTAGGGGTGATCAGGGTTGGTTAGAGAGAACCAACACCAGTCATTTTCTGGGGAGCAAGGGGATAAAAGTGCCATAGGTTAGGTGGTTGGGATGGGTAGGGGTAAAATTGGGTGTGGGAAAATTATAGGGGGAAAGTATGGGTTTGAGAAATGTAGATTAATTTGTTGTTTACATTGGATTTAGGGTAGAGATCAGCTACGCATACAGGATAGGGTTCCACTACTCATGACATTTCATGGTGCAGTGACCCCAAAGGAGCTGCAACATGTGGAGGAGGTGGGCTTGAGTGGGGTCTGACATTACCGGCATGTATTCTGGCAGCCTAGTCTGATGGTCATGCTCAATGATAGATGGGATTCCACGACCAACACATTCCACCTACTGACAGGTGAGATCACAGTCACCATGGAGGACATGTTCCAAATACTATGGCTACCCATATTAGGTACACAGGTCTATTCAATCTCCTCCGAGGCCTCAAAGGAGTTGATGTTGATGTTTTTTGGAGAGGGGATGGCCGAGCTAACATTCTATAGTGCCAACATTTTCTATAGAGAGATGTACCTATCCCATCTAGAGGAGATGAGGCAAGTAGTTATTTTAGTGGAGGCAGTGTGTTGGTTTGCACTGCCAAATGCAAAGGGTGGGAATTTTCCCTGATCATTGATGGGGGTACTCCACAACATGATGATAGAGTAGACCCACTTTTCTTGGGTGCTAGCATTCCTGGTGCAGTTATACAGAGAGTTGTGGGCATATGGGGGGTTAGGTAGGTTCAGCCTATGTTGTACCTTTTTACTTCACTGTTGGGCATATGAGCACATTATTTGTGTGCATCTAGTGGGTATGCACCTGGCCGATGCCTTTGCACCAGGCTATGGACGAGTGGGGTATAGGCGTTGGGTGCTCGTTGTTGGAGAGTGGAGATTAGGTAGCACCACACATGATGTGGCCTATTTCTAGTGACTATTAGAGGGGTTATCTATGTTAGACATCATTTGGAGGCCCTATGTGGGATTCCCGTCATATAGGCATATGTGTAATTAGCTGACTGAGCTACAGCTACTGAGATGGATTCAGGGTTGCCATGCTGGGGAACATGAGATGATCTTGGTTGACAGAGTTAGGTTGTAGTTTGGGCTACTACAAGACATACCTCCACCCTTCCTGCAGTACATGAGAGATGACGTGGAGAGGCCCTTACCTCTACCATAGCCGACAGTGCTCATAGGGTAGGAGGAGTAGGAAGTGGATTGGTGGATTGATGATGTTGGGGTCACAGATAGATATAAATAGTTATGGACGGCTCATTTATGAGCCATACCACCTAGGCCAAGGCATCCAAATCTAGCCACCATCACGGTGTAGAGGGACACCCTACAGGGGAAAGTGGAGATGTTAATTACTCAGTTGGGTATGGTGCAGACACATCTTGCCAGCTCAGAGGTAGAGGTAGCGGAGTTAGAAGTATAGGTGGCTAGTCTTCAAGCCTAGATGGCCAGGGGTGGGGATGGAGATGGAGATGATGGTTAGGTGGCTTCCTTACATGCACAGGTGATAGGGTTACAAGGCCAACTAGCCATAGCACATGCACAGATAGGGGCTTTACATGCCAAGATACATATATAGGGGTAGGGGCCGATGACACCACCACAGGCACCAAGATAGGGTCCTAGTTCATAGGAAGGGGTGGGAAAGGGTTCTACAGGATAGGTACAGGGGCTGAGGCCTATGGGGCCACCACAGACCGTCCCTATATCCAAGTTACGGGATGCCCTAGGTGAGGCCATATACTACTAGGATCAGCTCATGGCAATCGAGATAGACTTTCTATCCTATGGAGAGTAGAGGACATAACAAGCCTTGAGTGAGAGGATGAGATCTCACACTTAGAGTGTAGAGAGTATAGGGGGCCATCGAGCTTCTAGATAGGATCAGGGAGAGGCCACCAGCTCGAGGAGACCAGCTCCAGATGATGCACTAGTAGGGACCCAGCCACCACCCATGATGGGTGGGGAGATGTAAGTAGGTCGCCAAACTGGGGCCGAGGAGGTAGAGGGTACATGATACATAGATATAGATGATGTATGCTGAGATATCTTATATTTGGCTTCTGATGTTAAAATTTTTGATTTTTGATATATACCAGCCTGCATGCTAATATATTGTCATATTTTTTATCACATAATGACCTGCGTGCTGAAGAGAGTGAGGATGTACGAGATTTTTTTTATATTTTGAACATATACTAGCCTACGTGCCAAAGAGAGTAAGGATGTATGAGAGTTTTTATATTGTTTTATTATTTTATTATATATGAGACCAGTCTATATGCTGATGACATTTTGTATTGAGTATCAGCCTGCGTGCCGACGATTTGTTTGAGATAGACATGTTAGGATATCCATGTATATTGTATTAAGACACACATATTTATTTATATAATGAGATACACGAGATGCTTGATTTTTTGGTGTTTTGATGAGACTTTTGATTTGGTGTTGTGATATGGATGGAAATTAGGTGAGTTAGGCTTGATGGAGTCAAGTCTTAGGCATGGATCGAGTTAGGTCACAAGCATGGTTGAGTTAGGTTTGTTTAGGCATGTCAGAGTCATGTTTGGTTAGGCATGGCTCGAGTCAGGTTTTAGACATGGGTCGATTCAAGAGTTAGGCATGGGTTGAGTTAGGTCTTAGGAATTGTTGAGTCAAGTGGTAGGCACAATTGAGTCAGGTTGGTTTAGGCATGGTTGTGTTTAAATTAGTTGAATTTGTGAGTCATTAATTTGTACAATGAATGATGATATGGGTCATGGTGAAGATGTTTTATAATATATGTATGATGATAATAGAGAAAATAAAAGTCATAATAAATGAATGTTGTGATTATGATAAAAATGTTCAACAACTTGTTGTTTTTTTTGGTTTAATTTCCAATTCTGTGATATAAAAAGGAAACTATGTAGGGGTAAAATGTTATTTAAGAAGATGAAATATGAATTGGTTATGGTAGAGAGTGATTGAGCTAACCTCCAAGAGCCCTATACCCATAGAGTGCTACCTACATATCCCTGGAAAAAAGGGACCTCAGGCCGATGTAGTTATCCCATAAGCTAGGGAAGAATATGAGGAAGTATGAAAATGAGTTGATAGGTTTTAGGCATGATGGGTTTAGGTCTGTTAGGTGTCAGTGGGTTATAGGAAAAATGGTATAGGTGATGTTGATTGTGGTGTAAGAAGAAAATTACCCTAAAGGTACGTGTCAAGGACCAAGTCCTGTATAAGGTAATCAAAACATAACTAAAGATGGTTTAAAAGATAAGAGGGAGTAATAAAGCCACCCAATTGGTTATGATTAGACTGAGTAGGTCATACCTTGGAGAAGGTGATGAATGTAAGACCCTAAAGACATTGCATGATTAAGTGTTCTAAGGGTAAAAAGTAGTCACATGATCACCAAATGTCATGGTTCCAAGAGTTCCCTTGAGGCAGTAGGAAAATGGGGGTGCAAATGGTGAGAGGGGTGAAAAGTGGATAATTTTATATGATATGAGGTGGCATGCTCTTTGGGCAAGAGATCCAAGGTCACAATGTGCAAGTCCATGACTAAAAAGTTATTTGTTTTTACTTGTATTTGAGATAGACTAATTGATGTAGGAATTCTATATGGGATGAGGAAATTAACTCCTTGAGATCTTTGTGAAGCTCATCGATGCGGGAAGCTTCAATTTCTATCATTTTTTTTTTAAAGAGATTTACATAGTTGTCCTTCAAGGGAGCAGTCTATTTATAGCAATGATTGTAGAGAGGAAGATGTCCTTTTGAGGGAGTCATCTTTTTATTAGATGTTTGACTCAAGGAGTTGGGTCCCATGTGAGGGATTTGAAGTCATGGACAAGACCTAGGTGAAGAATAGGCATTCTTGTTCAGAAATCAAGGTGAAATGACCATGGGATCTCATCTAAAGGTAGACGAAAAGTATCCATGAGAATCATGCCATGCGCAACACCATGGTACACATATTCAAGAGAATATAACAAGTGACAGGTACTCACATGATTATTGTTTAATCACTGGTGAGGTGTAAGAAGTGGATAGAGCTCAGGGGACGAGCATGGAAAGAGGTAAAAAGTGATGTAATACTAAAATTCAACAATAGAATGGTTGAACATGCAAGGCATTAAGGGGCTCAGGTTTAGGTTTACCATCGAGGGAAGATAAACGATAAGCACTCAATCCATAGGTATGAGTCATGATGTATGGTCCAAGCTAATTAGGAGAAAATTTACTCTATTTACTTTTTCTGCTTTAGTTACATGTTGATTTTCTTTCAGGAAAAGGTCACCGACTTGGAAGTTGTGTTCATAGAGACGTTTTTCATAGGAACAGTTGATAATTTTTTGGTAAACTTGAAGGTGGTTAAGATCGTTAAGATGACGTTTGTCTAATATTTCAAGTTGTGGTAAACAGTCTTAATGAAATTCATCATCATTGAGCATGTCATGGAGAGAAATACGGAGTGAGGGAATATGGAATTCAAGGGGTAGAACAACCTTGGTACCATAGACCATAGAAAATGGTGTGGCCACAATGGAAGTGTGGATACTAGTGTAGTATGCCCATAGGGTGAAAGGAATGTGTGTATCTCATTCCTTCCCAGTATCGTTAACCACTTTCATGAGAATTTTGTTTAAGGTTTTTTTAGTGGATTCAAATTGGCCATTGGTCTATGGGTAATAAGGTGATGAGAAGCTTAGCTGAATGCCGAAGGTATCACAAAGTTTTTGAAATGTTTTGTTTTTAAATTTTTTTTCCAATATCAATGATGACCCAATGAGGAACACCAAAGCGACAAATGATGTGATGATTGATGAACTTACATATTTTCTTGCCTTTCGTGGATGATGAGGGGTATTACCTTAACCCATTTTTTATAGTATTCAGTAGCGGAAATGATCCATCGATGGCGTTGGAAATAATGGGGGTTGATCTCTCTAACAAGATCCTAACCCCATTGAGAGAAGGGCCAAAGGTCACGGGTGACCTGTAAGGTGTGACTGGGCGTATGATGAAGGTTGGAATATTGTTGGAATTTTACAAATTGTTTAATGTAGTCACAACAATCATGGTTAAGGGTCAGCCAGTAATAGCCTGGGTGAAGAATATGCTTAGCCATAGTAAGGCAAATGAAGTGAACTCCACATATGCCATCATGAAATTTCTTAATTGTATAAGGAATTTCAAAACTCGTGAGGCATCTTAAGAGAATACCATCAAAGTTGTGCTTATAGAGGAGGCCTCCCATGATGATGTAATAAGAGAAATTTTTAAGGAAGGCATGTTGTCCATTACGGGTGAGATCAGGAGATATGATGGCGAGAGAAAGATAGTTGGAGTATTGTTTATACCAAAGGTCATGTGGGTTAGGGGCAATGGTTTTGATGGAGTAGACCTCACGAGGTAAATAAGAGGGTGATTTTAACTTTTGTATTGTGACAAAGATTTTAGATTCGGTGGGAAGAGTGGGTATTTGAAAATCCAAGAAGACCATGGTATCTGTAAATTTATTGGTTGAATGGGGGATGGTCTGAAGGTCATAACGGTCAAAGGCGGTCAAAAGTATGGCTACATGATGTTTATACTTCTGAATTATCTCATTACACCATTGGTATATACCATTAACTTGGTTTATGACCAATTGGGAATCACCAAATATGTTGATTGTTTCGAAATTGATGGCATAGGTGGCTTAGAGACCTAATACGAGTGGTTCGTATTCAACAATATTGTTTGTATAATCAAAATATAGTTTGAAAGACAATGAAATGGGTTAACCATTAGTTGGAATGAGGATAATACTAGACCCACCTCCATGCTGACACTTAGAACCATCGAAGAAGAGTGTCATTTGATAAGAGGGTTCATCCAAGGAAAGGGTAGCAATGGACTCATATGAAAAGTAAAAATTAGAAGGTTGATCCCCGGAAATAGGTGCGTCGGCCAATTATTTAGTGATGTACCAGCCCTTGATGGAATTTTGATGAATGAATTTGAGGTCAAGTTCAGCTAAAAGCATAAGCCAACGTGCAACATGTTGATTTTGGTAAGGTTTACCACACATGAAGTGTAGGGGGTCAGTGTTGGTCACAACATAGGTAATGTGGTTGAGTAGGTAATGATGGAGTTTTGTGGCAACAAAAACTAAAGCTAAGAAATTTTTTTTAGGATGGTTGTATTGGGTTTCATAGCCAAAAAGTGTATGACTTATATAATAAAATGCCCACTCTCTGTGTTGTTCATCGCGATGAGTGACCATGGCTCCCATGCAATGATTGGTAGCTGAGATGTATAAGTAGAAAAGTTGATCGTCTTTAGCTAGAATGAGTATGGGTGATTGGAGAAGGTATTATTTTAAGGCCTCAACATATTTGTTGTAGTCATCATCCCATTTAAAGGAGACATCCTTCTTGAGCAGATGATGAAATGGTTGACACTGATCAGATAATTGTGAAATGAAATGGTGAATGGACTACAACTTACCTTGAAGGCTACGGAGTTGTCTAACGTTAGTGGGTGGAAGCATTTCTAGAATGGCCTTTACTTTAGCAAGGTCAACTTATATACCACATAAGGAAATGATAAATCCCAGAATATTTCCTGAGAGAACCGTAAAGACACATTTCTTGGGTTGAAGGAGAACGTAATATTTAATAAGGTATTCAAAAATTGTTTTGAGGATGGTGAGGTGCTCGAAGTGGCATTTTGATTTTTTTACGAGATCGTAAACGTAATCTTCCAATATATGGTGCATGATGTCATGGAAGATATAAGTCACAGCCTGATGATATGTAGCACTAGCATTTTTAAGGCCATTAGGCATGACTCGGTATTAGAAGGTCCCTTAAGGGGTAATGAATGAGGTTTTGTGTTGATCCTCAGGGGAAAGAAAGATGTGGTTATAACCCAAGAATCCATCCATGAGTGATAGCATCTCATGACCAGCGATAAGGTCAACAAGTTGGTCAATATCAGGTAGAGGGAAGTCATCCTTTAGGTAGGCAAGGTTGAGGTCATAGAAGTCCGTGAAAATGTGGAGTCCCCCTATCACCTTAGTGACACAAACAATGTTATAAATCCAACGAGGATAATCAATGGGTAATATGAATGAAACAGAAAGAAGGTGATAAATTTCTTCTTTGACATGAAGGGAAATGTGAGGGTGCATTTTCTTGAGCTTTTTTTTGATGGGTTGGGCATCAGGAATGGTTACGATATTGTGGACCACTATGGTGGGGTCAATACCAGGCATGTCTACATAAGACCAAGTGAAGGCGTGGTTATGATCTTTGAGAAAATAACTGATGGCTTCCTGTTTAGCAACATATAAATATTGACCGATCTTTTTAATGTGTGGATCATCTTCAATATCAATGTTGATCTCGATAGTCGATTTTTTCAACATGATTTGCGTCTCAGAGGGTAACGATCGATGAATATATGAGTCTTCTGCACCAAAGAAGGTGAGTATAGATTCATCATCTTGACATTGAATGACGTTAATGGAAGGTGTATTATCATCAATCATTTCAGGGTAGAGGAAGGGAAGAGAGGAACAAACCTCACCCTCACATTGATAAGTCAAAGGCCCCAAGGAAATGGTGTTTATGAAAAAAAAATTAGGAGAGATAGATTATGGATCCATCGACTCTTTCGGTAAAGGTGGCAATGAAGTTGGAGTGGGTGAAGAAGGTGGAGAAGGGTTGATGTCCTTGATGAGTTCAATGTGGGCCTGTTTTGTAGGTGGTTCAGGAAAGTTGATACTATTGCAGTCGTTATGTTTGAGGGTGGTACATGGAATGATAGTATGGCGGCCTTTCTCATAAAATATTAAATCAAAACCCTTCCACGCCCATTGGTAGAGGAAGGTGTGGGTGAAAAGGTGATTGGTGAGAGACTGGAAGTTAGCGGAAAATGGGTGGGTTTTTGATGGTGGTTTGGGTGTGTAAGTGGTAGTATAAATTCCCTCATAGGTGAGACTGGTACGAAGGTGAGGAGGACTATAAAGGAGGTGCTCTCCTATGAAGTGATCATAGCGAGGATGTTGGTGAAGACATCCATACTCTTGTGGAGGAAGGAAGGTGTTGACACTATATAGGTGATACTCCCCTAGAGTGAGGCATTGCAAAAAGCCTTCTAAAGGATTGGTGGTTGGTATGTGGGTAGCTAGAATAGATGATGTGTCAGAGGTCAATGCAGAGGTGGAGCTAATGGATTGGGAAGCTGATGGGATGGCCGTGGCAGTTGTGGTTGAGGTAGCAACTGTACTGGTAAGTGGAGGTGTAGGTGAAGTAGTAGTGGTCGAGGAGGTAGATGCCTTAATGTGTATGAGCATGTCATTAGGTTGGTAGAGCATGTTGCATGTTTTAAAAGGTAATGGATCAGATAGAAATGTATAGGTGTGTCCTTCATGTTCAAAATTTATATAGCGAAGCAAAGTGGAAGGAACGCAACCCATGACACGAATCTAGGGGCTGCCAAGCAACAGGTTATATTGAAATCCCCCCTCCAAGATGTAAAATATCTATGGGACAGTGTGGGGGCCCACGTGAATATGGAGGATGATGGTGCCTAATGTAGAAGTGATAGCATCATTTAATGAACAAAACATGATAGGATGTTTATGCATGCAATTTTCAGGTATGTGCATTTGAGAGAATGCATGGGATGAAATAATATTAACGCTAGCACCCCAATCAATCATTACATGTCATACACGTATATCATCAATCCAGACAGAGATGAAGAGGGCTATGTCTGGGTCATCTATTTAGTGTGGTGTGATATCTTCCTCTGAGAAGCTAAGGGAGGCTATTTGGTGAGTAGGGTGAGGTGTGGATAAAAGTGGCAATTCGGTGAGAGAGGCTACATGATGGGGTGTGATAATGGAGGCTATGAGTGTAGGGTTATTGGGTAAAACCTCAATAGATTGAAGAAACTCCATGAGATCTTGACAATAGGATTCTAAGGTTTGGAAGAGGTCATATAAGGACATCTTAAAGGGGAAGTGGTTTAGTTGTTTGAGCATGGTGCAATGTGTGACCCCATTAGAAATATGTTATGTGGGGCCGTGGATAGTAATCTTAGGTGTGGGTGTAGATGGTATGTTGGTTATAGGATAGGTTGGTGGGTTAGTTACTTTTTCCTTGCTTTTGTCCTTCTGAGCATGGGTAGTAAAGTGGATCATGTTGATTTGAGGGGGATTGGAAAATGGAGAAGGTGTAGGATGAGTGGTATAATGACATGATGGGAAAAAACCTACCGAAGGAGAATAAACTTGTTAGATGAGTTGGGAAAAAGGAAATTTGGGTGATGGTGTAGCAAGTTCTTGTAGTATATATTTACTCCCCCCGGGTAAATATAGATACACACAAGCACATCGGGTTTTGGAGGGGGAGAAGCGTGGCGCAAGGACATGTCGCAAGGGTTAGAAAACACTTACAAGCAAATCAGGTTTCAGAGGGGGAGAAGCATGGCGCAAGGACATGTCACCACTTACAAGAAAATAGGATTTCAGAGGTGGAAAAGCATGGCACAGAAGCATGTTGGAGAGGCGGATGAACCCAACATCAAAGACATGTCGGAAGGGTTGATGAAGCCGACAGCAAAGGACATGTCGGAAGAGTTCGAAAATCCGACACAAAGCAAATCGGATTTCAGAGGCAGAAAAGCATGGCGCAGAAGCATGTTTGAGAGGCAGATGAACCCGACATCAAGGACATGTCGGAAGGGTTGGAAAACCCGACATCAAAGACAAATCAGGTTTCGGGTTTCGGGAAACATGAAACATGAAGCATGCAGATCGCAAAGGATGTCCCGATGCTCGAGGGTTCTGCAAACCTGAAAACACTTACAAGGAAATCAGGTCTCGGAGTCGAAAAAACATTGCGGGGAAGCACGAGGTGAAAACATGTCAAGGCATCCTCCAAACCCAATGCAGATGCAAAGGAGAAACCTGAACCTGACTGGAAACAGACCCTGACGCGGGAAATATTTAGATCACCATAACTTTTCACAGGGAGCTCAGATTTACACAAGGTTAGACTTTTTGAAAAGCTCTCGGCGTCCTCTACAAAACTAGAACTGGATATATTTAATTGGATGGGAACAAGTTCTTAAAAATGTAAAATACACTTCACCACTATTGGGTTGTTGAGATTCTCACCTACCGCCATAATATGATGGGTTAGGTGCAGTATTGGAGGTGGTTGGGGGCAAAATTCGAATCATTCTCTTCTCCCTCATTTTTTCCTCATATAAATGGTAAAGAGAGGCTCTTTGTAAATGTTGGGCATTTTTGCTTTGCACCCTCCCTTCTCTCCTTCTTGCAAGAGAATTTGTGGAGTTTTCAAGCCTCTCATATGGATTGTAATGTTGTTTTTTGCCTCTTGGCCATTGCAATGTATTGAATCGATCCTTGAGCAATATATGTATGTCTGTGATTGATTTTAAACCCTCTCATATATTCATTGCTGTTATTTTGATCTCTCATTGCATTTTGGTTGCATGTGCATGGTGTGGTATTACATCTATGTGGTCTGTGTTTAATCTTGCAAAACGGGTGTCCAACATTCCTCGGTGCATCACCTCCTTAGCTTAGGTTTATTTTTATGCATTTCTCTCTCCCTGTCTCCTTGGTAGTTAGATTTAGTTTTTTTGGTAAACCCTCTGCATTTTATTGGTGCATCTGAATAGAGGAATAGGAGCCGGCCTTCACCCGGAGAGCTTTTCCAATTTCGCAAGGTCCCACACTTGGGAAAAGCTCCATCTTGTGCAAACGCATTGAGATTCTCAACCCATCGTGTTTCAAAGTCCTAGGGGTGCTGCGTTTCGACACCAACAGTTTTGGCATGCCCGGTGGGACCAAGAGGTCATTCCGTCAAAATTTGAAGGAGTTTTCATGAAATTTGCAGTACAAATTTCAGATTTTGCACCTCCTAGCCTGAACTCCGAAATCATTTTTCAAGGGTTTATCTTGCTCAAAATAGGTCAAAATTTCAACAGTTGGTATATCTAAGGGTAATCTTCAAAATGGTATCTTTAGTTTTTTGAGATTTTGATTTTCAAAATTTTGGGTTTCTTGTGATTTCGGGTTTTCGGGATCCGAGAACATCAAAGTAGCAATTCAGGTTTTGGGGGATGCATTGCATGGTCCTATTCCTGACAGTAGTGATTTCAGATTTTGAGGGATGTCAGACATGTTCCAAGTTCCGACACATAGCAATTCAGGTTTTGTGAGTTACATCACATGACCTGAGTTCCGCCTATACTTTTCGGGGATCCGCAACTGCGCAACAAGGCCCAAATTCCGAATTGAAGATTGTCTTCTCTGGGTCCTTCAACTTTTAAATTATATTTTCAATAATGTCAAGTTTGGTGTGTAACTTGGCAAAATCCAGCCCTTTAGAGGCTTGTTCTCTAACACATCTGGCGACTCTGAAGGGATAGAATTCAGCGGTTCAGCAGCACAAGTTACCCAGGCACTTGAGAAGAATTCAAACCAGGTCTAATACTCGAGAAGAAGGGCTAGTTTTCCACTTGCAACTTTCACCAGGCAAAGGAAGGAGAGGAAGAAGACCACAAAGATCACCATCTCCACCTAACAGGACTTTGTCTACACCTCCACCTGGTAGGCCTTTTCTCGCATCAACTAGGGTTCTTAGCCCAATCATAATGGCGCATCTACCACCGAATTCCTTTTTCAATTTCACGGGTAGTAGTCCACTTGCCCTAAATGCTCAGAATCAAATTCCAATTGTAGCGCTAAAGAATATCCCCTCTTTTACAGGAGAAAATCATACTACCCCTATTGATCACATCTAGGATATTGCTAATGCATGTGCAATCCACGAAATAAATGAAATTGATGTTACAGTCAAGTTATTGGCTTCATCTTTCAAAGGAAAGGCCTTACAATGGTTTAGGAGCCTCACAGCAGGGTCCATTACAAATTGGAACCAACTTTGTTCAGCTCTTTGCAACTAATTTGGGGAGAGGGCGGATAATTTGTCTTTATTGGAACAGCTGACAACAATTAAAAGGGCTCCTAACGAGCAAATGACAGATTTCAACTTCAGATTCCAATGGACATGGGATAGGATTCCAATAGCTGTTAGACCAACCGCCGAAGGAGCATTCCTTTATTTCTTAAAGGCTATAAATTCAGACATAGCCATGATGATCCAATCAATGGGAGGGACAACACTGCCAGGGGCCTATGACACAGCTATTAGAGTAGAGAACTATTTGATCCAAGCTGGCAAGCTTGCAACAAGGCCGCTAATGCCTCTCTATCCAGATATGGGAAATTCTACAACCAGTCAAGCACTGGAGTTGAATCCCATTCTAACTCCTAGAAATCAAAGCAATAATGAGGCATCCACATCTTCAAATACTTCAAAGGAATTGCAAGAGGTCATGAAGCAACTGTAGAACCTTGGAAATGAGCTTGTGACTATCAAAAGACAGCAAGCTCAAAGTGCTAGACCGTATCAGCCTCAAGCACAGTACCAGGCTAGGCCCTCATACCAACAGAATAGATCACCACCACCTCAGGCTACAAATCAAAACCAAAACCAAGGATAGCCTCAAGCTGCCAGGCCATTTCGGCCATATGATCCAAATTCAGCGACGTCCTCAAGAGCCTTGGTCCTGACACAAAATAACATGGCACAGGAGTACGAATAGTGTTACCCTTGTAATCTACCTCACAATCAGTCAGCATGTTTCAATGGTGCACTAAATCAGGCCTTGATGGTGCAAACCATTAGTGTTGCTCAAGAACCAAGCCAGGAGGAGAATCAACAGCAAAAAACGCAACAAGAAGGACCTCCAACATAAACCATATTGGCCAATTGGAAAATGGAAGACTTCTGTGGAGTTAACCAACAGCCTTTTCAAGGCGTGGCTACTAACACACGGTTAAAGAAGAGAAATATAGAAGAGGTACAACCGTCTAATCCAATTGTTTCTCAGTCTGCTCTTACACAACAAGGGGTCAATAGACCAAACACGGCTCCAAATGTGCACAAATCAACCTAAGGTACCTATTGTGTTCAAGTTCTAGAAAAGGTTGCACCAAGTAAGGGACAGCAAAAGGAAATTTCATCCCCCTTCAACATCATTGATCAAATGAAGAAGACACATGTGAAAATTTCCATGTGAAAATCACTTGCGATCCCGGGGCAATGAGATTTATTGCAAGCTGCAATGGCTAATTGGTCTGCCACAAATGTATCAAATCGAGGACATGAGAGAGTTCTCACTAATGCAATGCAACATGATGGGGGCCAGACAAGTAAAAATTTGAAGCCTCCACCATTCTATGTTTCGTTGATTGTTGGAAACCACTTGGTACACAACTGCATGATAGATTCAAGAGCAAGTAGTTCAGTGATGCCAAAGCAAATAGCGGATCAACTGGGTTTGAAGTATGAACTAGTGTTGAAAGGAGTAGTGCAGCTAGATGGAACAGCAGTAGGAACTGTTGGAGTCATAAAAGGGTTAAGCCTAACACTACATTCATGTCCTAATATTACAGTCTTGCAAGATGTGTCTGTAATTGACCTCCCGCCACTCTTTGCGTTGTGTTTATCAAGGGACTTCACTGCAAAGATCAGTGGATATTTATCCACAGATTGGTCGCACATGATTTTCAAGACAAGGTATGGAGCTAAAGCAACAATCAGGTCAGAATCAATTGCCAATTTCCATATTGAGCCTTATGTACTAGGTCCTATCAATGCAAATTGCTCAGCTTTTGATCAAGAGGAGTGTTCAAGTGATCTAGAAGCAGGCACTAAGGTCGAGGGAATTCCTGATTTGACTTTGGATGAATGGGCAAACAAGAGTCATGAATTTGACCCATACAAGGAAATTGAAGAATTTGAATTGGGCGTGTATTGTATACATGAAGAAAATTCACCCATTCCCGACATCATTCAGCCTGAACAAAAAGATGAAAACAAAGTTTGGAAATTATTCTTCGATGGATCGAGAAGCAGACAAGGTGCTGGAGGTGGTGCAGTGTTGATTTCACCACAAGACATCAAGTATTATTCAGCTTTTCATTTCCAGTTTTCTTGTTCAAACAACACAGCTGAATATGAGGCCTTGATTCATGGACTTCATTAGGCTAGGAAAAAGGGCATAAAGAACTTGCAGGTGTTTGGAGATAGCAAGCTAATTGTCAACCAAGTTAGGGGACAAATTGCTACAAAGAATGACCTGCTAAAGAGCTACAAGAATAGGGTATGGGACCTCATCAAATATTTCGAAGCTTTCAACATCATGTCCATACCCAGGAAGAAAAATGAAGCCGCAGATAGGCTCGCAGTAGTTAGAGCAACGTTTGATGTGGTTGACAACATCAGAAGGGAAAAAACATAGCCACATATCCATGTGATTGTGAGGCCAGCAGTTCCAGATAATAACACATGCTAGCAGGTGTTTGAGAATGATCAACAGATCGTCAATTTCTTATAAGAAGAAGCTGAATTCTCAATTAGAAATTAGGACAGGTTAGAGCAGCAGTACGGGGATCAAGTAGTGCAGCTGCAGACAAACAAGCTTCCTAAGGGTTTAGTAACGTTGGAGTCTATCTTCAACCCTAACGACCAGTTTCGTAAGGAAAAGGCTAACATACAGGTCAAGAGAGAAGATTCAGAGCTAATTCTGGTTGGGGAAGGCAAAATACTTCAAATTGGTAAAGTGGCCGCTGAGCAAGAGAAATCAGATTTCATACAGCTTTGCCAAGAATTTCCAGATGTCTTCGCTTGGAGCTATGAATACTTGAGAGGATTCAATCCAAAGTTGGCACAACATACAATAGAATTGGATCCAGATGCTAAGCCCATCAGGCAAAAGCAAAGACCATTCAACCCTCACATTGAGCCTCTAATGAAGAAAGAGCTTAACAAGCTAATAGAGGCAAGCATTATATTCTCGATCAAGCACTCAAGTTAGGTGGCGAACTTGGTTCCGGTCAGGAAGAAGAGTGGAGAAATTAGGTTATGTGTGGACTTCCGAGACCTCAACAGGGCATCTCTCAAGGATCATTACCCACTTCCTTCAATGGAACAAATATTGCAAGTA
This sequence comes from Taxus chinensis, assembly GCA_019776745.2. Taxonomy (NCBI): domain Eukaryota; kingdom Viridiplantae; phylum Streptophyta; class Pinopsida; order Cupressales; family Taxaceae; genus Taxus; species Taxus chinensis. The sequence goes on from CM034154.1 coordinate 315,521,678, forward strand.
GTATCCGGTTCAGAGAGATTCTCTCTCCTAGATGGCTACTCAGGGTATAATCAGGTGATGGTGAAAGAAGATGACCAATTCAAGACGGCTTTCACCACCAAATGGGGGACATATGCCTACAAGAAGATGCCATTTGGGCTATCAAATGCTGGAGCCACCTTCCAAAGGGAAATGGATATGGCATTCAAGGGGTTGATCAATAAAATAGTTTTGATATACCTTGATGACATCACTGTATTCTCAAAAAATGCAGTGGATTACCTCTTTCATCTAAGGCAAGTATTTCAGAGGTGTAGAAGATTTGGAGTATCTTTGAATCCCAAAAAGTGCATATTCTTGGCTCACGAGGGATAACTTCTAGGCCATATCGTTTCAAAGGAAGGGTTGACGATGGACCCAGAAAGAGTTGAAGGAATTCAAGCATTGCCATTGCCAAGTCACAAGAAGGCTCTTCAAAGCTTCTTAGGAAGGATCAATTTTGTCCGCAGGTTTGTTCCAAACTTTACAGCTCTCGTGAAGCCAATAACATTGATGTTAAATAAGAGCATGGCATTTAAGTGGACATTTGAAGGAAAGGCATGTTTTGAGGCAATAAAAGAGGCTATATCCCAAGCCCCAACTCTCGTCAATCCAGACTTCTCCAGGGACTTCGTGCTATATGCCTTTGGTGGTGGAGACACAATTTCTGCAATCCTAGTACAACAGAACAAAGAAGGATTAGAACAACCAGTTGCCTTCTTCAGTCAAGGCTTGGAGGAATACGAAACTAGGTACTCTTTCATTGAAAAGCATGTCCTTGCAGTGATTAGGAGTTTAAAGAAATTCAAGCACCTAGTTTCAAACAACAAAATCCAATTATTATTCTCTCATGCAGGAGTTAAGGACTTCCTTCTAAACAAGGATCTGAATGAGAAGCGTGCAGGGTGGATCACTCGTGTCATGGAATATGACATTGAGATCAAGGTCACCAAACTAGTACATGGAAAGGGACTATGTGAACAGCTAGCCTTGAGTCAACAAGTTGAAGCAGGTGATGAAAAAGAGACTGTCTTGGTACTACAGGATGGTCAAGAAAAGGAAAATGATGATGTGCCTACTCCTTGTTGGACTCAGGATATGATACACTTCCTATGGACAGGAATATGCCCTCCAGAAATGAGCAAAGCAAAGAGGAGATATTTTAGATTACAAGCTATTCCATATATGCTTGTTGATGGTGTTTTGTTCAAGAAAGACATCAATGGAGTTCTATTGAGGTGCATTGGGACATGTCAAATTAAGAGGGTGTTACGAGATTTTCATGATGGAGATTCTGACGGACATTTTGCCCCACGAGTAACAGCTCTCAAGATAATGAAGGCAAGGTATTATTAGCCCACGGTGTTTAGAGACTGCTATACATGGATAATAAAGTGCAAGAAATGTGCACTCTTCACAGGAAAAGAAAGACTAGCAACACTTCCATTGCACCCAATCTTGGTTGACCAACCATTTCTGCAATGGGGATTGGATTTCATCGGGGTCATCAACCCAAACTCAAACCAAGGCCACAAGTGGATTCTCACAGCGACAGACTATTTCACCAAGTGGACTGAAGTAGTAGTGCTCAAAGAGGCAAACGAGTCTAATATATTAGAATTTTATGAAGGAATAGTGACCAGGTTCGGTGTGCCAGCCACTATCATATCAGACAATGCATTGGCATTTGTAGGTTCCAAGATCACAGAATGAGCTGTCAAGAATGGAATCTACTTGAACACCTCTTCCAATTATTACCCACAGGGTAATGGACAGGTAGAGACCACAAACAAAAATTTGCTAAGAATCATCAGGAGGACTCTGGATGAAAATCAAAGAACATGGCATACCAAGCTAAAATCAGCATTATGGGCTAACAGAATAACACCAAAAAGGTCTACAGGTAATTCCCCTTACAAGTTGGTCTATGGAAAAGAGGTAGTATTGCCTATATCATTAGAACTACCTGTATTGGAATTCTTGAAGCAGTTGGAGTTAGCTGAGTTTGAACCAATGGAGGCCAGGTATGCAGAGCTAATGGAATTGGCAGAAATTAGAAAACATGCAGTTCAAACGATTGAGAAAGATCAGGCCTTAATGAAAAGATGGTTTGATAAGAAAGCAAGAGCAAGGACCTTCTCGGAAGGAGACTTAGTTCTGAAATGGGATGTGGATCGGGCAAAACCGGGAAGGCATTCCAAATTTGATGCCATTTGGAGTGGCCCCTACATGGTCACGGGATGTAAGAATAGCAATGCCTTCCAATTGTCTACATTGGACGGAGAAGAACTCCCGATTCCGGTCAACGGAATCTATATTAAACATTGCTACTGAAAAGAGAAAAGTTCTACCCTTGTAAATATTAGCCTAGATTTCAATTCCTCTAAGTGCGTATGCACATTGTCTTGTTGTAGTTAGGTTTCAGTTTCCCTAAGTGCTTTGGCATAGGTTTTGTTGCTCCTGGGTTGGTTTTCTACAGTTCAGCGTGCTCTCAGAGAAGGAGTTGCAGTCTCAGGTTCAGGATCAGATATCAAGTTGGTTCAGGTTATTGCTTATGACTCCATGCCCAATAGATTGCTAAAAGGCCATTGATCTTCTACCTAGCAGGCAGGTAACCCCGTGAGTCACCAAATTGTTGTATATATTTACTCCCCCTGGGTAAATATAGATACACGTAAGCACATCGAGTTTTGGAGGGGGAGAAGCATGGCGCAAGGACATGTCGCAAGGGTTAGAAAACACTTACAAGAAAATTTGGTTTCGGAGGGGGAGAAGCATGGCGCAAGGACATGTCGCAAGGGTTAGAAAACACTTACAAGCAAATTGGATTTTAGAGGTGGAAAAGCATGGCGCAGAAGCATGTTGGAGAGGTGGATGAACCCGACATCAAAGACATGTCGGAAGGGTTAATGAACCCAACAGCAAAGGACATGTCGGAAGAGTTGGAAAACCCGACGCAAAGCAAATCAGATTTCAGAGGCGGAAAAGCATGGCGCAGAAGCATGTTGGAGAGGCAGATGAATCCGGCATCAAGGACATGTCAGAAGGGTTGGAAAACCTGACATCAAAGGAAAATTGGGTTTCGGGTTTCAGGAAACACGAAACATGAAGCATGCAGATCACAAAGGATGTCCCGATGCTCGAGGGTTCCGCAAACCTAAAAACACTTACAAGGAAATCGGGTCTCGGAGTCAGAAAAACATCGTGGGGAAGCACGAGGTGAAAACATGTCAAGGCATCCTCCAAACCCGATGCAGATGCGAAGGAGAAACCTGAACCTGACTGGAAACAGACCCTGACACGGGAAATATTTAGATCGCCATAACTTTTCATAGGGAGCTCAGATTTACACAAGGTTGGACTTTTTGGAAATCTCTCGGCATCCTCTATGCAACTACGACTGGATATCTTTAATTGGATGGGAAAAAGTTCTTAAAAATGTAAAATACACTTCGCCACTATTGGGTTGTTGAGATTCTCACCTATCACCATAATATGATGGGTTAGGTGCAGTCTTGGAGGTGGTTGGGGGCAAAATTCAAATCATTCTCTTCTCCCTCATTTTTTCCTCATATAAATGGTAAAGAGAGGCTCTTTGTAAATGTTGGGCATTTCTTCTTTACACCCTCCCTTGTCTCCTGCTTGTAAGAGAATTTGTGGAGTTTTCAAGCCTCTCATATGGATTGTAATGTTGTTTTTTGCCTCTTGGCCATTGCAATGTATTGAATCGATCCTTGAGTAATATATGTATGTCTGTGATTGATTTTAAACCCTCTCATATATTCATTGATGTTATTTTGATCTCTCATTACATTTTGGTTGCATGTGCATGGTGTGGTATTACATCTATGTGGTCTGTGTTTAATCTTGCAAAACAGGTGTCCAACATTCCTCGGTGCATCACCTCCTTAGCTTAGGTTTATTTTTATGCATTTCTCTCTCCCTGTCTCCTTGGTAGTTAGATTTAGTTTTTTTGGTAAACCCTCTACATTTTATTGGTGCATCTGAATAGAGGAATAGGAGCCAACCTTCACCCAGAGAGCTTTTCTGATTTCGCAAGGTCCCACACTTGGGAAAAGCTCCATGTTGTGCAAACGCACTGAGATTCTCAACCCATCATGTTGCAGAGTCCCAGGGGTACTTCGTTTCGACACCAACAGTTCTCTGATGTGAACCATGTTAGTTTTGAATCTCAAAGGTGGCTCTAGGAGTTGTTGGGGTGGAGGTCATGGTTGTTGAGTGGGAAGTGAGGAGAGGTTTGTGGGAAGGTCATCATCATCAAAGTTCGCTTCCGTAGGACATAACTGGATAAGGATGGTTTTCAAAGCCTTGCAGTTCTCCACATCGTTCCCTAGCACATGATGGTAAGCATAAATTTTAGTGTCATCAAACCCTTTTGGCTTGGGTTTGAGGGGGTCATAAGGTCTAAGTGGTAGTAATGTGATAATAGAAGTCTCAAGGAGGTTAGTTAATATTTTTGCATAGGACCCTGCAAGCGGGTTACAATGGGAAATGAAAGTGGGTTTTGGTGTCGGTGCATCTAATTATTGAGGAACAATCCTTACAAGAGGGGGAGTGGGTTGAGCCATGGTTTTGGGTGCTGGACTAGTCTTGGGTGTTGGTCGTGTTTGTTTAAGTAGGGGTATGGTAGATGAATGGGTAGGAGGGTGTGTGGTTGTTTTGACTACCTCATTGGAGGGTTACGGATTTTTGTTTTTGGGTTTCACCTTCTTGGGTAAAGGTGATATGGTTGTATGAACTATAAAAGGAAAAGTAGATGGGAGAAGAGGGTGATTTACCCATGGGGGTAATAGAGGTGCTGTGAAGGTAGATGATGTCGATCGTGTTGGGAGGTTGAGATCCTAAAATAGATGGAAAGGGTGAAGGTAATACAATTATGATTAGCACAGCCGGGGTATGAGTTTTATGGGTTTGGTTCTTCTGTTTAGGTGTCAGAGTAGGTTTGGTGTTGAATTTGGAGGATGTAGCTAAATCTAGTTTGATAGGTGGATGAGTAAGGCTGGTGGTTAGGGTGTCTCTTAAGGTGGTAATAGGTTTATTCGAGCAAGATGTTGTAGGTGTGGGTTTGGGTTTAAATGTAGGTTTGGTTATGGTTAAGCATATGTGTTGAGTTATGATGGGTGTCGTGGAAATTTTTTTGATTGAGGTGGTTGCATTTGGTTTGATTGGTCAAAATATTTTTGGGTAGATAGTGGAAGTATCAACAAGTGACATATGCATCTGTGTTGAGACCGGAAACAAAAGACACCCCCGCAATAAGGATCTGTCCACATAATCTAAGTGATCACCCAAGCGTGAGAGTGGCATGTCTATAGGTGAAGTTGATGAGGATCCAATGGCTATTCCTATAAAATGTTTCTTAGAGTCAAGGAATTTTCTAGCTTCAGCTTTCGTGGCTAAGACAGCCAAAATTAGGTTTGCATGATCTTGGGTAGTTGATGAAGAATGGTCGCTAAGGGGAAAAGGTATCTCTACTCGATCCATGATAGGTGGAGGAGAAAATGGGTGTTCCTCTATAAGTGGAGGAGATGATGGGTGATCCTCTATGGGTGGAGGACATAATGGGTAAACAATTATCCTCCGTGGACTGAAGAAGTATTATGGGTGACGGTTCCCTAGGTGGAGAAGCCAAAGGTGAAATGATATTGACATTAGCAAAGGGCTCCTCCACGGGTGATGAAGGAGGTGAAAGGTGTTCCTCTATGGTTGGAGGAATAGGTGAGGTAGGTTCCAGTGTAGAAGGAGGATTTCAAGCTAGAATTTCCTCTATGGAAGGAATATGGGGTAATTGGGAAGCAATAGGTATGTCACTAAAAATAACATGGACATCGCGGGTATGGCTATCATGATTTGAGGTCTCACCAGTTTGATCAAATGAAGGGGCACGATTGGGAAATGGTTTCTTGAAGATATGTAGGTTTTTATTGGTAGGTGCGTTAGGATTATCCACGGTTAACTCACCTTTCTCTAGCATTTCTTGGACAATGTTTTTGAAAGTGATGCAATTGTTGTCACTATGACCCTTTACTCAATGATAGTAACATAAGTCATGTTCTTTATACCATTCAAGCATGGGGTAAGTGAGGTCAAAACCAATGTGTGGTTTTATAGGAGGAAGGGTGATGACCCTAGCTTTGATGAGATTTTCTAAGACAGAAGAATAAGGTTCCCTAATTGGGGTGTATTTCTATTTTTCTTGTCTAAATTGAAAATTCTTAATGGATGAGAGATTATATGAGGGGCTAGCTTGATTTGACGGATGGGTTGGGCTAGCCTTAAGTACCACTGTGTTAGTGGTGCCCTTGGCCTTTGAATAAATGTTTTATGGTTTGGAAGAAGAGGAGGTATCATTTGACTTAAATGCTGAATTCTTATTGCGTAATTGGATTTTATTCTCTTCGATGGACCGAATCTCTAACTTTCATGTTATGGTGAATGCTTAATCGAATGTTTGAAAGTTTTGGACCTGTAGGGTCAGTGATATAAGTCTAGAACAGGCCCATGTGAAAATATCCATGAGTTCTGTTTGTGGCAGTTGGAAGGTGAGATGATTGATCAGGATACACTAGGGAGTGACAAAATCTGTGATAGATTTGTCATCATACTGACACGTGGACTATAAGTTAATCATGGTAACCTTGTTGATGATATTGATAGAGAAGTGATCCAAGAAGGCTTGGGCTAACTGATTAAATGAAAATATAGAGTGTCTGGGTAGCCCACTATACCAATCTAATGCAGGTCCAGTAAGAGACATAGGAAATTTCCTTAAGAGCAAAGCATCATCCTGAGCAGTTAGATAGCACCCATGTTTGAATGACTTCAAATGCTATTGCAGGTCTTCCTTGCTATTTAAATGGTTAAATTTAGGCATTTCGCAATGCATGGGGTATGGACGGATAGGAATGTATGGGTGGATAAGATCATTTCAAATCTCATCATAGGTGAGAGTGTTACCGAAGTAAAAAACAGATGCATCCAATGTCTGCATCTTGTCCATCATTATTTTTATTAGGTCATTGGTAGGTTGTGATGGTTGGGTGCCTCCTGTAGCATAAGAGGGTTGATCTTGGGCTTATGATGAGGGTGGCATTCAAGTATATGGTGGTGCCATGTAGGTGGATTGAGAAGAAGGTAATGAAATAGGGGGTACGTACCCAGAATGAATAATAGATTAAATAGGGGGCTGCTAATAGTACATATATGGAGGTGGAAGGGTCGTGGTGACCCTAGTGGCAATGGGGGCTAATGATTATGGAATAGAAAGGAGCCCATTTTGAAAGGGGTAGTTGTCACCGACATGGGAGGTGGTTGTGTAGCTACGGGTATATGTGACACAATAGGGGTGGATAAGGTTATGTTTTGGGTGGTTTCCGAAGGTATGGTGGATGTGGTGGGTGCTACGGATGTAGCAGATGCTGTAATCATAGTGGGTATCAGACCTAGCTGCAAAACGACTAAGGGTAAGGTAGATGCAAGAAACACATGGTTAATATGGGCTGGAGAAGAAGTAGGAGTGAGTGTCGGGGGATAGATATAGGCAAGCCATATATCAACTGACCCAATGCATCTCGAGTGTACGAGTGGGAAAGGTAAACTTGTAAGGTGGTAGAGTTTTGGTCAAGGAGTCGTGCGAACTCCTCATCTCTGGTAGCGATGGTGATAGGTTGGATAAGATCTATGGTGGGTGATAAAATAGAAGGTGGTGAAGGGCTAAGTGGGATTTGTTGACAACTAGTGTGGAATAAAATGGTGCTAGCTTTTCAATGTGTCTATACCATGTGAATAGGTACTGATCAGGTTGAACTACGTTTCTATAAATGACACAGAAATACAATAGAAATAGGAAGAACAAGTAGTAATAAGTGGATTAGGTACCAATGTTAGCTAGAAAGTGGCACAAGATAACTGATGCTATTTAGGGTAAACTGATGCCGGTTAGGGGTAACCACTATTGGTCATTGTGGGAAATGGATAGTCAAAAATAAGGTGTAAGACCAAACCTTACAGGTATGCCGAATACTGATGAGATTTATAAGGTCAATGGGAATAATAGTAGTGATAGGGACTCTGAATAGTTTAAGAAGGTTAATAAATGTCCTTTTTGATAGGTTAACCAAAAGGACCTAGAACTGATGTCGGTTGGGTATAACCAATGATGGTTACAGGGTAACCGATAATAGTTTCTTGATTGACACCGGTCACTGTGAAATTGAAATAGTGATGAAATAAAAGTGGATGTGAATTAAAATTTGATGTGGAATCAAACCCAAAATTATAAGAATGATGAGAATTTGGTCCAGGAACACTTAGGAGAAGCCAGAATACACCAACTATGACGAGGAGCATGCAAGGAGAAGCAAGAAAAATTACGAACGTGACCTCTCACCTCAAAACTCAAGCCAAACATAAACACTAAAAAAAATGTGACCCTACGAGTGCCTTTTCTATTATGTTTGTTTAGCTTAAGCTATTTAAGGACTAACTCATAAACTATAGAATATTGGTGAGGATGGCTTCTTAAAAACAAGGATATCTAAAAGTTGAGGTTTTCAGGTATGTTCTGGCGGGGGCAGGCTTTGCTCTAAAGTATGACTTGATAGAGAAACAATCTGGGGAGTACCTGTCAATCCTCAAATCAATGTAATCATTGACATGCATTCCCAAGAAATATGTTGTTTAATAATATGTAATTATTTTGAATTTCTACAATTTGGCAAGACTCAAAGAGAAAGAGATGTGCTTTCTATGATTCGTTTGTCAACCATCAGATGGGAATGAATTCCAGGTTGCCCTCAATTAATGTGATAAATCAGAATAGAATGCACTTATAATAAACCCAAATCAAAATATGAAGTTCGATGACATAAATAGATGAAGAGGAAGAGGGATGCTCTTTCACTAAAATGTAGAAAACAAGAAGAAATGGTTCTTTTTAAGTACACCAAAAGAATTTTTTTTTTTTAGAGAAAATAGAAAGACAAATAAGGTTACCAAGGGAGAAAATTAATGTGTATGCTTTTTAGAAGGTAAAAAAACACAAAAATTTTCCTAGGAATGAATAAAATGCAAGGAACCCTAAATGTGTCCCACTAGGTGTGCCAAAATGTTCCGCCTAATTCTTAGATGTTTCTTTGAAAGTGACGAAATAGATAGGGCAATGGGCATAAGAGGAATACCTATTGGAATGTTGGTTGATGGGTTGTTGTGTGTGTATGACTTCTGAATCCATAGCTGATCATGAGAGCTTCCTTTTGGCTGGGAGGAACTACCTGAAATGGAACACAAGACAACCAAATAAAATTTAAACAATATGTCCAGTGAACTACCTAGAGTGTGCTAGATCAGGTAAGTGTGATACTTCCTAGACAACTGTCAATCCACTATTTAAAAGAATTTAATACTGGTAATGAAGTAATTCCTATTGTAATTGAAATGATTTAGGTATCTCATTAAAAACACAGTAAGAAAGATCTAATCTAACAGGCTAAGTTAAAATAAGATCCGAAGGTCAAGTAAATGGTTCCAGGTCTCTGCAGATCTGACAGAGGTCTATGGCAGGTCACAGGTGATTAAGGGTGATGTAGGGATAGGTGGGTAAGTCACCATTCTGGGTTGTATTGGTAAATAAAGAGACCGATGCTAGTTAAGGGTGACCGATGCCACTTGTGGAGAACTAGTGTCAGTTACTATGGAAAACTAGGAATGTCATAGAATGAGCATTGGATCTCCCTTATGATTGCATAAAGGACTAGGCTAGTTAAAGTGAGGTATTAAGTCGTTTGGATGGGATTTGGTGAGGTTTTAATGGGGTATATGGAGGAATGAGTATTAATGGAGGTCAATGGGTGGCTAGGAGAATAAAGGATGAAAATACAATGATTAAATGAAAGAACCAAAGGAGTAAAATGTTCTACTTACTTGGAATCTAGTTCTTCATGCTTGTGAGTGAGGAATGCAGGTTTTGGTAAGAGGTTGAATGCTGTAGAGGATCACAAAATTTTGGGGAGCTCTTGTATGGGCTGCATGTGCTCTCCTTATTTCTTGATTGGATCAAATCTGTGTTGGGTGGTTTCTAGATGAATGTTGGATGTTTGTGCAAGAGAAAATGCTTGATCTCCTTCCTTGCATGCATGTTCTCGCTGAAGCTTCTTCTCAAAAGATGTGTTATTTCTTTGGAAAAATTGCCAACCTTTTTCCAACGCTAATAATAAGGTTGTTTTGGGGGTTAAAAGGTGACTGACGGTGGTTCCTGCTTAACCTGCGGTGCTTAAGGGTAACTAGCATCGGTTAGGAAAGGATTTTCCAGGTTTACTAAACTAGGTAGATCCCCTTGATTTTCTGGGATCTTGTGTTGTTAACTCGTGGATTAGACTAGAAGATTCCTTTATGTATGCAAGAATGTGGTTAGAGGGAATGTAGGCATTGATTTTTAGGGTTAGGGTAAGTCTTAGTTAGTTATGACTACTTACTAAGAATAGGTTTTAGGGTGATGTGGCTTGATAAGGTGTCTAGGTGAGGTGGATATATGGGCATTATCTAAATTAAGATATTTAAATAATAAATATGGTGAGGATAATGAATTAATTTAATTTAAATAATTAAATTAATATTATAGTGAGGTGAAGGGGGCCATGGCTAGGTGGATGTCTTAAAGGTGTTTATTTTTCAAGGGAATAAAGGGGAGTATGACCTAATTTTAGTGTCTACATTTTATCCCTTTTTGTTGCATAGCTTGTATTGGTAAGCGATGCTGACAAAAATAATATGTGGCTGCCCTATGTGTGGGTGGAGGTGATCCCCCTCAAACTAGGAACTGATGAGGCTGAAGGTAGGATAAGTAAGTGGTTTGATAAAAGGTAAATGTGATGAAAAGGAAGGTGGGTAACAGCGGAAAATGGAGCAAGGTCTACTCGGGTAATTTAGGTAATGGGTCAGGATCAATGGTAGAAATAGTCAAACACACACACACGTATAAACTATAGCACACTACTGGGTTGAAGAGTAGGCACACTCTACATTTCCTAAGGTCAATAGGTTTATCCAAACAAAGTTAAAGTGATTCTGGTATCCAAGGTATAGGATATGGTCAGGAAATAAAATGTAGGTCAGGTGTAGGAATGTTTAGGTGTGTTCCGGTACACTAAAGGTAGGGTCAGGATAAATGGTCATGACAAGAGGCAAGGTAAGGTCAATAGGTCAATCAACATAGGTAATGGTGTCCCAAGGTATAGTGAACACATGAGGTCAAAGCTCACTAGCTGTGTTCCAGGCCCAAGTATCTAGGTAACGACATGGGTAGGGCCGAGGTATGTGTAAAATAATGAGTTTCCAATTGAGAAGATGGGTAGGTAATAAAGGAAAAGGGAAAGAGGGTGAGGGGAATGGTAAGGGTAAAGTTTGGGTGGGGAAAAAAGAGTGATGGGTATGGTAATAAGGTAAAATTTAGGGAAATGTGCAAGAGATGGTAACCGATGTCGGTCAAGGGTAATCGACCCTAATAGAGTGTAAGTGACCATGATAAGGTAGGTCACAAGACCAATGCTGGTGAAAGTTAAACTGGCATAGGTTAGGGTGGGTTTGTTATAAAAACAAAAAATCCATGTTTTTTGTTATTCATTTGTCTTCTAGTGAATTGAGAAAATGACACAAAAGAGAGAGTAAAGGGAAAAAGTGTCTAGATAGAATAGAGGGTTGAGTTGGTAATTTCAATGGTGGCTGATTGGTTGGTGAGAGGTGGGTCCACAAGATCAGTGGGTTTGATTTGATTGGGTGGAGCATTAGGGTAGAGATTTGGTGATGGTAGAGGCCAAAGAGGGATCGAGCAGGTCACCAGTGTAGTGGATAGACACAAATTTGCAAAATGGGAGGGTAACTTGGGTAAAATAGTAGTGTGGAGAGAGATAAGTTAGAGAAGATGGGAAGGGATGAGGTGGAGGGGGAGGTGTAGGTTATTTTAGGTGGGTAGAAGTGTCACGGTAGTAAATTTGTGAGAAGGGAGGGTTTAGTGGTCGTGGGTTTTCACCGCAATAGTGACCAGCATCGGTTGGGTCAAACTGGTATTGGTCACGAAATAGGTGACTGATGCCAGTTTAGAGGTTACTAGGGTTGGTTAGAGAGAACCAAAACTGGTCAATTTTTTTGGAGCAAGGGGCCAAAAGTGTGATAGGTTGGGTGGTTGGGATGGGTAGGGGTGAAATAGGGTGCAGTAAAATGATAGGCGCAAGTATGGTTATGAGAAATGTAGATTAATTTGTTGTTTGTATTGGATGTAGGGGAGAGATCAGCTATGCATGAAGGACATTGTTCCACCCCTGCTCATGATGGTTAATGGCGCAGCAACCCCAGAGGAGATGCATCATGTGGAGGAGGTGGGCTTGAGTGCGGTCCAATGTTACCGACATGTGGTCCAGTAGCCTATTCTGATGGTCACACTCATCGATAGAAGGGATTCCACAAATAACACGTTCCACCTGCCGAAGGGTGATATCACAATCACCCTAGATGACATGTACTAGATACTGTAGCTAGCCATATTGGGTACAAAAGTCTATTCGATCTCCTCCGAGGCCTCGGAAGAGTTGATGGTGATGGTGTTTGGCAAGGGTATGGCCAAGCTGACATTCCATAGTGCCAACATTCACTAGGGAGAGATGTACCTAGCCAGTCCTAAGGAAACGAGGCTAGTAGTTCTATTGATGGAGGTAGTGTGCTACTTTGCATTACCAGATGCAGAGGGTGGGAATTTTCCCTGATTTTTGATGGGGGTACTCAATGACACGATGATAGAGAATAAATACTTTAACTGGGCACCAACATTCCTCATGTAGCTATACAGAGAGCTGTGGGCATATGGGCAGTTACACAGATTTAGCCTGTGTTATACCATTTTACTTCATTGTTGTGCATATGAGCACATTGTCTATATGTGTCCAGTGGGTATGCCCCTGGATGATGCCTTTCCACCAGGCTATGTATAAATAGGTATAGGTGATGGGTTCATGTTATTAGAGAGTAGAGATCAGACATCCCCACACATGATGTGGCATTTTTCTGGATACTATTGGAGGGGTTGTTTGGGGTGGACATCATTTGGAGGCCCTATGTTGGATTCCCATCATATAGGCATATGTGTGATGAGCTAGCTGAGCTATAACTACTGAGATGGATTCAGGGTTACTGGAAGACATACATCTACCCTTCCCATAGTTTAGGAGAGATGACATGGAGAGGCCCTTACCTTTACCACAACTGAAAGTGCCCACAAGTCAGAAGGAGCAGGCAGTGGACCAGTGGATTGATGATGTTGGGGTCACAGAAAGATATAGACAGTGGTGGGCGGCTCATTTATGAGCCATACCATCCAAGCTAGGGCAGCTAGATCTAGCCACCATCATGGTGCAGAGGGACTCCCTTCAGGGGCAAGTGGTGATGCTGATTACCCAGTTGGGTATGGTGCAAAAATAACTTGCCAACTCAGAGGTGGAGGTAATAGAGTTACATGTATAGGTGGCTAGTCTTCAAGCCCAGATGGATGAGGGTGAGGATGGAGATGGAGATAATGGTTAGGTGGCTTCGTTATAGGCATAGGTGACAGGGTTACAAGGCCAGTTGGCCACATGATAGGAATAGATTGTTGGTTTACATTCCCAGATACATGCACAGGGGCAGGGGCCAATGGCACCACCACAGGAACTGGGACAGGGTCCCAGGTCATAGGTAGAGGTGGGACAGGGTCCCGTAGAGTAGGTATAGGGGCCAAGGAATATGGGGCCACCACAGATCGTGCCTATATCTAGGTTACAGGATGCCCTAGGTGAGGCCAAGATAGACTTTCTATACTATAGAGAGTACAAGGCACAACAGGCCTCGAGTGAGAGGATGAGATCTCGCACTCACACTGTCGAGAGTATAGGGGGCCATTGGGCTCCTAGATAGGATAAGAGAGAGGCCTCCAGCTTGTGGAGACTAGCTCCAGGTGATGCGCCAGTAGGAACCCACCACCACACATGATGGGTGGGGAGATGTTAGCAGGTCACTAGACTGGGGCCAAGGAGGAAGAGGGTATAGGTGAAACAGATATGGAGGATGTCCCTGAGATATCTAATATTTTTTTCCTAATGTTGACATTTTTTATTTTTGATATATACCAGCTTGTATGATGAGAGATTGTCATATTTTTGACCAAATACTGGCCTGCGTGCCAAAGAGAGTGAGGATGTACGAGATTTTTTGTATATTATGAGTAAATACTGGCCTACATGCCAAAGAGAGTGAGGTTGTACTACAAATTTTTTATTTTTTTATTATTTTATTGTATATAAGACTAGCCTGCGTGTCGATGACATTTTGTATTAAGTATCGTCCTGCGTGCTGACGATTTGTTTGAGATAGACATACTGAGATATCCATGTATATTGTATTGAGACACACATATTTATTTATATGATGAGATACATGAGATGCTTGATTGTTTAGTGTTTTGATGAGACTTTTTATTTGGTGTTTTGATATGGAAATAAATTAGGTGAATTAGGCATGATGGAGTTAGGTCTTAGGCATGGATCGAGTCAGGTTATAGGAATTATTGAGTCAAGTTCAGTTAGGAATTTTATCGAGTCTGGTCATAGGCATGGTTGAGTTAGGTTTATTTAGGAATGGTTGAGTCAGGTTTTCTTAGGTATGGCTTGAGTTAGGTTTTAGGCATGGGTCGAGTCAGGTTTTTGGCATGGGTCGAGTCAAGTCTTAGGCATGGTTGAGTCAAGTCATAGGCATGGTTGAGTCAGGTTGGTTTATGCATGGTTGTGTTTAAATTAGTTGAAGTTGTGACTCATTAATTTGTATAATTAATGATGATATGGGTCATGGTGAATATGTTTTACAATATATGTATGATGATAATAGAGAAAATGGAAGTCATAATAAATGAATGTTGTGATGATGATAAAATTTTTAAACAACTTGTTGTTTGTTTGGTTTAATTTCCAATTCTGTGATATAAAAAGGAAACTACGTAGGGGCAAAATTTGATTTAATAATATGAAATATGAATTGATTAGGGTAGAGAGTGGCCAAGCTAACCTCCAAGGGCCCCATGCCCTTAGAGTGTTGCCTATATAGTCTTGGCAAAAATGGATATCAGGCCGATGTAGTTCTCCCATAAGCTAGGGAATAATATGAGGAGGTATGGAAATAAGTTGATAGGTTTTAGGTATGATGGGTTTAGGTATGTTAGTTATGAGTGGGTTATACGAAAAATGGTATAGGTGATGTCGATTGTGGTGGAAGAAGAAAATTACCCTAAAGGAACGCGTCAAGGACCAAGTCCTATATAAGGTAATCAAAATGTAACTAAAGATGGTTTAAAAGATAAGAGGGGGCAATAAAGCCACCTGATTGGTTAGGATCAAACTGATTAGGTCATACCTTAGAGAAGGTGTTGAATGTAAGACCCTAAAGACATTACATGATTCAGTTTTCTAATGGTAAAAATTAGTCACATGATCACAAAATGTCATGGTTCCAAGAGGTCCCTTGAGGTAGTAGGAAAATGGGGGTGAAAATGGTGAGAGGGGTGAAAGGTGGGTAATTTTATATGATATGAGGTAACATGCACTTTGGGAAAGAAAGCCAAGGTCACAACGGGAAAATCCATGACTAAAACGTTGTATGTTTTGACTTGTATTTGAGATAGACTGATCGATGTGGGAAGTATATATGGGATGAGGAAATTAATTTCTTGAGGTCTTCGTGAAGCTGATCGATGTGGGAAGCTTCAATATTCCTTGTTTTTTTTTTTCAAAAGAGCTTTACATAGCTATCCTTAAAGGGATAAGTCTATTTATAGTACCAATTGCAGAGAGGAAGATGTCCTTTTGAGGGAGTCATCTTTTTATTATAAGTTTGACTTAAGGATTTGGTTCCCATGTGAGGGATTTGAAGTCATGGAAAAGACCTAGGTGAAGAATAGTATTCTTGTTCAGAAAGAAGGGTAAAATGACCATGGGATCTCATCTAAAGGTAGACAAAAAGTATCCATGAGAATCATGCTATGCACAGTGCCATGGTACACATATTCAAGAGAATATTACAAGCTATGGGTACTCACATGATTCTTGTTTAATCATTGGTGAGGTGTAAGAAGTGGATATCACTCAAGGGACAAGCATGGAAAGAGGTAAAAAGTGATGTATGACTAAAATTCAACAATAGAACAGTCGAAGATGCAAGGCATTAAGGGGTTTAGGTTTAGGTTTACCATCGAGGGAAGATAAATGATAAACACCTAATCCATAGGTATGAATCATGATGTATGGTCCAAGCCAGTTAGGAGAAAATTTTCCCTATTTAATTTTTTTTGGATTTGGTTACATGTTGATTTTCCTTCAGGACAACATCACCGACTTGGAAGGTACGATCATAGACACGTTTCTCATAGGCACACTTGATACATTTTTGGTAAACTTGAAGGTGGTCAAGAGAGTCAAGATGGCGTTCGTCTAATAACTCAAGTTTTACTAAATGGTCCTTATGAAAGTCATCATCATTGAGCATGTCATGGAGGGAAATACGAAGTGAGGGAATCTGGAATTTGAGAGGTAGAACAACCTCAGTTCCATAGACTAGATAAAATGGTATGGTCATAGGGGAAGTGTAGATACTAGTTCAATATGCCCATAGGGAAAAAGGAATGTGCGTATGCCAGTCCTTCCTAGTATCGTTAACCACTTTCATGAGAATTTTTTTTAAGGTTTTAGTAGTAGATTTCGATTGGCCCTTGGTGTGTGGGTAATAAGGTGATGAGAAACTTAGTTTAATGTCGAAGGCATCATAAATTTTTCACAATGTTTTGTTTTTAAATTGTTTTCCATTATCAGTGATGAGGTAGTGAGGAATACCAAAGCAAAAAATGATGTGATGATTGATGAACTCACATATTTTCTCAGCTTTCGTGGAGATGAGTGGTATGGCCTCAACTCATTTTGTGTAGTATTTGTTAGTGGTATTGAACCATTGATGGCGTTGGGAAGAATGGCGGTTGATCTCTCCCACAAGATCCAAACCCCATCGAGAGAAGGGCCAAAGGTCACAGGTGACCTGTAAGGTGTGACTGGGTGTATGATGAAGTCTGGCGTGTTGTTAGAATTTTACACAATTTTTAACATAGTTACAACAATCATGGTTAAGGGTCGGCTAGTAATACCTCAAGCGAAGAATATGCTTAGCCACAGCAAGGCCACTGAAGTGACCTCCACATATGCCATCATGAAATTCCTTAATTATATAAGGAATTTCAGAACTCATACGACATCATAAGAGAATACCATCAAATCCATGCTTATAGAGGAGGAAACCCATGATGACACAATGAGAGACCTTTTTAAGGAAGGCACATTGTCCATTACAGGTGAGATCAAGAGGTAGGATGGAGAGAGAAAGATAGTCAGAGTATTGTGTATACCAAAGGTCACATGGGTCAAGGGCAATGGTTTTGATGGAGTAGACCTCACGAGGTAAATAAGAGGGTGATTACAACTATTTTATTATGATAAATATTTTAGAGTTGGTGGGTTAAGCGGGTATTTGAGAAGCTAATCAGGCCATGGTATCTACAAATTTATTGGTTGAATGGGGCACGGTCTGAAGGTCATAACGGTCAAAGGTGGTCAAAAGTATGGTTACAGAATGTTTATACTTTTGAAGTATCTCATTACGACATTGGTATATACCATTGACTTGGTTTATGACCAATTGGGAATCACCAAAGATGTTGATTGTTTTGACATCGAGGGCATAGTTGGCTTGGAGACCTGATACGAGCACTTCATATTCAGAAATATTGTTTGTAAAATCAAAATCTTGTTTGAAAGACAATGACATGGGTTCAACATCAAGTGGAATGAGGATAATACCATCCCCACCTCCATAATGACACTTACAACCATTAAATAAGAGTGTAATTTGATAAGTGGGTTCATCCAAGGAAAGGGTATCAATGGACTCATTTAGAAAGTCAAAATTAGAGGGTTGATCCCTGGAAATAGGTGCATTGGCCAATTGATTGGTGATAGCCTAGACCTTGATGGACTTTTGATGAATTAATTCAAGGTTGAGGATAGTTAAAAGGATAAGCCAATATGCGGCATGTTTATTTTAGTAAGGTTTAGCATACATGAAGTGTAGGGGGTCAGTGTTGGTCATAACATAGGTTTTTTGGTTGAGTAGGTAATGGCGGAGTTTTGTGGCAAAAAAAATGATAAGAAAAGTTTTTTAGGATGGGTGTATTGGGTTTCATAGTCTAGAAAAGTACAAATTATATAATAAAATGCCTACTCTTTGTGTTGTTCATCATGATGAGCGAGCATGGATCCTAAGGAATGATCGGTAGCTGAGATGTATAGGTGAAAAGGTTTATCGTCTTTAGGTGGAATAAGTATAGGTGGTTGGAGAAGATATTGTTTTAAGGCCTCAAAATATTTGTGGTAGTCATCATACCATTTAATGGAGACATCCTTCTTGAGTAGATGATGAAATAGTTGACACCGATCAGATAATTGTGAAATAAAATGGTGAATAGACTGCAACTTACCTTGCAGGCTACGAAGTTGTCTAAGGTTAGTGGGTGGAGGCATTTCCAGAATTTTCTTGACTTTAGCAGGGTCAACATCTATACCACGTAAGGAAATGATAAATCCCAGAAGCTTTCTTAAGAGAACTATGAATACACACTTCTTCGGTTGAAGGTGAATGCAATATTTAATAAGGTGGTCAATAATGGTTTTGAGGATGGCGTGGTGCTTAGAGTGGAATTTAGATTTGGATAGGAGATCATCCATGCAATCTTCCAATATACGGTGCATGATGTCATGGAAGATATAAGTCATAGCCCATTGATATGTAGCACCAACATTTTTAAGGCTAAAAGGCATGACTCGGTAGAAAAAGGTCCCCCAAGGGGTGATGAATGAATTTTTTTGTTGATTCTCTAGGGCAAGCAAGATTCGGTTATTACTCGAGAAGCCATCTATGAGTGATAGCATCTCTTGACCAGCGGTAAGTTCAACAAGTTGGTATATACTGAGTAGAGGGAAGTCATCCTTTGGGTAGGTAAGGTTGAGGTCACGGAAGTATGTGAAAATTCAGAGTCCCCCTGTCACCTTAGTTACAGGGAAAATGTTAGAAATCTAACGAGGATAATTAATGGATAATATGAAGGAAACGAAAAGAGGGTGATGAAGTTATTATTTGATGAGAAGGGCAATGCGAGGGTGTATTTTCCCCAACTTTATTTTGATGGGTTTGACATCGAGAATAGTTACAATATTTTGGACCACTATGGTGGGGTCAATACAAGGCATGTCTGCATAAGACCAAGTGAAGGTGTGGTTATGATCTTTGACAATAGACGTGATGGCTTCCTATTCAGCAGCATCTAAAGATTGACTGATATTTAGAATGTGGGGGTCATCCTGAGTATGAATTTTGATCTCGATATTTGATTCATTCAAAATGGATTGCATCTCAGAGGGTAATGACCGATTAATATACAAGTCTTCTGTACCAAGGTAGGTGAGTATATATTCATCATCCTAACATTGAGCGACATTAATGAAAGGTGTATCATCATCGATCATTTTAGGGTACAACAAGGGAAGAGAGTAAGGGGCCTCACCCTCGCATTGATAAAGTAAAAGGCCCCAAGGAAATGGTGTTTATGAACAAAAGAATTATGAGGGATAGATTATAGATCCATCGACTCCATCGGTGAAGGTGGCGATGAAGGTGGAGTGGGAAAAGAAGGTGGAGAAGGGTTGATGTCCTTGATGAGTTAAATGCGGGCCTATTTTGTAGGTGTTTCAAGAAATATGATACCACTACAATCATTATACTTATGAGTTGTACATGGAATGACAATATGGCGAACTTTCTCGTAAAATCCAAAACCAAAACCCTTCTATGCACATTAGTGTAGGAAGGTGTGGGTGAAACAGTGATTGGTGAGAGATTGGAAGTCAAGAAAAAATTGGTAGGTTTGTGACGGTGGTTTGGGTGTGTGAGTGGTAGTATCAAGTTCCCCATAAGTGAGACTGGTACGAAGGTGAGGAGGAACATAAATGAGGTGCTCTCCTATGTGGTGATCATAGTGAGAATGTTGGTGAAGACTTCCATACTCTTGTGGAGTAAGGAAGGTGTTGACACTATATAGGTGATACTCCCCAAGAGTGAGGCATTGAAAAATTCCTTCCAAAGGATCGGTGGTTGGTATGTGGGTAGTTGGAAAAGATGATGTGTCGGAGGTCGGCGTGAAGGTGGAGCTAATGGATTCGGAGGCCAATGGGTATGCCGTGGAGGTTGTGCTAGTAGTAGGAATGGAGGAGGTATGTGTGGTTGAGGTAACAACTATACTGGTAAGTGGAGGTGTAGGTTAAGAGGTAGTGGTTAAGGAGGTAGATGACTTAATGGGTATGAGAATGTTATTGGGTTCATAGAGAATGTTGCATGTTTTAAAAGGTGATGGATCAGCTGGAATGGTATAGGTGTGTACTTCGTGTTAAAAATTTACACAACGATGTAAAGTGGAAGGAATGCAACCCATGACATGAATCCAGGGTCTTCCAAGTAACAAGTTATATTGAAATTCCCCCTCTAAGATGTAAAATAGCTATGGGATAGTGCGGGTGCCCACATGAACATGGATGATGACAGTTCCTAATGTAGAAGTGATAACATCATTGAATGAATCCAACATGACAGGATGTTTATGCATGTAATTATCAGATATGTGCATTTGAGAGAATGCATGGGACGAAGTGATATTATTGCTAGCGCCCCCACTAATCATTACACATTGTACATGTATATCATTGACATGGATAGAGATGAAGAGGGTTGGGTCTAGGTCATCTATTTGGTGTTGTGTGATCTCTTCCTCTGAGAAGCTAAGGGAGGCTATTTGGCGAGTAGCGTGAGGTTTGGATAAAGGTGGTAATTTGGTGAGAGAGGTGACATGATGGGGTGTGATAATGGAAGCTATGGGTGTAGGTTCATTGGGTAAAACCTCAATAAATTGAAGAACCTCCATGAGAGCTTGACGATGGGAGTCTGAGGTTTAGATGAGGTCATTTAAGGACATCTTAAGGGGGGATAGGTTTAGTTTTTTGAGCATGGTGTGGTGTGTGACCCCATTAGAAATAGGTTATGTGGGGCCATGGATAGTAATCTTAGGTGTGGGTGCAGATGGTATGTTGGTTATACGATTGGTTGGTGGGTCAATTTCCTTTTCCTTTCCTTTGTCCTTCTGAGCATGGGTAGTAACATGGATCATGTTGATTTGAGGGGATTTGGAAAATGGAGAAGGTGTAGGATGAGTGGTATAATGACATGACGGGAAAAAACCTACCAGAGGAGAAAAATCTTGTGAGGTGAGTTGGGCACAATGACATTTGGGTGATGTTGTAGCAAGTTATCTAATGTGAACCATGTTAATTTAGAATCTTGGAGGTGGCTCTTGGAGATGTGGGGGTGGAGGTCGTGGTTATTGAGTGGGAAGTGAGGGGAGGACTATGGGAATGGGTGTTAGGGAAGTAGGGTCCTCATCGAGAAGGTCATCATTGTCAAAGTTGGCTTCTAAAAGACACAACTGGGAAAGGATGGTTTTTAAAGCCTTGCAGTTCTGCACATCGTGCCCTAACATAAGATGGTACGCACAAATTTTAGTATCATCAAACCATTTTAGCTTGGGTTTGAGGGGGTCATAAGGTCTGAGTGGTGGTAATTTGATAAAAGAAGTCTCAAGGAGGTTGGTTAATATTTTGGCATAGGACCCTATGTGCAGGTTGCAATGGGAAGTAAAATTGGGTTTGGGTGTAGGTGTGTCTGATTGTTGAGGAATAGTCCTTACAGGAGGGGGAGTGGGTTGAGCTATTATTTTGGGTGCTAGAGTGGTCTTGGTTATTGGTCATGTTTATTTGGGTAGGGTTATGGTCGATGAATAGGCATGAGGGTGTATGGTTGTTTTGACTACCTTACTAGAGGGTTAGAGATTTATGTTTTTAGGTTACACCTTCTTGGGTAAAGGTGATATGGGTGTACGAACTGTAGGAAAAAAAGTGTATGGGGGAAGAGGGTGACTTAACCATGGGGATAATGAAGGTTCCATGAAGGTAGATGATGCGGGTCGTATAGGGGGTGTGAGGGACAGAGACTGAAGTGTAGTGGGTAATGATGAAGTTGCTAAGGGTATTAGAGGTATTGGTGGTAAATATGTTGCACGTGTATGTGTAAGTCATGTCAGGTGCTTGGGTAGGTTAGAGGTTTTTGAGGAAGGAGTGGACTGTTGTGTTTTTGGTTTATTGATGGGTGGAAGGTTCTTGATCTTGTTCGGAGGTTGAGGTCCTAAAACTGGTGGAAAGGGTAAAGATGATGCATGTATGATTGGCGTAGCTGGGGTATGAATTCTATGGGATTGGTTGTTCTGTTTGGGTACCGAAGTAGGTTTGGTGTTGACTTTGGATGATGTAGCTAAATCCAGTTTGATAGGTGGATATGTAAGGCTGGTGGTTAGGGTGACACCTAAGGTGGTAATAGGTTTACTCAAGGAAGATGTTGTAGGTGTGTGTTTGGGTTTAGATGTAGGTTGGGTTATGGGTAAGGGTATGTGTTGAGTTATGACGGGTGCTATGGAAAAAATTGTGATTGAGGTGGTTGTGTTGGGTTTGATTGGTCAAAATATTTTTGGGTAGGTAATGGAAGTATCAGCAAGTGACATCCACATCTATGTTGAGACTGGAAGCAAAGGATGCCTGCACAATAAGGCTCTATCCACATAATCTAAGCTATCGACGAAGCATGAGAACGACACGTCTATAGGTGAAGTTGTTGAGGACCCAATGGCTATTCCAATAACATGTTTTTTAGAGACAGTGAATTTTCATGCTTCAAATTTTATGGGTAAGAGAGCCAGAAGTATATCTATAGGATCTTGGGTAGCTGATGGAGAATGGTCACCTAGGGGAAAAGGTATCTCTACTGGATCAGTGATAGGTGGAGGAGAAAATGGGTCTTACTCTATAAGTGGAGGAGATAATGGGTGCTCCTTTGTGGATGGAGATAATGGGTTCTCCTCTATGGGTAGAGGAGATAAAAGAGTATCCTTAATGGACTGAAGAAGTACTATGGGTGACGGTTCCCTAGGTGAAGAAGACAAAGGTGAAATAGTCTCAACATTAGCAAAGGGATCATCCACAGGTGAGGAAGGAAGTGAAAGGTGTTCTGTATGGGTGGAGGAATAGGTGATGTAGGTTCTAATGTAGAAGGAGGATTTCAAGCTACAATTTCCTCTATTGAAGGAATATGTGGTAATTGGGAAGTAACATGTACATCACTAAAAATAACAGGGACCTTGTGGATATGGCTATCATGAGTAGAGGTCTCACCGGTTTTGATCAGATGAAGGAGCATGATTGGGAAAGGGTTTCTTGAAGATATTTATGTTTTGATTAGTATGTGTGTTAGGATAATCCATGGTTAACTTGCCTTTCTTGAGCATTTCTTGGAAAATATTTTTGAAATTGATGTAATTACCGTCACTATGACCCTTTACTCGATGATAGTTACAAAAGTTGTGTTCTTTATACCATACGGGCATGGGGCGAGCATGGTCAAAACAAGTGTGTGGTTTTATAGGAGGAAGGGTGATGGCCCCATCTTTGATGAGATTTTCTAAGACAAAAGAATAAGGTTCCTCAATTAGGGTGTTTTTCTATTGTTCTCATCCGAATTAAAAAGTCTGAATGGGTGAGAGATTAGATGAGGGGCTAACTTGATTTGACGAATGGGCTGGGCCGACCTTAAGTACCACTACGTTAGTGGTGCCCTTGGACTTTGAATAATTGTTCTGTGGTTTGGAAGAAGAGGAGGTATCATTCAACTTGAATGCCAAGTTCTTCTTGTGTAATTGGATTTTCTTCTCTTCGATGACCTGAATCTCTAACTTTCATGCCATGGTGAATGATTCATCCAATGTTCAGAAGGTTTAGACCTCTAGGGTTGGTGAGATATGTTTGGCACAGGCCCACATGAAAAAATCGATCAGTTATGTTTGTGGCAGTTTGAAGGTGAGATGATTGATCAGGCTACGCCAGCAAGTGAAAAAATCTATGATAGATTCGTCATCATACTGACGTGTGGAGTATAGGTCAGTCATGGTAACATTCTTGATGATGATGATGGAGAAGTGATCTAAGAATGCTTGGGCTACCTCATTAAATGAAAATATAGAGTGTCTGGGTAGCCCACTATACCAATCTAATGCAGGTCCAGTCAGAGACATGGGAAATGTCTTTAAGAGCAAAGCATCATCACGAGAAATTAGGTATCACCCGTGTTTGAATGACTAAAAATGTTGTTGCGGGTCTTCCTTGCTATTTAAATGGTTAAATTTAGGCATTTCCCAATGAATAGGGTATGGATGGGTGGATAGGCTCATTACAAATCTCATCATAGGTGAGAGTGTTGCAGGAGAAAGAAACTGATGCCTTCAATGTCTACATCTTGTCCATAATTAATTTGATTAGGTCGTTGGTAGGTTGCGATGGTTGGGTGCCTCCTATAGCTTAAGAAGGTGGATGTTGGGCATATGAAAAGGGTGGCATTCCAGTATATGGTGGTGCAATGTAGGTGGATTGAGAAGAAGGTAATGAAATAAGGGGTACGTACCTGGAATGAATAACAGATGAAATAGGGGGCTACTGATATTACGTATATGGAGGTGGAATGGTTGTGGTGACCGTAGTGGCAATGGGGGATAATGATTTTGGAATGGAAAGGACCACATTTTGAAAGGGGGTAGGGTTCACCAACATGGGAGCTGGTTATGTAGCTATGGGTATATGCGAGACAATAGGGGCAAATAAGGCTATGATTTGGGTGGTTGTCGAAGGTATGGTGGATGTGGCAGGTGCAACAGATGTAGCAAATGCTAAAGTCATAGTGGGTATAGGACCTAGCTGCGAAACAAATGGGGGTAAGGTAGATGCAGGAAACCTGGGGTTAATAAGGGCTAGAGTAGAAGTAGGAGTGAGTGTTAGGGGGATAGATATAGGCATGCCATATATCAACTGACCTGAGGCATCTCGAGTGGACGAGTGGGAAAAGTAAAACTACAAGGAGACAAGGTTTTGGTCAAGGATTCATGTGAACTCCTCATATCCGATAGTGATGGTGATAGGTTAGATAGGATGTATGATGATTAATAAAATTGAAAGTGGTGAAGGGATAGGTGGGAGAAGTTGACAACTGGCATGGAATACAAGGGAACTAGCTTGTCGATGCATCAGTACCATGTGAAAAGGTACTGATCAATTTGGGCTTCCTTTCTATAAATGACACAAAAATATAGTAGGAATAGGAATAACATGTGGAAATAAGTGGATTAGGTACCAAATGTTAGCTGGAAAGTGGCACAGGATAACCGATGTCGGTCAGGGTAAACCAATGCCGGTTAGGGGTAATCACTACCAGTCATTGTGGGAAATGGACAGTGAGTCAAAAATAAGGTGTAAGGCCAAATTTGATAGGTATGCCGAATACTGATGAGATTTACGAGGTCGATGGGAATGATAGTAGTGATAGGGACTCTAAATAGTTGAAGAAGGTGAATAATTGTCCTTTTAGATAGGTTAACCAAAAGGACTTGGAATTTATGCCGGTTGGGTATAACCAACGAGGGTCAGAGGGTAACCAACTATGATGAAATTAAAACACCGATCACTGTGAAATTAAAACAGTGATGAAAGAAAAGTGGTTGTGAATTAAAATATGATGTGGAATCAAACCTAGAATTCTGAGAATGATGAGAATGTGGTCTAGGCACACTCAGAAGAAGCTCGAATACACCAACTATGATGAGGAGCATACAATGATAAGCAAGAAAAATTAATAACATGACCTCTCAACTTAAAATCTAAGCCAAACAGAAACACTAAAAAAAATACGACCGTAAGAGTGCCTTTTCTATTATGTTTGTTTAGCTTAAGCTATTTAAGGACTGACTCATGAACTGTAGAATAGAATTTTTTGGTGAGGATGGATTCCTACAAAGAAGGGGATCTAAAAGGTGAGGTTTCAGGTATCTTATGGTGGGGGCAGGCTTCACTCTGAAATAGGACTCAATAAAGCAGCGAGCTATGGATTACCTACCAGTCCTCAGATTAGTGTGATCATTGACAAGCGTTCCCTGGAAAGATGTTGTTTAAGAATATGTAATTGTTTCGAATTTGTGTAATTTGGAAAGACTTAGAGAGAAAGAGATGTGCTTTCTTTGATTCATTTGTCAACCATCAGATGGGAATGACTTCCAGGTTGCCCTCAATTAATGTGAGCTAATGTGATAAACCAGAATAGAATACACTTATTTTAAACCCAAATCAAAATATGAAGTTCGATGACACAAATAGATGAATAAGAAGATGGATGCTCTTTCACTAAAATGTAGAAAACAAGAAGAAATGGTTCTTTTTAAGTACACCAAAAGAAATGTTTCTTTTAGAGCAAATAGAAAGAAAAATAAGGTTACCAAGGGAGAAATTTAATGTGTATTCTTTTAAGAAGGGAAAAAATGCACAACTTTTCCTAGGAATGAATAAAGTGCAAGAAATCCTGAATGTGTCCCACCTGGTGTGCCAAAATTTTGCACCTAATTCTTAGACGTTTCTTTGAAAGTGAAAAAACAAATAGGGTAATGGGAGTAGGAGGAATACCTGTTGGAATGCTCATTAATGGGTTATGTGCGTATGACTTCTGAATCCACAGCTGATCATGAGAGATTCCTTTTAGTTGGGAGGAACTACCTGAAATGGAACACAAGACCACCAAATAAAAGTTAAACAATATCTGCAGTGAACTGCCTAGCATGTGCTAGATCCAGGAAGTGTGATACTTCCTAGATGGATGTCAATCCACTATGTAAAAAAATTTGATGCTAGTAATGAATTAAATCCTATTGTAATTAAAATGATTTAGGTATCTCATTCAAAACACAATAAGAAATATCTAATCTAACAGGCTAAGTTAAAATAAGATCTGAAGGTCAAGTAAATGGTTCTGGGTCTCTGTAGGTCTGATAGAGGTCTTAGGAAGGTCATAGGTGATTAAGGGTGATACGGGGATAGGTGGGTAGGTCACTGTTCTAGGTTGTATTGGTAAATACAGAGACCTATGTTGGTTAAGGGTTACCAACATCGATTGGGGAGAACCGGTGGTGGTTATTGTGGAAAATTAGGAATGCCACAAAATGAGCTTTGGATATCCCTTGTTATTGCACAAAGGACTAGGCTTGTCAGAGTTAGGTATTAAGTCATTTGGATGGGATTTGGTGAGATTTTAATGGGGGATATGGAGGAGTGAGTATTAATGGAGGTCAATGTGTGGCTAGGAGAACAAAGGATGAAAATACAAAGATTAAATGAATGAATCAGAGGAGTAAAACATTCTACTTACTTGGAATATAGTTCTAGACGCTTGTGAGAGAGGAATGAAGGTGCTGGTAAGAGGTTGAATGCTATAGAGGATCACAAAAATTTGTGGAGATCTTGAATGAGCTACATGTGCTCTCCTTGTTTCCTAATTGGATCACATATGTGTTGGGTGGTTGTTGGATGAATGCTAGATGTCTGTGTAAGAGAAAATGCTTGATCTCCTTCCTTGCATGCATGTTCTCACTGAAGCGTGTTATCAAAAGATGTTTTATATCTCTGGAAAAAATGCCAACCTTTTTACAACCCTTAAAATAAGGTTATTTTGGGGGTTAAAATGTGACTGACGGTGGTTTCGGCTTAACCGACAGTGGTTAAGGGTAATCGGCGTCGATTAGGGAGGGATTTTCTAGATTTACTAAACTAGGTAGATCTCCTTGATTTTTTGGGATCTTGTGTTGTTAACTTGTGGATTAGACTGGAAGCTTCCTTTAAGCATGCAGGATTGTTGTTAGAGGGAATGTAGGAATTGATATTTTAGGGTTTCCTTAAGTCTTAGTTAGTTATGGCAACTACAACATGCTACCGGGTTGAAGAGCAGGCACACTCTACATTGTCTAAGGTCAATAGGTTTATCCAAACAAGGTTGAAGTGATTCCAGTATCCAAGGTGTAGGATATGGTCAAGAAACAAAATGTAGGTCAGGTGTAGGACCATTTAGGTGTGTTCCGATACACCAAAGGTAGGGTCAGGATAAATGGTCATGGCAAGAGGAAAGGTAAGGTCATTAGGTCAATCAACACAGGTAATGGTGTCACAAGGTATAATGAACACATGAGGTCAAAGGTCACTAGTGATGTTCCAGGTCTAAGTATCTAGGTCATGGCATGGGTAGGGTTGTAGTATGGGTAAAATAATGAGTCCCCAATTGAGGATGCGGGTAGGAAATAAAGGATGAGGGAAAGACGGTGAGGTGAATGGTCAAGGTAAAGGTTGGGTGGGGAAAAAAGAGTGATGGGTAGGGTAATAACGTAAAATTTAGGGCTATGTGCAAGAGATGGTGACCGATGTCAGTCAAGGATAACTAACGCTAGTGGAGTGTAACTTACCATGGTAAGGTAGGGCATAAGATCGATGTCAGAGAAGGTTAAACTAGAGTCGGTTAGGGTAGGTTTTTATAAATACAAAAAATTCATGTTTTTTATTATTCATTTATCTTCTAGCGAATTGAGAAAATGACATAAAAGAGAGAGAAAAGGGGTAAAGTGTATAGATGAAATGGAGGGTTGAGTTCGTAATCTAAATGGTGGGTGAGTGATTGGTGAGAGGCAAGTCCATAGGATCGGTAGGTGTGATTTGATTGGGTGGAGTGTTAGGGTAGTGATTTGGTTATGGCAGAGGCCAAAGAGGGATTAAGCAGGCCATTGGTGTCGCGGTTAGATGTGCCACCATGACAACGGCAGCATGCTGAGGTAAGCATCCAAATCTTGTTTTATTTTATTGGATAGATTAGGTGATTTGTCAAATTAGCTGTTTGGTTTTTGTTTTGGGTGGGGGAAAATAAAATTTGTAAAATGGGAGGGTAAATTGGGTAAAATAGGAGTTGGGAGACAGATAAGTTTGATAAGAGGGGAAGGGATGAGGTGGAGGGGGAGGTGTAGGTGATTTTAGGTGGGTAGAAGTGTTGGGGTATAAATTTTTGAGAAGGGAGGGTTTGGGGGTCATGGGTTTTCACCACGATAGTGACCAGTGTCAGTCGGGTTGAGCTAGTGTCAGTTTGGTCAAACCGGTATCGGTCAGAAAATAGGTGACTGATGCTAGTTTATGGGTGACTGGGGTTAGTTAGAGAGAATTGGCACCGGTCAGTTTTTGGGGAGCAAGGGGCCAAAATTGCCACAGACTGGGTGGGTAGGATGGGTAGGGGTAAAAAAGGGTGTGGGAAAATGATAGGGGGAAAGTATGGGTATGAGAAATGTAGATTAATTTGTTGTTTCTATTGGATGTAGGGGAGAGATCAACTGCGCATGCAAGATAGGGTTCCACCCCTTCTCATGACAATTCACTATGCAATGACCCCAGAGGAGCTGCAGAATGTGGTGTAGGTGGGCCTAAGTGAGCTACGATGTTATCGACATGTAGTCCGACATCCTAGTCTGATGGTCGCACTCATCATTAGATGGGATTCCGCAACCAACATGTTCCACCTACTGACAAGTGAGATCACATTCACCCCAGAGAACATGTTCTAGATATTGTGGCTACCCATATTGGTAGGTGGCTCGTTTACAAGCCATACCACCCAGGCTGGGGTAGCCAAATCTAGCCACCATCACAGTGTAGAGGTACGCCCTATAGGGGAAAGTGGTGACACTGATTACCCAACTGGGTATTGTGCAGACACAACTTGCCAGTTTAGACATAGAGGTAGTAGAGTTATATGTATAGGTGGTTAGTTTTCAGGCCCAGATGACCGAGGGTGGGGATGGAGATGGAGACGATGGTCAGGTGGCTAACTTACAGGCATAGGTGATAGGGTTACAGGTCAGGTTAGCCATAACACAAGCATAGATTTGGGCTTTATAGGTCTAGATACATGCACAGGGACAATGGCAGATCACACAGCCATAGGCCCCCGGACAGGGTCCCAATTCATAGGTAAGGATGGGATAGGGTCCCATAAGGAAGGTATAGGTGGCGAGGCCTATGGGGCCACCACATACCGTTCCTATATCTAGGTTACGGGATGCCCTAGGTTAGGCCAGATACTACCAGGATCAGCTGATGGCGGCTGGGATAAACTTTCTATCATATGGAGAGTACAGTGCACGGTAGGCCTCAAGTGAGAGGAAGAGATCTCACACTCATAGTATAGAGAGTATAGGGGGCCATCGGGCTCCTAGACATGATCAGGGAGAGGCCACCAGCTTGAGGAGACTAACTCCAGGTGATCCACCAGTAGGGACCCAACACCACCCATGATGGGTGGGGAGATTTTAGTAGGTTGTCAGACTAGGGCCGAGGAGGTAGAGGGTACAAGTGACACAGATATAGGGTATGTCCGTTGAGATATATTATATTTGGCTCTTGATGTTGACATTTTTGATTTTTTATATATACTTGCTTGCGTGTTGAGATATTGCCATATTTTTGATCACATACTAGGCTGCGTACCGAAGAGAGTGAGGATGTATGAGAGTTTTTGTATATTTTTAGCATATACCAACCTGTATGGCAAAGAGAGTGTGGTTGTATGAGATTTTTTTATTGTTTTATTATTTTATTTTATATAAGACTAGCCTGCGTGCTGATGAAATTTTATATTGAGTATTGTCCTGGGTACAAATGATTTGTTTGAGATAAACATGCTGGGATATCCATGTATATTGTATTGAGACACACATATTTATTTATATGATGAGATACATGATATGCTTGATTTGTAGGTGTTTTGATGAGAATTTTTATTTGTTGTTGTGATATGGATAGAAATTAGGTGAGTTATGCATGATGGAGTTAGGTCTTAAGCATGGATCAAGTTAGATCATAAGCATGGTTGATTTAGGTTTTCTTAGGCATGGATCGAGTCAGGTCATAGGCATGGTTGAGTGAGGTTTGTTTAGGCGTGTTTGAGTCAGGTTCGGTTAGGCATGGCTCGAGTAAGGTTTTAGGCATGGGTCGAGTCAGGTTTTAGACATGGGTCGAGTCAGGTCTTAGGCATGGTTAAGTCAGGTCATAGGCATGGTTAAATCAGGTTGGTTTAGGCATGGTTGTGTTTAAATTATTTGAAGTTGTGATTCATTAATTTTTACAATGAATGATGATATGGGTCATGGTGAATATATTTTATAATATATGTATGATGATAATAGAGAAAATGGAAGTCATAATAAATGAATGTTATGATGATGATAAAAATGTTAAACAACTTGTTGTTTGTTTGGTTTAATTTCCAATTCTATGATATAAAAAGGAAACTATGTAGGGGAAAAATGTGATTTAAGAATATGAAAGATGAATTGGTTAGGTTAGAGAGTGGCCAAGCTAACCTCTAAGGGTCTCATGCCCTCGGAGTGCTTCCTACATAGTGCTAGTGAAAAGGGACCTTAGGCCAATGTAGTTATCCCATAAGCTAGGGAAGAATATGAGGAGGTATGAAAATGAGTTGATAGGTTTTAGGCATGATGGGTTTAGGTCTATTAGGTGTGAGTGGGTTATAGGAAAAATGTTATAGGTGATGTTGATTATGGTGGAAGAATAAAATTACCCTAAATGTATGTGTCAAGGACCAAGTTCTATATAAGGTAATCAAAATGTAATTAAATATGGTTTAAAAGATAAGAGGGGGCAATAAAGCCACCTAATTGGTTAGGATCAAAATAAGTAGGTCATACCTTGGAGAAGGTGATGAACGTAAGACCTTAAACACATTGCATGATTGAGTGTTCTAAGAGTAAAAAGTAGTCACATGATCACCAAATGTCATGGTTTCAAGATTTCCCTTGAGGAAGTAGGAAAATGGGGGTGTAATTGGTGAGACGGGTGAAAGGTGGGTAATTTTATATGATATGAGGTGGCATGCTCTTTGAGCAAGATATCCGAGGTAACAATGGGCAATTCCATGACTAAAATGTTGTCTATTTTGACTTGTATTTGAGATAGACTGATCGATGTGGGAAGTCTATATGGGATGAGGAAATCAACTCCTTTAGGTCTTCATGAAGTTGATTGATGTGGAAAGCTTCAATTTCTCTCACTTTTTTTTAAAGAGCTTTACATAGCTGTCCTTCGAGGGAGGAGTATATTTATAATAGTGATTACAGATAGGAAGATGTCCTTTTGAGGGATTCATCTATTTATTATAAGTTTGACTCAAGGCGTTGGGTCCCATTTGAGGGATTTGAATTCATGGACAAGACCTAGGTGAAGAATAGGATTCTTGTTCAGAAATAAGGGTGAAACAACCATGTGATTTCATCTAAAGGTAGAAGAAAATTATCCATGAGAATCATGTTATGCGAAGCACAATGGTACACATATTAAAGAGAAGATAACAAGTGACGGGTATTCACATGATTCTTGTTTAATCCTTGGTGAGGTGTAAGAAGTGGATAGCATCCAAGGGACAATCATGAAAAGAGGTAAAAAGTGATGTAGGATTAAAAGTAAACAATAGAATGTTTTAAAATTCAAGGCATTAAGGGACTCAGGTTCAGGTTTACCATCGAGGTAAGATAAATGATAAGCACCTAATCCATAAGTATGAGTCATGATGTATGGTCCAAGCCAATTAGGAGAAAAATTTCCCCGTTTACTTTTTTCTACTTTGGTTACATGTTGATTTTCTTTCAGGACAAGGTCACCAACTTAGAAGGTATGTTCATGGACACAATTGTCATAGGCACACTTGATACGTTTTTGGTAATCTTGAAGGTGGTCAAGAGCTTTAAGATGGAATTCATTCAATAACTCAAGTTGTGCTAAACGGTCCTGATGAAATTCATCATCATTCAACATGTCATGAAGAGAAATGTAGAGTGAGGGAATCTGGACTTCGAGAGGTAGAACAACCTTGGTATCGTAGACCATAGAAAATGATGTGGATGTAGTGGAAGTGTGGATACTAGTGCGGTATGCCCATAGGGAAAAAGGAATGTGCATATGCCAGTCCTCCCCAGTATCGTTAACCACTTTCATGAGAATTTTGTTTAAGGTTTTGTTAGTGTATTCATCTTGGCCATTGTTCTATGGGTAATAAGGTGATGAGAAACTTAGGTGAATGCCGAAGGAATTGCAAAGTTTTTTTAAAATAGTTTTCCATTATCAATGATGAGGCGATGAGGAACACCAACGTGAAAGATGATGTGATGATTGATGAACTCACATATTTTCTCAGCTTTCATGGAGATGAGTGGTATGGCCTCAACCCATTTCTGTAGTATTCGGTAGTGGTAATGATCCATTGATGGCTTTGGGAAGAATGGGGGTTAATCTCTTTGACAAGATCCAAATCCCATTAAGAGAAGGGCCAAATTTCATGGGCGACCTGTAAGGCATGACTGGACGTATGATGAAGGTTTGTGTGTTGTTGGAATTTTACACAATGTTTAACATAGTCACAACAATCATGGTTAAGGGTTGGCCAGTAATATCCCAGGTGAAGAATACACTTAGCCATAGCAAGGCCACTAAAGTGACCTCCACATATGCCATCATGAAATTCCTTAATTGTATAAGGAATTTCAGAACTCGTGGGGCATCGTAAGAGAATACCATCAAATCTGCACTTATAGAGGAGGCCTCCCATGATGACGTAATGAGAGACCTTTTAAGGAAGGCACGTTGTCCATTACGAGTGAGATCAAGAGGTAAGATGGAGAGAGAAAGATAGTCGAAGTATTGTGTATACAAAAGGTCACATGGGTCAGGGGCAATGGTTCTAACGGAGTAGACCTCATGAGGTAACTAAGAGGGTCATTGCAACCATTGTATTTTGAAAAATATTTTAGAGTCGGCGGGTGAAGCGGGTATTTGAGAAGCCAAGCAGGCCATAGTATCTGAAAATTTATTGGTTGAATGGGGGATGGTCTGAAGGTCATAACGATCAAAGGTGTTAAAAAGTATGGCTACATGACGCTTATACTTTTGAAGTATCTCATTACAAAATTGGTATATACCATTGACTTGTTTTATGACCAATTGGGAATCACAAAATATGTTGATTATTTTGACATCGAGGGTACAGGTGGCTTGCAGACCTAATACGATTGCTTTGTATTTGGAAATATTATTCGTACAATCGAAACCTAGTTTGAAATACAATGACATTGGTTCACCATCAATCAAAATGAGGATAATACCAGCCCCACCTCCACGCTGACACTTAGAACCATCAAAGAAGAGCGTTATTTGATAAGTGGGTTCATCTAAGGAAAGGGTAGCAATGGACTCATCTAGAAAGTCAAAATTAGAGGGTTGATCCCTAGAAATAGCCTAGCCCTTGGTGGACTTTTTATGAATGAATTTGATGTCGAAGTCAGCTAAAAGCATAAGCCAACATGCGGCACATTTATTTTGGTAAGGTTTAGCATACATGAAGTGTAGGGGA
Source organism: Taxus chinensis (assembly GCA_019776745.2). NCBI lineage: Eukaryota > Viridiplantae > Streptophyta > Pinopsida > Cupressales > Taxaceae > Taxus > Taxus chinensis. The sequence continues at coordinate 315,556,295 of CM034154.1, forward strand.
TTAGTGTTGGTCACACCATGGGTTTTGTGGTTGAGTAGGTAATGGCGGAGTTTTGTGGAAATAAAAACTAAGGCTAAGAAAAAAAATTCGGGATAGATGTATCACGTTTCATAGTCCAAAAGAGTACAACTTATATAATAAACCATCTTCTCTTTATATTGTTCATCACGATGAGTGAGCATGGCTCCTAAAAAATGATCGGTAGATGAGATGTATAGGTACAAAGGTTGATCGTATTTAGGTGGAATGAGTATGATTGGTTAGAGAAGGTATGTATTTAAGGCCTCAAAACATTTGTGGTGTCATCATCCCATTTAAAGGAGACATCCTTCTTGAGTAGATAATGAAATTGTTGACACCAATCAGATAATTGTGAAATGAAATGGTGAATAGACTACAACTTACCTTGCAGGCTATAGAGTTGTATAAGGTTAGTGGGTGGAGGCATTTCTAGAATGGCCTTGACTTTAGCAGGGTCAACTTCTATACCACGTAAGGAAATGATAAATCCCATAATCTTTCATTAGAGAACCAAGAAGACACACTTAGCCGGCTGAACATGAATGCAATATTTGATAAGGCGGTAAAAAATTGTTTTGAGGATGGCAAGGTGCTTGGAGTGGCATTTAGATTTGGCTATGATATCATCCATGTAATCTTCCAATGTATGGTACATGATGTCATGGAAATATAATTCATATCCTACTGATATTTAGTACCAACATGTTTAAGGCCGAAAGGCATGACTCGGTATCAGAAGGTCCCCTAAGGGGTGATGAATGATATTTTTTGTTGATCCTCTGGGGCAAGCAAGATTTGGTTATAACCCGAGAAGCCTTCCATGAGTGATAGCATCTCATGACTAGTGGTAAGGTCAACCAGTTGGTCAATACCATGTAGAGGGAAGTCATCCTTTGGGTAGGCAAGGTTGAGGTCATGGAAATCTATGCAAATGTGGAGTCCCCTTATCACCTTAGTGATAAGGACAATGTTAAAAATCCAATGAGGATAATCAATGTGTAATATGAAGGAAATGGAAAGAAGGCCCTAAAGTTCTTCTTTGACAAGAAGGGCAAGACAAGGGTGCATTTTCTTCAAATTTTGTTTGATGGGTTTGGCATCGAGAATGGCTATGATATTGTGGACCACTATGGTGGGGTCAATACAAGGTATGTCTGTGTAAGACCAAATGAAGGTGTGGTTATGATCTTTGAGAAAAGAAGTGGTGGCTTCCTATTCAGCAGCATCTAAAGATTGACTGATCTTTAGAATGTGTGGGTCATCCTGAGTATGAATTTTGATCTCGATAGTTAGTTCATTGAACATGGTTTGCATCTCAGAGGGTAACGACCGATGAATATATGAGTCTTCTAAACTAAGGTATGTAAGTATAGATTCATCATCCTAACATTGAATGATGTTAATGGAAGGTGTATCATCATCGATCATTTCAGGGTACAGGAAGGGAAGAGAGTAAGGGGCCTCACCCTCACATTGATATGTCAAAGGCCTTAAAGAAATGGTGTTTATGAAAAAAAAAGTTAGAATGGATAGATTCTAGATCCATTGACTTTTTCAGCGAAGGTGGCGATGAAGGTGGAGCGAGAGAAGAAGGTGAAGAAGGATTGATGTCCTTGATGAGTTCAATGCAGGCATGATTTGTAGGTGGTTTAGGAAAAATGATACCACTACGGTCGTTATGTTTACATGATTTATGTGGAATGATAGTATGGAAAAATTTCTCATAAAATCCAAAACAAAAACCCTTCCATGCACATCGATGCAGGAAGGTGTTGGAAAAACAGTGATTGGTGAGAGACTGGAAGTTAGCGGAAAATGGGTGGGTTTGTGACGATCGTTTGGGTGTGTAAGTGGTAGTATCAAGTCCCTCATAGGTGAGACTGGTACAAAGGTGAGGAGTACCATAAAGGAGGTGATCTCCTATGTAGTGATCATAGTGAGGATGTTGATGAATACTTCCATACTCTTGTGAAGTAAGGAAGGTGTTGAAACTATATAGGTGATACTCCCCCACAGTGAGGTGTTGAAAAATTCCTTCAAAAGGATAAGTGGTTAGTATGTGGGTAGTTGGAATAGATGATGTGTTAGAGGTCGACGTGGAGATGGAGCAATGGATTAGGAGGTTGATGGGTCAGTTGTGGAGGTTGTGGTAGTGGTAGGAATGGAGGAGGTATGTGCAGTTGAGGTAGCAACTATAATGGTAAGTGGAGTTATAGGTGAAGTGGTAGCATTCAAGGAGGTAGATGCCTTAATTGGTATGAGCACGCCATTAGGTCCATAGAGCATGTTGCATGTTTTACAAGGTGATGGATCAGCTAGAATGGTATAGGTGTCTCCTTCGAGTTCAAACTTTACACATCGTTGCAAATTGGAAGGAACACAACCCATGACACGAATCCAGGGTCTATCAAGTAACATGTTATATTGAAATTCCCCTCCAAGACGTAAAATATCTCTGGGATAGTGTGGGAGCCCACACGAACATGGAGGATGATGGTTCCTAATGTAGAAGTGATAGCGTCATTGAATGAACGTAACATGATAGGATTTTTATGCATGTATTGTTAGGTATACACATTTGAGTGAATGCATGGGATGAAATGATATCAATGCTAGTGCCCCCATAAATAATTACACGTCGTACATGCATATCATCGATGTGGATAGAGATTAAGAGGGTTGGGTGTTGGTCATCTATTTGGTGTGGTGCGATCTCTTCCTATAAGAAGCTAAGGGAGACTATTTGGTGAGTAGGGTGAGGTGTGGATAAAGGTGGAAATTTGGTGAGAGAGACTACATGATGGGGTATGATAAGGGAGGCTATGGGTGTAGGTTCATTGGGTAAAACCTCAATAGATTGAAGAACCTCCATGATAGCTTGACGATAGGATTCTGAGGTTTGGATGAGGTCATATAAGGACATCTTAAGCGGGGATTCATGTAGTTATTTGAGCATGGTGTGATGTGTGAACCCATTAGAAATAGGGTATGTGGGGACACAGATAATAATCTTAGGTGTGGGTGTCGATGGTATGTTGGGTATATGATTGGTTGGTGGGTCAGTTGCCTTTTCCTTGCCTTTATCCTTTTGAGCACGGGTAGTAACCTGGATCATGTTGATTTGAGGGGATTTGGAAAATAGAGAAGGTGTAAGATGAGTGGTATAACAACATGATGTGGAAAAACCTACTAGAGGAGAAAAACCTTATGAGGTGAGCTAGGAACAATGACATTTGCATGATGGTGTAGCAAGTTCTCTGATGTGAATCATGCTAATTTGAAATATTGAAGGTGGCTATAGGAGATGTGAGGGTGGAGGTCATGGTTATTGAGTGGGAAGTGAGGGGAGGACTATTGGAATGGGTTTCAAGGAAGCACGGTCCTCATTGAGAAGGTCGTCATTGTCAAAGTTGGCTTCCGGAGGACACAAATGGATAAGGACAGGTTTTATAGCCTTGCAGTTCTTCACATCATGCCCTGGCACACAATGGTAGGCACAAATTTTAGTGTCATCAAACCCTTTTGACTTCAGTTTGAAGGGATCATAAGGTCGGAGTGGTGGTAATGTGATAACAGAAGTCTCAAGGAGGTTAGTTAATATTTTGGCATAGGACCCTACGAGCGGGTCGCAATAGGAAGTGAAAGTGGGTTTGGGTGTCGGTGTGTCTGATTGTTGAGGAATGATTCTTTTAGGAGGGGGAGTGGGTTAAGCCATGGTTTTGGGTGCTGGACTGGTCTTGGGTGTTGCTCATGTTTGTTTAAGTAGGGGTATGGTAGATGAATGGGCAGCAGGGTGTATGGTTGTTTTGACTACCTTACTGAAGGGTTGCAAATTTTTGTTTTTGGGTTACACCTTCTTAGGTAAAGTTGATATGGATGTATGAACTGTTGAAGAAAAATTAGATGGGGGAAGAAGGTGATTTACCCATGGGGATAACGAAGGTGTTGTGAAGGTAGATGATGTAGGTCATGTAGGTGGTGTGAGGGAAAGAGACTGAAGTGTAGTGGGTAATGAAGAAGTTGTTAAGGGTATTGGAGGTATGGGTGGTAAAGATGTTGTAGGTGTAGGTGTAAGTAATTTCAGGAACTTGGGTAGGTTAGAGGTTTGCGAGGAAGGAGTGGGATGTTGTGTTTTTGGTTTATTGATGGGTGTAAGTTTATTGATCGTGTTAGGAGGTTGAGGTCCTAAAATAGATGGGAAGGGTGCAGGTGATGCAGGTATGATTGGTGTAGCAAGTTTATGAGTTCTATGGGTTTGGTTCTTCTTTTTGGGAGATGGAGTAGGTTTGGTGTTGACTTTGGAGGATGTAGCTAAATCCAGTTTTATAGGTTGATAAGTAAGGCTGGTGGTTGGGGTGACGCCTAAGGTGGTAATAGGTTTAGTTGAGGAAGATGTTGTAGGTTTGGTTTTGGGTTTAGATGTAGGTTGGGTTATGGGTAAGGGTATGTGTTGAGTTATGATGGGTGTCATGGAAAAAATTGTGATTCAGGTGGTTGTGCTTGGTTCGATTGGTTGAAATATTTTTGGGTAGATAGTGGAAGTATCATCAAGTGACATCTACATCTGTGTTGAGACTAGAAGAGAAAGACGCCCCCATAATAAGGCTATGTCTACATAATCTAAGCGATCGGCCAAGCATGAGAATGACACATTTGTAGGTGAAGTTGATGAGGACCCAATGGATATTCTCATAAAATGTGTCTTAGAGATGGGGAATTTTCTAGCTTCAGATTTTGTGGGTATGAGAGTTGAAAGTAGGTCTACAGGATCTTGGGTAGCTAATGGAGAATGGTCACCTAGGGGAAAAGGTATCTCTACTGGATCCATGATAGGTGGAGGAGAAAATGGGTGTTCCTCTATAATTAGAGGAGATGATGGGTGCTCCTCTGTGGGTGGAGGAGTTAATGGGATCTCCTTTGTGGGTAGAGGAGATAAACAAGTATCCTCCATGGACTGAAGGACTATGGGAGACAGTTCCCTAGGTGGAGAAGCCAAAGGTGAAATTGTCTCAATATTAGCAAAGGGATTCTCCACAGGTGAGGAAGGAGGTGAAAGGTGTTCCTATATGGGAGGAGGAATTGGTGAGGTAGGTTCCAATGCAGAAGGAGGATTTTGAGTTAGAATTTCCTCTATGGAAGGAATATGGGGTAATTGGGAAGAAACAAGTATGTCATTAAAAATGGCATGGACCTCACGGGTATGGACATCATTAGTTGAGGTCTCACCGGTTTGATCAGATGAAGGGGCATGATTAGGAAAGGGTTTCTTGAAGATATGTAGGTTTTGATTGGAAGGTGCGTTAGGATTATCCATGGTTAACTCACCTTTCTCAAGCATTTCTTGGAAAATGTTTTTAAAAGTGATGCAATTGCCATCACTATGACCCTTTACTAGATGATAGTTACATAATTTGTGTTCTTTATACCATGTGGGCATGGGGAAAGTAGGCTCAAAACTAGTGTGTGGTTTTAAAGGAGGAAGGGTGATGGCCCCAGCTTTGATGAACTTTTCTTAGACAAAAGAATAAGGTTTCCTAATTAGGGTGTATTTCCATTGTTCTCGTCTGAACTGAAAATTTTGAATGGGTGAGAGATTAGATGAGGGGATAACTTGATTTAATGGATGGGTTAGGCCAGCCTTGAGTACCACTATGTTAGCAATGCCCTCGTCCTTTGAATAATTTTTCTGTAGTTTGATAGAAGGGGAGGTATCATTTGACTTGAATGTCAAATTCCTATTACGTAATTGGATTTTCTTTTCTTCAATGGCCCGAATCTCTAACTTTCATGCCATGGTGAATGCTTTGTCAAATGTTTGGAAGGTTTGGACCTGCAAGGTTGGTGAGATATGTCTAGTGTAGGCCCACGTGAAAATCTTGATGAGTTATGTTTGTGGTAGTTGGAAGGGGTGCTGATTGATCAGGCTACACCAGCGAGTGACAAAATTTGTGATAGATTCATCATCATACTGACACGTGGAGTATAGGTCATTCATGGTAAAATTCTTGATGATATTGATGGAGAAGTGATCCAAGAAGGCTTGAGCTACCTGATTAAATGAAAATATAGAGTGTTTGGGTAGCCCACTATACCAATCTAACGCAGGTCTAGTTAGAGACACGGGAAAGGTCCTTAAGAGAAAAGCATCATCGTGAGCAATTAGGTAGCACCCATGTTTGAATGACCACAAATGTAGTTGCGGGTCTTCCTTTCTATTGAAATGGTTAAATTTAGGCATTTCCCAATACATGGGGTATGGATGGATAGGAATGAATGGGTGGATAGACTTGTTACAAATCTCATCATAAGTGAGAGTGTTGTGGGAGCCAAAAACCGATGCCTACAGTGTCTTCATCTTGTCCATCATTAATTTGATTAGGTTGTTGTTAGGTTGTGATGGTTGGTTGCCTCCTGTAGCATAATAGGGCTGATGTTGGGCGTATGAAGAGGGTGTTTTTCTAATATATGGTGGTGACATGTAGGTGGATTGAGAAGAAGGTAATGAAATAGGGGGTAGGTACCCATAATGAATAACAAATGAAATAGGGGGCTGTTGATAGTACATATATGGAGGTGGAAGGGTCATGTTGACCCTAGTGGCAATGGGGGCTAACGATTGTGGAATAGAAAGGAACACATTTTAAAATGGGGTAGGGGTCATTGACACGGGATGTGGTTGTGTAGCTACGGGTATATGAAAGACATTACGGGCATATAAGGTTATGTTTTGGGTGGTCCTGAAAGGTATGGTGGATGTGGAAGGTGCAATGGATGTAGCAGATGCTTCATTCATAACGAGTATAGGACCTAGCTACGAAATGAGGTGGGGTAAGGTAGATGCAGGAAACAAGGGGTTAACAAGGGGTGGAGCAGAAGTAGGATCAAGTGTTTGGGGGATAGATACGGGAATTTCATATACCAACTAACCCGAGGCATCTCGAGTGAACGAGTGGGAAAGGTAAAATTGTAAGGTGGAATAGTTTTGGTCAAGGAGTCACTGTGAATTAAAATCTTATGTGGAATCAAACCCAAAATTTTGAGAATGATGAGAATGCGGTCCATGCACACTTAGAAGAAGCTGGAATACACCAACTATGATGAGGAGCGTGTAAGGAGAAGCAAGATAAATGAAGTACATGACCTCTCACCTCAAAAAGCAAGCCAAGTAGAAACACTAAAAAAAATGTGACCATAAGAGTGCCTTTTCTATTATGTTTTTTTAGCTTAAGCTATTTAAGGATTGACTCATGAACTATAGAATATAAGTTTTTTGTGAGGATGTCTTCCTAGAAAGAAGGAGATCTAAAAGGTGAGGTTTCAGGTATGTTATGGTAGGGGCGGGATTTGCTATGAAGTATGACTCAATAGAGCAACGAGCTTGGGATTACCTGCCAATCCTCAAATCAATGCGATCATTTATAGGCATTCCTAGTAAAGATGTTGTTTAAGAATATGTAATTGTTTTGAATTTTTGCAATTTGGCAAGAATCAGAGAGAAAGAGATGTTCTTTGTACGATTCATTTTTCAACCATCAGCTGGGAATGACTTCCAGCATAAAGGTTGCCCTCAATTAATGTGAGGTAATGTGATAAATTAGAATGGAATGCACTTATTTTAAACCCAAATTGAAATATGAAGTTCAATGACATAAATAGATGAAGAGGAAGAGGGATGTTCTTTCACTAAAATGTAAAAAACAACAAGAAATGGTTCTTTTTAAGTACACCGAAAGAAAGGCTTCTTTTAAAGAAAATAGAAAGAAAAATAAGGTTACTAAGGGAGAAAATTAATGTGTATGATTTTCAGAAGGGAAAAAAACACACAAATTTTCCTAGGAATGAATAAAATGCAAGGAACCCTAAATGTGTCCCACCAAATGTGCCAAAATGTTCCACCTAATTCTTAGATGTTTATTTGAAAGTGACAAAATAGATAGGGTAATGGGCATAGGAGGAATATGTGTTGGAATGCTAGTTGATGGGTTATTATGCACATATGACTTTTGAATCAACAACTGATAGTGAGAGATTCCTTTTGGCTGGGAGGAACTACCTGAAATGGAACACACGACCACTAAATAAAATTTAAACAATATGTGTAGTGAATTTCCTAGTGTGTACTAGATTTGGGAAGTGTGATACTTCCTAGATGGCTATCAGTCCATTGTTTAAACAATTTGATGCTGATAATGAAGTAAATCCTATTGTAATTAAAATGATTTAGGTATCTCATTCAAAACACAATAAGAAATATCTAATCTAACATGCTAAGTTAAAATAAGATCCGAAAGTCTATTAAATGGTTCTAGGTATTTGTAGGTCTGACAGAGGTCTTAGGCAGGTCACCGGTGATTAAGGGTGATGTAAAGATAGGTGGGTAGGTCACTGTTCTGGGATGTATAGGTAAATATAGAGACCGATGCCAGTTAAGGGTGACTGATGCGGGTTGGGGAGAACCGGTGTCGGTTACTATTGAAAACTGGGAATGCCAAAAAATGAGCTTTGGATCTCCCTTATGATTGCACAAAGGACTAGGCTGGTCACAGTGAGGTATTAAGTTGTTTGCATGGGATTTGGTGAGGTTTAAATGGGGGATATGGAGGAGTGAGTATTAATGGAGGTCAATGGGTGGCTTGGAGAAAAAAGGATGAAAATATAATGATTAAATGAATGAACCAGAGGAGTAAAATGTTCTACTTACTTGAAATCTAGCTTTGGATGCCTATGAGTGAGGAATGAAGGTACTGGTAAGAGGTTGAATGCTGCAGAGGATCACCAAACATTAAAGATATCTTGCATGGGATGCATGTTCTCTCCTTCTTGCTTGATTGGATCAAATATGTGTTGGGTGGTTTTTGGATGAATTCTGGATGTCTGTGCAAGAGAAAATTCTTGATCTCCTTCCTTGCATGCTTGTTCTCGCTGAAGCTTGTTCTCAAAAGATGTGTTATCTCTCTAGAAAAACTACTAACCTTTTTCCAACCCTAAAAATAAGGTTCTTTTTGGGGTTAAAAAGTGATGTACGATGATTCTGGCTTAACTAGTAGTGGTTAAGGGTAACCGACATTTGTTAGGGTGGGATTTTCTAGGTTTACTAAACTAGGCAGATCCCCTTGAATTTCTGGGATCTCATGTCGTTAACTCACGGATTAGACTAGAAGCTTCCTTTAAGCATGCAGGAATGTTGTTAGAGGGAATGTAGGCATTTATTTTTAGGGTTTGGGTAAGTCTTAGTTAGTTATGGCAACTTACTAAGAATAGGTCTTAGGGTGAGGTGACTTGATGAGGTATCTAGGTGAGGTGGATATGTGGGCATTATCTAAATTAGGAGATTTAAATTATAAATATGGTGAGGATAATGAATTAATTTAATTTAAATAATTAAATTAATATTATAACAAGGTGAAGGGGGCCATGTCTAGGTGGATTTGTTAAAGGTGTTTATTTTTCGAGGGTCCAAAAGGGAGTGTGACCTAATTTTAGTGTCTACATCCTTCTCATGAACTAGGAAGGATTGAGCCATCAGTACTACTAGAACTAATTGATATGTTGAATGGAGTTGTTATATGTGTTTCTATAGAGCCTCTAAAGACTTATAATTATATCAAGATACACACTGAAACATAATAAAAATGGAAATATTGATTTCAAATGTCCCACTGGGCATGCCAAAATTGTTTGAGCTCAAAGTTGCACCCATATCAGATTATAGGAATTTGAGGTTTGAGACAGCATGGGACTGTCTCCAAGTTGTGGGAATCGAACTGAGATAGACTTCCAAAGAAGGTAAAATTCCTCTACCTATTCCTAATGCTAAACTACTCCTAGGAATTGAAATGCAACTATCTAGCTATACTCTAACTTTCTAAGGAGCTAGGGTGAGAAGCAATTGCATAAAACATGAATTCTAATCTATAGAGGTGATAACACCAAAAATAAGGGGATGGATACATTCTAATAAGAGGAAAGGGAAGGAAATAATAATGAAGAGGTTTGAATATCAAACATAGATCAAAATCATTCCCAAAATCCTCTTTCGCAATGCACAATAGAAAAAGACTCAGAAAATGATACATACAACACACATGCAAATGAAAGAAAGGTAATAAATTCAATAAAAGGAACAAGGGAAGAATAATCCACAAGATTAGATTTTATTTCCCAAGATCATACACAAACTATTACAATCATGAGAGAAATATGTAAGTATTTGCTGAATCCAAATCCAAGGTATACAACCCTTAGGACATACACCCAGTGTAAGACAAAATCTTTATGTTACAAGATGCCTAAAATTCTAAAAGTATCCAACATTAAGAATGTACATTACACTAAAAAATATAGAAAATCGTGGAAGGGGGAAAAAATAAATTAGAGGCAAAATAAAATTTATCAACCAATCCAAACCATCTTCATTAATTTATGTTAAGGAACATGGCGCCATTCTGTTTATCCACTGCCACATGCCTTCTTCAAATGAGCACCCATACTACATTTAATGTTGGTTTGTGTACCACCTGAAGCTATACTTTTTCACACTGGAGAAGTTTACTTTACTTCCTCCACCTACCAACATTTATTTTATGAAAACTGATTTCCTTCACATAGAGAAAGCTAAAATCTTCAAATAAAATAAGATTTGCATAATCGAATCAGATTTGATATCCTTAGCTCATCATAGAAATCCATCAGAATTATTGTTTCTTTGTTACGTGACTTTCCATTCAGTGTTACACAAGTTTTGATATCCGTGGATCATTTCTTTGTATCGCGGCATCCAAGTCTAGTGCAAATTTTGAAAACCTTAAGCGGTTTGCCTAAATGACAAAAATAGCTGCCCTATTACCCACGACATGCCTTGTACTGTTGCCTCAGTCCATGGCACTATCTATAGTAGCATGGTTTGAAAATCCAACTATAGAGAAATTTCTTCATTTCACGGAAATTTCCTTTTGCCATAATTTTTCTCTTTAATCCACGAGATGCTTAAAGCTTCCGCGGTTCTTAAATTTTGTCTCTGGAAATCCTCTAAGTCTAACATTTCTACAAGTTGCTCAAATTTTGCAAGGGATAAAAAATTGGCCAATAGTACCCATTATTAATTAATTACATTTTCATAATCTTGTAGTTAATTAATGAACCCTTTTATTAATTCCCCATTTCAAACCCCTATAATTCTATTGTTTTCCATTTACATCTCCTCAAAATAACTTATACAAGCTAAACCTGACCTATTAATTAATCCCAATTTATTAATTAAACCTTCATTAATTCCCATGGGTCATTAGTTCCTAATTAATATCTTCTAAATATGCTTATCCACTCCTAATTATAAATCTCCATTATCCCACATTCACTAAGATGTATGCTTCTCCCAAATTGGAAAGCTATAAAACTAACCTAGTACCTTCCTACCAATATATACCTTTACATAACATGTCCTTGTAAGGCATTCAATACCTATCTACTCAAGAGAGCAGTTTTATTATAAGAAGGCTTGCTAAATTGAGAAATCCCTTTACTTGCTAAAAGTAGTAAAATAATATTCAACCATGGCCTTTGAACCATTTTGAGGAGACGTATTTATTTTATCAAACATTATTTATTGTGTGTGGCTTTCATTCGATGTATAAGGAAAAACCTAAACATCCAAATAAAATTAAGTACAAAATGAGGTTTTACATTTGTTTTTCAACATTTTGTGCAAGTTTATTAACTTTTTTTCATGCTTTATCTTGATGTATTTGATTGAAGAATTAGGATAGGGTTTACTAGGTGTTAATTCCTTTTCTAAATAACTTACATGCTTTAGCATGCATATAATTAGATAAACACCCACATCAAGTCTGAAGCTACAAAACAGGTCAAGATAGTCATATCTCTCATCTATAAACATCTAAACATCCTCTCTACAAGTGTATTAGCAAGCTCCAAGTAAAAGCAAACATGGTTAAAGAAATTACCAAATCTTATTGATCTATCTAGATATCACATGCTAGGTTGAGAATGAATTGAAGTTTGAGGTCTCCGTAGAGTAGTTCCAATGTCATTCGTGTACAAGAGTGCACACAACCCTTATAATGTTTTTTTGTGGGACTCTTCATCCATGCCTATGGTTTGAGGTTATGCTCAGTTTATTTGAAGAGCTTCGCTACATGTATAATAACCATGGTTTGATGGAAATAAAAAATCCATGAAGGTGAGAAACTTAGAAAGTTTCTGATGTAAACTCATAACAAGTCCAAGACTACATAGAAGGGTTTAGAATGTATGGTATGATCTTGACCTGATGGTACTGTCCTAAGCTAGGTGAATTTACAATTCCAGTTCCAGTTGTGAGGGTTACTCAAGATCAAATTTCCTAGTTTCTTTGTTGCACACTTCTAGATCTCTAATAAAATATTAGTTAAGTGTTTATATACCTCTAATATGTAATTTTGATTATATGTTAGGTTAATTGGTATATGCAATTATTCCTATATGATCTAATTTGTATATCTAAATTATTTATTTTATTGTATCATCTTTGTTATATTTGTAACTAAACTCTAATATATTTTTCACCTAATTAATTTGAACTAAATTTTAATCAAGGGTCAACATTTTTTTAAGCCTGATTTTGATCAAACCCTTCACCTTATCTAGGATATTATTAGTTCCTTGTATATTAGGCATATTGATCTCTAAACCCTATTTGAATTAGGGTTTCTATTTGGGTGCATGTTTATTTTTCTAGGCCTGTGCTTCCTTTTGTTTATCATCATGCTTGCTTTTTGTGGTCACTGTTCACTTATTTTTACCTTGGCTCACAAGTATTCTATTGACTTGGATGTATTTACTACAACCACATTGATTCCTCTAAATATTACCCCTAAATTGTTTTGGGAATCTATGCCTTGTGATTTATGCCACTTGAAGACACCTAAATCTAACTACGTAGTTTTAATACTAAAATTGCACTAATTATCCTATTTCCCATCATTTCATTATTATTAGTGATTTCCTACTAATTAGCTAACATTCCCCTTCATTTTAGTCAATTAACGACACTTCATTAATTAACTAGCCTTTCCACCATCTTAGATGCCAATTAACAACACTTCATTAGTTATAATCCTCTCTTAGTTAATTTATTAACGATTATTAATTAATTAAGCCTTTCCATCTCGTATTTAACTAATAAACTTTCTTATTAGTCAAACCCCCCCTTCGAATCCTTCAAATTCCTTATAAATAATTTCCAAATGGCTTCTATAAATTTAATTTGACCTATTAATTAATCTTAGTTGATTAATTAAATCACCTCAAACTCCCATGAGTTGCTAATATCTAATTAATCACTTATAATCATACTTATCCCTTTCTAATTCTACTTTACCTTCATCCCACATTCACTAGGTTACAAACTTCTCCAAAAATGGAAAGATATATAAATAACCTAGTATACCTTGTCCAAATTTAAACCATGTCCTTGTAATATATTTGCATATGATAATAACATTTCAATTTTGGAAGGCTTATTGATCAAGCAACCATGTCTATCTTCTACTCGACAAAGAGTAGTAAGAGAAGAAGCAAACATGACAACTAAGCCATATTGGTGAGATATCTTCCTCTTCGATGGATATTTTCCTTTGATCACATGTAGCTACATTCAACTCATTAAAGGAGTACATATAATTACAAACCATATCAAAATATCAAAGGATTGGTTTTGCATTTAATATTTCTTAATGTTTTATGCACTAGTTTAAGCTTTTCCTATTTAGCTTTATTATGATGTTTATGTTGTTTATTAACTATGTTAGGAATCTATTTGGTGTTATTTTCCTTTCATTAACTTAGATTAATTCAATCGCATGAATACATATGGCACGCTCGATGGGACACCTATTTGTCTCACACACATTCTTTAGTTTTTTTTAAGTTTCTTTTTTTACATACTAACCTCTTGTTAACACATATTGAAATAAATTGTCTTTCTTAACTTGTTTGGTTGAATTTGCATGTGTTCAGTGTTCCTTATAGGTATAAATGAGGAAAATTTCTATCAAAATGTGACCTTGATGAGAAAAATTCAAGCTTTCTCCATGTTTTCATTTTTAGAGCTTCATTTTTCATCAGTTTACATGCTAGTTTTGTCAATTTGGTGAAAATGATAAGTTTGTGAGCATCTATGTTAATGTTTGATAGTGTTGAGTATTTTTTTTCACATATTAAGGAGGTGGGTTTCTGTAAAAATGGGACCTTGATGAGAAAAATTCAAGCTTTCTCCATGATTTCATTTTTAGAGCTTCATTTTTCATCATTTTACATGCTAGTTTTGTCAATTTGTTGGAAATCGTAAGTTTTTGAGAATGCGTGTTAATGATTGATAGTGTTGAGTATTCTTTGCACATATTAAGGAGATGGGTTGATGTCAAACTTGAATCTTGGTGAATTTTTTAAAATCTTTTTACAGATTTTGGAACATTTTTTTTTGACATTTTTGAGTACAGGTTAAGTGCATACCCATTAGTATAAGAGCATATGCATAACCTATCTTTCGGAGGCCATAAATTTTTCTCCAAAACTTAAAATGACTATATTTTTTTGCGATGGAGATTTACTGAGGAGAACTATGCAATGAGCACATAAATTTGGGATTTAACATTACAAATAATGCAGTGTTTCCTTTCTTATAAAAATGGTCATTTTCTTTGCATGTTAGATTCTTTTTAATTTGATAAACACCCAATATGCTCTTTTCTTGTGCTTTTGAGTGACCTTGAGAATAAAAAATGGATATGATTATGTATATTTTTCTAACATTGTGGTTATAATTTGTTTATAAATGGTGTTTGTATTTTAAATATTTGTTGAAAATGTCCTTTTTGTTATAAATTCATGAACACCACGTATTTTCTTCTCTTACGCTTTCGAGTGATCTTGAGAATCATAAACGGAAATGATTTTTGATGTTTTTCTAACGTTTTGGTTTTCATTTGGAAATATGGCTAACACTTGATATTTTGATAGTTTTCATGGAAAAACTAATCATTTGAGTTTTCATTTAAAAATTAGTTTTTAACACTTAAATGCTTTCATTACGTTTATTTTTCTATTTTCATAAGTTAGATCAAATGTCGTGTATGCTCTTATCTTGTTCTTTTGAGAGATCTTGAGAATAACAATATGCCTTGCTCTTCATTCTAACATTTTGGTCTACTTGGAAAAACTTCATAATTTAAGTTTTTTAAAAAATAATCTTTTCAAATCCCTTAAAGGTCATTGATTAAAGTTTTCACATATTTACTTAGTTGTATCAAATGTTACATATGATCTTATCTTACACTTTTGAGAGATATTGAAAATAAAAAATGAATTCGATCCTTTTTATAAACATTGTGGTTTGGCATGGAAAACTATTAATCTTTTGAATATAAGACCCTTTCATTTGTCAAAGATAAAATCAAAACATTTAATGACACATTATGTGTAGGTTATCAAAGGTGTTGAAAACCACATTTAAAATCAAAGATAAAAAAACACACCATTCTTTCAAATTGTATTTATAGGTTTAGATAAGGATTTAAACCAATCAACTTTAAAATATGGGAAGTATCCTAGCTTAAGCCATAAAACTTATTATGAGGATTACCACAGGAACCTCAAAGTAGTCAACACATTGAGGGAACTAATTGAAAAAATAGGAAGTGAATCATCACCTACTTGACTAGCGAGAAGTGCTAAATGTTGTCTGTATGAGGCATAATTAATTAATTTGATTGTGGTAATGGTAATTTGTTTATAATTTATTCTAAAAAACCGTACCTCTCTTAACCAAGCTATTGGTGAGTGTTGAGAATAAAATCCTAGGAGCCATTTGGAATTGGGGCCAACTTTACCATTATCCAAATCAATATTTTCAAAGAGCCATTGCAAATCAATACTTCTTCATAGTTAAAACCTTGAATGTTGAACAAGGTGAGATTCCATTGAAGTTGTGCAATGTATATTTCATTATGAATCTTACAATGTAAAAATTTATCCTAGTTTCTACCTTGTTATTGAATAAGGTGAAACTCTGCCAAAGTTACACAACATATTTTTCATCACCAATCATAAATTACCTTGTTTTTTTTGGAATTATTGGTCGAAAGAGAGAAATCCAGATTCTTTCTAAAATTGTGTCAACCATTTTTTTACCCACTTAAATATTTTTTTTCCTTAAAATCTTGATTTAAGTGTTGAAAGGGTTGGTGTGCTATTCAAACTTTGGTAGTTTTCATGAAACTAACACTGGGACATTCCATTTTGTAGTTGTTATGTTACTCGCATTGTATCAATCCCTTTTGGATACTTAAATCTTGTTTTCTTAAACTTGATTTAAGTTTTGAGATTGTATTTTTACTCTTCTCAAATTGTATTAAAAATTTTCAATACTTAAACCTTGTTGTCTCAAACTTGATTTAAGTGTTGAAATTGTATTGTTACGCTGCTCACATTGTATCCACCACTTTTACTTAAACCTTGTTTCATAAACTTTTTATTTCAGTGTTGAAGGTGCATTGTTACAATGCTTTCCTTGTGATAATCCCTTTTGGATACTTACATATTTTTTTCTTAAAATTAAGTATTAAAATTATATTGTTACACTGCTTGCATTGTAAAAAAAAAAATTTGATACTTAAACCTTGTTTTTATTCAACTTGATTTAAGTGTGAAAATTTGTGTTGTTACACTATCAAAATCATATCAACCCCATTTTAATACTTAAATATTATTTTATCAAAACTTGATTTAAGTGTTAAAATTTTGTTGTCACATTTATAATCAACCATTTTTACTATTCAAATTTTTAGCTTGGTTTGCAAACCTTGTTGGATTGTCAAAATTATGTCATTACAATGTTTGTTTTCCTTAGATTCAGTTCAGAAAATCACATGAGCATCCCCATATTTACAAAATGTCTAGTTTGTTTCTGTTACGATATCTGAACTGACATGGAAATTCCTTCTATTTAAAGGATTTAAATCATACAATATAGGTATAGGCATTTGGACCCAACAATTCCAACCATGACTTGATATCACATGGTTCCTCACACTTACGACAATAGGGAACCTAGGTTTTAGAATTCACATCAAAATATTCCCATCATGACTAAACATTTATTGGTTATTCACACTAGGGAACCCATTCAGTTACCCCCTTCCCCACCTTCATCTCAAGGTCAGTGGTATGATTCTGATGCTTCTAGTTCATGGTATGAGTCTGATTCTTTAAATCATTTATATCCTTATAATATTATTCATTAGTCCTATACTTCTTATTATTCTAATCCATGATATTCTCCTAATTCCACTCAGTCTTTTGAGCCTCCTTCAATCAAATTTCTTCTTAAGAATATTTAGTTGCCTAAATTATGTTTTCCTCTAAGAATTTGTGTCACCAAAAATTCTTCCAAGAATTCATCTAATTTAACTCCTAATTTTTGGTCCTCTCTTTCTTTGTAGGACTCCCTTTATCAGTCACCTCAATGAAATTTTCCTCCTTTGAAGATCCGTATGACTGAAAATTCCTATGATCAATAATCTAATTCGACCCCTATGTCACAATCCACCGATTGGATACATGATCCTCTTTATCTACCTGAACTATGTCATCTTCTAGGAAAACAAATACCAACCTATTCAAAATCCAAATCTTCTTCAACTCGTGAGACATACAAATCCAATTCTACTTCATCTCTTGAGTCATATTCTTCTATCAACAAAAATACAATATATCTTTATCCCTCGAGCCCTTTTAACCATATCATACCATATCCTTATCACTCTTCTAAAAACTAATGTTTACGTCCACCTCAAAAAATTCACAAGAAACAATGTAATAAGATATATTTTTGAAGCATTATCAAATTAATTTGTGGGAGAAATAAGGTCAAACCTTCCCATCATATTCATCATCAAAAATATTATTAATCTTCAAAACTTGTTGGACCCCTTTCTTCCAATCAACCTATTATGGTTGAACAACAATGACCTATACTAATCAATTTCTTTTAGAATGAAGAGGAAATAAGAGAATTCATGGGCCTACATGATGAAATTCCTCTAGAGAATCATGAGCAAGGATTCTCTTTTGACCTTGATGTATTCACATACTGTGGGGAAGAGGTTGAGTCCTTTGGTCAACAAATAGAGGAAGAGCCTAAGATCATCAAATTTGATCCTTGTCTTGTTCTTCCATCTTCTCATTTCCCATTACATGGTTAAATAATGGGGTCTATCCTAGATTCCCCTCATATCTTATCATCACCCAACCATTCCTTATCTATCACACCTCCTCAATCACAATGTCTCATTGGGTCACCACTAGCTAGCTCTTTATCTTTTTCTATTTTTTTGGGTAACCTCATAGTATCCCATTATCCTCTATTCTTGGACCACATCCTAGTAGCCCATCATCTTCTATCCATGGGACACATTCTAGTATCCCATCATCTTCTGTTCATGGATCAGATCTTACTAGTCCATTATTATCAATTATTGTGCCATGTCTTACTACCCCTTCATCTTCTATCTATGGGTCACCTCATGGTAGCCCTTTATCTTCTATCCCTGGGCCACATCCTAATAGCCCTTCATATTCTATATAAGGGGAAAAATTTGAGTATCCCATCATCTTCTATGTTTGGGACACCTTCGGGCATCCCATCATATTATTCTATATGAAGGCTACCTCATAGTATCCCTTCATCTTTTATTTATGGGTCACATCCGAGTAGCCCATTATCCTCTATTCTTGGGCCATATCCTAGTACATGCCATCATCTTCTATCCATGGATCACCTCCTAGTAGTCCATTCTCTTCAATTATTTGGCCACTTCTTAGTATCCCTTCATCTTATATCTATGGGTCACCTTCAGGTAACCCATTATCTTCTATTCTTGGGCAATATCCTATTATTCCTTCATCTTCTATTCTCAAACCACCTCCTATCCCGTTACCATCCATTCTTGGGCCAAATCGTATCCCATTTCCTTTAATCCTTGGACCATATTATCTTCATCCATTATATCATCCCTCTATGAACAACTGTGGAAAGCCCAATATCATCTCTACCACTCCTATAATCAATCCTAAACATCTTTCCTCTTCTCCCACTTTCAGGGATCAACAACATCAACATTAACTTATGTGAAGAATAAATAACTTCTTCATCAAGCCAAAACCAAAAATCCAAATAGCTCCAAAGCTCCAAGAAAATCCAACACCCATAAATATAAAAAATCAAACATGATTCAATAATGCACACCAACACAACCATAAAGTATGGAAAAAGTATAAAAATATATGGATAGAGAACTCAATATTCCACATACAAAATCCATGTTTTCAGATAAGTCACAATCACATATTCAGTATGATCACATAATAATAATCAATATTGGAGATAATATCACTCTTGATAAGCAAAAGCTCCTAGTATCCCTCATCAAATAAATCAAAAACATAATTTTTGGATCCTATCATGTGGAGTGACATTGTTGGTTCCAACTTCCTAAACATTCATCTTCATCATATTCTCCCTTCGTGGTTTTCCCTTCACAAAACTATCAAAAATCTATAAAAAATAAAAAATTCACAAATCCTCAAAAATGAGAAAACATTAAAACATTACAAAAAAATAAAAGGTACAAAGATTAAACATTGCAATCAGGTATTACATTCATATGGATGTTATTTCTTTCCTTCTTCATATTCCTCTATAAGTATCCCACCATGTTCATCCCTTCAATGATATTTTGGTCAGTCTATTTGTTATTATTGTGTGACATTTATCTCTATGGTATCTGTTTGACCTTGGTATTTCATCACCTTGGTAAATTAAAGAATGTATTACCTCTTAGAGATCCTATCACTATCTTCATTTGAATAAACCTGTTGCGAAGACTTTTGGGCATATTTATTGACACTAGCTAATGTTGTCATCACAATCACTTCCATATCCTTCCATCAAGATGTCAGTGGTTCTTAATCCCTTGTAAAACAATCAAGAGATCTGAAATAATTTTTTAGAAAGAAAAAATAATAATCAAAAGCAAAGTAACAAAACTCTCTCTCGAGGAATTTCTAGTATCTCTATCGAGGCTATGGATGCATGACTGGTGGTAGAGAAATGATGTGACTAGAATAAAATACATCTCTATTGGGGCTATGGATTCCTAGCTAGAAAAATAGTAATGTATGAATCTCCCTCCACCCTCCATTCACAAATAAAATTTCTAAATCAATCATTCATACACCTTTGTTAGTTTGTCTTCACTTATTTCCTATCAAATCTTCACTTCAAGAGGTAATTAATTTACATCTTCACACACTAGATCTTGCTGAGAAAACATGACTAGTATATTACAAGGTGTTTTTTGTACCTTTTTTAGATGCCTACTTTATTCAGTATGTGGTTTAACAATTTCTTCCACCAGTTAATCACCTTTTCATCGTAAGTCTTCTTGTTATGTTTTTTTCAACATCCTTTCATAAAATTCACTTTTCTACAACTTCATTCATACAATCCATGTGTAAAGTATTTCCTTTTTACCATGTCTGAGGGAAAATGTGTCCCTTCTTTCAATAAAAAATATTCTAATTCTATCTATCATCTGTTTCTTGGCCATATTGCGTTGGGGGCATGTTTTCTCCTTCCTAGCTCTTCATTGGCTTGAGTTCATCATCTTGTTGAACCTATCCCTTTTGGTCTTGATCTCACTTATATTGTTCTTGTATATGTGTGGGATTTCCCCTTGTATATTTTTACATCTTTTTTTCTTGTACATAGCTTCAAAAAATTCAAAATAACCTACAAAATTCACAACACCCTAAAAAATCCAAAAACATTGGTACAATGTAAAAAAAAAACATTGGTACAATTTCAAAAATACAAAAAAAATTGGTGAAACTTTCAAAAAACTAAAAACATTGGTAAAAAATCCAAAAATCCAAAAACATTGGTAAATCATCAACACATCCTAAAAATTCATAAAAAAAAACTTCCTCAAAATCAAAAATATCCTACAAAACATCTTATTTTAGTGCTTGCTTTTTCTAGTGTGTGATATCAAATCATCTTGATTTTCCTTCATTAACAAAGCTGGTTTGCTTGCTACGTCTGTCTTCCCTTGCATATATCTTTTCTCAGGGAAATTTAATAGTACACATTACTTTTTCATGGGACTTCTATGTACTTCATTTATTCCCTTGCATGTATCCTTTCTTGGGGTATTATTTAAACCATTGTCGTGTAACTCAAACATTTGGGAACTGAATCTAGATAAAAAAACATTAGTCCAATATTCTTGAACATTGTTTGTTTGTGCTTGTTTTTTTGTTGGTTTACTTGTTTACTTTCTCGGACTACATTGCTTTATGTATTTTTCTTTGAGTTAGTCCCTTTAGTAATGAACAAAAATCAATATTACAACTGTTCATATCATTCTACACTTTTTCTATATACTTATATCAAATAAAAATTTAGCTACATTGTGATATTCCCATTCTCCATCTATCTTATCTTCCATTTTAATTCATTTTCTACCTATCATTTTCAATTCTCCCCCCTCTCTTCCTTCTTCCACTTAAGGCATGGGATCCTACTCATTCAATCCATTAAAATAATGACCAACTACGACTAGTTTGAATCCCATTTTTTGTAATGTCTTTGTAGTAAAAACATATCACACTTTAGACATTATTTAATCCTAGTTTCATACTACGATTCATATGGTTTTTGAGTGAATAAAGTAATAATTACCCCATGTCCTTTAGCCATTTTAATTTGATTTTTGTCATCACTTCCTACCTTCAGTACATACTTGCCCAATCATTTTTTGTCGTTTGGCATCATTTAACCTTTGATTGGGGTGCCCTAGGCTCCGTGGTCCCATTTGGGGTGTCCTGAGCCTTTGTAAACTTTCCAGCCACTATTTTGGGAACTTTCTGACCGTTTGAGATTCTTATATTTTTAGTGGTTAGCATTTTTGGGGTTAATTATGAAATTAGAACAAGAGAACAATATAAATATAAAGTTATGAGACCAAACATTAAGCACTACTATCATCACCTAAGGTTACATCCATCAAAGGCTCCATTTTCATCCATCTATCTCCATCACAAGGCATACAAATGATTCATCTCCATCACACTGCATAAGAGGTAAGTTTATTTTATTCCATCCACCATTCTAGTACATTTTCTACACATAGTTATTGCTCCCTACTTTCACAAAGTGTTATTGGCATAAGAACACCTAGGGCATGATCACACACACAAACACATATAACTACATCAGGTCTAAGATGTAGTGCAACACTCAGTTAGTAAGTCCACCATTGTGGCAGTTGAGGAAAATATGAACCCTTCATATGCATCTTTATTTTTAGGATTTGACATTTATATTGGGGTTTTACGGTCTTTTCTTCATCACTGATTACTAACGACATACGATGCAATGCAACGAAGTTATTGTGATAGGAATGAAAGGAAGGAA
The DNA here is from genome assembly GCA_019776745.2 of Taxus chinensis. Lineage (NCBI taxonomy): Eukaryota > Viridiplantae > Streptophyta > Pinopsida > Cupressales > Taxaceae > Taxus > Taxus chinensis. The sequence continues at coordinate 315,578,850 of CM034154.1, forward strand.
ATAATTAAGATCCACCTTAGAGGAAGGTTACAAATATTTTTCACAGGCTGGGGTACCCATGCCCACAGACACCCCTGTACCTATTGAGGCATCCCATTCCACTCAAAGTTCCCCAATTTGCACTTTTTTGGACTTCAGCACAGTTGTTTCCACCTCTGGTTTCTCTATCCATCTTTACAACACAATATAACAAGCTTGTCAAATCAGCTAAGTCCTCTCCAACTCTCTTTGCACTTTAGGGTTTGACATATCTACTTTCTTATCTACTTTGGTCACTTTCTATATTTATTTACTTATTTTATTTACTATTGTTCTTAGTGTAGATTAACTATAGAATTAACCATTCTTCCACATTTTAGTTAATCATTTTGGTGAACCCCACATCTTTCATGCTTTGGATCCTTATATTTCTTCTATCATGGGTCATAAATTTCCTCAAGTTCCGTTGTCTGATTTTCTTAAAATGTATCCCAAATATTTATTTGTTCTCCAAAGAGAACTAAAATTTATATGTCGTCCTAAATATATGCCACCAAAGAAAATAAGTCCTATATTCCACTACCTATCTGATGACATTAGTCCTCGAGATCCTCCATATAAGCAACCTCCTTTAAAAATCAGTGTAACTTTTCCTCCTATCAAGATTTCAACAATGTCATCAAAACCATAAAAGCTACCACCCTTGAAAATACCTCCTCATCCTACACCACTTTAGCAGCCAATTGTTTTTGTCAAAGCAACTTCCCCTTCTACTGTTGGTCAAGACACATTAAAAATTCCACTACCACATGGTCCTACTATTAAGCTTTCCCACCATGCTTCCACTGCTTCATGAAATATTTTTCCTTATTAGGTGACTCTTGTCACCCTACCCTCCTAATGACAAACTCATATTATTATGGTTCTTATATGACTATTGAGGGGTATGTTACAATAAAGAACATCGTTTCATATTACATTAATACATGCATCTATAAATATCTATCACTCGTCATGCATACTATATGATATCTCAGTATTTATCACATCACTTAATCAATCTTACAATATATATGATACTTCACCACCTTCATACACCACTTCTCTATTTGTTTCCAAACAATACACATATCATCACACATACTTGGGGGGCATAAAATTCACACATCATCCCCTATTCATCTTAACATCAACACATCCTTCATTTTTGCATCATCATACATCAATCTCCTAGCTTAGACATACTCAGCACATGTTTTTAGTGTCGTCATTACCCGATGAAACACTCTTGTGCTTCAGTTCACACTTGACTATTAAGAGCTTACCACACATGAACCCCACACACTGCATAATCAATAGTACTCATTTAATCTCTTCACATGTATAACGTTATATGTATTACATATTACATCATACACTCTACATTTAGTCTATATCATTTGCATATATACACATCTTACATCATACTAATCATCATTATACATATGTCACACTCTTAGGGTATGCATTATATGATTCTCATCTTGCATACCACACACCTTACACTTTTAGTCTACATACACATCTTGCATTACGTATCTATACATCATACATACTCTACACATCATACTAGTATTCATCACATATGTGTCATTCTCCTATTTTCTACGAGTCTAGCATCATATACTACTCATACTACATACTACATAACACACATCTTCACACTAATAATCTATCTACACACATTGCATTGCATATTATTTATCATGTATGACACATCGTACACATCATATGGTTAGATATTATCATCACGCATAGTACATCGTCTTTATGGGCTACACTCACTTCCCTATGACACACTTTAGTTCCTTGGTCCATACTCGACTAGAGTGGTTTTACCAATCAAATGAACCTTATCATACACACACATTCATAACTTAACCTTACTATCATGTGACATTACTAGTTAGTGACATATGATTTAGGCTTAATTCTCACATATTCCTTCATTTTATAGTGATATACGATTTAGGCTATATCATCAATTTTTAGATCATCTTGTCATGATATATTCTTTGGCTATAAGGTTCACACACACATCATCTCTAGGTCACATATCCTCATCACACATAAGAACTCATCATAGTGCATCAAACATAAAAACACTTCAACCATTTACCAATGAGACACTTTCATTTACAGTTCATTCTTGATTTTCAAGGGGGAAAACCATATGAACCTCATTGTATACAACTCCATTCACTCGGGGGGAATGTAGCTCCTATCATTAATCTTGAATTCCAATCCATCCATCCACAAAATGTTACACATATTGGTTTCTTGTACTCTTTTTAACTTTATGTAATCATGTTCACTTATTACACATACTAGCCAAATTTATTATATGTCATTATCTTTACCATACACACATGCGCATTCATACCTTTTTCTAGTTGTGATCATAGATACATTCTCTTACACATGACATGGATGCTCACCTCCTACCACTCCTACAATGGTCACTGGGGGAATATACATTTGTCTCTTATAGGTGTTATTGTTTCATTATATACTTAGCACTATATACTACATGGTTATACATGCTTTTTACATACTGGTTATCTTCCTAACATGCTAATGGGTGCCTCATGTGAAACATTTATCATGCTATATAATTTTCTTCCATGGCTATCTTTTGTTTGTACTTGATTGTTTTGTTTGCTATTATATGCAAGCCTTGCCATTTGTTTGGTGTGCACACTTGCTTGTTTGTATATGGCCATTTTGGCCTTGATTGTTTTGTAACATCATGAGTGATGTACCTTTTTTACCACCTTCTTTGGCAGTATATTTATTCCTTACATGTGTTCTTGCATTCTAGCTTACACACTATTTGCGTAGCATAAATTTTTATTTCACATACATGCTTATTCATTCTAACACTTGTTTCTAGCCACTTGTTTGTGTGTTCATTGGTTTCTACAAAGTGCATTCCCTTACCCCATATAGGGAACAATTTATGCTATTGGTCCTCTTTTTGGGCCGCATTCTCCTATCAGTGACATCGCATGTACCCCCAAAGAGGGGGTAATCATTTGAGGTTTTACATACTACATAATGCTTCTACACTAGTTCAATTCATTTTAATTTTATGTCCTTGACATGGTGGATTATATAACGAGTGGGTTCAGGATCATTCTACAATCCTTGTACACAATCGATTTTATAGGACATGGTAGTCCTTAGCATTTTTGGGAACAGTTATAGGTTGGAATAAACAATGAAATTCCTCCCTACACTAATTCGTACAGTGGCATCAGATCACCCAAAAAACTAGGAAGTACAGAGATATCTTCACACATGACTTTAGGGAAGTAGTTATAGGCTGGAGAATAATGCACCTTTATCCCTACACTTCTTTGGCTAGGGTGGTGTGTGATCACCCAAAAAACTCATAGTATAGGATATCCTTCTACACTTTTTATCTCAACATAGATCAGGTGCACATGTTCCATTTTTCATTTACATATTTTGCATTTACATACTTTCACATACATATTTTACATGCATTTTTACATATATATGTCTATTTGGCTACTTGATCATTTTATCCTTGCAGGTCCATCCATATGAGAAACAAGCAGTCAATAATAATAACTACAACAATGGGGGAAACAAAAAAATTCTGCAATAGCACACATGATACTAACCATGTAGATACATAACACACATCAGAAACTACCCACACGTTTCCTCCCTAGGTTCACTCTCACCAATTTTTGAACTTTTACATCTTTAGTTTCCATGCTCCACTATTTTTTCATTCCATGCTTTGTCTAGTCCTTCAGCACATTTCTACATATGGATTATCAGGTATGCATCTCTATCTACTTTATGTTACCAAGATTTCCGCTCACCAAAATAAAATGAGGGAAAATATAGTCACAAAATCACACATTTTAGACATTATTTAGTCCCAGTCTCATACTACTATTCATATGGTTTTTGAGTGAAAAAAATACTAACTAACCCATGTCCTTTGGCCATTTTACTTTGATTTTTTCATCACTTCCGACCTTCAACACATACTTACCCAGTATATTTTTGTCATTTGGCATCATTTTACCTCTGATTGGGGGAACTTGACCCAATAATGAGGCACCCTAGTCCCATTTTGGATGCCCCGAGCCATTCTAAACTTTCTCACCACTATTTTAGGCACTTTCTGACTGTTCGATCTTCTTATAGTTTTAGTGGTTAGCCTTTTGGGGGTTAATTATGAAATTAGAATAAGAGAACCATATAAATATAAATTTATGAGGCCATAAAGAGGGACCAAACACTAAGCACTACTATCATCACCTAAGGTTACATCCATCAAAGGATCAATTTGCATCCATTTATCTCCATCACAAGGCACAAGAATGATTCATCTACATCACACTGCATAGGAGGGAGGTTTATTCTATTCCATCCACCATTCTAGTAAATGTTCTACACATATTTATTGCTTGCTAATTTCACAAAGCGTTATTGGAACAAGAAAACCTAGGGAATAATCACACACAAACACATAGAACTACATTAGGTCTGAGATGTAGTGCAACACTTAGGTATATTTTTTTAGGATTTTATGCTTGTCTTGGGGTTTTGTAGGTATTTTCTTCATCACCAATTACCAGTGACATACAACACAGTGGAGTGATGTTTGTGTGACAGGAAGAAAATGATGGAAAACATTAAGTGACACCTCAGAGGAAGGTTACACTATTTTTTCACAAACTGGGGCACCCATATTGTAGACTAGGTCACCCACAGGTTCCCCTGTACCTATCCACACATTTTGGTCCACTCAAATTTCCCATATCTGGACATTTTTGAACTTTGGCATAGTCATTTCCTCCTCCAATTTCTTCAGCCAACTCTACGACATAGTCCAATAAGCTTGTAAAATTAGCTAGTCCTTTCCAACTCTCTTTGCACTTTAGGGTTTTGCATATCTACTTTCTTAGTTACTTGGGTTACTTTCTATATTTATTTACTGATTTTATTTACTATTATGCACTATTGTTCCTAGTTTATATTAACTATAGAATTAACCATTCTTCCACATTTTAGTTAATCAGTATTATTCTTCTGTTGTGATCCTTTTTATTCTTTTCAAGCATCAATCGACGTCTTATACCACACCATCATCACTTGAGGGGGTATCCTACACCCTAATAATGTTTCTTCTATCATTATAAAATTTAATTGTCTGTGATTGTCTACTATCTTTGAAATGGGGTTACTTGTGTTATACCACATCAAAGAGGTGAAAATCTAGACACCTAAATATGAATACACAATTTTAATACTAAAATTGCACTAATTATCCTCTTTCCTGTCATTTCAGTATAATTAGTTATTTCACGCTAATTAGCTAACTTTCCCCTTCATTTCAGTGAATTAACGACACTTCATTAACTAACTAGCCTTCCCACCATCTTGGATGCTAATTAACGACACTTCATTAGTTATAATCCTCTTTTACTTAATTAATTAACCATTATTAATTAATTAAGCCTTTCAAAAAAAAATTTAACTAATAAACCTTCTTATAGTTAAATCCCCCTTTCAAACCCTTCAAACTCTAGTAATTTCCTTCTAAATCATCCCCAAATGGATTCTATAATCTTAATTTGGCCTATTAATTAATCCTAGTTGATTAATTAAATCACCTCTAACTCCCATGAGTTTCTAATCTCTAATTAATCTCTTCTAATAGTACTTATCCCTTTCTAATTCTAGGTTACAAGCTTCTCAAAAACTAGAAAACTATATAAATAACATAGTACACCTTGTCCAAATTTACACCATGTCCTTGTAATAATTTTGAATATGATAAGAGCATTTCAATCTTGGAAGACTTATTGATAAAACAACCATTTCTATCTTCTACTTGGCAAAGAGTAGTAAGAGAAAAAAAAAACATGGCAATTAAGCTATATTGGTGAGATATCTTCCTCTTCCATGAATAATTTCCTTTTATCACATGTAACTATGTTCGTCTCATTAAAGAAGTAATTACAATTTACAATTACAAAGCATTTCCAAATATCAAAGGATTGGTTTTGCATTTAATGTTTTATGCACTAGTTTAAGTTTTTTTAGCTTTATCATTATGTTTATGTTGTTGATTAAATAAGGAATCTATTTGGTGTTAGTTTCCTTTCATTAAATTAGCTAAGTGTTTCTATACCTCTAATATGTACTTTTAACTGTATGTTAGGTTAATTTGTGTATGAAATTATCTCTATCTAATCTAATTTGTATATCTGAATTATTTCTTGTATTGTATCATCTTTGTTAGATTTGTAAATTAACTCTAATATATTTGCACCTAATTAATTTTACCTAAATTTTAATCAAGAGTTAACATTTTGGTGAAATTGATTTTGATTTAATCCTTCACCTTATCTAGGATCTTTATAGTTCCTTGTGTATTGGGCCTGTTGATCTCTAAACACTATTTGAATTAGGGTTTTTATTTGGGTACATGTTTATTTTTCTATGGTTGTGCTTCCTTTTTTTTATCATCATGCCTTATTTTTGTGGCCATTCTTCATTTGTTTTCTCCTTTTCTCACAAGTATTTTGTTGACTTGGATGCATTTATAGAAACCACATTGATTCCTCCAAATATTACCCCTAAATTATTTGTGCAATTTGTGATCTTTGAGTTATGTCACCTGATTAAATTTGGTACTTTTCCCTTCCCCACAAGTCAATAGGAAATAATGATATATGAATTACACCTAATCATATCCATAAACTTGCTACTTCATATTATGATGGTGATCATACACCACCCTTCCTAACAAAGGCCATGAAAATTCACTCCTTTCTTCTCTTCAAGGGGCACCACTTCGTGTTGACCCTCTACCAATCTCCATCAATTATACTCCTATTCAATGTGGTACTTGTGATGTTTTGATTACTCCTTTCAGAAAAAAAATGATCTATTCACTAATACTTCCTTTGTTATATTTATCATGGTCAAGCCCAGGGATCTAATTCTTAACTTGACCTATATGATCAAGGTAGCCCTATTGAGGATGCATAACAATTTGATTAATTATTTAAACATAACCCCTCTAATATCAATCTACTACACTACAATGCACAAGATCATCTTAAGAATGCTTTTCTATCACACATTCTGACATCTGTTGTACCCACATCTGTGGTTCTTACCACTTACAACTAATACGTTAATACCAAATGAATTTATGCCTATTCTTACAACTACGATTGTCACCACATAACATATCTACTCCTTAAAGTTCACCTGTATCTTCTTCTAGCATGTAAGCTCTTGAATCCGTTGTTCGCACTTTATAAATACAAATCTTACAATTATAACAAGGTGCATCTTCTTCTTTTAATGCTGTGGATTCTACACAATTACTTCACAATCCCCTTCCATCATAAGTGGTTTCTTATCCATTACCTATTGGTTTTTTTGCTCCTAAATTTCCTGTCTATGATGGAAAAGGACAACCTGTTGAAAATATTCACTCATTTTATGTTTATTTCTTCAATTATGCATCTAATGACATATTACTTACCAAGATTTTCCCCAAAGTCTTAAGGAATTCACATTACAATGGTTTTATGCTCTTTCCACTCACTATGTGCATGTATTGACTAATTTTTCAAATCTCTTTTTGGCATAATTATCTATAAATTTTGTGGACAAACATTCTTATGCTAAATTGGATCAAATTTGAAAAGGTTCTATTGAACCTCTTAAAGTTTTTGTGTTGTGTTATAAGACCCTGGTCACCAAGATGAATAATCTATTAGCTAGTAATGAATTACAACACATATTAAATGAAGCCTATAACACTCAAGAAAGCTTAAAATATCGCAAAACTTCAAAAAATGAGACATCATATTAGAGCTAAACAAGAACTATCACCTTGCATGCATATAAAAACTTGAAATAAAAAATCAAACACTATCATATCTAGATATTTCTAATCCATGAAAGCTATGAAAGATGAACCTATAAAATCTCCTATCAATCAGTTATGTTTGTTTGAAAATCAAGGGTTTGAGAGTGAGATCTCACCATTAATGGCATTAAGACAAATGGTTCATACCATTTACTCAATCTTGATGTTTAGAAATGCAAATGGTTATACCAAATATATCTCAAATGACAATGAAAACTACTAAATCTAAAGATGACATAAACTAGTCTAAAAATGGAGGAGTATTCTTAGAAAAAAGGGGGAGGGGTATGCTTTTATTTATAGGTTTCCAATCCTATGATGAAGAAAGGGAAATTTTGGAATCACGTGGGACTAAAGTACAAAAATACCAAACTCAAGTGAAACTCAAATTAGAAAGGTGAAATTGATATTTGGAAAGATAAGTCTTCCTCTAAAAAGTCAACAAAGGTTTAATCATCCTCAAAAGAGGATAATTAATAGGATAATGAATTATAGAATCCATTTAGAGTGGTGTTATCATGACTTAGGGGTTTTACAAGAGGTTAGAAAGGGTAACTAACTACTATAGTGTGGTTAATTAGTGGGTATTGGGATAGTTAGTGTAATTTTACTAATAAAGTTGTATAGACTAAATAATAAGTGTCTACATTTGCCCCTGTTTGGGGTGGTTTAAGTAACGTCACTTCAATGAAATTAAACAAGCAAAAATAACTAAATTTTTTGAGGGGTAGAAGAAAAATTAGTATGCTAGATGGATGCCCCCTCGAGTGTTAATGGGGTTATCAAAGAATTCGATGGACAATCAAAAATACAATAGAAGAAAGGATAGTGTGAAGATAAGAAATGGGATGGGAAAGGGGTTAGATAAAGGAGAATAATGATAAAAAAATAAGTTACCAAGCTATCATTGAACCATTGCATATAGTAAGCAAAAACATGTCATCATATTGCTAGGATTTCTCTGGAACTTGATATGGAAAAAGTTTCACACCAACACATTATTGATGACACTTTCATGGTGGGGGAAGCTACTATTCCTGAACCAAGAATACTAAAAACTATTCTTAATGACTATATGGGTGTCTTGGGGTAGCTGATCAACTTTAGAAAAAGTTCTCTTTTCTTTCTGAATACTTTGGACAACCGTTATAAGAAGATTGCAGAAATTTTGAAATGTACCTATAAACCATTCCCTACCTTATATTTAGGAATTTCTCTTGGGGATAAGAGACCCTCCTGTTCTGAGTGGAACTTTCTAATTGAACGGTTTGAAAGGAAATTGGATGGATGGAAAGCTAATATGTTATCCCAAGTTAGAAATATAACTCTTCTGATTAGCTCTCTCCAGAGTCTTCTTGTGTATGTCATGTCCCTATAACAACTTCCTGTAGCAATTGGTGAAAGGTTGGAAAATATATAGAAAAGGTTTTTATGGAGCAGAAATGAAAGTAAAGATAGAATCCCTTTAGTAGCTTGGAGTAGAGTGTGTAGACCCAAAAAACTAGGAGGACTTGGTCTCAGAGAATGGTCTAATATGAATAAAGCTCTACTTGCTAAGATTGGATGGAGACTAACAAAGGAAAATGGATTTTGGGCTAGAATTCTTAAGAAAAAATATTGGCTAGATGATAATGATAAAAGATGGATGTTTAAATGGGAAAATTTCAATGGCTCTTATATATGGAAATCCATTAACTGAGCTAAAGAAATTCTAAATAAGGGAAGCAAATGGAAAATAGGAAGAAGCAATGAGATAGGTTTTTGGAAAGACAAATGGGCTAGAGACTTCACCCTTCAAGGTAAATTTCCAAAAATCTCTAGATTACTGGAAGATAATTAGAGAGTAAAAGTGAACAAATACATGGCTAATGAAGAGAGCTTTCAGACATGGAAAATTTTGGAATTGGATAGACAAGAACTAAATGATCACTTGAGAGGGCTTAATGAGTTTTTAAAAAAATATGCATCATCTAATAGAAAGGATTAAGATAGAATCATTTGGGATAAGGAACCATGTGGAAATTTTTCTATCAAATCAGCCTATGCCCTTTTTTTAGGGACAAACTAGAGAGGAAGATTTAATGGCTGGAAAGATTTGTAACATGAATATAACACAAAAGGTTAATGTGTTTAGTTTGCTCACTTTTATAAATAAAATTCTCATGGTAGATAATCTTGTAAAAATAGGATTACATTGGGTTAATAGATGTGTGTTATGCGAAGGAAAAATGGAATCAATAAACCATATGTTTCTGGAATGTCAGTATGCACATCAAATGTTATCCTCCATTCTGGATTGTTTCTCGGTTAACTGGGTCATCCCCAAAGATATAAAGGAAGCTTGTAACCAATGGAAGAGTCCCTTTTATAGTCAAGGGTTAAAAAATATATGGGCCATGAGCTTAAGCCATCTTTGGTGGGAAACCTGGAAGGAAAGAAACAAAAGGATATTCAAAAACAAGAAACTTCCTATCAAATTGTCTATAAACAACCTCTTTCAGGTAGTTAGAAACAATTTCTCTATCCTTAGGAATAAATAATTGGAAATATTGGATAATGAACAACACTTCTTAATGAATTGGAATGTTTCTGGGACCCCTCAAAAAAATAGGCCTAATCCCAGGTTGGGGATTAAGTGGAATCCTCTTTATGAAGGTTCTCTAAAAATCACCTTTGACGGAGCAGCTAAAGGGAATCCTGGGAAAGCTAGGGGAGAAGGAGTCATACAAGATTATCTTGGTCATTTTTTTCTCACTTATTTCGTTGACCTTAGACATCAATCAAATAATGTGGCAGAGGAGAAAACTCTATACTTGAAGATCAAAAAAGAAAAAGGTTTCAGCCTTCTAGAAGTGGAACGTGATTCGTTGTATATCATTTCTTGTATGAAGGGTTTATCCCAACCTTTCATGTCTATAAAAGACTTCATTAGTAAAACTAAGTTTTTTCTACCTTATTTTGTGAATATTTCTTTCAAACATTTGTATAAGGAAGGTAATGTTGGGGCTGACTTTGTAGCTAATATGGGGGTTACCGATAGTGGTCTCCAAGTTGTTGAGCACCTCATTGGTATGAATGTAAAATTCGTTGAAATCATGAAAAGGGAGGGAGCCTCTTTCACTTTTCCTTCTGATCATAATATATTAAACTCTTCTGCTCATGCCAGTAACCTTTCATGAATCCTACTTTTATGCATGAGTTGGATCCCTTTCTTATCACGGGTATTTTGGTCATTTTGGAATTGGGGAAGAGGAAAGACAAAGTTGAATATTTTGTCCAGTATCTGAGAAAAAATAAAATTGGGGCAGAAGGATGGGGGGACCCGGTATGCACTGAACCTCTTAAGTTCCTAGACATCTCCAAGGAAGCTGAAGCTCTTTTGGATGCTGCGGGGTTGTTGTCTATTCTCCACACTTTTGAGGGAAATGATGAGAGTCTGAGTGAAGCAGTCGCTAAAACATGGAATGAGGACAAGGTACAGGTTGGTAATTGCTCTCTCACAATAATGCCTATGCTCATAGAAAAAGTGACAGGCCTCTCTTTGGAAGGTAGATGTATTTTCAAGCTGAAATAAGACTACAGTTTAGAGATAGAATGTTTCTTACAAGGAAAAGGGGATCCCATATCTCTTCACGATGGATAAGCTCGAAGTAAGTTACCTTACCCTTTTGATGAAATAGCTAAACTAATAATTTTTTACATAACATTGGAAGGAAGATATAAAATTATTTATGGTTATCATTTCCCCATGTTAAACCATATACGTAACTCCAAACCCTATAACTTTCCTTTATACCTATTTTCTTCTTTGGAAAAATCAATTGCTATGGTGAAGAAAGGCACTTTCATTCTCCCTTTACACTAGGGTCTGATAAAATCTAGCATTCAGCTGAGCACTCCCCAGTTGGGAAAAAATGATAAATTTGTGGCTTCAGCTTCAAAAAAATCTATGGCAGGGAGCTTGGACCCTGAGGAAGGAAGATTTGATGATTTTGTTCCTGGGAATCGAATGGCCAAACGTACCAGGTCAAGGACGGGAAAAGTGGGGGATGAGTATCAGAATAGGAAAGAGAAGGTTCCCTGTCAAGATGAGGAGGAAAACATTACCATTGTTTCAGGTGAAAGCCCTAGAGGCACCCCGACCCAGATAGACTCCTTTCATGAAAAAGTTGAAGAGAAAGGAGCAAGCAGTAAGGATGTGGCTAGAATGAAAGAACATCAGTCTTCTGAGGGTAAGCATTCCAAGAACACTAAGGAGGCTATCCACAGTCTACATAATCTTAAGACATCTCAGAGGGATCTATTCTCGGCCCAAGAATCAGCTATTAAAACCCATGATTTTATGAGAGAATTTGAAAACTATAGACTGAATAATGATATCAATAGGCACAAAATTAGCTTGATCTCCATGGACGTTAAGGAGCTTTCTGAAAGAGTGGATAATATTTGATCACTTATCCTAAGTGAAAAACTCAAAAATTCCAATGCCAAAAGCATGGAAATGGAAAACGAGCTATTGAAAATGAAAGGTATTATTATGCAAATTAGGGATGCACATATCCTAAATGTGAAAATTACTATTTACCATCTTAAATTGATGGCCGAAATGATCCAAGCCATGTAATTGGAAAAAGAAAAGAAAAAGGAAGGTACAGGGCCAAAGGTGGTGATTCAAGAATCAAATTACAAGTAATAGAAGGAGACAATAGCTACATTGGTCAATGAATGGAATGGCTGTATGGAGATGGTGGGAGAACTAGTCAAATAATAATGTTATTCAAAGGTTTTTAATTTGTTGTAAGTTTATCCCTATGCCATTAGTATAAACCTTTGGACTGTTATATATTGTAATTCCTATCTTATGGATATCTTATACTGTAGTATTTGTTTTTTTAACTTTTGAAACATGAATGGCCTTTAAAGGTAAATCCATTGGCCAATATGTAAGGTTTCTACAACTCTTTGTAATGGGGTAGGGTCCACTCAACCCTAATTTTTACCACTATTCAAAAAAAAAAATTGTAAGCATACGAAAAGGGTGTAAAATGACACAAAAATCCACAAAACGAATGATGTCCATTTCTTAAAAAACAACTCCATGAAACATACAAAATTCAATGCAATATGAGAAGAAAACAAGATGACCTAATAGGGAAACAAGTACACACACATACTTAAACCAACAATGTTTAATAAAGTTACATAAATGTTTTGTTATCGAGCTTCAGTTCCAAAATGTTCATGACAAATGAAAAAGGTAAAAAGTGATGCCCCAAGAAAGGATATATACAAGGTAGTTTGATGAAGGACACAATTTCCAATGATAAAGCATTATGCGCAATGACACAGTACCATGTAATTTGTATGTGCTAAAATAGTAGAAACGAAGCAAAAAAGCTACCTTTGTTGATGGGAGGTAGATCCAGATGATCTATGAGTCATTTATGATATAAAAGAGTGAAAACATCAACCAAATATGATAGGAATACAATGGATGAGAAATAAATTTTAGCAGGGTATCAGGGTGTTACCAATTTTTGTGATTTTTTGACTTTTGATGATTTTTTTGGATTTGAGAAAATTTTACAATTTTTAGGAAGAGTATGATTTTTGCAATTTTTTAGATTTTTGTAATTTTAAGGATTTTTGATCAGTTAGAGGAATTTAGAAAATGGAAGATTACCTAAAATCACATGAAAATTCCCCAAAGCGACAAAATGGGCATCAAGTACCAAAAAGATGCCTTAACAAGAAGAAAAGGGTGCTAGGTGAAAAATAATGCCGCAACATAGTGAAAAATGAGTTAAAAATAAATATTTAATAAAAATAATTATTATGGTGGGTACAAGAAAATGTTAGAGTGAACGCGATGGTAGAAACATGCCCCGAGGGCATCATGACGGGTTAAAACAACTAAATATACCCCTCCCGGAGGGGGTAAATCATCACAAAAGTTCATTTGTTACTAGAGCTCTGCTGATTTTACCGTAACTCCCGTGCATACTCCTAAATGGTGTCAGCTCACCTCATATGCCTCTAGACCTATGTCATCTGTATTCATGTGTAATTTTTTATAGCTATGGAATGAAGCCTAAAACACTCAAAAAAGTTTCAAAGCTTTCCAAACTTCAACAATCAACCATCATATTAGAGCTAAAAAAGAACTATCTCCTTGCATGCATATATAAAATTGAAATAAACATTCAAACCCTAACATATCTAGATATTTCTCTACCCCATGAAAGCTATGAAAGATGAACCTATAAAATATCCTAGTAACCAGTTATTCTTGTTTAAAAATCAAGGGTTTGAGAGTGAGATCTGACCATTAATGGATTCAAGGCCAATGGTCCATCCCATTTACTCAAGCTTGATGTTTAGAAATGCAAATGGTTAAAACAAAGATAGATCAAATGAAAATGAAAACTACTAAATTTAAAGATGGCATAAGATAGTCTAAAAATGGAGTGTTCGTAGCAAAAGGGGGAGGGGTATGCTTGTATTTATAGGTTTCCAATCCTAGGAGGAAGAAAGGGATGTTTTGGACTCATGTGGGACTAAATTCAAAAAATACCAAAATAAAGTGAAACTCAAATGAGAAAGGTGAAATTGACATTTGGAAAGATAAGTATCCCTCTAGAAAGTCAACAAAGGTTTAATTATCCTCAAAATAGGATAATTAATAGGATAATGACTTATAGAAGCCATTTAGAAGGGTGTTAGCAAGATTTAGGGGTTTTAGAAGAGGTCAAAAAGGGTAATTAACTAGCATAGTGTGGTCAATTAACAGGTATTGCGATAGTTAATGCAATATTACTAATAAACTTGGGTAGACTAAATTATAGGTGTTTACAGGTACTAAGTTTTCAAGAAAACCCACATTAAAAAACAATCCTAATGAGGTCAAATATGCTGCTAAAGACAATGCTAATGCTATCTTGTAACCTGTTAAGCTAAAACCCCTGCTTATGCATCATCAATTTACTCACTTTCCAAGTTCTTATCATATTATTTTAAAAATATTACTTGAGTGCAATATCAAATATTTCCCTTCACCATTTGAGGTTGATATGAGTACACCTTAGGGCAAGAAGTTCAATTTTAATTCTCATGGTGATTTTCATCAATGTGTCAAGTACTCTACGAAAAATTTCTTAAAGATTCACCATGTTATTCAATATCTTATAGATTCTCAAGCTATTTAATGGGAGAGTCATACTGAAGCTTCAAACGCCAACTAATGATAATGCTAAACTAAAAATATTCAATGATCCATTTCCTAAGCATGATACTACAAAGTCTTCTATAAATGTATATAATGCTTGTTGTGTGGTGCCTCCATCACCCTCTTATGATCATACCTTATATGTAATGATTGGAACAATTATTCATATACTATCTTCTACTCTGATCATCACTTTTGATGACTTTGATATTGATATTGCACTTCTTTCATCTACATTGTCCATTCTTGTTTCTATTAATCACAAACCTGTACAAGGTGTCTTGGTTCATCCACACAATAATAAAAATGTTTTTTTCTCTCACATTGCTTCAATATTTGGTCATTTCTATGTTGTAGACATGAAATCACACACTTAATACTTACATCATGCCTCTAAGTATGTTATTATATACATGATTCCTAAGTAAGAAAACTAGACATTAACAACACTTTTTTTTCTTGTACATTACTTTATCCTTTAGATACTCTTATCATTTAATTTTTTTGAATGACCACTTTACATATGAACATTGGAAAATGTGTGAACCAACTCGATATTTTCTATTTTATCCTAATAACATCATATATAGTAACTTCCATTAGGGACAAGAGCACCCATGTACTACTATCCCCTTTGGGTGCTTATTTCCTTTTCCCTCTTTTCTCAAATTTGAATTTCTATATTTCTTGATATATTTTCCAAAACCTTTGTTGCCACCTTGTGTCATCTTTTTTGGTTGTTAATGATGAAATTCAAAAAAGGGAAAATTGTATATACATGAATGACTAACAATTATCAGGGGTCGGACAACTTGGGATATTACTTACTATCTACTACTTAGGCAAAGAGCAACATTAAAAGGCTACATTTGGGCTACATTATTCATAACATAGGAGGTACCATTTATGAATTTCATCTCACACATTCATCTTGGGGGAAATGTATTTGTAGCTTGCTTTCATACTGTAATTGATACAAGGGAAACACAACTTTAAGGGACACAATTCAATCACACACATTAGAACTACATAGAGTCTAAAATGTATTGCATCTCTCTGTGAAAATCACATTGGGGTGATTGCCAAAGTCAATCTAAATCAATAATATAAATTATTTATTTAAGATAGTGTTTACTTGAGACTTATGTAGATAGATATGGTTTGTTTTGTAGGTTTAGGTACAATATAGGAACCCTATAGTGAACCAAGAGTGACAAAGAGAAAAAGGAAGAATACAAGTTCAGACCTTGAAAATATCAGAAGTAGATAATTTACTAGGAAACTAGCACCCCTTTCAGACACTAGTGCTAGGGTGGTATTGTCCTCATGTAGGTAGTCCTTTCTAGAGTTTCAAATTCTAGTTTTTAGAATAAAGCATATATAGTCTAGATCTAGCCTGTTCCACTCAGTTTTTATCCCAGAATCAACCAAAATATCTAAATAAAATTTCAGTCACTCTTATCTCCCTATTGTACACAATTGGTTATTTATTACATGATAGATCTTGATTATTATTGTTCTATTAATTTTATCTTAGTCCTTGGATTAAGATTTAATTTTTGTTAAATCATTTAGTGAACCTGATCCTTACATGCCCATAATTATATCTATCTTTCATACCTATCACCCTTAGAGGTCAATTTGGTTTGCCACAACATACTGAGATCCTCCCATAAACCTGTAGTTGGTCTAACAGTATGGCTGACACTGAACATGCTTACCCTCTCTTTAATTCTTGTCAGATCCCTCTCCATGGCATATAAACTTTTGATAGTGAATAGTGGTATAATGAGGACACTAATGTGGATTAGACATAACTTGATGATCTCACTACTTTCCATTTTACATTATGTGATAATACCAATCATGTACCATACATCCTTGATGATTTATTAATAGCTCAACATGTACATGACAATGTTTCTCATGTTAGTATAATTCCTAACTATTGGTGTGTGTGACTTGCCTCATCACCACTTAGGGTCTTTTCCACCTCACATGGTGAGTCATCTCACTTAGTTGAGATCATAGTTCATAGGTTATATGACACATGACATATATTTTCATAAAATTTGTCATTTTCATATGCATTTCGGAGTCATAGGATTTACTTTCGATATTTGGAATAATAACTCCTCTCTTTTCTCTCTTAGAGGGAATATTCATCCAGGCACATGAGTTACACAACACTCCCATATGTACCCTCCTTTTTTATCTATAAAAATGAGTAGACCTATTTTTCATGCATGATTCTCTGTTGTTTAATTTTTCTTATTGATTACTTTGAGCTTTCTCATCACCTTTAGAGTGTAACCTTGTAAATGTGCATGGGATACCATTTTTATCCTCATAGAATAATCTCTCATGGTATCAGAGTTGCGACACGGTAACATACACTCATTTTTTCATCGTTGTTAATTAATTATGGTTTTATTTTTTACTGCTTCTCATGTAATTTTTTAATCAGTTTTATAATCTTACTAATAATATTTAATGGTTCTAGTTTTAGGGTTTCTGTGCTTATGTATATTTCAAAAAAATTTAGCTGATCTTATCTTGCAACAACTATCTTTAATGGAAAGCGTGTTTGGAGGTATTTTTCTATAATTGCTGGTTGTTTGTTTTTTCATTAAAAAGTTAATTTTTTTGGTTGAAAATATCTATTTCTATCACCTTTTGCCTCTTGTTCTATTATGATATGCCCTTCCCTACACCTATCCTCTCCTCTCTACTCTTTATGAGTTCATTTCATACTTAGTTAGATGTGTCAGATTTGGATCATTTTCTTGGCAAGTTTAGTTTTGTATGCCTTTTTTGAGCTTGGCCTTATTAAAATCCACATATCTTGGTCTTCATGTTTTTCTTTCCTCTATCTTCCTTGGCTTTATTTAATTTTAGCTCAGACCCCTTATTTTCTATGTTGGGTTTTACCTTGCTCGGTCGTGTCCTTAGCCATTTGTTTGTTTTCTTGCTCGGCATGCCTTCGTGTCCCAACCCTTGACCTAGTTTGCACTCTGTTGAGCCCTACCTCATCTTTCACTCAGCTCTACAAGAGACCTTTCCTTCCATGGCCATTACAAAACTCCATGCTTTATATTATCTATGAGGCTAGTAATAGCTAGGACCAAATCTTATTCTTTGATTTCCGCTATTTGTAAGGCTAGCAATCGCTAGGTTTTTCTTCTACCATGCTTTTCAATGACATCTGGATGTTCTAACATGTTAGTGGTGGATAGGGTTTTTCCACTGCTTGTCATGGCTTGTCCTGCCCTTCTTTCTTCTCCTTTCAGGTGATTTTTATAATTTTAAAAAGGAGAAAATGAATTACGTCATTAATGTTAAGTAGTGGTAGCCTTTTTTTGATAGATTTGAAATTCTTATTTTTAAAAAATTAATCACAAACATACATTTGCAAACCAAGGTTATTATAGGTTTTTTGTCACTAATATTTATGGAGGTGTGTAACATCCCTTACTGGAAATTTTTCTTCCTTTCGGGAGCGCTTTTCTTGACGTCCTAGGAGGTCCTCGAAACTCATCTCTGAGCCCATTTTTTGCATTATAGTAATCACCCTTATTATTGCTTGCAGGACTAGTGTGTGCATTTGCCACAGCCTTGCGATATTCAAGGGGGTTTCTGCTGTGACATGAGACACTTTTTTTCTCGCACGAAACTCTATTTTATCTAACTTGTTCCTTGATTTTACGCCTTTTTTTTGCTTGTTTACCATGTTGTTCCTGCTGCTTCCAATTGAGACTTATTGTGACCTCTAGTATTGTGCATGATTTGTTGCCTATTGCAAGGTGAGTGGTCAATTGTACCATGTTGCACCATGAACACACCCTATTATAATCTAATGTACTACTTATAAAGTGTCCATAAACAAGGGGGATTATAATTGTTCTTAGGATGCTATAATTACATGCAAGATGCACATCTCAGCTAAGTCTGACATCTTGTAGTCTTGTATGTCTTATTGAACCCTTATTTTCTTGCACTATGGATGCATTTTCGGTTGAGTCTTAAGTCCATTTGATTTTCTTATCCTTGTGACTCTTCTACACTTCTTGATCTTTTTGTAGATGCACTATGGAGATTACTTTTCCTAGACTTACGCTTTATAGGACCATTTCTGCATTACAACCTCCACCTCTTCTTTTTGGTAGGACTAACTATGCACCGTGGTGTTTGAGCATGGAATGTTTTCTTATTCACGATGACCTTTATCTCTACTTGTATGGATGAGTACCTACCCCCAATGATCCTGATAAATTTGAAGACTGGTTTGAAACTTGATGCATGGTCATTGGTCATCTATTGATGTACATTTATAGGTCTCTCCACCATTATGTGGCGCACATACGGAGTGTCCTCACACTATTTGGAACATTCTTCAATCCTTATTTGGAGACCCTTGAGAATTTTCCATTATTGCTACTTCCTTTGATATAGTTTCATGCTCTTCTACTTCATGTGATAGTTTTGTTGACATAAATTTTCTTGTTCCTATCCCTAATGGTGAGGTTTATTCATCTAGTTATGAAGAAGATATTACTGATGATGAATTATCTACTCCTCCCAACCACCTTTTAGAGAATGTTGAACCTCCTCTTTTCCCATCAGACATTAGGAATATATGTTCCCATCATCATACTCTCATTATATCTACCTCCATTCCACATCTAGTGTGTAAGGATTTTTCCACTCCTCTTCCTTCTACATGTGTTTTAGAGAAGTCCTTCATCTCCTTTGTTACGAACGCACCTTCTAGGATCTTTGTCACTTCTAATATTATGGAGACCATCATTGATCCACCTCTTCTTATGGATATTCCTTCTACCATTATGGGGGTTGTTTTCCTTCACTTCTTATGGAAATTATTTCAGTGGATGTTCCCTTATTATAATCTAAAAATTCTACTTTCATGGCATTACCTTTGGTTCCTTTGCACATATTTCCTAGACCTATGTCACACTTTAGTGGACCAACTTCAAAGTTATTCATACTGTTTCCTTCATTTTCCTTTTTGGAGTGGGTATAATTTTAGTACTTCATTTCCATTCTTCCAAAGAGTAGAAAAATTGTTCAATATAGATGGACCTTATTTAGTCTACAGGTGGAAGACCACATCATTGAAACTCTTCTTGGAGACTTCTTAGAGTTATATAATTAAGATCCATTTACAATATTATTTACCACACCCTCCGCTGAGGCCAAGTATTCTTACTTGTTCTCTCATTTTGGGTGATTTCCATTGCAGATTCACATATTCTTCAGTATCTCTAGTCTCCTTCTTCTCTTCACTTTTTCTTCTTCTAGAAATATTTTAGTTTGTACGTAGGTACCTTATAAGGTATTTAGTTTTCGAGACCCATTTTACGCATCTTTCTTCGTTTTTAGGGGAGTATTATATCTCTTATAAGTGGATGTTTTCCCCATTATGTTTTCCCTGTTATGTTTTCCCCATTATGTTTTCCTCCATTAATTCAAATCCTTATTATATATGGGTACCTTATTAGGCTTGGCTATTGAAAACCATTTCTCTTTTCCTATTCTTATTTTCTAGAAATATTGCAGTTTGTACATGAGTACCTCATTAAGAATTTAGTTGTTGGGATGCATATGATGCATATGTCTTAGTTTTCTAGGGGATTTATCTTTACTTTTTGACTTTCCATGACCTTTGCCTCAGATTTGATGAGGGGGGTGTTGGTATGTGTGACTTGCCTCGTCACCACTAGCCTCACATGGTGAGTCATATCACTTAGGTGAGATCACACATCATAGGGTTATCTGATATATTGTTGAGGAAAATTGGTTTGATATGACAATGAGGAAAAAATGACTCAACCTCTAATATGGAGGGTTTTCTAAGTTACCTGCGGGATGTGATAGTTGTTTGGTTGTTTTGCACTCCATGATGAATGAATTAAGATATTTTCCCTATAATTAAACTTGTAAGTCAAAGACAGGGCACAAAATGGAATTAGTAAAAGAGGTAGGAAGGTTTCCTGGTAAATTCCATTTCACAGAAGCCAAAAAACTTCCTTATGTGGATGTCAACCTACTTTTAAAACACTTAAGATTTTATTGATGAAATGGTGTACAATATGTGATATATAAAATGTGACCAAATGTTATCACTTATTTATATAGTTACATATATGATTTGATAATGGTAAAATGAAAATAAACAAGTATAGAATCCAAAATTGGAATCTAGGTTAGTATTTGAGTTTTTGGAAAATATGTTAGAGCCTACTAAACATGCAAAATCATCATCTTCGTTGAAATATGAATCGAGCTATGAGATGTAGTCTTTCAAAAATAATTCAGATATTTCCCCCTCTATATTGTATATATGTGCAAGATCATAATTAGTTTCTAGAAGGATCATGTTGCTCTTAATGTCATATTCAGATGTGATGTGGGTGTCCTCAGGGAGGTTGAATCCCACTTCATAGTTTTACTTGTACCATGCAAGGTCATTTTGTATCCTCTGAACCTCATAGTATGCTTCCCAAAATTCCTCGTTGGCTTCACAATTTTTTTGGGTAAATGAAAATATGGTCTTCTAGACCTGATCAATGAGGTGTCACGTGGATGACACACAGCTCTAGGTCATGCAGTACAGTTGTCATAATGCTCCCAGTGCAATGGGTGTTGGACAATCAGAAGGGAATTGATGTTGGTAATCAGGATGATTAGGTCCATGATATAGGCCATCTACAAGATCCATACTTGGCACAAATATTAGTAACAACATGCATTAACTAATAAAAAATTCTAATGAAAACTAATTACTAATGTTTGACAGAAAACACAGGAATCACAGGTGATTATAGATAATCATAGGTTATTATGTGAAATACTAACAGAATGATAAATGAAATAATTGATTTGATTGTCTAAAATAAAACTACAATCTATTGAAACATGGAAGAAAGTATGTAATGGTCTAATAAGACTATTTCAGAATGAAAACAAAATAGAAAGGATGATAATAACAAACCTTTGAATGATAAGTGGTGATGACGGACTAGATTTCCTATGATTGTGTCTTGGATGATGAGCCTGATAGCTCCCAAAACACTTGAGGGATGTATTAGATGTAGAATGATGTTGATAAGATCCTAGTAATGTTTCTTGAATGCTTGAGAAAAATTGATAGAGCTCTAGTTCGTCTAAATGGTCATGAATGGTCTCAAAGAGAGGCTAGAAAAATCCTAGTATTTATAGATAATTGTCAGCATTCAAGGGAGGAATTTCTGGTGTTTTTAATTAGTTGGAGTTAGGGTGAGATACGAAGTGATAAACCTTCCATTTCCAACTTAGGATGTGGGGGATTTAGGAAATTATGGCTAGATAGCTTAGAGATGTTGACTGTGAGGTTTAAGGGTGGATAGGGGTGGTTAGGATAGAGTATGGATAATTTAGAATGTTGCCTAAATTAAACTAGTCCTAACTAGTGAGAAGTGAGGAAGTGGTTATAGGGGTAAGTTAGAGGTGGTTTAGGGTAGTATTTTTATAAGGTTTTCTATTTATAACTAGTTATAACTAG
Source organism: Taxus chinensis (assembly GCA_019776745.2). Classification (NCBI taxonomy): domain Eukaryota; kingdom Viridiplantae; phylum Streptophyta; class Pinopsida; order Cupressales; family Taxaceae; genus Taxus; species Taxus chinensis. The sequence continues at coordinate 315,601,593 of CM034154.1, forward strand.
TGAGTGAGGATGAGTTCTCATGGTGAGGTGTGCGGGTGAGTGGATTATTTAATTAATTAATTAATTTGAGATGGGTGGTAATGTGATTTTAGGGAATGTGAGGTAAATTAATTAATTAAAGGGGTATGGGGTTAATGACTTAGGTTTAGGGATGTCATAATGATGTGATGACAACCTTGACCACTCGAACAGAGGACTTGAGTTGTAAAATGGTATGTGGATGGGAATATTTAATTGATTATTTGTGTGGGAATGGGGTGCGCATATTTATGGTGTCTACATTTTCCCCTTTTTTGACATCATAGCAAGGCATTAGACAAAATTATAGAGATCGTTTGATTGTATAGGTGATTCGAATGTAGCGCAATACAGGAAACACAATATTCTTGCATGTGATTTATTTTTAAAGGTTTTCCTAGTTTGAGGGGGTATCAAAAGAGAGTGTGATACCAAGGGATCAAGCTTGATAGGTAAACCAAGGGGTTTATGCCTATAGACATGTGACCCATGGGGGTAGGTTTAGTTTGATAGGAAGGTCAAGTGATGGGAGGCCAAAGGGCATACGCATCCCACAGATGTATGACGAAGTCCCGAAAGTTGGTGTTTGTTTATTGACTTGAGTATTTGGGTCCTTTAAAAGTGACAAACTTGTGCAAAAGGGTATTTTTGTTGCGCTTAGGGTTGTGCAAATGATGAATGGCTTTAAAACAGGGTGAATCATTAGGTCATTTAGGGTAATTTCCCGTGATCGATGGTAGAAATGTTGACGATTGGATCAAGGTAAAAATAGGGCTTTATATTTACCTAATTATTTTAATAGTTTATTTTAACTATGGCATGAAAATGACTTTGGCAAGTGAAATCAAGTGTTTCAAGGTGATTTAGAGGAATTTTATGCGATGGTGTCTTCCAATAGGTAATAGAAACCAACAATAGCTGAGGCAGGCCAAATTTTAACGCTGTTTTTGTGGATTTTTAGTAGTTTTAGGATCTCAGGGCCATGTGTTTGGGGCATACGGTGCCCTAGCCATAATCATTAGATGATTATGCAATCGCCTAGATGGTGATTTCGTAGTAAATCATTGGCATTTGGTATGGATCACTGGTGATTCATGTGTATTTTTGATAGTTTTGTGAAGTATGAATGTTTAATTATTTTAGATGTTGTTGGTGTAAAAGATGGGTGTGAGTTTTTTTGTTGATATATTGTTGCTATATTTTTATGATGATACTAATTGATGATTTGGTTTGTTTTTGTAGGTGGAGACAAAGTTGAATATTTGTGACTGTATTCCATTGATCCTAGAGCAAGTGATAGAGGACATGTCAGATGATGATTGGGCACATGTGGATGTTGTGGGTTTTGGTTCCATGAAGTTTTATAGATGGATTCATAGATTTTTGGGTTTGATTTTGTGCATTGTTTAGAGAGGTGGAAATTATCCACCAACACATTTTGGTTACCCACTGGAGAGATTACCATCAATTTGAAGGATGTTCACTACATCTTGAGACTACCGATCTGTGGATCAGTTGTGTATACTATCACTGAGATAGAGAGGGATGGTGTAATAGATAGGTTGTATGGAGAGGATGTGGTAGACATCCAATATGATTCAAGAGGTTTTTCTTATGGCCATGTATATTTTCCTGAGAGAGAGGGTCATGCGTTTGGATGAATTATGATGATGATGGGCTTCATGTGTTATGCTTTGCCAGATTTAGGGAATGTTCATTTCCCATGGATGATGATAGGGGTTGTGTCTGAGATGATGGAGCATCAGACTATTTTTGAGTGGGGCCCCACCTTATTGGCACAACATTTTAGAGAGTTATGGGTCCTAGAGGGCTCACAAGCATAGTATGGTATAGATGTTGGTTTTCTGCTACAGGCATGGGCTATGGAGCATATAGTTATTGCTGAACCAGATAGGGTTACCATGGGATATTGATGGTTGTCACCCTAGATTTATGAGGTGCAGATAAGATAGAGGCCATTTAGGGAAGAGGAATAGGACACGGTTTTATAGAGACTTGTTGACTGGGTTGTAGGTAGGGGATGTAGCATAGACACCTTACTTGGATTTTTTGACATGGCCTAAGTATCCCCATGACCTACATGCCTTACACAATCCTATGTGGCTATAGGTATGGAGGGTAGTTGAGCATGATCTTCTACGTTTTGATCATATTTGGAGGTAGTTTGGATTACATCAGGGAGTAACTGAGGAGCATATTCAATATAGATGGGAGGAGATAGATATAGATACCCCAAGGGCAACGGTGAGGGTCCTACCGATATTGTTGAGTTACGAGGGGATATAAGCCCCAATGAGTAGGGATTTATTGTGGAGATTGATGATGTAGGGGTTACCCTAGAGTATACGACATGGTGGGCTCCATCTTTGAGAGGTTTTGATAGAGTCCTCGAGTATGCATAGAGATTTGCACACAATGAGTTAGACAGAGTACATGCTCTTAGGTGGAAGGGAGGAGCTCAAGGAAGGGAGATCAAGTAGCAGGAAGTTGCACTAGATTCTAATGAGGAGGAGGATGGAGATGATGATTTAGTTACTGCTATTACAGTGATGATGGACGAGAAGGTTGGTGGAGGGAGAGAGAGACGTGGCTCGAAGAGAGTGATGATTTGATTGGTGTCTACGGGATACCCTTATTGGAGAGAGGGATGGGTTTATTGTGGAGAGATACCCTCAATGTAGAGAGGGTGGAGAGAGATACTATGATGGGAGAGAGGGATAGCCTTCTAGGAACAACTTGTACAGGTCTCTACTGATAGAGACAAGTACAAGAGACACAGGGATTCATTGAAGAAGGCCTTGGGGATCATAAGGCCTTCTATATCTGGTGCGGAGCTATCAGTGATGGCTCATTCTAGTGGATAGAGGGGAGCATTTGCAGCAGTTCCCCCATCTGGTATGATTTTAGTAGCGCACTATGATGCGGTGCAGGTAGAGAGAGATTACTATGTGGATATGATCATCAAGAACTACCTGGATGCCACATTGTATTTTGATCACATAGCTGCCAAAGGGGCAGCTACTATAGCAACGAGGCCTAGTGCTAGTGCATCGAGCATGGGACATCCACCTTAGAGGCTAGAGAGAGGGGGTTGATGGTGTGGGAGGATCCAGAAGTGAGGTTGTTGTCAAGAGTGTTCCTAGAGATGGTGGAGATGTCGGTGCAGCTTGAGGTACACCTACTCTTAGAGGAGAGGGTGGTGCTAGCACGATGCCTGAGGATGTTGATTTCACTATTTGATTGTATATGATTGTTATAGGCTCATAGAAGCCCATTTTTTTATGATGACAAATATGATTGATTTTTTGGACATTGATTATGATGTATACTAGACTTTATATATCGTATATATATTGATGTATGATGATGTTGAATTATGGTTTTAATTTGCATGTGGTACAAGTTATACATTTCTTTTTGAAAGTGTGTTAATGTTTTTAGATGGCTTTTTGATGAAATGTGATATGTTAAAATGTTTGTTTAAACATGGTTAAGATATGGTTAATTTCTTGATTGATTTAAATGATTTTAAAGTATGATCTAACAAATCTACTAAATAAAAAAATTATAACTAATTAAAATGAGGTAAAATTGTACTGATTTCCCCACTATGAATTTGGTATGTATACGCATCGGGTTTTGAAAAAACACTTGCACTTGTGGCCTTCTGAGATGTTAGCTAAGATCATTAATGGGTAGTTATACAAATCACGATAGGAATGTGGGTTCAATTAAACGTATTTTTCTATGATGACAAAAAGGGATTTTGTGTGTAGGCCGATGTGGGAGAAATGGATCTCCTTTTCAAAGGTTTCAAAGGTGTGATGCCCTAGTTTTCTTGTATTATTTTAAAGTAAATTGATCAATGTGAGAAGATTTCTATGATGGGAAAGCTGATCAATAGGAGAATATTTCTTGGATGCTCTCAATTTTTGAAGGTTGATTGATGCTGGAAGCCTTTTATATGAGTAGCCATCCTTTGAGGGTATGGTCTACAGTTTTTACTTTTGACTGGATGGTCATCCTTCAAGGGATCAGTCCATCTTTTAATTGGTAGGTGTCCTTCAAGGGAATAGTCTACTTTTGTTTTTGATAATGATTTAGTCTTGTAAATAGTTGTCCTTCAAGGGATCAGGCTATTATATTTTGATGTTTTGATAAGAGGAGCATCCAAATGATTTTGATATGTTTAAGATGAGGGAAAAACCCTAATAGACATTTTCAAGGAGGGGATAAAACATTCATGCAACCTACACATTAATGCCCCATGTCATGTTCTGTTTGGTATGGAATAGATAGGTGTAATGATTTCAAGGGGTTCCTGCAAAGGAAGGAACTTAACCATGTGAAAAATGTGATGAGAAGGGCCATGGTGATCATCTTTAAGGTGTATTTAGGATGTTGATAGATAGTCACACCATTGCAATGATACGATGAAGTGATAGGATTGGGAGGTAACTACTGTCATGAAAATCAATTATTTAACAGTAGAAAGGCTGCAAGTGTGAAGCATTCAAAGGTTCCCTTTTAGGTTCCCCATCAAGAGAAGTGAGATGATATGCTCCTGACCCATACTTGTGAGTGATAACGTATGGACCAATCCAATTGGGGAAAAATTTCCACGTTTACTCCATTCTAATGTAGTAACATTTTGATTTTATTTGAGTACAAGATCACCAATTTTAAATTCACGTTATTTGACATGTTTGTTGTATGCTCTGCTAATACATTGTTGATAGAATTGATGATGTTCGAGGGTGGCTAGATAGTTTTCATCTAGCAAATCAAGTTGTGCTAAGTGGTCTTGGTGATATTCATCATCCGGGATGAAATCTTTGAGAGATACACGAAGTGACAGAATTTGAATTTCAAGAGGTACAATGGCTTTAGTGCCATAGACAAGTGAATAGGGTGTAGCGCCCGTAGGTGTGTGGATGCTAGTTTGATAATCCCAGAGGGAAAATGAGATTTAGAGATGCTAGTTCCTACCTACATTATCTACCATTTTCATGAGGATTTTGTTAAGTGTTTTTTTAGAGGCCTTATCCTGTCCATTTTCTTGAGGATAATATGGTGATGAGAAACTAAGTTTGATGTTAAATGTATCACAAGATATTTTTAACTTCCTTATTTTTGAAGGATTTTCCATTATCTGTGACAAGCTTATGCGGGATACCAAAATGACATATGATATTTTGATATATGAAGTTGATAATAGGTCCATATTTTGTCGAGGTCAAAGGGATGGCTTCAACCCATTTAGTGAAGTATTCAGTTTCTATGATTATGGAATGATGTTGTTGAGATGATTTAGGATTGATTGTACTAATGAGGTCTAACCCCATTGAGAGAAAGGCCATAAGTCCTGGGTGGGTTGTAATGCTTGACTAGGGACGTGGATGAGATTTGAATGGATTTGGCATTTAACACATTTCTTTATGTATGCACAACAATATTTGGTGATGGTAGGCTAGTAATACCCTAGCCATATGACACATTTAATGATGTCATTACCACTGAAGTGACCACCACAGATGCCATCATGGACTTCTTTGATTTCTTTGGTTGATTCATGTGATTTAAGGCATCGTAATAGTATACCATAAAAATTATGTTTATAAAGGATACCCCCTATAATGACGAAGTGAGTGACACATTAAAGAAACAATTGTTTAGCACTATATGATAAGTCTGATGGTAGTTTACATTTGGCGAGATAGTCATATATTTGTGTGTACCATAGATCAGGTGGATTGTTTTCAATGTTATTGATGGAAGGAAGCTCATTTTTATGTGAAGGATGATCTAAGCATTGAACAACCATAGACATTTTAGTCTTATCACTTGATTTTTCTGTTTCAAAAGGGATGAGGGATCTGAGGGATGCCATAGTGTCTGCAAACCTATTAGAAGATCATGGAATGGCTTGAATGGTGTAATGATCAAATGTGCCAAGGAGAAAGTTGACAAAAACTTTATATTTTTGAAGGATTTCATTTTTACATTGATACTCTCCTTTAACCTTGACTATCGATGAGTTGTGAATCTCCATAGATTTCCAAGATGTGGACACCTAAGAGAATGGCAGTATTTAGACCCATGATTAAGGCTTCATATTCTACCATGTTATTAGTACATTCAAAGTTAAGTTTGAATGATAATGGAAGTGGAATGTTCCAAGGTGGTATGATAATGACTTCAAATCCTCCTCCTTCTTGGCACTTAGCACCATCAAAGAAGAGGGTCATTTTAATGGGGATGAAATCAGATTCATCGATGTTGTTGATGGATTCTTCAGGAAAATGTTCATGAGGTATTTGATTATCTGGAAGGGGTGCATTGATGAGCTGATCTACAATGGCTTGACCTTTAATAGATTTCTGAGATATGATTTTGAGGTCAAATTCAGTCATGAGCATAAGCCATCGAGTTATGTGATCATTATGATAAGGTTTAGTGTGCATGGATTTAAGTGGATTAAAGTTGGTGATGACATATGTCTTGTGATTGAGGAGATAATGTCAAAGTTTAGAGGTGGCGAAGTATAACGCACAACACAATTTTTCAGCTTCGGTGTAGCATGTTTCATACTCATGGAGTGTGTGGCTAATGTAGTATACGGCTTGTTCAAGGCCTTGATTATCATGGTGGGTGAGCATAGCTCCTAGAGCATGTTTTGAAGTGGATATGTATAGATAAAATGGATCCCCTTCATGAGGTGGAGTAAGCACAGGTGGTGATAATAGATACTGCTTGATTTCGTTGAAGGCTTTCTAGAAATTAGAATCCCAATTAAATTCTATTTCTTTGCAGAAGAGATGGTGAAAAGGTTGACAACGGTCAGAAAGCTTTGTGATATGAAACATTGAATGGACTGTAATTTACCTTGAAGGCTACGCATTTTCTTAAGATTGGATGGTGGAGGAATTTCAATGATTTCTCTAACCTTTTCTGGGTCAACTTCAATGCCTCAGATAGATATGATGAACCCTAAAAGTTTTCCAGTGAGAACACCAAAAACACACTTTGCAGGATTTAGATGAAGAAAAAATTGGATGAGACGAGTCAAGATTGATTCAAGAACATCAAGATGGTATTTTTCGTGATTTGGATTTTCCTAGGAGATCATCAATGTATTCTTCGACAATTTTTGTGGATGAGATCATGGAAAATGTATGTCATGGCACATTGATATGTAGCCCCTACATTTTTAAGACCAAAGGGCATGACACGATAGTAGAAGGTTCCCCAAGGGGTAATGAAAGAAGTTTTATGTTGATCATCGGGGGTGATGAGGATTTGGTTATAACCTAGAAAAACAATCCATGAAGGAGAGAATTTCATGGCCTAGACTGTTAGGTCGACGAAATTTGATCTATGTTTGGAAGAGGGAAATCATCTTTAGGATAGGCAAGATTGAGATCCCTAAAATCTATGCAAATGCATATTTTTCCTGAGGCTTTGGTTATGGGGATGACGTTGGAGACCCATTGTGGATAGTCAATGGGTATGATGAAGTTGGTAGATAAAAGGCGTTGTAACTCTTCCTTAACAAGGAGAGCTATACATGGATGCATTTTGAGGATTTTTGTTTAACTAGATTAGCATCAGGATACGTGACTATGTTGTGTATAAAAATGTTAGGATCGATTCCAGGCATATCGTTGTATGACCAGGTGAAGGCTTGGTGATATTTTGTTAAGAATGAGGTGAAATCATTTAATTCTTGTGGATCTAGAGATTGAAATGACCTTAACTATGTGGGGATCCTGAGGGGTGCCTAAGTTAATGTCGAGGGTGGATTCATTAAGGAGAGTTGGTGTGTCAGATGGTAGGGACCTCTGAAGGAAACAATCTTCAACTCCCATATGGGAAAGGATATCCTGGTCATCCTGACACTGGAGGATATCTATGGTAGGTGAATCTTCCTCAACCATTTCTGGCCAAACAAGGGGTAATGATTTAGCAGAGTGATTGGATTGATAAGTAAGTGGCCCTAAAGATATAACATTGATTAAAAAAAAATTAGGTGGGATGGGACAGTGTCATCTGTGTCCATGGGATCTTCAGGGTTTGTTGGTGATGATGGTTCTAGTTTGGAAATAGTTAGGGATGTAGCAAGTTTAGATGTAGTGGCTTCACACATTTTGGAGGTGAACCTTTTATAACCTAAACCACTTTTCTCATAGGGTTTAAGGGAATGTAGGACGGGTTGATCATGGGTTCCTTGTTCATAATGCCTGAGGCCAAAACCTCTCCATGCACAGTGATGAAGATACATGTGGGTGAAGTTTGGATTATCGAGAGATTTGAATTTTAGTGTGAATGGCATAGCATGGTGTGGATTAATGGCATGGGATGGAGGATTTTCAAGTCCCCCATAGACAAGGTTTGTTTTGAGATAAGTTAGACCATAGGAGATAACATCTCCTACATTTGGGTCATACATGGGTTGCTTGTCAGGGTGACCATATGTTTTAGGTGAAGGGATGGAGTTAAGCATGAGGAGACAATATTCCCCAAGCGTAAGGTGCTTTATAGCCTCACCAAGAGAGGAATCATCTGGTAATTTGGAAGAAGGGATGGATGTGCTAGTGGATGCTTCATTAGATGGCTTAGATGTGGATTTGGGTATAAGGACATCATTTGGGAAGTACATCATGTAGCAGTCAACAAATGGATTTGGATCAATTAAGTGAAATTTAACCTTCATGTTCATGTTTGAGACAACGATGGAGGGTAGAAGGAACAAAACACATGATGCTTATCCAAGGGCATCCTAATAACATGTTATATTGAAACTCTCCTTCTATAATGTAGAAGAGTTCAGGTAGGGTTTTGACACTGAATTTAAGTGGAAGTATGATGGTGCCTAATGTGGGTGTGATAGTGTTGTTGAAGGATCGTAATAGAACTGGAGTTTGAGTGACGACAATATTGGGTAATTTGAGTTGGTCAAAAGTGAGGGATGATATGATATTAATGGCAGCACCGCTATCAATCATGACCCTTTTGATGGAGATGTCATTAATCTGAGTGGTGATGAAGAGTGGTAGGTCATGGTCTTCTGGTCTAAGAGAGGGAATTTCATATGGTTCAAATGATATAGCGGTGGATGTTTTAAGAGCACCCAAAAAATTTGTGAAAGGAATTGGATCATTGGCTTGTATGGTTATGGATTAGAGGGCTTCTATCATAGCCTGTTTGTGAAAAGGTGATGTCTAAACTAGCTCGTAGAGTGACATCCTAACAGGAGATTGGTGTAATTTTTTGATAGCAACCTTCTGTATTGTGGTGAAAGGGGGTGTTGTTACTTGTATAGAGATCTTGGATTTTGATGATGGTGTTTGATTAGAATCCTCAGGAGCTAAGGAAATAGATACCTTAGGTTTATAAGATGAAGTTGATAATTCAGGAAGTGGGGGTATAGCAATGAAGTTTTTTATTTTTCTTAGCTTCAAATGATTCTTTGTCATAATTTTGTGAACGGGTGGTGATGTGTACAACACCAACTCGATGATCAGATGCCTTAGGGATAGATTTTTAGGTTTTGATGATGATGATGTAGATGTTGGTGTTGTGTTTGATTGAGAAGGAAGGAAGAGAAGACTGCCAAGTTCCTGTACTTTCAAGTGAAAGGCCCTAAAATTTTCTATGGAATGGCCACGTGTTCTATGGTAATCACAAAAATACTAAAGTCATACCAAGAAGGTTTCCATCTGTGATGATCAGATGGCTTAGGAGGTGGTAATGTAATAAGTGACCACTAAAGGAGGTCATCTAGGATGGTGGCATAATGCCCCTTAGGTGTAGACATAGATGGGGACAAGGTCATGTCTATACTTCTCTCAAGAGGAGGTAAGACAGGTTGTTTAGTCACAGGTTGTTTATTTGTTCGTCGTGGAGGCTATTTAGATGTCGTGGAGAGTGGTGGACAAAGAGCCTATATGGGTGATTGTTGGTGTGAATAGTCATGGTGTGTGTGAGTAGGTAAGGTGGACTAAGGGTAACATGTATGACCTTGTGGTGATTGGTGTGGATAGTTGGGACTGTGTAAAAGGTAGAGGATATGGACTTAGTGTAGGGGTTGGTTGGGGGATTTTGATCCTGTAATAATAGGGTGATTAACATAGGTATAAGGGAGTGAGGTCCACATAAAGGACTCTTATTAGAAATAATATATTGAGGGATTTTGAAAACCTAAACAATACCCTGTTTATGAGGTGACTTTTTGGTTTTGGATGAAGTAGGTGTAGTTGATGAGGATGTAGTAGAAGGGTCTGATTTCTCTAAGGTAGCAAGTATTTTGGGTTGTTTTTCAGATGTGGTTTTAGGTGTAATCTTAGTAGAGGATGTGGGTATGGATTCTGTAATGGCATGTGATGAGGGTGTAGGAATAGTTTTAGTAATTTTTATGTAGGAAGAGGCTCAATAACTTTGGGCTCATTGGATTTTGATGTTGATTTTGCAGGTTTTGATTTGGTAAGTGATGAGGATGTAGGTGGGATGTTTCAGGGATAGGCTCTATTTTAGTTATTGTATTGATGGTGTGGACAACATTCATCATTTGTGGTTGATCAGAGGATGAAGGATGATTTGGGAAAGGTTTCTTAAATATGTCAAGATTTTGATTTGGGGGTGCATTTGGATTTTCTAAGTGGAGTTCACCCTTGTCAATCAAATCTTGAAGTACATTACAGAATGTGTGACACCTTTTGATGTCATGTCCATTGACCCTATGGTATTTACAATAGTCATTATCTTGATACCAAATGGTCTTAGATACTGATATGTCGATCGTTCAAATAGGTGGGAGAGATATCATGTTAGAGGTAAGTAGTTTGTTAAAAACCACGCTATAATTCTCTCCTATAGGTGTGTAGTTGCTATGTTGTTGATGGGATGCTCGTAGTGGGTTTCTCCTTGGGAGAAGACTTAACTATGACAACGTTGGTAAATGTCTTAGAATTATCAGGTTTGGATGGTGATTTAAATGGAAATTCAACTTTTGGTTTCTTAGGATGAAGCTTAACCCAACCATCTTCTAGAGCTCGTACTTTAAATTTATGGGCCATGGTGAAAGACACATCAAACATTTGAACTGATTGGATTTGTAAACTAGATGAGATGTGTTTAGCACATGTATGGAAAAAAACCTTGATTATTCTATTTACGGTAATGTAAAGGATAGTTGATTGGTGACACCCCTCCAATGGGTGACAAAATCAGCTATAGATTCATCTTCGAATTGTCTGATGGCATATAGGTCATTGATAGTGATTTTGTGAGCCATGTTTATGGAAAAGTGGTCTAAGAAAAGTTGGGAAAGCTGTGTAAAAGAGAATAGGGAATGTTTCAGAATGTTTTTGTACCAATCTAAGGTGAGACCAATGTGGGGCATGGGAAAGGTCCTCAACATCAGGTCTTGGTTGCGAGCTATTAGATAACAGGCATGACAAAAGGCATATATATGTTTTTGGGGATCTTCCTTACTATAAAACTTGATAAACTTAGGAAGTTCCCAGTGAGGCAGATATGGTTTATATGGTACTGAAGGATGAATGGGCTCATTGAAAATTTTATCATAAGAGAGCACATTCTTGGATGAGGACGAAGCATATTTGAGACTAAATATGTGGTTCAAAAGGGCTTGGAGAGGATCAAGTTGTGTTTGTTTTTGTGAGGATGAGCCAGGTTGAAATAAAGACTAGTTGGGTTGTGAGTATGTCTGATATTGTTGAGGAATACCTTGCTGGTAGGGAATGTTTTATTGGGGAACATTTTGTTGAGGAACATTCTTTTGATGTTGCGGGATGTGGTATTGCGGAATGTTTTGTTGAGGTACGCATTATTGATGTATGTTGTATTGAGGTATGTTTTGTTGAGGTATATTATTTTGATAAGGAATATTTTGTTGAGGGATACTTTGATGATAAGGTATGTTTTGTTATGCGATGTTTTGATGAGATGTAGAACCTTTTTGGGAGGATATAGGTTGTGAGGTTTGTATGTACCAATACTATAATGGCATCGATGTATGAGTGAGTGGTTGCGAATATGTGAGTGACTGCTGGAAGGAAAAAGTAGAGGCAATAGAGGATGGTGCCTATTGTGGAATGCTTTGTTGTGGGATACTATATTGTTTTTTAGGGGTGTAGATTGTAGCATGGAGATCAGTGGTTGTGAAGGTTGTGGTATGTATTGTGAAACAGGGTGAGTGCTAGCAATGACACTAGTATTGATTAGTGGTATAGTTGTAGGGATGGACATGGTGATGTTTTGAATGGGACTAGTAACCTGTTGGGAGGATACAATAAGTAGAAAAGGCCACAGAACTCAGTGGAAATGTTTTTACCTATGAGGAGGCTGGAGGGGTACATGAGGAAGTAGCAGTACTTCTTAGGGGAGGTGTGGAACATGTAGAAGGAATTGGTGAGGATGTAGACTGATGATTAGATGTGTTTTGTGATGAAATCATGTGGAGGTCATAAATGGGGACTGAAGAGACCTCAGATGCTTTGGGTTGACTAGTGGAAGATTGTTCATTCGATGTTTCAAAGGGGTTAGTAGGGATGAGAGGTATCTCAGGTTGACTATTGTTTGGTGTTTCAGGTTGATTTGAAGTGTATGGGTACAACTGCTGGATGACGGGCTCTTGATTTTGATCAATGAGTTGTGTAATGGAAGATGAAGGATTGTAAGTGTGTTGGGGTGTAAATGGTTGCATCTGAACATTTCTGGCTGCTAGATAGGCATTGAGGGAAATAGGGTTTGAGTCTAGCATTTCTTCAAAGATAGGGTCTCCCCTATTGTAGAAAGGAGGTTCAGATGCTTCTGGTTGAGGACTAGAAGAAAAGAGGTGGTCTATTTCTTGTGGTCCAGATGTATGAAATATTTGACCATGGTATTGATGTGGGGAATGAAATATTTTTTGTCCCATTTCATTGTTATAGTTGACCCCTGATTCACTCCAAGTTTTTTGGGTGTCAAAAAAGGGATTGGATGTAACTGTTTGATAATATGGGATTTGTTGTTGTGTTGGTGTCGAAAGTGTTGTAGTGTAAAATGGGACATGTTGTTGAAATGTAGGTGGTGGAGTAGACATGTTTTTAGAAGTTTGGTTATGAGCTTGTTGTCTAGTAAGTACCATGATAAAAAACACACAAACACCTAGAAAATGAAAAATAACTAATTGGGTTGATTTACAAACAACAAGCAAATGCAAGAAAAATATGTTGTTTAGTATTTATCTTGATTAATTATGAAAAAGTGAAATGTGTAAGATGGTTAATGAGGGTCCTAGGAAATGGTAATCTATGGATGGTTTCAGGTATGTTTAAGGGTAGATTCCTTGATATACCTAAAGGTACATGAGGCCCAACTCTGTACTGATGCCAGTACGGGCATGTATATTGGGGCCTACCCCCTCACTTCACAGTCCTACTACGATAAGGGAGTCGGGTGCTGAGTAAAAATATACCGATAGACATGATATTATACTCAGCCAGAACAATGATTTGGTTTCCCTGTTGGGTGATGAAATCTCAATTAATTTCATCTAGGTAACAGTTGTTTGAATTTGTTTTTTATTTATAAGTGATTTGGTTGTGTGTGGGGGAGGATAAGTGAATGCAAAAAATTTTCCTCCTAATTAAAGCTATATGATCAAGAAGTATGAAATATTTTGTTTTAAGACCCAAAATGAAATGTTGATTTTTGATGAGAACAAACAACAAAAATGTGAAACCAAAAGAAAAAGAAAGTTTTTAGGACTTACCATGAGAGCACTCCTATATTTAATTATTTTTTTAATTTTTAGCAATTTTTCCTAAAGCGAGCAATGAAGAAAATCAAGCAAATGAAGCTTTCATAATCAGGAACCTACAACCATATTAAAATAAATAAAAAATAGAAAGCAAGAAGGAAAATAAAAATTATGAGATTATAAGAAAAACATACAAAGAAAACGCATGAGATTGGCTCAAATGCCTAATCGCAGGTGATTATTACACAATGAAAACAATTAGTATTCTATTGAATGAAATGAAATAGAAGAACAAGGGACAAGGGTCCCACTAGGCATGCTAGAATGTTGAGGACAATTTTTCCTTTGCAATTGGTTTGATATTACAATGAGGAAAAACCGACTCAACCTTGAGTATGGTGGGGTTTCTAAGGTACCCACGGGATGTGATAGGTGTTTGGTTGTTTTGCACTCTATGACAGATGAATTAAACTCTTTTCCCTATAATTAAATATACAATTCAAAGACACTACACAAAATGGAATTATTAAAATAGGTAGGTAGGTTTCTGGAAAAGTCCAGTTCCCAGAAGCCAAAGACTTCCTTATGTGGACGTCAACCTACTTTTAAAACACTTAAGATTTTATTTATGAAATGGAGTACAATATGTGATCAAATTTTTTTTCACTTATTTAGATTATTACATACATCAGCTGATAATGATAATGAAAAGTAACAAGCCTAGAATTTGAAGTCAAAATCTAGGTCAATATCTAAGTTTTAGAAAATATGTTAGAGCCTACTGAGATAGGCTAAATCATCATCTTTGGTGAAGTATGAATCAGGTTCTGAGATGTAGTCTTCCATGAAGAAGTCAGAGATCTCCTCTTCCATATCGTATAGACGTGCAAGATCATAATCATTTTTTGGAAGGATGATGTTGCTCTCAATGTCAGATTCAGATGCGGTGTTCATGTCTTCGGGTATGTCTAGGCCCACTTCATAGTTGTATTTGAACCATGTAAGATCAGTCTGGATTCACTGCACCTCGTAGTATGCTTCCCAAAATTCCTCAGTGGCTTCTCATATTTTCTGGGTAGATGTGAAGATGGTTTCTAGATGATCAATGGGGGCTGCATGGATGACACACAACTCCAAGTCATGTAGTAAGTTGTATTTCTCCCAGTGCAATGGGTGTTGGACAATCAGAAGGGAATTGATGTTGGTAATGGGATGATTAGTTCCTGATATGGCCATCTACAAGATCCATACTTGGCACAAATATTAGTAACACAAAAATCCTAAAGCAATTAATAACAAATTCTAATGAAAACTGATTACTAAGTTGACAGAAAACACAGGAATCACAGGTAATTAGGCTAATCACAGGTGATTCTGTGAAATAATAAGAAAATACTAAAAATAAATGATTTGATTGTCTAAAATGAAATTACAATCTATTAAATGTAAAAGAGAAATAGTATGATGATTTAACAAGTTTATTTCAGAATGAAAACAAAATAGAAATGATGGAGACAAACCTTTTAAAAATAAGTGGTGATGATAAGCTAGTTGTGGTTGTGCTTGGATGATGAAAGAGCCCTCCAACAGCTCCCAAAATGCTTGAGGGATGTATTAGATGTAGAATGATGTTGATAAGAACCTGGTAACATTGCTTGAATGTTTGAGAAAAATTGATAGTTCTTTGGTTCATCTAGATGGTCGTGAAAGGTCCCGAAGAGAGGCATAGAAGCTTGGTATTTATAGATTGCCAGTGTTCAAGAGAATCACTCATCATTTTTTCAGGTAGTTAGAGATAAGGTGAGATACAAAGTGATAATCCTTCCATTTTGAACTTAGGTGTGGGGGATTTAGGGGAATCATGGCTAGATAAATTGGAGATTTCGAGTGTGATGGTTTAGAGGTGATATAGGGGTAGTTAGGATAGAGGAGGGATAATTTACAAGGTTTCCTAAATTTAAACTAGTCCTAACTAGTGAGAAGTGAGAATTAGTTATAGGGATAAGTTAGAGGTAGGTTAGGGTAATATTTTTAGAAGGTTGTTTATTTAGATTAGTTACAACTAGTGAGTTAGGGGGAATTTTCATGGCAAGGTGTGAGGGTGGAGTGGATTATCTAATTAATTAATTAATTAATTTTAATTATAAGGAGGGTAATGTGACATTAGGACATATGGGGTAAATTAATTAATTAAAGGGGTGTGGTGGTAGCTACATAGGTTTAGGGAGATCGTAATGATGTGATAGTAAGGTTGATTAATCGAACAGATGACTTAAGTCATAAAATAGTACGCGGATGGGAGTATTATTTGATTGTTTATGTAGGAAGAGGGTGTGCAGATTTTTGGTGTCTACACATGTGACAAAAATTTTCATTTTCATATGCATTTTGATTCATAGGATTTAATTTCCATATTTGGATTACTAACTCCTCTCTTTTCTCTCTTAGAGGGAATATTCATCCAAGCATAGGAGTTACACAACTCTCCCATATGTACCCTCATTTTTTATCTATGAGAATGGGAAAATGTATTTTTTTAGCATGATTCTCTGTTATTTGATTTTTCTTTCTTTTTGCTTGGATATTTCTTGTCACTATTGGATTGCAAACTTGTTGATGTGTATGGAATACCACTCTGATCCTCGCAAAATAATCTCTCAATAACTTGGAGCTCTCTACTATTATCATATCTACTATTCCACCTTCTTCTTCCCCCGCCACTATGAGGATACCAACCATGCATATGCTTATTTCCACACCCACTACTCACTTTTCTTCTCCTATAATCTCCCATATCTAATTGAGCACTTCTGTAGGAACCCATACCTTAGAGTCTCTGTATCATGATTTATAAGCTCAAATTCATCAATCACAACAAGCCTCTTCCTCTTCTTATCCATATTTTGATTCTTTGCTCATTTTTCATAGTCCTCTTGCACTCGAGGTTTCCTCTTATCCATTTCCATCTAATTTTTCCTCACCTGATTTTCCTCTCTTTGATGGACATGGATATCCCCAAGAGCATCTTTGATCATTTCATATTACATGCTTGGATTATGCTTGTGATGACACACTATTAACCAAGTTTTATGATTTTCCTTTGCACTTCATTTGATCTTTTAATTCTTTAGAAAATATGGTTTTGTATCACTTTCATATGATATTTGAAAAAATATATCATATGCTCAAATGGAAAAAATGCAACAAGGTTCTAATGAACACCTTAGTGACTATGTTTTATGGTAAAGACTAATATTTCTAGATTGAACAATGTCTTGGGTACATCTGAATTGTAAGATATTTTTATCTAAATCCTATTACTTCCTTTGGAAGAATGTGTGATCTTTGAATCTTTCACTCTTTTGATCATCTATGTCATACTCTAAAAAATTATGAAATCAAATTATGTTCTTTGGGGAAACTTAAATATGGTGCTAACATTTCTGATCAATCTACTAACAAGTTCCTAAGAAAATATACCTTCAAGGGTAAGTCTAGTGAATATAAGACTATTGTCAATGCTATATCTCAGCCAAAAAATCTCTAATTGCAACCTACACACTACATCTTTAATAGATTTCTATATCCACCACATATGTTATTGACTCAACTCCTATAAACCAATCTAATTTCTCTTGTGAATACTCTTGAGATAGATCCTAATTGACCTTATGGAAAGAAATTTAATGGACATCACTTTGTGATTATCATATATGAAATGTATATTTTGTTTAAAAGTGTTTCAAACTTAGAAATTTTATCGAATATCTGATTGAAAATCATGACATTGAATTTCATGAATCTACTAATGACAATGAAAAGCTTAAAATATTCAATGATCCACTACGTAAGCATGAAAAATAGGTTCCTGAATCCTCTTTGAATCATGCTTATCATGATTTTCATCCTACTTCATCTTTAGATCATCCACCTGGATTCCTTGTTGGTACTACTGTTTTCCTCCACATATCCTTTCTTTTATTTATGTTGATTTTTACACCTCTTTTTCATCGCATAGATTACATGTTGATGCTTATATTGGTCCTCATTATATGAACAATGTTATGGTGTATCCTACTTACAAGAACAATGCATGTTTAATATATTTCTTGTAAGATATCAGTTTTCCATTATCTTAAATGACCCATTGGTCACCCACTTCTCATGCGCATGTCTTTTTTCCTATCACATTTGGGCCTCTCACTATCTCTATGCCTTTCACTTTTGGATATATAGTTACACATTGTGACATGGTCTTAGAAATTCCTTAGCTTAGGGAAACTAAAGCCATGCCCTTTATAGTTCACTTATTCCTTAATTTTATATATGAACATCACATTATCACTATTTGAGGCATTCCACCATGGAATCCTTTATCATTATCTCCTATTTCTACTACACCCTTAGTTAATTTTATCACTAGTGCACCACTCCTACATATCCTCATGATGGCCCCATGGATTTGGTACATACTCCTACAAAATATAGAGTTATTATTACTCCTAGTTCTACTCTTACACATAAACTTAGATATACTCCATGCATGGCTTTTACTTCAAGCTCATGAAGGATACATCTGTCTCACAATCCACCTCATGGGCATATGTCTCCACCTAGGACACATACTACCCATGACACATATAGGTCCATTTCATGGTGTCTTTCTCCACATGTACTCACTACATGGCCATAGAGTCTTTGATCATTATCACATGGGTACCTCATTCACACTAGAAAATAGTGGACCCTCACACCTATCCTCATTAGATAGATCACCATATCATTCACACATTGGGGTCATACTATCCCCCCTCGCCACTTGATGAAACACTCTTGTTATAGGTTGAAACATGACTATTCATGGTGCACTTACCTAAATGGACCTCACCTTACACACATATAATGGGGGAAACCTTACATCCCTCTCATAGTCATATCATTTCATTCAACTATTTGTAAAAATTCAAAAATAATAGCTTAGATCTTGATTGGATGTGTTCTTCTATACTTATACTATTATATGTTGCACATTTCTTATTATATTACTTTGATTAATAGTATGCTCTATCCTTTTTCCATACACACATGTGTTCTCACATGATACTCTTGAGGTGAATGCATGATACTTATAGGTTATCACATGATGTATTATGATTTGTATTTTTCTATACCATACCCAATGAGGCTCCTGGGGCCACCTACCTTTCCTATTTCTCTATATTTAGGTTCTATCATTACAATATATACTAATTTCATTTCTATTTCTAGCAGCAACATTTTGGCATACTATCAATTTTTCTAACATGCTAACAGGTTCTTCATGTGTAGCATTTGTCTAGTAGGCCTACTTCCAACTATGGTTATCTAATTTTCTTGTATCTTGTCTATGTTTGTGTCTTGATTGGAATTAATTGCGGGCTATGCCCTATGATTAGTTACATTTATTTTATTCTATAACCTTAAAATATAAGAGTGTATTACAACATCTTGAGTGGTGTCCCATGTATTCAACCAGATACTTGTTATGTCTTTTGTTATGTTATTGCGTGTTTTGACTAGTTTCTATTGAATCATGCCATGTTTGTCTGTGAATAACACTTTTTGTTATCCTTTCCCATTATTTTTCATGTTCCATGGTTGTTCCCATGCTCATTCCCTATTCCCCCTATATGAGTTCTATTTGAGATGTGCACATCATATTTAAATTTCTTCATTTGGTCTGTACTTTCCTGGGTTCATCTCATGTACCACAAAGGAGTGGGGAAATTGTTTAGTGAATATTTTACCCTCTTAGTAGTTCAAAGACTAGACACATAACTGTACACAATAAAGTCATAAAAAAAAATTAATAACATGGTTTAGAATAAAATTTGGGCCTAAATCAATGGAGGGAAAAAAGTGACCAAATAAAATAGGAACAATGGGTGCTAGTTTCCCACTAGGGTGGTTCTTTCCTAGGGGAAGAAACATGTACAATGCATGATCAAAATGTGTCCAGTGATAGGTTTCTCCAACATCCAACCACAATAAATAAATTATAGGTTACTATTAGGAACAACATGAAAAAAATGAGTGACAAGTTACATATTTTGAGAAAGGGACTAATTACTCTATTTTTTCGGGATCAAATAAGGAATGACACCTAGGGTATATGTAGGAAAATGATATACCCAGAGTACTATGTAATCCATGACCAATGTCTATTAATTTTTTGACCATCTATAGTGGTACTTATCCATGGGGAAGCATTAGTGATTGAAATTAAAATCCTACATCTCTCCCAATACTCTTCCCTTGGTGATATGACACCTAAATCATTAGTACTATTTCAACCATCTCCAAGGTAGCAAACATATAGGAATAATTATATATTTTCTCACACATCATTCAGGTGTATTCTACAATTGATTCACTTATTTTCAATATGTATTCCTATTTTCATAGTTATAAATTTAAATTTCATTTTCAATCAGCATGAGTATTGACGACACTTATCTTCTTTTACAGGTCCAATCTTACTCACACAAAATATAACACACAATTGGAAAAATAAACATTCTCAAGGAAAAGATTCTCTAGAAAAGGAAATGTTGAAGGTAAAAACATAAGAATAATTTATAATACACAAAAAAAATCACCCAAGGATCCTTATCCTAATTTATAATACACAAAAAAAATCACCCAAGGATCCTTATCCTCTTCTATATTCCATGATACACATTATATAATCTCCATTCAATAAAATATTTTGGCACGCTATCGATTACAACTACCTTCCATTCGTTGGCCATTATGCCTATAGTGCTGTCATTGATGTCAAAGGTCATTGATTTAAAATGTATTCAAGAGTGTTTAGGTGTCATATTAGTCTCCGTGAGGTATTAATAAAGGTCAAACATGAAGGTTCATTGATAGTTTATTGTTTTGGTGAAGTTGCTATGGTGTTTAGGCATGACTTTAGGCATGGTCAAGAAAGTATGAGCTCTCCAAAGTATGATGAAGGATATAATAAGGTCATACATGGTCCATGAGATGTGTGAGAGGTGTTAATGTGTCTGTAAGTGGTCATCATGGTCAGCTAATGAAGAGTCATGGTTGACTCAGGTTATTCTAGGCCTATTCCTAGACCTAGTGCATGGGGTTTGGCATGGTGGCATGAGATATAAAGTAGGGAAGTCATGTAAACACATGGTAGGAGTATTTTGATACTACATATTATGTTTGGAAGGCATTTTAGGTCAGTATTTAGAGTTTTGATGATGTTTCATGGTTCATTGAAGCAAGTTTATTAAGAACAAGGCATGTAGGCACATGCAAGTATTAGTGCTGAGATAATTTAAGATGCATTTGAGAATGAATTAGAATTGGGATAGTTATAGAAGGGGGCTATGATGATTTGAGTCAAGTTTTAGGTATAGGTGATGAATATTTTTAAAGATATTTTATTGCAAAAACAATGTTTTCAAAGGTGTGTTTTAAAGCTAAATCTTAATTTTCAAATGCTTTTTTGAGAGTGTATGATCTATATGGGGACCCAAGATTCTATGAGTAGTTTATTAGGTCACCTATGAATATATTTCCATAAGAATGAGGTAGTTTTATCTTCACATTTTTATGAACAATCATTAAGAAGCCAAACTGTGTTTTAACCCTCATGAAACCCAACTTTAGAGTGACTTGTAGGAAAATGAGTATTGTGACCCATAAATGTTTATTTATAAAAATTGAATATTAGAGGTTGTAGAGGAATCATCCATAATTCTATAGGTGTGGTTTATAGGTTCTGCTTGTCTCTGGGCCCCACCTATAACTGCTAATTTCTCGAAACTTTTAATTTGTACAAAAATTTCCCATTGAACATATTGAGTAACTTATAATATTTTAAATAATGGAAGTTTTAATACATGTACATGATGGTTTTAGATCATGGTTATTCCTTTAGAATGAAAATTGTTCGCTATTTATGAGGACTCATTTTTAAGTAGTTTTGGGGTAGTTTTGAGAAGTTTGAGAACAAATATGGTTTGGAGGAGCTACATGTGGTTTTATGACTTGGTTTGAATTTTTTCATGATAATGACTCCAGTAAATTTCCAATGATATAATAAACTTGATTTTTTTCTAATGTATGAGCAAGTTATGACCCGTTCTTTGAAGGTCAACTTTGAGGGTGCTTCGTTGTGCATGCTCTTAAGTGGATTCACGAGTCTTGTTGATTTTTATATTTTATTTCATGATTTCCAGAGGTTTTTGAGTTCTTAAAAAAATTGTATAAATGTTTTCCATGATTTGGTGAAGTTGGTTTTGGTATTTTTCATTCCTTCTATGGCGATTTTCTTGTTTCGGGGTTTTAGGACTTGTTGTGTCCCAAAGGTGGTCTAGGAGGCTTTAGGTGTTTGTGGTGACCTACATAGACCTTTGTGTGATATTTTTATGATGATCCTATTATTTGGAAATAATTTTTACTATATGAAGGCCAACCCATGTGTTTTATAAAGAAGAGATACGTATATAGGCAAGTTAAAAAGTTTATTTGTGCTAGTTGAGAGGGCTAGAGTTTGAACAACCTAGAGGGAAAAGTTAGGAGCTTGAAGGAGGTATTTGTGACCATCATGAGGAGGAATTTATGATGATGTAACATGAAAAATTTAGAGAAAATAATGGTGATCTAGGGAAAAGGATAAATCAACTTGAAGAAGAAGAAGATTTTGAGTAAAGAAGAGAGAGAAGATTGAGAGGGTTTGGTGTGTTTGGAACTGAATTTGTGATCACCATCAGTTGTTCCAGCAACACATATTTAGTGATCATCCATTTTTAGTAGTTGAGTTGGTTCTTGGTAATCTTGTGGGGTTGTAACCTCCTTGTAGGATTGATATCCTACTAAACCAGGGGTTGATGTTCCTTATGGGATTAATGTCTGACTAAATAATCTCTAATGATGTGTAAATTTATAGGAGTCCTTTGTTATGAGTAATATTAACAAAGGTTTCAGTGGGTTTTATTCCCCTTGAGGGTTTCTCACATACATATGGTGTTCATGTGTTATCTCTCATGTTTTTATGTTCTTATGAATGTATGTTACTCAACTAATAAGATCATATTGAATAAATATGTTAAATGGATGTTTAATTGATGTTGTAAGAAATGGTAAATGAAGTAAGAAATTTGCAGGATTGATTCACCCCCTATCAGTATTTGTTCTTCTAACACCACTCTTGATAAGCTAAAATCTTCCTATCTACTTTATGCTACCAAATATTCACTCACAAACATAAATTCAGGGAAAATGTAGAAACAAAATCATACACTTACTACTTACATCTTGCTTCTACGTATGTTATTATATACTTGATTCCTAATTAATAAAACTAGAAATTAATACCACTTGTTTTAATTTTACATTTATTTATCTATTTGATAATCTTATCATTTCATTTTATAGAATAACCACTTTACATGCGAACATCAGAAAATATGTGTGTTTCACCATTTTCTTTACATTTTTGAATGAAGAAACAAATAAGGTTATGGGATAGGAGGAATACCTATTAAATGGGTTGGTTGATGGTTATTGTGCGTGTTTTGACTTCTCCATCTAGTGTCGATTGTGAAAGCTTCCTTTTAGCCAAAAGGAACTACCTGTAATAGAAAAAAAGACCACAAAAGACAAGTTAAATGATATATTGTAGTGGACTGCCTAGCGTATGCTAGTTCTGAGAATTGTGATACTTCCTAGATGGCTATCAATCCACTGTTTAACACAAATTAATGCAAGAAATAAGTAAATTCCTATTGTATTTGATATGATTTAGGTATCTCATTCAAGTACAATAAGCAAATCCAATCTCAAAAGGATAGGCTATAGTTAGATCTAAACGATAACGTAACTATCAAGGTACTGGACCTGGTCAAGGTCTAATTCTGGGTTGTTTAGGTCAATTGATAGGAGGTTGTTTGGATTTGTTCTTAGGAAGGGTATAAAACAAAGATACTAACTTTGATCTGGTATGAATGGTGATGGTTTTTGCAGAACTGATGACATTTATGGGTAACCGGCATTGGTAAGGTTGGGGTGTACATGAAACTTAAGGAGATCTGATTACAAGGTTTGATCTGGGATTTGATAGAGATGGTAGGATAGATAAGGAGGTTTATATAAGTCTTAGGTGTGTTCAGGGATGCATAACATACAAGGATGGGTGATTTGGTGATGTGGGTAAGGAAATGGTTAGGTTACAAGTTGCTAAGGGATAAAAGAATGGGCATGCAAAGTGTTTATTAATAACAAGAAAGCTACTAACTGAAATAAAAATGATGGTTAGGAATATACTTACTGTGATGCAGAATGGACGGTTGAATGGTAATGGTAGTTGATCAGAAGGATGACATTTTTTACCATAGCAGTGAATCCTGAAATGCTTCTTCTAGATTTGTCCTGGTGTTTGCTATGAATGTTTGGATGTGTGAAAGGATGTTGGTTCTGCTTGCATGCAACTTTGATCTCATCTCCTCTGGTAAAAATGTGCCAACCCAAAAAAAGGCTGCTAAGGTGAATAAATGGTAATCGAGGGTGGTTCCTAGTTGATCGACATCAGTTTAGGGTGACCAGTGTCGGTTAAGGTGGGATTCCCTAGGTTTACTAAAATTGGTAGATATTGCCTCTTTTAGCTTATGTTCGTTCCTTTCTTCCCATATGTATAATGGAGGTTATGTTTTTATGAGTGGGAAGGTGGTTAGAGGGATAGTAGGCATTGATTTTTAGGGTTAAAATAAGTCTTAGTTAGTTATGGAAACATGCCAAGAATAGGTCTAAGGTGAGGTGGAAATTACCTTAATTAGAACAATTAAGTAATGTATATTGTGAGGGTGGGTATTAATTTAATTAAGTTAATTAAAATAATATTAATGTGGGGTGAAAGAGGCCATGGTTAAGTGAGTATGTTTGAGATGGTTATTTCATGAGGGACTAAGGGGAGTGTGACCCAATTTTGGTGTCTACATTTTCCCCCTTTTTGTTACGTAGCTTGTATTGGTAAGCGACACTGACAAAAATAAAATGTGGCTGCCCTATGTGTGGGTGAAGGTTATGTTTCCCTAAGCATGGGTAGAGGTAACCCCCCTCAAACTAGGAACTAATGAGTTAGGAGAAGAAAGTGGTGAGTGGTTTGATAACATGATGAGGTGGGTGGTTTAAGAAAATAATGTTATGTGTGAAGAAGGTGATGGCCAAGGGTATGATGATTGTAAGAGGTATTGTGGGTGATTAGGTAGAGAATTTAGACGTACATACACATTGTGAAATGCCATGAGATACCAGGATTTCTTAGCATAAAAAATGTACATTAGCTAGGGTTGTAAAGGTCATCCAAACAAGGTTTGTTGAGGTCTAGTATCCAAGGTAAAGGATACGGTCTGGGAACTCAATGAGGTAAGATGCAGGGACATTTAGGTGTGGTTCTGGTACATCCAAAAGGTCAAAAGTTCAAGGTTTGTTTGGATAAGGGTCATGGCCATAAGAGAGGTAAGGTTATTAGGATGAAAAAAATAGGTACCATCATCACAAGATGCAACTGATGAAGACATGGGAATATCCACTTAATCAATGATGAGGTAGGTAGTTGTGGGTCGGGTAGGTGGGGTAAACACGAGGAAATGGGTTAAGGGTCAAATTGGTAAAAAAGGGAAATGGGCCAGAGTCAAAGGTAGTGATATTTGAATATACGCACACATATAAACTATGGTACAATACCAGGTTGAAGAGCATGCAAAC
Organism: Taxus chinensis; assembly: GCA_019776745.2. Taxonomy (NCBI): domain Eukaryota; kingdom Viridiplantae; phylum Streptophyta; class Pinopsida; order Cupressales; family Taxaceae; genus Taxus; species Taxus chinensis. Next base: position 315,627,166 of record CM034154.1, read on the forward strand.
TCTACAACGTCCAAGGTTGATAGGTTTATCCAAACAAGGTTAAAGTGATTCTAGTATCTAAGGCATAGGATATGGTGTGAAAACACAATGTAGGTCAAGTGCAGGAATGTTTAGGTATGTTCTGGTACACCAAATGTTGGGTCAAGATAAACATCATAGAAATAGGGAAGGTAAGGTCATTAAGTCAAACAACATGGGAAACAGTGTTATAAGGTATAACAAGCACATGAGTTCACAGGTCACTAACAATGTTCTTGGTTAGGGGAGCTACATCACAGAACAGGTAGGGCCAAGGTATGGGTAAAATAACAAGTCCCTAAACATAATTAAACATAGGGATAGTTAATGTAGGCTTGGAGGTAGGTTGCGATAAGGGTGGGTAAGGTCAAACAGTGGTGGGGAAGGGTATTGAAAGGAGTATGACAGGTAACTGATGTTGGTCATACTATACTGGTGACCATCTAGGTAAACTGAACATGGTTTGCTAGGGCACACAACCAATGTTGGTTTAGGTGCAACTGAGCATGGTGTGCTAAGGCATAGGACTAATGTTAGTCTAGGTATAGCCGACACCGGTTAGGTTGATGTGGGTATATAAAAAGGAAAAATCCTTATAATATGGATTCATTCATACATTTTGGCCTTTGTGAAAATGAAATAGCATTGAATAAGTTGTACTTTGTCAAGAGGAAAGGATGAGGGACAATAACTTGCTGAGGTGGAGAGATCCAGATGGTTAGAGGAGCTAGGGAGATGGGTCCATGAGATCGGGTAGAGTGAGGTGATTGGTAGAGATGTTAGAGGTTGATTTTGACATCACGGAGGCATGAGAGGGTTCGGGTGGACCACCAGCACAACAGTGAGATGTGTAACCATGGAGGCAATGTTGAGACAAGGTAAGATCTAATCCATTTGTTGTTATTTGATATAGGAAGAAGGAAATGTAGAGGGGAATAGGTACGGAGGTTAAAATAAGTGAAATTTTTGGTTAAATAAATGAAAGAGGGGGTGGGAAAGGTCAGAGGTAAGGGGAAGATGGTTGGGGAAGGCCTTAGGTGAGGTGTGGGTAGGTTCATAGGGAAAATGGGAAAGAAATTAGGTAAAGGAAATGGGCGTTTCGGGTCTGGGCGTGGTAACAGTGACCAACTCTGGGCAAGGTATGTTCGACATCAGTCTTGTTACATCGACACTAATTAGGTATGAGGGGAACCAATTCTAGTTATAATGGACTGGTGATGGTCACAAATAACTAGTGTTGGTTAGGGTAAAAATGATAGAGGTCCAGGAAGGGTAAGAGGAAAGGTTAGGTATAGTGGGTAAAATAGATAGCGGGTGAAGGGAAGGGAAGAAGGGAGGGGTTTAAGGTCAATGTTGGGTAAAATTGAGTTTTAATAATGTGTTTGATTGGTTTAATGTAGGCCAGGGACCATCTATGGATGAGAGATAGGGTGGCTCCCTTGCTCATGGAGGTATGAGGGGGTGCAGTAGTCAATGATTAGTGCCATCTTGTAGAGGTTGTCTTAATTGGGGTTGGATACAACCAACACATAGTACAGGAGCCAAGTTTGATGGTCACTCTAATCGGCTGATGGGACTCGGTGACAAATACCTTCCATCTGCCAATGGGTGAGATCACAGTCACCCTGGAGGATGTGTACAAGATCCTATAGCTACTGATAGTAGGGAAAAAGGTGTATTCTATCTCGTTAAAGGCCTCTACGGAGTTGATGCTGACTATGTTTGGCGAGGGGCTGGTAGAGTTGAGGTTCCATAGCGCTAGTATGAGCTACGATGATATGAACTAGGCTCATCCAGAGGAGATGAGGCTGGTAGTGTTGTTGATGAAGGTAGTATACTACTTTGTACTGTTAGTTATAGACGGTGGGAGATACTCACAATCCTTGATGGAGGTTATACATGACATGATCGAGGACAGAATCTATTTTGCATGGGCACCCACATTCCTAGTATAATTATATAAAGACCTATGGGCTTATGGGTGGCTAGGGAGGTTTAGCCTGTGTTGTAATTTCCTACTTAATTTTCGGTTGTATGAGCACATTGTGTGTGTACGTCCAATTGGTATGCCCTAGGATGATGCATTCGATCCAGGTTTTTTTTGGTGGGTTTTAGGAGATGGGTGCCTGTGATTGCGGAACACCAAGCTGTTAGAGCTATACATGATGTAGCCTATTACAGGTAATTTATAGAGGGGTTATCTGGTGTGGACATCATTTAGAGGCCTTATGTGGGTTTTCCATCATATGGATGGATGGCAGGGGAGTTACAAGAGCTACAACTACTCTGATGGATAGAGGGGTGATGTACAGGAGAGCATGACATGATACCTATGGAGAGGGTTAGATGGAAATTTGGGATACTTCAGGATATACTCCCTTCCTTCACACAGTATAGGAGGGATGATGTAGAGAGGCCTCTACCTCTAACACAACCAACAATACCAACAGGGTAGGAGGAGTAGGTGATAGACTAGTGGATTGATGATGCTAGGGTGACTAATAGATATAGGCAGTGATGGGCTGCACATATATGAGCAGTACCACTGACACTAGGGTAGCTGAATTTAGCCACCATCACAGTACAAAGGGACACCTTATAGGGGTAGGTGGTGACCCTTATTACATAGCTAGGTATAGTGTAGGGGAATATTACAAGCTCACAGGCATATGTTACTATTTTATAGGCACAAGCTGCTACTCTGCAGGCCCAGGTAGCGGAGGGACACATACCCACATAGGGTGGAGATGGGGATGGGGTACAGGTGGCGGCCCTACATATGCATATTATATGTTTGCAAGGCATGTTGGCCATTACACAGGTATAGGTTGTGGCCCTTAAGGCCCAGATATAGGCACAAGGATAGGGACAGGGTCTCTCTTTACACATACCAATGGGATAGGGTCCCGAGAGACAAGCACAGGGGCCGAGGCCGATGGCTCCACTATAGACAGTACTTATAGGAAGGTTGAGGGATGCCTAAGGTGAGGTCAAGTATTATTAAGATATTTTGATGGCCACAAGGATATATTTTCTATCCTATAGGGATTATAGAGCACAACATGCCTTGAGTGAGAGGATCAGGTTACGTATCCACATTGTAGAGAGTACAGGGGGCCAACAAGTCTCGAGATAGGGTCAGGGTGAGACTAATAGTGTACGGAGGCCAGCTCTAGGTGAGGGACCATTAGAGGACAGATCAAGGCAAGGTGGAGAGAGGTTGGTAGGGCACCCCACTAGAGGGGAGATGGAGGAGACTAATGAGACAGGGATGGATGTGAAGTGGGGTGATGATTAGTCATCATTGATGATCAGTGTGTCTATGTTTTTGACATATTTTTGATATGTATACCATCTTGCATGCTAAATATGATGAGGATGTAGATGAGATTTTTTTAATTTTTGATCATATATCAGTCTGTGTGCTGAAGATGGCGAGGATGTAGATGAGAGTTTTTGTTATTTTTGATCATATACCGGCTTGCATGCCAAATATGGTGAGGATGTATATGACATCTTGTGGTAGATTGTGATTATTATTTGTATCTATGTTCAAATGTATTTTTATACAAACTTTCCAGTTTATAGATGATGGTATTTATAGTATGGATGGTGTACTTATTTTAATTTTCATTGTTGTATATGTGTGTGTGTGTGTGTGTGTGTGTGTGTGTGTGTGTGTGTGTGTGTGTGTGTGTGTGTGTGTGTGTGTAAATCAAGTGGATTAGGCTTGATAGAATCAAGGTTGTGTAGGCATGGTGGATTCAGGTCTGTTTAGGCATGGTGGAGTCAGGTCAGTTTAGGCATGATGGATTCAGGTTGATGTAGGAATGGTTGATTCAGGTTGATTTAGGCATGATTGAGTCAAGCTAATTTAGGCATGGTTGAGTCAGGATGATTTAGGCATGGTTGAGTTAGGTCGAGTTAATGTCCAAGTTTTTGGTAACATGAGAGACAAATGTTGATGTATATACTGGGTATGGTTTTTTAATTTCCAATTTTTTTCCATAATAGAAATGTGAAAATGATAAATGGATAATTTGATGATGTAATAAAATGTGTATGAGTTGATGCTTATTAGGTTTAATTTCTAACTATTGACATAAAATAGAAACTAACTAGGGTATAATGTGACTAGGAAAGGGAATGGGGGAATTGGTTAGGGTAAAGAGTAGCCGAGCTAACCTCTAATGGCCTCATGCCCTCAGAGTGCTACCTATATAGTCCCAGTGAAAAAGGAACTCAAGGCGATGGAGTTATCCCATAAGCTAGGGAAGATTATGATGAAGTAGAGGAATGGATTGATAGGTGTTTAGGCATGGAGGAATGTAGGTCATAGGCATGATTTAGTTTAGGTCATAGGAATGGTTGAGTTTTAGGTCATAGGTATGGTTGAGTTGTTTTAAATAGATGTGTCGATGACCTAGTCTTGTATAGGCTAATCAATAAGTAATGAGGAAGGTGAATGGTAAGAAGTGGTAAAAGACTGTTTAATTGATAAAAACCTTAATGAGTCAACCACACCTATGAGGGCCTCATGAACATAAGACCCTAAAGACACTATATAATGAACCATTCTAAGGATGAAGAAAGTCACATAATCATGAAATGTCACATTTGCGGCAAGTCCCTTGAGTAACGAGGGAGTTAGGCTAAAAAGGAAAGGAGGTGAGAATAGGAGGCTCAACATAAATTAGTGTACGATAGTGTGTCTTTTGGAACAAGAAATCGAGGATCAAGAATAGGTAATTCCTTGACAAAAATTTCATCTTTTTCTTCATTTGTTTATTTTTTTAATAGATTGATCGATGCAGGAAGTCTATATGGGATGCTTATATTATCTCCTTGAGGTCTTCGTGAAGCTTATCAATGTGGGAAGCTTTGGGATATTTATTACATTTTTGTAATGACTGGATATAACTATCCTTCAAGGGAGTAGTCTATTTATAGTAGTGAAATATAGAGTGAAGAGATGTCCCTTTTTGGGGATTCATATTTTGCTAGAAGTTTGAATCAAGGAGTTATATCCATTTTTGTTTTTAGAAGTTTAAGTCATGGACAAGACTATAGAGGATGATTAGGTTCTTGTTTAGAAGACAAGACCATAGCACACAAAGATTAACTATGAAAGAGGTGGTTTTTAGTGATGAACGACCATGGGATTACATCTTGAAGAAGATGAAAAGTATCCATGAGAATCATGCTATGAGTAGAGACGTGGTACTCATATTGAAGATAGGACTGAAAGGTGTCGGGAATCATATGATTATTTTTGAGTCGTGGATCCTCAAAAACGGGTAATATGGAAGGTGAAAAATTCTTCAAGGGACAAGCAATCAATGGATAGAAAGTGATATAGGACTCGATATCAACAATAAAATGGTCAAATATGTAAGGTGTTAAGGAGCACAGGTTCAGGTTTACCTTCGAGTGAAGACAAATGATAAGCACCTGATCCATAGGCATGGGTAATGATATAGGGTCCAAGTCAATTAGGAGTAAATTTTTCCCATTTACTTTTCTCCTATTTGGTTACATGTTGATTTTCTTTCAGGATGAGGTTGCCGACCTAAAAGTTTCATTCATGAACATGTTTTTCATAGGCATGTTTGATATGTTTTTAGTAGATTTGGAGATGGTCAAGAGAATTGAGATGATATTCATCTAATAACTCAAGTAGCACCAAACTATCTTGGTGAAATTCATCATCATTGAGCATGTATTGTAATGATATGCAGAGAGGTGGAATCTAGAATTCAATAGGTAAGATAGCCTTGGTGATGTAGACTAGAGAAAAGGGTGTCGTAGATGTTGAAGTGTGAATAATAGTATGATAAGATGACAAGGAAAAAGGGATGTGCATATGCCAATATTTCCCAGTATCATTGACTACCTTCATAAGAATTTTTTTCAAGTTTTTATTGGTTGATTCGGATTGACCTTGGTTTGTGGGTAATAAGGTGATCAGAAACTAAGTTGGATGCCAAAAGTGTCACATAGTTTGCATAGGGTTTTGTTTATGAATTGTTTTCCATTATCAGTAATGAGGTGGTGAGGAACACTAAAATGACAAATTATGTGATGGTTGATGAATTCACATATTTTATCAACTTTTTTAGAAATGAGAGGAATGGCCTCTACCTATTTAGTGTAATATTCGATAGTGGTTATGATCCATTGGTGGTGTTGTGAAGAATGGGGGTTGATCTTACCAACAAGATCCAAACCCCATTGAGAGAAAGGCAAAAGGTCTCATGCGACCTATAAGGAATGACTAGGTGTGTGATGAATATTAGCACGTTGCTAACATTTCATGTAATGTTTGATGTAATCACAATAGTCACGGTTTAGGTTTGGCCAATAATAGCCTAGGTGAAGGATGCATTTTGCAAAGGATAAACCACTAAAGCGACCTCCACAAATTCCATCATGGAATTCCTTAATGGTGTAGGGAATTTTAGAACTTATAAGGCATCGTAAGAGAATTTCATCGAAGCTGCACTTATAAATAAGACCACCCATGATGACATAACGTGAGACACTTTTAAGAAAGGTTCATTGTCCATTATGAGTGAGATCAGTGGGTAAAATGAAAAGGTAAAGATAGGCTACACATTGCTTATACCAAAGGTCACGTGGGTTAGGGGAAATGGTTCCTATGGAGTAGACCCCACGAGGTAAATAAGAGGGTGATTATAGTCTTTATATAGTGAGAAACATTTTAGAGTTAGTGGGTGAAGTAGGTGTAACACTCTGATTTTGTATGTTAACTTGGTGAATGTTTACATACTGTTATAGCTGCTGAAATGAAAGCAAACATGTTAAGATATGTTTTGATCTTAAGAGAATGTGTTGCTAATTTGGATTCTTGCATACTGTGATTTATTGCATGGGACAGCAAATATTGTACTTGTGTGTTTGCTGATGTGACGACAGATTGTCGTATACTTGCTTGCTCTTGTGCTGATTGACAGCATACCCTGAATCAATTCCATTGATTCAAGTATGCTGAGGTCCTCTTGTGTTTTCTATGTCAATTAACACTTGAACCGGACTGAGATTGTTATGAGCATGCAGTGCCTGTTTGCAGGTGTGAACAGCTAGCACGAAAATGCCAACGACAAGGATTCGATTCTTTAACCCTGTACTGTTGAACTTGGGACCTCGTGAGGCGAGAAATGCCTGGACACAGGTGACCTTGGTACGTGATCCGAAGGACGGGACGTCCTGCTTTGCGTTAACGTGAATGTTAGTAGGGAGGCTGGATGGAAGTTGTTAGTGTTAGTGGTTAGTAGGAGTTAAAACCTAAACTAATCCTAAATCCTAACATGCACCCTACACTACTACCCTAAGTGGATTTTTAAATTCAAAAAAAAAGGGGAAAATAAAACCTAAGGCTAAACTAAGGCCTAGGTTGAAAACCATATGCAACCTAAACTAATCCTAAACTAAGGGGTACGCAGACCCTTGGGAGGAAAGGGATAAGGATGGAAAGGGCATTCATTGGCATTTAATAAACTGTCCCGACGTGGACAGTGCCAGTTTTGGCGAGGCAGGTAAGGAATTAGAGGCATCTATTTAGAAATAGAGCCAAATTCAGTTTTGCATGGAAATTTGAAATTTAAAAGCTCGCCAACCCAAGTGGCGGTGGCGTGGAAAATAAGGAAAAAGGCAGAGCCTTAATTGCATTAATTGTTTCGGTCCTCGCGACCAACTCGCCTTGGAAACAACATGAGGGAGTTTGATTTTTTCATTGTTCGATTTGGTTTTGGCCAAAGTTTCTCTGCATTTGGTTTTTTGGTCTGCTTCAGTCGAACCAGCTCTTGGCATTTGACATTTTTCGTGGAGATTTGGAGGCTGTTGTTAAACCTGAAGAAGGAAGGAAGTGTTGGAGAGTTTGTGCTGTTGCTGTGGAAGGAAAAACGTGGCAAACGAAGTTTTCTTTGAGTTCTGGAAGAGAGATTACAGGCATGTTAAGCCCTTCTCTTTAAAAACCCTTGCTTTGATTAAGTGTTTCATTAAAACAACCCTGCTCTTGGGTTGGATTGTGTGATTGCTGTTGAATCGATTTGATTTGGATTTTATTGATTCTTGCTTTATTTCTTTGGAAATGATAAGAAAAATGGCTTCTGGTTGCTTGGTTTGATGTGTTGTTACTCGAATCAAGTTGGTAAAATGATATACTATATTGGTTGCTGATAGTGTGGTGGTTTGAAATAGATATATTTCTTTCACTGATTTGTGATGTTTGAAAGTAGAACAGGTCGTGTCGTCGTTCCTTATAGTGTAAATGTTTTCCATTTAATGTTATCGTTTCTTTACTGTGTGTTTGGAATTGCCTTGTAATTAAAGAGGAAATGGAAATACAGTCATGTATATTGCTGTGATTCGGGTTCCGTGGACTCTGCTGTCATTTTGGAAATAATATGAAATACTGTTATTGATCGCTGAGTTCAGCTGTCCTTATTTTTCTTGAACGAAATGCTTTCCTGTCGTGCCAGTTGTTTAACAGTATTGGGGAAATTGTCATATGTTCCACGGGCCTGTACAGGTTACTTGAGTTGTTTTTGACATTGAAACTATACGTTCTTTTGCTGATGGACTAAAATAAAAGAAGCATTAGTTGTTTGGAATTGTTTCTTATTGAAAGTTTCAAGGAAATAGATCCTTTTCCTTCTCCAGTTTTGGGATTTTAATGGAAATGGCATTCGGGGTTTCTTTGGGTAATTGAACTCGATTCTAATAAAGTAATAGCAGTATTTCATTTCTGTGCCTTTCCTTGGATTGGATATAGACGAACACGTATTGGGTATTCGTGAAGTAGGAAAAGTGAATTGTTTTTCCTTCTAAACTCATTAATGAATTGTGTCTCTCCTTACGGTGTGGATAGGATGGTTTCATTGTGTTTTCTTGATACTTTTCGGTCTTCTTATTCAGACTATAGACGCAAATATAAACTAGTTTTGTATTCTATGCAATGAATGATTATAATTCCTTCTTGTTGTAATGAAAGGTTAACCCCATTGCATCTAGCAGTCGTGGTTTGACCTTCTGATATTGTTTTTTACTGTCTTGTGAATGCGAACTTGACTGGAATATTCATTGTTGTAGCACGTTGGATTGAAGCTGTACTGGCTATGTGAGATGCTTATCAATGAGAACGTTTGTTTTGTTATCTTTATAAGTTGAGCTGTCATGCTAAGAAAAACATGATTTGAGTGTTTTTATTTCATTCTGAATACAATGATTGTTTCTTAATGAAATCATAGAGAATGAATTCTTCTCTTTTTGCTATTTGGGACTCTGAAAGTAACATTGGAGTTTACAGTGCATATGACTTGATCTTGCTGTAGGTAACAGCAATGCACAACTTGTTATTAAGAACTGTATGCGTTCAGAGGTATAAAAGTTCATATGAATATATGCTTGCGTGATTGCATAATTGTTGTTGGTTAACTATACAGTGAAAGAAGTATGGAATCTTCTAGTATAGCAAATACCTAGTATGCATATTGATATGGCTTGCTCAACAATGAATATGATGTCTTACTAACCTGTTTGGTATTCATATGAACCGGAATAAAATGAAATTATTCTTGCTGCCGGAAAGTGAATTCCGAGTGGATTTTGTAAGTTTCACTCTGAACTGTGATCTTGAATTGTCCTTCGTTTGGTTTCCACTGTTAGGAAAGTCATGTGGAAAGAAATAGAGATATGAATGAATGTTTTAGAAAAATAATCTTTTCTTCTTTCATTCAGTTGAAATTTGGAATTTGTGAATAATGAATTTTATAGTGCTTAGATGGGAGCAACTATATGCATTGCTGTTCGCTTTCTTGTCTGTACTTGATTGCTTGGATTCTAATATGACGCATGAACTGAAAAGAAAGTAATGGAATTGCATTTCAGTTAGTTTCATCCTTTGCATTCATTGTTATTGAAGGGCGTGGAAAGGATAACAGTGTGTTCTATCTGTTGTGAGTTACTTGTATTCTTAACTTTTCAAATATTGTGAATTGATACTTGTAATGATTATGTGGGAACGGGACAGCAGTCCCTTGGCTGATTGTGATGATAGTTTTGATAGTTCAGTTGTTATGTTGATATTTCTTCTGTGCCTATTTCGTGATTGATGTTTAACTGTCGTTTCATAAAAGAAGGGTTCTTTTATTTAAACAGTTAGTTGAAGCACCCTATTTTGAGGATAAGTGCTTAATATGCTCAGTTCATTGAACTGACCCGTGCAATTCATTTTGCAGATGGAATTGGATTATAATGAAGACTTGGCTATTTTCTGATGCTTTTGATTTGATAATGAATTGTAATTGTTGCTTTTATTCCTCTTCGAGGAATTGTGAAAAGAAGAAAATATATTCTTCTGTCCATGAGTTGTATAGATGTTTTGTATAAACTATGCCCAATCAGTTGGATTGGCAAATGTACAAATTATGACTTGAAATATTGAATACAATTACGAGTGTGATATTTTCGATAATTATATCAGTTTGATATTATTGTTAAATTTGAAATATGATGTTATTTCTTGATTTGGAATTGTTTCATTGTCCTTGGATGGATGTTGAATTGAAACTGATATCTGTTCTTACTTAAATGCAACTTTTAAGTTGAAAAGTGCAATTAGTTCATACTTGGGTAAAGATGAATTTTTAATTGACATTAGAAAGATTTAAGAAGAATATGATTCCATAATCAGAAGGTATTCAGGATTAGCTTAGGAGCTAAGGAATATCAATTCAACTTCGAAGTAATCGAACTTCGCTTTCGAACTCCATTTATGATCCCGTTTGATAAAATTCAGAATAAAGGATATAGGATAAATATATCCACAACTAATGGACCTTAACTATATAACGTTAAGGAGAACAAATGAATTCGTTTCTCGAAGTTTAGACCTTGTTTGAATGACGTCTAATAAGTTAATATTCTGAAATTAGTTGCAGTTGGAAAAATCTTGGCTAAGTTTAATAGGTTAAACTTATCACATCCGTCGGTACGGACTGCTTAATCCAATGATTAAGAAATAAACCAAGTAAGGAATTGTAGCCCTTCGATACGAAGGAGAAGATACATAGAAAACTAATGGATGGTTTAGTCCCTCTTAGTTATATACAACTGCAACGGAAATGAGGATCAAGGGATCAACACGAATGCTGAAAGTTGATTTTAATTATTAAGTCGTGGCTAAGTCACTTGAGCAGGATGTGTATTCTCGATGGGTGGATTCTGCAGGACATTGGCATACGCCAGCTACAGCAAGGTGTCGTCATGAAGACGGGGTCTTCATGACAACACAATGTTGCAGCTGACATATAGAAATGCCCTCCCAAATTAAAACATTTAGAATACATAGGCTGAATGTGTAGATCTTAGCAGGGGGATAGGGTATGATCTGGTATACGGAGTGACTACGGAATACTAAAGACAAATAGACACACGGAGTCGTGGGGTAACGACACCGTATGTCTGCGTATCTTTACTTACCAGGAGTGCCTTCCTATACCTGTTCATATTACTAGCTGGAATTGAAAGTTTAAAACTGACCTTAAACGATGAGGACTGGTAGGAGCCAGGAAAGACCATTCTAGATAACAGGTGAAGTGAAGTGAAGGACGTATTCCGTAGATGTGTATCACATCTAGGAATATGATCATGTAAAGCATGTGAAAATCTTTGGCCAAAGTATCGCAATTGCTGGTTGCGTTGTCCTTATCACTTAATTTAAGATGCAGGATGTCAGATGAATATCAGTAACAGATATTCAGATAGGCTTCTTAAATGGATCACGTCGATAACCGGGGAAGGTTATGAGAACAGGTATATATAATATACTATGCATAAACAAACATGAAGGATCGGTTGTTGCCGAGTCATGAAATGAAGGATCGTTAAAACTCCGAGCCATGAAAATGGAAGATCGGCAGTTCATCGAGTCATTTACAGCAGCATATAGAATCTGTTATAAGATTGAATGGCATTGAATGTGTGTTCCATATTGTAAATATGCGAACAGGGAACATTCATTTTAAAAAGGAATTGTGTGATCAAAACTGTGTTGTTTGGGTAGAGAAAAATTATTAAAACTTGAACGTGTGTTTGAATTTTATAATTCATAATAGTGAACGTTATCAAAAAAAAAATAAAAAAATTTCCCTTGTTCTGGTGTTCTGAAATGAGGATGTTACATCTTGGTATCAGAGCTGAAGGTTGCAGCTCTTGGACCTAATGAGTCCACGATATGAATAAAGTTTACATTTTCTTATTGAACAGAAAATGGTCAAGACAAGAGGGAATGCTGCGAATAACCCGTTGCAGGGTGGAGAAGCAGCAACTGCCAAAAAGCTGGATGAAATCCTTGCTGCCCTACTTGAAACGAGGGATCGTTTGATTGTACTGGAACAACAGTCAATGGGAAATGAAGAGGAGGGGAATGAAGCTGAAATAAATGATCAGCTGCCTCCTGTGGACAACATCAACGGAGGGAATCCGGGTGTTGATGATAATAATGTAATTGCTCCTAATCCCCCTGAAAATAAAAGGGCAAGATTAGTAGCTGAACTTACAAATGATATAAAGAGAATAAGTCCTCCAAAGTTTGATGGAACAACTCTTGGGGACGGAGCTGAGAACTGGCTCAGTGAAATGGAGAAATGCTTTGCAATAAGAAACTTCTCCGAAGAGACTAAACCGATATGGGGAGCATATCAGCTTTCTCATGAAGCATCATCCATGTGGGACAACCGTAAGGTTGAGCTGAATATTGTCGAATCAGACATAACTTGGAATCAATTTAAGGGTTATTTTAGGCAAAGATGGTTGCCTCAACTCTATTTTGATAGGAAAATGACTGAATTTCAGAACTGGTCGCAAGGAAGGCTGTCGGTAACGGAATACTATGAAGGGTTTACTAAACTCCTTAAGTATGTGCCGCAGTACCAAGTTGACGAGAAGTTCAGAATACAGAAATTCATAATGGGACTGAATCCCATCATTAGTGGCAAAGTGGATGTCCACGGCCCAACCACCATGGATGGAGTTGTCGAAAAGGCAATCAGACAGGAACAGAAATTGAGAGCAATATCTGCTCACAGGGAAGAGATAAGGAAGAAGATTCCCAATCCTTCTTCGTCTCTTACACCAAAAAGGGGACCTTGGAAAAGGTTTGGTGTGAAAAATAAAATTGTTGTAGATAAAAACAAGAAACCTGTGATGAACAGACCTGTAAATAGCGTGCGGAACAACTTCCCAAAAGTTAATGGCATTGGACAGAAGTCCTATGGAAGCCAGAAGGATAACTTTAAGGCTGGAAATAAATTTGAGCCTAGAAAAGGGCCAGCTGGAGGATGCTTCAACTGTGGAAAGGACCACTATGCGAATCACTGTCCTCTGAAGAAGGACGATCGCGGACAGCAGCATAGGATACATGCTGCAGTGGCTAACAGACAAGCTGAAAAGCAAGTGATGCCCATAGAAGTTACGGGTAAGTTATTCGATAAACCTGTAGTTGTAATTTTTTATACAGGAGCTACAGAATGTTTTATTTCTACTAAACTTGCCTTGAAATTAAAAAGAAAGGCTGTAAGAATGGATAAAACATGGACAGTGCATTATGGGAATAATGCTGTCCATACAGTCAAAATGTGCCTTTTTGGGGCAATTCTTGATCTGCCTGGTTTCTCCACCGAAGTTGATTTGTATGTCACTCCTCTAGGATCATATGATATCATTATTGGAGTTAACTGGTTGGCTGAACATAAGGCAAAGGTCGACTGTTATGAAAAACAAATATGTTTCCTTGATGACCTGCAGAAAGCAACAGTCATTCAAGGTGTAAAACGGGAAGTTGCAGTCAGGAAACTGACGGCTATGCAACTAAAGAGGGCTAAAAACAGAGGCTGCATCTTGTATGCGGTAAAAATGATAGAAAATGAAGAGGAAGATAATGATTTCATGGAAAGATATCCATTGTTGAGGGATTTTCGTGATGTATTTCTGGAGGAATTGCCGGGTCTTCCACCCAAACGTGAGTTTGAATTCGCTATAGAGATCAAACCAGGAACGGAACCCATATCTAAGGCACCTTATAGAATGACTACCATTGAGTTGGTAGAACTGAAGGCTCAGTTACAAGAACTTCTGACTAAGGGGCTGATTAGACCGAGCATCTCACCTTGGGGAGCACCGGTAATCTTTGTAAAGAAAAAGGATGGCACCTTGAGGCTGTGCATTGATTACAGAATGCTGAATAAAGCAACCATTAAAAATTGATACCCACTTCTGAGAATCGATGATCTGTTTGATCAGATGCGAGGAGCATCAGTCTATTCAAAAATAGACCTACGGTCAGGGTACCATCAGCTGAGAATAAAAGAGGAAGATATTCATAAAACAACTTTTAGAATAAGGTATGGGCATTATGAGTTCACGGTGTTGCCTTTTGGGCTGACTAATGCACCTGCCGCCTTCATGAATCTAATGAATAACATTTTTCAAGAATACTTAGACAAGTTTGTGCTTGTATTCTTAGACGACATTCTTATATACTTTAAAAATGTCAAAGAGCACCAAGAACATCTCAGGATAGTGCTGGAAATCTTAAGAAAGAGGAAGTTGTATGGAAAACTGTCCAAATGTTCCTTTTATGATGCAGAGGTGCATTATTTGGGACACGTTATAAGCAAAGACGGGATAGCTGTTGACCCTTCAAAGATCACAGCTATAACTGAGTGGCCTGCGCCTATGAACGTACATGAAGTGAGGAGCTTCATGGGCTTGGCTGGATATTATCGAAAGTTCATCAAGGACTTTTCAAAAATTGCTGCCCCAATCACTTCGTTGCAAAAGAAAGAAAAGAAATTTGTCTGGACAGACAAATGTGAATCTGCCTTTAAAAATTTAAAGGAACAGTTAACTACTGCACCTATTTTGACTGTACCTGATCCAAATGAATATTTTATGGTTGTAACGGACGCCTCAGGAGAAGGCCTTGGAGGTATTCTGTTACAGAATAACCATGTTATCACTTATGAAAGCAGAAAGCTTAAGTTACATGAACAGAACTATGCTCCACACGATCTTGAGCTCACTGCCATTGTTCATGCGCTTCAAATATGGAGGCACTACCTTCTTGGAAAGCCCTTTGAATTAAAAACAGACCATTTGGGGCTGAAGTATATTTTTACTCAGCCAAATTTGAATGCAAGGCAGCGAAGATGGTTAGAATTTCTGTCTCAGTATGATTTTGAAATAAGCTACATTAAGGGCAAGGAAAATAGAGTAGCAGATGCTCTGAGTCGAAGGAAGCATATCTCTACTCTTATAATGTTAAGAACTCAGTTTAAGGATGAGGTAAAAGATGCCTTGGAATCAGATCCTTATTTCCAGCAAGTCAAATCAGCACTTGTTGCAGACCCGCGGGACATTAGGTATAAAGGATTCCGTTTTGATAACGAAGGAGTTTTGAGGTTCGAAAACAGGGTATGTGTACCTGTGGCAAATGACTTAAGAGGGAAATTGTTAACTGAATTCCATAATTCACCTTTTTCTTGACACCCTGGCATTACAAAAATGCTCGCTGATCTTAAGCAGCAATATTTTTGGAAGGGAATGAAAAAGGATACATGGTAGAGTTTGTAACACACTGCTTGGAATGTCAGCGTGTTAAAGCGGAACATATGTACCCTACTGGATTATTGTATCCCCACAGCATTCCGTAGTATAAAAGGCAAGTGAAAATGATGGATTTCGTTCAAGGATTGCCTATGTCAAGAAATAAACATGACATTATCCTGGTTGTAGTCGACAAATTGACCAAAGTGGCACACTTCATTGCTGGTAATTTGAAGGACGATGCACCAGTGCTGGCAAGAAGATTTGTACATGAAATATTCATATTGCATGGAATACCGGAATTAATCATATCAGACAGAGATCCGAGGATGACATCAAGGTTTTGGCAAACGCTTAATGCAGCCTTGGGAACTAAATTAAACTTCAGTTCTGCATATCATCCAGAAACGGATGGACAGATTGAGAGAGTTAATCAAGTTTTAGAGGACATGCTAAGGATGTATTGCATGGACCAGCAGTATAAATGGGAGGAATACCTTCCGCTGGTAGAATTTGCTTACAATAACACCTACCATGCCTCTTTAAAAATGGCACCCTTTGAAGCATTGTATGGAAGAAAATGCAGAACCCCTGTCAACTGGGACAGCGTTGAGGACAAAGAGGTAATTGGGCCAAAAATCCTTATGGAAATGGAACAGCAAATCAAAATGATTCAGGAACATCTAAAGGAGGCTGCCAATAGGCAGAAGAGCTATGCAGACTTGAAGCGGGTTGATAGGCATTATAAACTTGGAGAGAAGGTCTTTCTTTGGGTGAAGCCGAAAAAGAGCTCCATAACTTTTGGCAAGGCTGCCAAGTTGTCACCACGTTACGTGGGACCTTTTGAAATTATTGAAATAATCAACCCTGTAGCTTATCGTCTAGCATTACCTCCTGCTTTGTCTCAAATGCATGATGTTTTTCATAATTCTTTGCTTAAGAAATACGTGACAGATTTATCCCATGTGCTAAATTGGAATTCCTTGTAGGTCCAAGACCCAGGAATAATCGTGGTTAAGCCCATTTGAGTACTGGGAACTCGCCAGTTGTACTTGAGAAATTGTGAAGTGAACCAATGTAAGGTCCAGTGGGACCAGTTCAGCGAAGAAAGTGCAACTTGGGAGAATCTCGAAGAAATGAGATCTACTTTTCCACACCTGTTCAATTGAATTTGAAATTTAGAGAACAGATAATTTTACCAAATTTAGACAATTATTACTCTATTGTACAGTTGTCTTAAAATGTTGTTTTTAAGAGAGAATCTGTTTTTGGTATAAACTTATGAACGAAAGGACAATAACTGAACTTTGTCCTAGGAACTCCTTGATTTGTTAGTCTGATCATCGGGATGATGATTCTTTAAGGAGGGAAGAATGTAACACTCTGATTTTGTATGTTAACTTGGTGAATGTTTACATACTGTTATAGCTGCTGAAATGAAAGCAAACATGTTAAGATATGTTTTGATCTTAAGAGAATGTGTTGCTAATTTGGATTCTTGCATACTGTGATTTATTGCATGGGACAGCAAATATTGTACTTGTGTGTTTGCTGATGTGACGACAGATTGTCGTATACTTGCTTGCTCTTGTGCTGATTGACATCATACCCTGAATCAATTCCATTGATTCAAGTATGCTGAGGTCCTCTTGTGTTTTCTATGTCAATTAGCACTTGAACCGGACTGAGATTTTTATGAGCGTGTAGTGCCTGTTTGTAGGTGTGAACAGCTAGCATGAAAATGCCAATGACAGGGATTCGATTCTTTAACCCTGTACTGTTGAACTTGGGACCTCGTGAGGCGAGAAACGCCTAGACACGAGTGACCTTGGTACGTGATCCGAAGGACGGGACATCCTGCTCTGCGTTAATGTGAATGTTAGTAGGGAGGCTGGATGGAAGTTGTTAGTGTTAGTGGTTAGTAGGAGTTAAAACCTAAACTAATCCTAAATCCTAACATGCACCCTACACTACTACCCTAAGTGGATTTTTAAATTCAAAAAAAAAAAGGGGAAAATAAAACCTAAGGCTAAACTAAGGCCTAGGTTGAAAACCATATGCAACCTAAACTAATCCTAAACTAAGGGGTACGCAGACCCTTGGGAGGAAAGGGATAAGGATGGAAAGGGCATTCATTGGCATTTAATAAACTGTCCCTACGTGGACAGCGCCAGTTTTGGTGGGGCAGGTAAGGAATTAGAGGAATCTATTTAGAAATAGAGCCAAATTCAGTTTTGCATGGAAATTTGAAATTTAAAAGCTCGCCAACCCAAGTGGCGGTGGCGTGGAAAATAAGGAAAAGGGTAGAGCCTTAATTGCATTAATTGTTTCGGTCCTCGTGACCATCTTGCCTTGGAAACAGCATGAGGGAACTTGACTTTTTCATTGTTCGATTTGGTTTTGGCTGAAGTTTCTCTGCATTTGTTTTTTTGGTCTGGTTCAGTCGAACCAGCTCTTGGAATTTGACATTTTTCGTGGAGATTTGGAGGCTGTTGTTAAGCCTGAAGAAGGAAGGAAGTGTTGGAGAGTTTGTGCTGTTGCTGTGGAAGGAAAAACGTGGCAAACGAAGTTTTCTTCGAGTTCTGGAAGAGAGATTACAGGCATGTTAAGCCCTTCTCTTTAAAAACCCTTGCTTTGATTAAGTGTTTCATTAAAACAACCCTGCTCTTGGGTTGGATTGTGTGATTGCTGTTGAATCGATTTGATTTGGATTTTGTTGATTCTTGCTTTCTTTCTTTGGAAATGATAAGAAAAATGGCTTCTGGTTGCTTGGTTTGATGTGTTGTTACTCGAATCAAGTTGGGAAAATGATATACTGTATTGGTTGCTGACAGTGTGGTGGTTTGAAATAGATATATTTCTTTCACTGATTCGTGATGTTTGAAAGTAGAACAGGCCGTGTTGTCGTTCCTTATAGTGTAAATGTTTTCCATTTAATGTAATCGTTTCTTTACTGTGTGTTTGGAATTGCCTTGTAAGTAAAGAGGAAATGGAAATACAGTCATGTATATTGCTGTGATTCGGGTTCCGTGGACTCTGCTGTCATTTTGGAAATAATATGAAATACTGTTATTGATCATTGAGTTCAGCTGTCCTTATTTTTCTTGAACGAAATGCTTTCCTGTCGTGTCGGTTGTTTAACAGTATTGGGGAAATTGTCATATGTTCCACGGGCTTGTACAGGTTACTTGAGTTGTTTTTGACATTGAAACTATACGTTCTTTTGCTGATGGACTAAAATAAAAGAAGCATTAGTTGTTTGGAATTGTTTCTTATTGAAAGTTTCAAGGAAATAGATCCTTTTCCTTCTCTAGTTTTGGGATTTTAATGGAAATGGAATTCGGGGTTTCTTTGGGTAATCGAACTCGATTCTAATAAAGTAATAGCAATATTTCATTTCTATGCCTTTCCTTGGATTGGATATAGACGAACACGTATTGGGTATTCGTGAAGTAGGAAAAGTGAATTGTTTTTCCTTCTGAACTCATTAATGAATTGTGTCTCTCCTTACGGTGTGGATAGGATGGTTTCATTGTGTTTTCTTGATACTGTTCGGTCTTCTTATTCAGACTGTAGATGCAAATATAAACTGGTTTTGTATTCTGTGCAATGAATGATTATAATTCCTTCTTGCTGTAATGAAAGGTTGACCCCATTGCGTCTAGCAGTCGTGGTTTGACCTTCTGATATTGTTTTTTTACTGTCTTGTGAATGCGAACTTGAATGGAATATTCATTGTTGTAGCACATTGGATTGAAGTTGTACTGGCTATGTGAGATGCTTATCAATGAGAACGTTTGTTCTGTTATCTTTATAAGTTGAGCTGTCATGCTAAGAAAACATGATCTGAGTGTTTTTATTTCATTCTGAATACAATGATTGTTTCTTAATGAAATCATAGAGAATGAATTCTTCTCTTTTTGCTATTTGGGACTCTGAAAGTAACATTGGAGTTTACAGTGCATATGACTTGATCTTGCTGTAGGTAACAGCAATGTACAACTTGTTATTAAGAACTGTATGCATTCAGAGGTATAAAAGATCATATGAATATATGCTTGCGTGATTGCATAATTGTTGTTGGTTAACTATACAGTGAAAGAAGTATGGAATCTTCTAGTATAGCAAATACCTAGTATGCATATTGATATGGCTTGCTCAACGATGAATATGATGTCTTACTAACCTGTTTGGTATTCATATGAACCGGAATAAAATGAAATTATTCTTGCTGCCGGAAAGTGAATTCCGAGTGGATTTTGTAAGTTTCACTCTGAACTGTGATCTTGAATTGTCCTTCGTTTGGTTTCCACTGTTAGGACAGTCATGTGGAAAGAAATAGAGATATGAATGAATGTTTTAGAAAAATAATCTTTTCTTCTTTCATTCAGTTGAAATTTGGAATTCGTGAATAATGAATTTTATAGTGCTTAGATAGGAGCAACTATATGCATTGTTGTTTGCTTTCTTTTCTGTACTTGATTGCTTAGATTCTAATATGACGCATGAACTGAAAAGAAAGTAATGGAATTACATTTCAGTTAGTTTCGTCCTTTACATTCATTGTTAGTGAAGGGCGTGGAAAGGATAACAGTGTGTTCTATCTGTTGTGAGTTACTTGTATTCTTAACTTTTCAAATATTGTGAATTGATACTTGTAACGATTATGTGGGAACGGGACAACAGTCCCTTGGCTGATTGTGATGATAGTTTTGATAGTTCAGTTGTTATGTTGATCTTTCTTCTGTGCCTATTTCGTGATTGATGTTTAACTGTCGTTTCATAAAAGCAGGGTTCTTTTATTGAAACAGTTAGTTGAAGCACCCTATTTTAAGGATAAGTGCTTAATATGCTCAGTTCATTGAACTGACCCGTGCAATTCATTTTGCAGATGGAATTGGATTAGAATGAAGACTTGGCTGTTTTCTGATGCTTTTGATTTGATAATGAATTGTAATTGTTGCTTTTATTCCTCTTCGAGGAATTGTGAAAAGAAGAAAATATATTCTTCTGTCCATGAGTTGTATGGATGTTTTGTATAAACTATGCCCAATCAGTTGGATTGGCAAATGTACAAATTATGACTTGAAATATTGAATACAATTACGAGTGTGATATTTTCGATAATTATATCAGTTTGATATTATTGTTAAATTGGAAATATGATGTTATTTCTTGATTTGGAATTGTTTCATTATCCTTGGATGGATGCTGAATTGAAACTGATATCTGTTCTTACTTAAATGCAACTTTTAAGTTGAAAAGTGCAATTAGTTCATACTTGGGTAAAGATGAATTTTTAATTGACATTAGAAAGGATTAAGAAGAATATGATTCCATAATCAGAAGGTATTCAGGACTAGCTTAGGAGCTAAGGAATATCAATTCAACTTCGGAGTAATCGAACTGCGCTTTCGAACTCCATTTATGATCCCGTTTGATAAAATTCAGAATAAAGGATATAGGATAAATATATCCACAACTAATGGACCTTAACTATATAACGTTAAGGAGAAAAAATGAATTCATTTCTTGAAGTTTAGACCTCGTTTGAATGACGTCTAATAAGTTAATATTCTGAAATTAGTTGCAGTTGGAAAAATCTTGGCTAAGTTTAATAGGTTAAACTTATCACGTCCGTCGGTACGGACTGCTTAATCCAATGATTAAGAAATAAACCAAGTAAGGAATTGTAGCCCTTCGATATGAAGGAGAAGATACATAGCAAACTAATGGAAGGTTTAGTCCCTCTTAGTTATATACAACTGCAATGGAAATGAGGATCAAGGGATCAACACGAATGCTAAAAGTTGATTTTAATTATTAACTCATGGCAAAGTCACTTGAGAAGGATGTGTATTCTCGATGGGTGGATTCTGCAGGACATTGGCATACGCCAACTACAGCAAGGTGTCCTCATGAAGACAGGGTCTTCATGACGACACAATGTTGCAGCTGACATATAGCAATGCCCTCCCGAATTAAAACATTTAGAATACATAGGCTGAATGTGTAGATCTTAGCAGGGGGATAGGGTATGATCTGGTATACGGAGTGACTCCGGAATACTAAAGACAAATAGACACACGGAGTCGTGGGGTAACGACATCGTATGTCTGCGTATCTTTAGTTACCAGGAGTGCCTTCCTATACCCATTCATATTACTAGCTGGAATTGAAAGTTTAAAACTGACCTTAAACGATGAGGACTGGTAGGAGCCAGGAAAGACCATTCTAGATAACAGGTGAAGTGAAGTGAAGGACGTATTCCGTAGATGTGTATCACATCCAGGAATATGATCATGAAAAGCATGTGAAAATCTTTGGCCAAAGTATCGCAATTGCTGGTTGTGTTTTCCTTATGACTTAATTTAAGATGCAGGATGTTAGATGAATATCAGTAACAGATATTCAGATAGGCTTCTTAAATGGATCACTTCGATAACCGGGGAAGGTTATGAGAATAGGTATATATAATATACTATGTATAAACAAACATGAAGGATCGGTTGTTGCCGAGTCATGAACATGAAGGATCAGTTGTTGCCGAGTCATGAAATGAAGGATCGTTGAAACTCCAAGCCATGAAAATGGAAGATCGGTTGTTGCATCGAGTCATTTACAGCAACATATAGAATCTGTTATAAGATTGAATGGCATTGAATGTGTGTTCCATATTGTAAATATGCGAATAGGGAACATTCATTTTAAAAAGGAATTGTGTGATCCAAACTGTGTTGTTTGGGCAGAGAACAATTATTAAAACTTGAACGTGTGTTTGAATTTTATAATTCATAACAATGAACATTATCAAAAAAATAAAAATAAAAAAATTCCCTTGTTCTGGTGTTCTGAAATGAGGATGTTACAGTAGGTATCTGAGAAGCCAAACACGCCATGGTGTCCACAAATTTATTGGTAGAATGTGAAGTGGATTAAAGTGTATAATAGTCAAAGGTGGCCAAAAGTATGTCTATGTGCTGCTTATATTTTTGAATAATCTTATTACGACACTAGTATATACCATTAACTTGCTTTATGACCAACTGAGAATCACCAAAGATATTGATTGCCTTAACATCTAAAGCATATGTAGCCTAGAGATCCAGTACGAGTTCTTTGTATTCCATAATGTTGTTTGTACAATAAAAATCAAGTTTGAAAGACAAATGCATAGGTTTACTCTCAAGGGGTATGAGGATAACACCAGCTCCACCCCCATGCTGACACTTGGAGCCATTGAAGAAGAGTGTCATTTGGTAGGTAGGTTCATCTAGGGAAAGAGTAGTTATAGACTCATTTGAGAAGTCAAAGTTAGATGGTTGATCCCTAGAAATAGGTGCATCACCTAGTTGGTCAGTGATAGCCTAGCCCTTAATGGAATTTTGATGATTGAACCTAAGATCAAGATCGGGAAGAAAAATAAGCCAACATGTGGCACATTGATGTTGATAGGGTTTGACATACATATAGTGTAATGGGTTAGTATTAGTCATGATGAAGATTTTGTGATTAAGTAGGTAATGGAAGAGTTTTATGGTGACAAAAACTAAGGCTAAGCAAAGTTTTCGATGTGGGTATATCTATTTTTGTAGTCCAGAAGGGTACGACTTATGTGATAAACCACTTACTCTTTGTGCTTTTCATCGCAATGAGAAAGCATGGCTCCTAGAGAATGGTCAGTGGTAGAAATATATAGAATAAAGGGCTGATCATCCTTAGGAGGAATGAGCACTAGTGGTTAAAGGAGGTATTTCTTTAACGCTTCAAAGGCTTTATGACATTCATCATCCCATTTGAATGAAACGTCTTTCTGGAGAAGATGATGAAATGGTTGACAATGGTCTGAAAGCTGTGAGATAAAATGATGAATGGATTTCAAATTTCTTTATAGGCTTTGAATTTGATGGATATTAGTGGGTGGAGGCATTTCCAGAATGGCCTTGACTTTAGTAGGACTGACTTCTATGCCCCGTAAAGAAATGATGAAACTGAGGAGTTTTTACAAAAGTATCGCAAAGACACACTTCTTTGGTTAAATATGCACACAATACTTGATAAGTTGGTCAAAGACAACTTTAACGATTGAAAATTTTTTGGTTCAATGTTTAGATTTAGTAGGAAGATCATCTATGCAATCTTCCAGTATATGATGCATGATGTCATTGAAGATGTAAGTCATGGCTCGCTAATATGTAGCACCAGTGTTTTTGAGGCCAAAAGGAATGACTATATAACAGAAGGACCATGTTGGCTACTCAAATGTGCACCCACATCTTAGATCTCTAAAAAGGGACGAGGTGTATGAGACCACAATGGAATCGTCCCCAACTTGTGGGACCTTGTGCACTTGGAATGGATCTCCAGAGAATTCTAGTTTCTCTACCTACCTCTAACACTACTACTACTCCTAATGTTGAAATAAAATCCTAGACTAAACATGCCAAGGAACCAGGGATAAAAAGATACGTAGAAAGGGGAAATCCTAAGCTAAATAAGGAAATAGCCCTAGAAGGAAAGGGTCAATCTCTCTCCACGAGCAGTGAAGGAGACAGAGAGGGTGTGTGAGAAGAGGGCAAATGATACACACCATAGATCCACACATAGGCTCTGCGTTCCAGTGCGTGCAACACATGAACGTGGGGAATGTAAGCATAGGAGTATGCACAACATGCTAGAGAACACAAAAAAAGAGGAAAGATGTAATAAAAAGAAGAGAGGGAAGATGAGACTTCCATAAAAAATTATTTTATTGCTTAAGGGATGCAAAATCACTTACATTCATGATAGGAGGTGAGAATACATTGTAGAGACCATGCCAAGGTCTAAGACCCATGGGAAGTTGGCCACCATTTTGGCATGGTGCCGTTACAACAAGGAGGGATATTCTTTACAAATAAGAATTATGCTATTTATAGAAGAAGAAGGAGAGAAGAGAAGGAGAAAGGGAAGGAAACTTAGATTCAAATCTTCAACCACCAATGTCAGTGCCTCTAGCAAATCTTCCCCAAACCTATCATGTCTACATTGATTACTTGTTCGACACCTTGAAGGAGGAACGACGGATTAGATCAATTCCGATTTGGTTGTTGGGGGAAAATATATCCTGTATTAATGGTATGAAGATGTTTCTTCCCTTTTTCCCCACCTAACCTCTCCAAAATTAAAGTTTAAGATCTCCGTGGTATAGATGAGGCCGAGATATTTCCAATGGTGTTATATTTGTCATATTTCAAGCACTAACCCAAAAGATATGCTCATTTGAAATTTGAATTGGGTTCATATAAAAAAGGCAGGAACCAACAATCAAAACGGGTCCCCTTTTGAAACCAAACACATGGAGGGTTGGTGTATGTCTAAGGGTAGCCTTTATATTTCTCTTTTGAAGTTGCACCAGGCTGACATGTGGATTCTTCTGTGGCTCGCTCAGTTTCTTCATTTTTTGGCCATGTCTTTTTCTTGGTAGGGTCATATATCTGACCAAGGACATGTGGTAGCCTAACTCTTTTTTAGAAACCCTCCCCAAATTTTTCTCTTGAATTAGCGTCATGCTGACACTTGGCACCCTCCACTGGCATGTCTTAATGCTTTGAATATTCAACCTAACCCTATCCTTTTATGAAACTGGACATGTGGAGGCTCTACACTCATTTAGAATCCCACTCAAGATTTTTTCTTTGAAGGAGCGTTGGGTTGACACGTGGAAGGAAGTTGAACATGCGGAATATGGGTGTAAGGGAGAAGTGGAAGAAAGAGGCAAAGAGGGGTGCACATTATGCACATGAGGAGATGAGGAGAAAATGTAAAAAAGGGAAATAGAGGGGAGGTGCAGAGGAGCATGCATGAGATGAAGGCATACTTGCAGAAGACAAGTATGAAAACAATATGTGGGAATTTAATTAAAGGAAGGCACATGAAGGGATAAAGTAAATAGGAAGGGTGAAAGAACTGAGTCTAGGTAAGCGTGCAAGAGGAATTCTAGGGACAAATAATTGGAAGGTAAGTCTACAGAGGTGCGTGCAAGGAGTGCATGATGAGATAGGAGATAAAATGAGTGCACAAAAGGAAGGAGTGTGAGGGAAAATGGAAGGAGATAGAAAAAGACAAAAAGGAGTAGGAAGGAGCACAAGGGTGCACAAAGGGAATGTAACTATACTAAGGTGTTTTACATGAAAAATATTGAGTGAACGTAACCTAAAATGTGAAACACTAGAGTCAAGATGAAAATATAAGCTATCCAAATAACTAGGACAGTTATCTGGGTAACAGTTTTGGTGACTTTTGGGGGCCATCTGCTTGCTAGATGAAGAGACAAGTAGCCTTACAAGTCCATTGGGCATGGAGTGAGGTGCTAATCTTGAAGATCTGGTTTGCAACTTGAAGAACACCCTAGAGTCAATTGAAGCTCTCTCTAAACTTTGAACTAATTTTTTTCTCTCATATGAAGATATTCTAAATTAAATTGATGAGAGTGGAAGCTATGCATTGACCGTTGGAACTTCCTTTGCCAAAATTGAACTGTCCTCCTGAGAAGTAATACAAGGGGCATGTAAGCACAAAAGGAAAGGAAAGAGGTGCTAGATGGAGCGTGCTGAAACAGAAGCATAACATTATGTACAAAATTTGAAAATCATTACTGGAACATGCAGAGTGTGCGCAAGCACTTGTGTTACTAAAAGAAAACCTAAACTAACCTAAACTAACTTGAGGCAAGGGGAACTCAAGTAAAACCTAAAATAGGTAGGGATAAGTAGCTTCTCTTTCTTACAAATTATGATCATGTAATTGATTTGGCATTGAACATGGTCAGGAATAAGAGTGAAAACTCACCTTGTAGATGGTTTTTCACCCTCAAACTATCAACAAACATAATATATACCTCCTGGAGTTGTTTTTCACTTAGATCTGGGAGGTGATGCTACTGACCTTTAGCATGCTAAAGCTCTACCTCATGCTCTAAGATGAGCATGACCAATGGTAACTCTTTCTGTGGCTCTAGGCTAGCCAGATAACTAATTGGGCACAGTCTGATCCTTATGGTTTTCCCATTGTTCTAAAATTTAACTCCAAAAATGGAGTCCTTTTGTGGACCTTCCTAGATGGATGGTGTGAGAGGGATGATAACATCTTCTTGCCCTTTTCCTTCCTTCTGTTATGAAGAAGGAAGACTATGATCTTCCAACCTTGATTCTAGAGGGCTATCATAAAGTGCAAGTTGTTTTCATTGAACGCTCTCCTTCATGGCAGCAGGCTCTTGTTCTTGGAAGATGGATAATGGAGGATAAAATGATGTGATATCCATAGGATCCTATCCATCAAAGAAATATTCCAAGTCAGATAGATAATTTATCTCGTTGTTGTCCCATTGTATGTTGTCTACCTCCTCCATGGTGTCCTCCTAATCTACAAATTGATCACCATGGATCCCTTCATCCTCAAACATGAAGTTTGAAAGCTAAAAATCTTCTTCAACATCATAGATTGAAGGGGATGAAGTGGGAGGAAGAACTAAAGGTTATTTCATGGACTGATCGATACTTAGGGCCTCTGAAACTATATGGTCCTCCTCCTTTGCTGCAAACTCAGCCTCAACCACCACTAGTTCTTCAACTCTGAACTCCTCTAGGAATGCACCCTCTGGAGTAAGTTGGTTCTTCTTTGGAATAGACATCTATATGATTTCCTCTTTCCATTCGGAGTTGCATGACTCACACCATTCTTAAATTTTCCTACAGTCGTTGAACATAATGACTTTTTTTGGTAGAGGCGCAATGGTTGGGGGTTCATTTATGGTACAACTACATAGAGGGGACTCAGAAGAAAATGGGAGGATGGATGTAGAAGGAATGGAAGGTGCATGCACAAAAGGAGTAGAGGCACATGCAGGAAGGGGAATGGAAGAGAAATCAAGGTGAGATGAAATTGAGGGAGAACAAATGGAATTATTAATGGGGGAAGAGTGCAAGAAGCTCGGAACATGCACAACGGGCTGAGATGATGTAAGTTGGTGCAGAGGAGTGGGAGGACTATAGGATGGTAGTGCAAGATTTCCCCATTGATAGGGTTTCCGTGTGCTAGATTCTTGAGCCTTGATTTCTTCCACCCAGTCTGTAATATGGGGTAACATCTTAATGATGAAGTACAACTTCTGCTAGGCACTAAACCAACCTAGTACAAGACCGACCCATGGACAAGGGACCTTGTAGCTAACTTTAGCTACCTTTATAGAGCCCATGACTTTGAGATGCATCATGTCCATCTCTATCTCTTACACTTTCCTCTCAAAATCAGCTTTAGCTAAAGATTCACCACCATCATCTGCATAAAAATTTTCATCATAAACATTTGGGTTAGAAAAAGGTGGGTTGTATGCATTTTCAGGATAATGGGACTTATAAAACTAATTTGGAGGAGGATTTTGAAACTATGGGGATGGAGAGAAATAGTTCTGTTGTTGCAAATGATAATCCCATTAAGGGAAAGAAGTCATGATTGTACAGCTTCAAAAGAGGAATGTAGAATGGTGAAAAAGGAGAAATTAATGGAGGAATGAGGGGAGGCTGGTCTAAACATGAGTTAATTGGTGCATTGAATCAATGGAGTCACCAGATGTGTCAAAAAATGCTTCCAAAGGCTGGATCTCAACAATAACACATCAAACTTGCTGGGATAAATATGTAAAGATCTTCACTCTGGTCCCTCCCGGCATGCTAAAAACTATTGGTATCTTAGACGTGCACCCACATCTTGGATCTCTGAAAAAATATGAGGTGTCTGAGACCACAATGGAACCGTCCCCAAGTTGTGGGACCTTGTCCACTTGGGATGGATCTCTGAAGAAGGTTGGTTCCTCTACCTACCTCTAACACTACTCTTACTCCTAATGCTAAAAGAAAATCCTAGATTAAAAATGCTAAGGGACCAAGGATAGAAGGATTTACAGAAATGGAAAATCAAAAGCTAATGAAGGTGATAACGCCACAAGGAAAGGGTCGATCTCTCTCCATGAGCGATGAAGGAGATAGAGAGGTCGTATGAGAAGAGGGAGAATGATGTGTTATATAGATCAACACACGAGCTCTTCCTTATAGCGTGCGTAACACATGAACATGGGGAATGAAAGCACAAAAGTATGCACAACATGCCAAAGAACACAAATAGAGAGGTGAGATGCAATGAAAATGAGATAGGGAAGATGAGAGTTCTATAAAACACTATTTTATTTCTTAAGGGATGTATAGTCATTTACATTCACGATAGGAGGTGAGAATAAATTGCAGAGACCATGTCAAGGTTTGAGACCCATGGGAAGTTGGCCACCATTTTGGCATGGTGCCATTACAACAAGGAGGGATATTTTTTCAAAGTAGAAATCTGATATTTATAGAAGAAGAAGGAAAGAAGAGAAGGAAAAAGGAAGGAAAATTTGGATTCAAATCTTCAACCACCAACGTCAATGCCTCTTGTAAATCTACCCCAAATGTGTCATGTCTTCATTGATTACTTGTTTGGTACCTCGAAGGAGGAGGAACGATGGATCAGATCAAATCCGATCTAGTTGTTGGTGGCAAAAAGATCCTATATTAATGGCATGAAGAAGTTTCTTCATTTTTCCCCCACCTAACCTCTCCAAAATTAAATTTTCAGATCTCCATGGTATAGATGAGGCCAATATCTTTCCAATGGTATCAAATTTGTCATATTTCGAGCACTGATCTAAAATATATGCTCATTTGAAATTTGAATCTGGTCCATACAAAAAAGGAAGGAACCAACAATCAAAATGGGACCCCTTTTTAAACTGGACACGTGGAGGGCTGGTGCATATATGAGGGAAGCCTTTGTATTGTGCTTTTGAACTTGTGTTGGGATGACACATGGCTTCTTCTGTGGCTCACTCAGTTTCTTCATGTTTTGGCCAATTTTGCTCAGCAGGGTCATATATCTGACCAGGGACACGTGACAACCTAGCACTTGTTTGGAAACCCTCCCCCAATTTCACTCTTGAATTAGTGCCATGCTAACACTTGGCACCCTCCACTAGCCTATATCAAAGGTTTGACTATTCAACCTGACCCTATCCTTTTATGAAACTAAATGAATGGAGGCTTCGCATTCATTTAGAAGCCTACTAAGGATTTTTTCTTTGAAGGAGTTTCAGGTTGGCACGTGGAAGGAAGGTGAATGCGCCGAATGGGGGTGCAACAGAGAAGTGGAAGAAAGAGGCGAAGAGGGGCACATTCTATACATGCGGGGTGACGAGGAGAAAGCACGTGAAAGGGAAATAGAAGGGAGGTGCAGAGGATTGCATGCGAGAGGAAGGAATATTTACAGAAGGAAAGTATGAAAACAAGACGCGTGCATTCAAGTAAAAAAAGGCATGCGGAGGGAGAAAGAAAAGAGGATGTGTGAAAGAATTTAGTCTGGGTAAGCATGCAAGAGAAATGGTAGTGATAGCTGATTGGAAGGTAAGTCTATAGAGGTGCACATAAGGAGTGCATGACAGGATAGGAGAGAAAGCAGGAGTGTAAGAGGAAGGTGTGTGAGGAAAATGGAAGGAGATAAAAGAATGAAAAAGGAGAAGGAAGGAACATAATGGAATGTAGAGGGACTGTAACTTTTCCAAGGTGTTTTAAAAGAAAAAAATTGAGTGTGCACAACTTGAAATGTGAAATGCTAGAGTTAGGATGAAAATATAAGTTTTCCAAATAACTAGGAGAGTTATTTGGATAATATTCACCCAAGGGGTGATGAAGATAGTCTTGTGTCGATCCTCTGGAGCTAGTAATATTTAATTGTATCCTGAGAAAATATTCATGAGCGATAACATTTCATGGCCTACGGTGAGAACAACTAGTTCGTCAATTCCTGGTAGTGGGAAATCATCTTCGGGATAGGTGAGGTTGAGGTCATGGAAATCTATGTAAATGTGGAGCCCCCCTGTTGCCTTTGTGAAAATAACAATGTTAGAAATCCATTGGGGATAATCAATGGGTAGAATGAAGGAAACTAAGAGAAGGTGCTGAATTTATTCTTTGACTAGAAGAGCAATGTGAGGATGCATTTTCCACAACTTCTGTTTGATGGGTTTGGTATTTGTAACATCTTTGACAAAATCTTATATTTCTCTTTTTCATTGCAAGCGTTGGCATGTGATTTTCTTGAATGAGTTGTGTTTCCTTGATTGAAGAAGATCATGCTTGTTATGGATAAATCATTTCATCTCTTGGATTCATTAGAATGAAATGGTATGGCTTACAAGAATCCATTTTCACTACTGATAGGTGAGTTGCAATCTAGTTTTGAGGGTTGTAAACTTATCTCTTTTAACTGAATCATCCTTGGATCAATTCTTGTGATCCAAGGAATGTTTTAAATCTCCTTAATGGACTGAATTCTAAACTGGCATTCATAGGTTGAGAGACGTAGTGGACTAATCTTTTGTATGTTAAAAATTCTTTGATCTTGTAAGATCGTGTCTGCATTCGGTTGTATATTTTTGCTCAGATATTTGGGATTGATCTCTTTAGGACATTTAACATCGTAAGAGGAATGAAGCCTGATTCATGACTATAAAGGGAATCTAAATCCTAAACCTAAGGGATTATCCTAACAGTATTCTAAACTAAGGTAAATGCACCTACTTCCTAGATATGTCTATTTATTTGGGTGACAATCTAACCTAATCTTCATATTCTATTTTGTTGGGATGGCGTCCTAACCTAAGTGGTTGTGCTAAATGGAATAAGGGAGAAATAACCTAAGGTAATGCTAGGCTATTTTTAACCTATACCTTATATTATTTGGTTGTAATTTTTATCTAACCTAAGGTGGTAATTACTTATGGAAATGATTTTAATTAAACCTAAGGTTACAACCAAAGTTATGGAAATCTATCCTAAACTATTGAAGGGGACCCAGGGTCGCATGGCATGTTGGTGACGGTTCCAAAGGAATTTATTTGATTTGATTTGCTTGAATAAATGGGAAGTACTCCCAGTTTTGATAAAGGCATGAAAAGTTAGTGGGACTTATGTGGATTTTTCACTAAATTTGGAAATGCATCCAGAATTTCAAATAGGTTTTGTCAATTTTAGGAGGCGGTAACAAGGAGAGATAGGTGGGAGATTGGGGAGTAATTGCATTAATGAACCTAAAATTTTTCATGCAAACCATCTTGGAATCTATGAGGGTGGATTTATTGGAGGTTGTTTAGTATTTCATGCTTTGTGATTATTTCTCTGCATGGAGCTATCTAGTTCTTTAAACAAACAGTTGGACTTTCACTTTGTTGTTATTTTTGGTTTCTCTAGTCTAATTTTGATCAAAGGAAAGTATATGAGGCATTGGAGAAAGTTATGTTTTGTTTTTGTTATTTCTTGGAGGAGAAAAAGAGTTGGAAGATTAGATGAAAGTATCCTTCAAATTAGTAGAAGCACTATCAGGAATGATAGGTTCTACCCATTAAGATTTCTTGCTTTCTTCTAAATGTTTCATTAAAATAATTATGCTCTCATGAGATAAATGGTTTCATGTTTTTTCTGGTTATTTACTTTCATGATTGAAATAATCTCTACAATTTTTTGGATATGAATCCATAGCATGATAATGTTAGTCTTTAGATGTTCTCTCTGTGTAATTTTAATGGTGATATACATGTGGAACTTATATTTAAGGCTTGTGTTGTTATGAACTTGTACTCAAAGCTTTGTGTGGTTTGAACTCATATTCGAGACTGTTTGCTTGAAAAGAGCTTGATTTAATGACTTTGATTTAAGTATCTTTTTGGAATCTTCTCCTGGACGCATCTTTTGTTTAGAAGGATTGTAGAGATTTTTTCCTAGGTTGTACTATTTACTTGAACATGTAATGGTGTGTAAACATGGGAGGATATTCTACTCTCATCTGCTCTGGGTAACCTACGTCTTGTTTAAAAGTCTTTGAATATTTTTTTAGAAGGATGCTGGACCTTTTAAGGAATTGTATCTTGTTGTGGGGATATGGAACCTCTGGTTTGATACTGTATTATTACTTACTCATTGGTATGAATTCGAGCTCGTTTGAAACAGTCGATAATGGGTTTTCAAAGTTTATGGAAATGTTGTGTGCATACTTATTTTTGTGTTATTTGATTGTAACATTTACCTTCTCTGTCTTGATCTTTATGTGCTAGATGGAGATGTGAAAGTAATTTTGTTGTGATTTTGGTTTCAGCCAAGTTTAAGGGTAATGTTGAAAATTTGTTTGACTTAAACGTGTGTTGGGATTTTGTACTCTCTTTCAGATCCTTTTTAATTGATTTCTGGGTTTTTAAAAGAGAGAAGAGTTGAATACTATAGTAAACTAAATCTTGTTTGGAAGAATTTAGTACCTTTGGTTTAGGATTGTTTCGTATAATCTATTCTTCATTATGATCATGAACTATATTTTCTTTTGTATGGAGTTTTGTAAGTCCTTATAGGTGGGATTTCAGTTACTATTGAGTTCACGAGTAATATAGAAACCTTGCTTAGCTTAATACTAGTGTTGGGTTTTAGTATTCTCTTTTAGATTCATTTGAATGGATTTCTGGGTCTTTAAAAGGAGAAAGGAGTAGATTAGTCTTGTGGACTGTATCATGTTTTGTCCATATTTTGTACTTCTGCCTTGGGACTGTACTATATAATTATCTTTATAGAATGAACTCGAACTTTTGTTTAAACAACGTGGAATATATGAACCAGGTTAGTGTTGATATTGTTATTTGATAAAGTATGAAATCATAGGGGAAACTAGAAGTATTGCTTTCTATAAAGTGAGTGTTTGGTTTTGGTATTCTCTTTTGGGAACTAGTGAAAGAACTTCTGAATTTGAAATGGAATTTGGAATTCAATTTATAATACTAAGGTGAACTCACGCTTCTGAAACAGAAACTTCCTTGTGGATTGTTTAAAATATTTTTTTACGAGTCGACTATGGAAAGTTCATGGAAATAGTGTATGTTTAGGAAAATTTGGGACTGTCATTCTTAGTACTGGAATAAGCTAATTGTTTCCATTTGATCTTAGCTATTTTGTATTAAGTCAATTGTTGTATTGATGTGGAAAGTGAATAGATGAGTCTGTTCTGAAGAAGGGAAAAGCGTAATCATGTTTAGACCGACTGCTTTGTTTGATTGAGTCATACTCCATTTGGATTTTGTTATTAGAAGGACTCCTCTTTTTGCACTCTATCTTATTATGAATATTCCCTGGATGGAAATAGGAAGATACTATCCTCGTGTAAGTGTTGTCTTGATTTTTGGAACGTATGGTTTTAGATCTTTGGCTGATATCTTCTATAATGTATAATTTATTCAAGGCTTGCAAGTAGACTATTTTGATTCTCTATCCCTTCTCAGATTGATTTGGGATTCTTGTATTAGATGTTGTCTCTTAAATGGTGAATCCTTTTATTGGTTTCCGTGTTTTATGCAACTATCTAGGTAATCAGTTGTGTACTTTTTGAACTTGTTTTCTATCATTTAGATTAATGTTGAATCATGGATAGTCCATATTGATTCTTCTTCTTATTTATTTAAGTTGTAGGATGAATCATCCTCATATGAACTATGATATAAATAACTCTTTTTGTTACATAGTAAAGACAAATTCTGTATTTAAATTCAAAAAGAATTATGAAATGATTGGATGACAAGATCTAGTGTTTGTTTATAAAGTAATTGATTGGGTCAATTAAACTATATGTTATAATGTAGTTGTTTCTGATTATATTATGCTCTTTTCTTAAAAGTGAATTTAGACCATTATTTGTACTTATTTTATGGTTTTTCCTACTTATGCTTATTTGTATGATATATATATATATATATATATATATATATATATTAATTGTTTCATTAAAGTAGAGTTTTCTTAATGGAATAATTAGTGGAATGCACTTTGTTTTAATGCTTAGTGCTTATCATGCTTAGTTCAATGAACTGACTCATGCTAGCAATTTTTGTAGATGGACTTTGTAAGTGATAAAAGAAGGCAAATTTTTTTATGATGTATTGGCTTATTTAAGTTTGGATCTTTTGTAAAGAATTTTGATTCATTCTTGAGTTGTTTTGAAAAAGAAAAGTTATGTTCTTTTATGATCTTAATGTTGATCGACATGAAGAATGTCTGAAATGCATAGTCTTGTAAATGTATATTTTATCACAATGAATTGAAAGGTTTGGAGACTGACTCCAAATTGTGGTGTAAATTATCTTGTACTTTGTATGAAGGAAATAGTAATGATATCCTGTTGATATTCTTTATATCTATTTGTATACTATTACTGTTATCAATTGATAAGTTGGAATAAGGGGATAGTACAATCTCCCTTACTAAAGTGAAACTTGATAAGTTGCAAAAGTAGTCATTCTCTATCTAAAAAACCATATTTTAATAATGAAATACGTATTGTATATACAATTAAACTATATGAGTGATGAATGATAAAAAGGATATGCTAACCCTAACATCTAACAATGAGGAGGAAGACTCTTCCTCTCTCAAAAGAATGAAAAAAATAAAAGGAATGGTGATTATGATATTTGATCTTTGTACTTCGTTTATAAAAGGTAAACACTAGCTGAACCTAGGTGGATGATACACCTTCTCTATTCAGTTAGGTGGCAATATAATTAACCATTTGATGTTTTTTTCCCTGTTAATGGGATAACTACTTGTTATGCTGAGATTAATGAACATAAATGCAAACATGAGTTCATGAAGTTCTCAATGTCAAATCAGATTAATTATGGATAAACAACTTAATGAATGTTGGAATTAGGGTTAGACATGGTTGCTGCAATCTGAATCTTAATCCAATTTAATTATGAATTAATGACCACCAACGGGTATGTACATGTTGATTTATCAATTCTAACGAATGTTGACACATGCCAACTGCAGGACTGTACCTTTAAGAAGACCAAGGGCTTATCGAGGATACAGTGTTTCAGTTGACTTATGGCAACACCCCTCCATATTTTTTCATCTAGATCTACACACATCTGGACTTGAACTTAGTTTCTCTCTAGGTCAAGTTAGTAGCATGTTTAGAATAGGGAGTAGTTTTCTATGACTCAAGGTACCTTGGCACATTCGGTCGACTTAGGTTGGTCGAGTATGCCCATATACCCTAAGTCATCGTGAGTGCATTCCTATAACAAATTATGTTGCTAACCTAGGCTAGGGTTAAACCTTTGGCAAGTGGACTGATAGTAGTCAGTAAAGACCATTCTCTTTAACAGTGGAGTGAGGTGAAGGATGTATTCTAATCTTATTAGTATGTCATCTAGGAATAGTAACATGAATAGTATGTTGAAAATATTTCACCAAAGTATCACAAGTTGTTGGTTGCGTTGTCCTATGTCACTCAATTTAAAGAAACATGATGTTGAATGAATATTGGTAGCAAATATCTAGATAGGTTCTTTAAACAAATCACTCAGTACTTGTAATAGGGTAGGAAAACCAAGTATACATAGTATATATAAAGTATTCTATACTTTAAGACAAAAATGAGAGATAGTTTGGTAACCGAGTCATGGAATGAGAGATCCGTAATTTACCGAGTCAGTATAGCTACATATGGTTATCTGTTATGAGATTGATTTGCATGGAATGTGTGTTCTAAATGATGTTTTATTTAGAACAGAGAACATTGTGTAAAAAAATGAAATTTCCCTTGTTTCTAAAGTCTTAAAATGGGAATGTTACAGTATCAGGGATGGCTACAATATTGTGGACCACAATTTTAGGGTCAATACCGGGCATATCAGCATAGGAATAGGAAAATGTGTTGATATGGTCTCGACGGAAAGAGGTGAAGGCTTCATGTTCAGTAGCATCTAAGGATTGGACAATCTTTAGAATGTGTGGGTCTTCCTGAGTGTTAATGTTGATTTTGATGGTTGATTCATTCAAAATGGTTTACATTTCAAAGGGTAATGACCGATGAATATAAGAGTCTTCCATACAAAGTTAGGTGAGGATACACTCATCATCCTAACATTGAACGACATTAATAGAAGGCATATCGTCATCGATCATGTTAGGAAATAGGAATGGGAGAGAAGAGGGAGCTTTTCCATCGCATTGATAGGTCAATGGTACCAAGGTAATGGTGTTTATGAAAAAAAAAATAGGAGGAATAGATTTGGGATCTATGGACTCTGTGGGTGAAGATGGTAATGTGGGTGAATGAGATGAGGAATATTTTTTGTCCTGAATGAGGTCAATGTGAACCTTCTTGGAAGGTGGGGCATCAAAACCAATCCCACTAAAATCATTGCATTTATGAGCAGTACAATAAATAACACTATAACAACCCTTTTCATAAAATACGAAGCTAAATCCTTTCCACACGCACCGATGGAGGAAAGTGTGAATGAAGCGACAGTTAGTGAGTGAGTGTAGGTTAAACAAAAATGGTTGGGCTTGGGATGGAGGTTTAGGTTTATAGGTGGAAATATCAAGTCCCCCATACATTAGATTGGTGCACAAGTGGGGAGGGTCATAAGGAAAAACATCACCAATGTGGATGTCGTAGCTGGGGTATTGACGTAGATTCCCATACTCTTGTGGGGTGAGGAAGGTGTTGATATTTTATAGGCGGTATTCCCCTAGAGTAAGGCATTGAAAAACACCTTATAAGGGATCAGTAATTGGTATGTGGGTAGCGAGGATAGATGGCTTGCTAGATGATGGGGAAACATGTGCATTAGCGGTAGAGGCTACAACTGCAATGGAGATAGAAAGGTTAGATACAACAAAGGTAGTGGCAGTTTTGGTGAATGGGATTGTGGGTGAAGGTGAAGTAGTGATAGTGGCAGATTTCTTGACCAGTACGAGCACATCATTGGGCTGATATAGCATGTTACAATTCTTAAAAGGTGATGGGTTAGAAGGGATGGTGTAATTATGTCCCTCGTTTTCAAATTTGAGTTAACGACGTAAAGTCAAAGGGACAAAACCCATAGCATAGATCCAAGGTAGGTTGAGTAACAAGTTATACTGAAGCTCCCCTTCTAGGACATAGAAAAGTTCTAGGATAGTGCAGGGAACCATCCAGACAAGGACAAAAATTATACCCAAGGTAGAGGTCATCGCATCATTGAAGGAGTACAACATAACCAAGTTACCATGCATGTAATTGGTAGGTATCTACATTTGGTCATATGCATGGGAGGAGATAATGTTAATGATATCACCACCATTGATCATAATGCATCGTATATGTATATTATTAATAAACATGGAGATGGAAAGAGTGGGGTTGGGGTCGTCAGACTAGAAGGGAGAGATCTCTTCATCTGAAAAGATGAGGGTGGCCACTTGGTGAGTAGGTGGAGGTATACAGGAAGGTGATGATCTAGTGAGAGAGGATATATGGTGAGGGGTAATGATGGAGGCTATGTGTATGGGGTCATTTGGTAAGACTTTAATAGATTGAAGGACTTCCATGAGGGCTTGACGATGTGACTCTGAGGTTTGGGAGGGGTCATATAAAGACATTTTGAGGGGGGATCAATATAGTTGTTTTAGCATTGTGTGATGTGTGACCCCATCAAAAATAGGATATGCAAGACCTCAAATGGTGACTTTGTGTATGGGTACGGATGGTATGTTGGGTATAGGGTTTGTTGATGGGCCAGTTGATTTTTCCTTTCCGTTGTCTTTCTAAGCATGGGTAGAAATTTTGATCATGTTAATCTGAGGGGATGTAGATGAAGAGGGTGTTTCATGGAAGGTATAATGAAATGAGGGACAAAACCCTAGTGGCGGATACAATCCTTGTGAAATGAGTAGCGAGCATTGGAATTTTGGTGGTGGTTTGGCCAACTCTCTTATACAGACCACGTTAATCTTGAATCTTGGGGGTAGATCAAAGAGTTGTGCGGGTGGATATTCTGGTCACTGAGTAGGTAATGGGAGAAGATCTTTGGAAATTGATGAAGGAAAAATGAAGTCCTCATCAAGAAGATCATCATCATCAAAATTCTCTTCAAGAGGACACAATTGGACAAGAGCTATTTTTAAATCCTTACATTTCTCTACATCGTGTCCTATCACATGATGGTAGGAAAAAATAATTGTTTCTTCAAACCCTTTTGGTTTGGTTTTGAGTGGGTCGTAAGGTCTAAGAGGTGGTAATGTGATGATAGAAGTTTTGAGAAGATTGGTTAAGATTTTACGTAGGATCCTGCTAGTGAATCACAATGGGAGGTGAATGTGGGTTTGGGTGTAGGTACAAATAATTGTTGAGGAAGAGGTTTTATAGGAAGGGGGTGGGTTGGTTTACTAGTTTGGTGTACAAAGTGGTCTTAGATCTTTGTTGCATCTG
This sequence comes from Taxus chinensis, assembly GCA_019776745.2. Classification (NCBI taxonomy): domain Eukaryota; kingdom Viridiplantae; phylum Streptophyta; class Pinopsida; order Cupressales; family Taxaceae; genus Taxus; species Taxus chinensis. The sequence goes on from CM034154.1 coordinate 315,666,172, forward strand.
CTTGGGTACAAGCATGGTAAAAGAGCTAGCGGTGGATGGTTTGGTTGGTTTAACTACCTTATTAGAGGGTAGAGGATTTTTAGATTCAGGTTACATATTTTTGGGCAACGATGACATGGGTGTACGAGATGTGGAGGGAAAAGATGATGGTGGAAGAGAACAGGTTACCCACGGAAGTAACCAAGGTGCTGTGGAGGTGAATGGTGTAGGTTGGGCAGGAGGCATGAGTGAAAGAGAAGAAAGTGTCATGAGTAGTGAAGAAGTTATGGATGGTAGTGTAGGTATGGGTAGTAAGAAGGTTACGTGTAAGGGCAGAAGTTGTGTGCGTCACTTGGATATATTAGAGGTCTATGATTGATCAGGGGATCACTTTCAAATGTTCTCTAAACATCCCTAAATGTTGTTAGTGGAGAATATCATCTAGAGAGCTTTCCAACAACTGTGAGAACATGGCAAACAGACATCAGGAGCTCGAGATATGTTCGGTCAAAGTTCAAATAGCAGGAAAGTCAACTCTGGTCAACTGGTTAATATTGGACCAAATTGCACTATGACACGTGGCTTTCCAACACTCGTCAAATTCACTCGATTTTCCTATCGAGAGATGACAAGTGGACTACAGGATTACCAAGTTAATTATTTCTATGGCACATTGTATGGGTCGAAATTATATTATCTTGGTAAGTCCACTTTCCAAATGGCACGCATATATACCAAACCACTATATATATTAATGTGTATACATTAGTATTAAATATAATGTTGATACATTAGTATTAAATCCTACATAGCCACTAACTTAACCATGTTATTGCTAAACACGTGGGAGGATGAAGCGGTTGTTTGGGAGGCAAAAGCCATATGTGGAAGCTTCCACGTGGAAGGAAGAAGGTGGTAAGCGGTGGTAGGGGGCGGTTATGCTCCAACGTGGTCTTTTGACCACTTTATATGCGTGGAAAGGCTTTAAAGCCTTAGACATTATTCCCCATCGCCCAACATGTGGGACCTTATCCAAATGCACCTCTTTTGGGATTTAATCCCATTTCAAAAAAATGCCGCTCATTTGGGATATCATCCCTTATCAAATGCAATCGGCTAAAATGGGTATTAATCCCATTAAAACATGAAATCCACCCACATAGGGATTTAATCGCAAATTTCATGTATGGGATTAGGCTAATATTAGCCTATGGATGATATGCAATGCATATTTTTTGGGCCCTGAAAATGTATAAATAGGGAACCCATTTGCATTGTAACACACACACACACAAACTCGGAGACAAGCTCATTCCTAGAGCGTTGGAGGTGAATTCCGAGCCAAGAGGAGAATGAGAAATTGTTTTGTGAAGACCTAAATTATTTAGGCGTTATTATTTTTTATTATTATTGACCTATTATTTGTTAGGCAATAATAAATTAAATATTTATGGCTAGGAGTTATTCAAACTACCTAGTCGGCCCATAGCGCCACACCAATTACTTGCAAATCCTGGATTATCGACTGGAGTGCTAGCGTCGGGAAGGCCGATCGAAGCTGAAGGAGATTGTATGCCAGGAAGTTGGAAGTCGGGTGTTATTTTTCACCCTTGTCGTCCGAAGGTCTGGTTACTCTTCTAAGCAAGTTTAAATAGTTTCCATTAGTTTTTCTTGTGAAAGTACTATTGTAACTTACAAGTTTTGACTAGTGGAATGGTTCGACCACAATCCCAGAGACATAGGAAATTACCGAACTCTATAATCAATCTATGTGTAATTGTCACTATTGTCTTGCATTGTTTTAAATTGATTACTTAAAAGGAGTAAATTATCGGCAAATAATTAAATCCTACAAGGGTCTGAGATCAGGTAGTAATAATCTGGTTATTTTCAGGTCATGTTTGGTATCAGAGCTGGTTTAGCTCCATAACTATTTTTTAGTAAATCTGATTAACAGAATGATTGCTTCAAGGTTGGTACAGTTAGTTCAGTTTGTGTGAACAGGGTACAAGTGCACTATGGGCAAGATGTCAAAACAGGAAAAGCTCAAGGAAATTGAAGCTTATAATCACTAGATGCAAGAAGAGAATTCTCTCCTACGATCAATGTATTCCTCCTTTGAAGAGGAGTATGCTCCTTTGAAATCAGAACTGCAAACCAAGGATGAGCTCTTGGAAAGGTTGCAGTGTGGTGATCATAGGAAGGAAATACCTTCAACTTCCAATGTAGAGGCCATGGAAAATGATTGCACTGTAAGTTGTTCACCACGAGAATCTTCTTCTTCCTCCCATTCAGTTTCAGATTTAGGTAATGAAGTCTTTGGTTTGTTTGAAAAGCATACTAGAGGCATTGGATCCAAGTTACTAGATAAAATAGGATTTGATGGAAGAGGCCTTGGGAAAAATGGCCAAGGCATTGCTAACCCAATACAATTCAAGGATCGTCCTCATTTTACAGGTTTGGGTTATCCTAGTGTGGGAATGGAAATTGGAGAATGCTCCAAGAATGCTGATAGGAGACAAGCTTCCGAAAGCAAAGAGAATACCCCACTAGTCCTGCAAGAAGATTTTGAGCAGGAAAATTGTGCTTCATCATCATAGGAAAGATGTGGTAAGAGAAATAAATGAAGAGGTAATGAGATTCCACCTCCAGTTTCTTACCATAATCATAAGCACAATAAAACTTCTGATCCACTTTTTCAGCTTAAGAAGTATGGTTATGATTTTCCAAAGATGTGGAATTATTGTCCATGTACTGTTTGTGGATTGCATAATCATTCAGTGGCTAGATGCTAGAAGAGAAGGATACTGATGAAGAAGTTGATGTCGTTCGTCAGGAACACGACAAATTAGAAATACCAATATCATCATGTAGAGTCGAGAAATGTCAGAAAGAGTTCCTCATCCCTGAAGAAGGAGATTAAGAGGAATTTTTGTGCTCATTGCCAGAGGAATGGGCATCAGGTGGAAAATTGCTGGAAACTGCATCCATCTTTCCATCAGAGTACTGGCAAGACAAAGATGGAATGGAGGCCTATTGCAAAGGTAAAGGTAGTTTCTACTCAACCACCAGTTGACAAGTCAACCCAGGACCAAGTAATACCTGAAAGTGAAATTCCTTTAAAATGGGTAAGTCAACAATTTTTCAATTATATATTACATAATTCAGATTGATGGATCGTATGCAGTATAAATTTTAGAGATCAGATATTGTGAGGAAATGATGAGAGAAAGGTTTACAATACTAAGTGGATTTTCTTACTTAGAAAATTTGATTAATGCTCCAAACATATCTCCTAATCAGCTTGTGAGTACCTGTTACAGCTTGTACACAGGAATTAACTCATATAAAGCTTGGAGATTGATCTACCATTTGTGCAGACAGTAGAGTTCACAGAGATCAGATCGGAACTTCATTTTGTGTAGAGGCATTGTGACCATGTAGTAGAATGGTAGCTAAATCACCGTTGGCATTGATGTCAGGTCACAACTTCATTCTGTGTAGAGGCATTGCGACCATGTAGTAGAATGGTACCTGATATTAGTATGTCAACAAGAAGATCTCTCAAAGGATTAGCTTGGAACATCATTTGGTGTCAAGGCATTGCGACCACACATAAGAATGGTAGCTGATCAATAGGCTTAGCATCATGCATTGGAGGCTCGAGGTTTTGAAAAAGGATTAGCATCATGCATCGGAGGTGTTGAGGTCTAAAGAGACTTAGCATCATGCATCGGAGGATCGAGGTCTTGAAAGAGGCTTAGAATCATGCATCAGAGGCGTTGAGGTCTATAGAGACTTAGCATCATGCATCGGAGGCTCGAGGTCTTGAAAAAGGCTTAGCATCATGCATCGGAGGCGTTGAGGTCTATAAAGACTTAGCATCGTGCATTGAAGGCTCAAGGTCTTGAAAAAGGCTTAGCATCATGCATCAGAGGCATTAAGGTCTGTAACAAACTTAACATCATGCATCGGAGGCTCAAGGTCTTGAAAGAGGCTTAGCATCATGCATCGGAGGTGTTGAGGTCTGTAAAGGGACAAGCTATTGTCCATCATTGACATTGGATCAATCAAATCTCTACATAACATGGAGTTCCTTCAAAACATTTTTGATTCTGCGGAATCAACTCGTAGCCAGGAGCTATGTTATAGAGTCAAAGAAGATCCTTGTTGTCAAATATCAAGAAGCTTAGCACTTCACAGAAGGAGCGTTGAGTTTTCATTCAGAAACTTAGCACCATGAAGTGGAGGCGTGGATGTCTTCTTCAGATATTAGAATGGCATAGCGGAAGCGTCGTGGGCCCATAACCCACAGCTCCCAGGATTGGAACAGAGTTTTCAAAGTGAGAAGGTTGGAGGAGAAGACCCAAGGGTCTACTCCAGCAGCACTTCTAAGGTGGCAGCAGAGTTTTTTAGATTCATGATAGTATGGAAGCTTTTTTGGGACAAAAACCTTTTCTCAGTGGGGAGGTGTGATCAGGGGATCATTTTCAAATGTTCCCTAAACATCCCTAAATGGTATCAGTAAAGAATATAATCTCGAGAGCTTTACAACGACTGTGAGAACATAGAAAACAAACATCGGGAGCTCTAGATATGTTCGGTTAAAGTTCAGACAGTAGGAAAGTCAACTCTGGTCAACTGGTCAATATTGGACCGAATTGCACTATGACACATGGCTTGCCAACACTAGTAGAATTCACTCGATTTTCCTATCAGGAGATGAAAAGTGGACTACAGGATTACCGAGTTAATTATTTCTATGACACATTGTATGGGTCGAAATTATATTATCTTGGTAAGTCCACTTTCCAAATGGCACGCATATATGCCAAACCACTATATATATTAATGTGTATACATTAGTATTAAATCTAATGTTGATACATTAGTATTAAATCCTACATAGCTGCCAACTTAACCATGTTATTGCTAAACACGTGGAAGGATAAAGCAGTTGTTTGGGAGGCAAAAGCCATATGTGGAAGCTTCCACGCGGAAGGAAGAAGGTGATAAGCGGTGGTAGGGGGCGGTTATGCTCCAACGTGGTCTTTTGACCACTTTATATGTGTGGAAAGGCTTTAAAGCCTTAGACATTATTCCCCACCACCCAACATGTGGGACCTTATCCAAATTCACCTCTTTTGGGATTTAATCCTTTTTCAAACAAATGCCGCTCATTTGGGATATTATCCCTTATCAAATGCAATAGGCTAAAATGGGTATTAATCCCATTAAAACATGAAATCCACCCACATAGGGATTTAATCCCAAATTTCATGTACGGGATTAGGCTAATATTAGCCTATGGATGATATGCAATGCATATTTTTTGGGCCCTAAAAATGTATAAATAGGGAACCCATTTGCATTGTAACACACACACACACAAACTCGGAGACAAGCTCATTCTTAGAGCACTGGAGGTGAAGTCTGAGCCAAGAGGAGAATGAGAAATTGTTGTGTGAAGACCTAAATTATTTAGGTGTTATTATTTTTTATTATTATTGACCTATTATTTGTTACGCAATAATAAATTAAATATTTGTGGCTAGGAGTTATTCAAACTACCTAGTCGGCCCATAGCGCCACACCAATTACTTATAAATCCTGGATTTTCGACCGGAGTGCTAGCATCACATTGATAGCGTCGGGAAGGCTGATCGAAGGTGAAGGAGATTGTACTCCAGGAAGGTGGAAGTCGGGTGCTATTTTTCACCCTTGTCATCTGAAGGTCTAATTACTCTTCTAAGCAAGTTTAAATAGTTTCCATTAGGTTTTCTTGTGAAAGTACTATTGTAACTTACATGTTTTGACTAGTGGAATGGTTTGACCATGAACCCAGAGATGTAGGCAATTTCTGAACTCCGTAATCAATCTGTGTGTAATTGTCACTATTGTCTTGCATTATTTTAGAATGATTACTTAAAAGGAGTAAATTATCGACAAATAATTAAAGCCTACAAGGGTCCGAGATCAGGTAATAATAATCTAGTTATTTTCAGATCAATGATGGGGAAATGGGTTGCTGCATTCTTGGTTTACCGATGGATGGGGGTTTCTTGGCCAGGGTCATGGGATGAGAACCTAGGATGGAAAGAAGGGGTGAAGGTTATAAGGGTGTGGTAGGTGAGGTTGGTGTATGAGTTTTAGGAGATTGGATATTATTTTTAGGGGTCAAGGTAAGTTTAGTGTTAGTTTTGGTAAATGTGGCTATATCTAATTTGATGGGTTGGTGAGTAAGGCTAGCTATCGTTATGACCCCTAAGGTAGTGATAGGTTTAGGTAAGGGAGATGATATATGTTTGGGTAGGTGTTTGGGTGTAGATGTATGTTGGGTTAAGGGCATAGGTGTGAATTGGGCCATGGGTGGTGACATGGAAGGTGTTGCAATAGTCATGGTTGTGTTTGGTTTGGTTACTTGAATTTTTTTTGGATAGATAGTGGAGGTGTCAGTGAGTAATAGCTACATTTGTGTTAAAATAGGAAGTAGAAGGCATCCTCAAAGTAAGGATCTATCAAAATAGTCTAGGTAATTGACCAAGTGTAAAAATGGTGTTGTTGTAAGCAGGGCCTATGTGGATCGAGTTGTAATTCCCATAAAATATGTTTGAGACATAGGGAAATGGATAGCCTTGGACTCTGTAGGTAAGAGAGATAAAAGTAGATCATCAGGATCTTGAAGGTCTGATGGTGGATGGCCATCTAAAGGTAATGGTATTTCCTTAGGATCCTCCATAGGTAGAGGAGAGGATGGGATAGAAGAGGTGGAATATCCTTGTGTAGGTGGTGGACAGGCCTCTCCTATGAGCAGGATAGGTGTCACTGACAATTGCTCAGAAATTTGAGGGGTCAAAGGTGGCATGCTAATTATAGGCCCTTCCATTGGTGATGGAGAAAATTAAGGGGGTTCTTCTATAGGTGAAAAATTACATGAGATTGGTTCTTGTGTAGGCAGTGGAGCTTGGGCTAATATTTCATCTATAAAAGGAGCATGAGGCAATTGTGAAGTAACTGGTATGTCATCGAAATTAGCGTGGACCTTGCAGATATTGCTATCATTCTTTAAAGTTTCACGAGCTTGGTTGGAAGATGGGCCATGATTAGGGAATGGCTTCTTGAAGATGTGTAGGTTTTGGTTATTAGGTGCATTCAGGCTATCTAGGACTAGATCTCCATTATCTAACATTTCTTGAACGATATTCTTAAAGGTGATACATTTATTGTCGTTATGACATTTGACATGATGATAGTTGTAAAAGTCATGTTCCTTATACCACACAGGCATGGGGTGCTCAGGGTCAAAACCAATATGTGGTTTTATAGGTGGAAGGGTAATGGAACCATCCTTAACAATATTTTCCAAAATAGAAGAATAAGATTCTCCTATCAAAGTGTATTTCATTGTTCTTATCTGAACTGGAAAGCTTGGATGGGAGAAAGATTAGAAGGAGGTTTGGATGGGTTTGATTGATGACTAGGGCCATCTTTGAGAACTATGGCATTGATAGATCCTTTGGGTTTTGAATAATTGTTTTGGGGTTTTGAAGATGAAGAAGCATCATTTGATTTGAACATGATGTTCTTGTTACGAAGTTGAGTTTTCTTCTCTTCGATAGCATGAAATTCCAATTTTTTGTGCCATGGTGAATGCCTCATCAAAAGTGTGAAAGGTTTGTACCTACAAGGTTGGTGATACATTCCTTGTGTAATCCTAAGTAACAAACTCTATGAGTTCAGTTTGAGGTAATTGAAATGTGATATGGTTGACTAGGCTATGCCAGCGAGTGAAAAAGTCAGTGATAGACTCATCATCATACTGTTATGTGGAATAAAGATCAGTCATGGTAACCTTCTTAACAATGTTGATGGAGAAGTGATCTAAGAACGCTTGGGCTACTTTATTAAATGAGTAGATGGAGTGTCTTGGTAGCCCACTGTACCAGTCCAATGCAGGTCCTATTAGAGACATCAGGAAGGTTCGTAGGAGTAAAGCATCAACATGGGTGATCAGGTAACACTCATGTTTGAAAGACCATAAATGCTGATGTGGGTCTTCTTTACTATTGAAACAGTTGAATTTTGGCATTTCCCGATGTACATGGTATGGGTGAATGGGGATAGATGGATGATTAGGATTTTTATATGTTTCATCGTAGGTGAGAGAATTGTGTGAGCTTGAAACCGATGCTTCAAGTGTTTGCATCCTTTCCATCATCAATTTGATAAGGTCATTGGTAGGTTGTGATGGAAGGGCACATCTTGTGGCATTAGGGGACTGGAATTGAACCTGTGACATGGGTGGCATTTCATTGTATGGTGATGCCAAATAGGGAGGTTGAGAATAGGGGACTGACATAGTGGGCATGTATCTAGAATGGGTGATAAATGAGATAGGGGGTTGTTGATAGTATGTGTATGTAGGTGGGATGATCATAGTGACTCTAGTAGCGATTAGGGGCAGTGTTTGTGGGATGGAGAGGACAAGATTCTATAATAGAGTAGGGATCACCAACACCATGGGTGGTTTTGTTGCAATGGGTATCTGTGAGATAATGGGTGCGGAAGGGGTTATGGCCTGGGTGGTCGATGAGGGGACAACAGATACGAAAAGTGCGAGTGATACTACAAATGTAGCGGTAATGGTGGGTATGGGTCCCAGCTATGAAACCACTGAGGGTGAAGTAGGTGAAGGTAATGTCGTATTATTAGGGGCTGATGCAGAAGTGGGAATAAGGGCAGGAAAGATGGATACAAGCATGCCATATATGAAATATCCTAAGGAGTCCCGGGTGGAAGAGTGGGAAAGGTAGAAGTGTAAGACCATGGGATTTAGATCAAGGAGTCATTTAAATTCCTTGTTACCTGTGGTAATGGTGGTAGGTAAGGTTAGATATATGGGTGATAGGATAGAGGGTAGTGAGGGAATAGGTGGAAGTGGTTGACGAATTGCGTGAAATGTAAGAGCTTTACTTTATTGTGAGTCAACACCATGTGAATGAATATATATCAGGTGATTATGTATCCTGTAGATGACACAAGGGACAGTAAGAATGAAGAAAACATGTGTCTATAGGTAGATTTGGGTAATATATTAGTTGATGTTCAATACAGGGTAACCGACACCGGTTAAGGTTGATCAATACCGGTTAAGGGTTAACCGAGGTCAATTACTGTGAGATAGGAACAATTTTATCAAATGAGGAAAAGACTGGTGATGATAAAATGAACAAGTTGTATGATGAATTTTTTTCAAAGTAGAGACAGTAAAGAGAATCACATGAACTCTGATAGAAAAGAAAATGAAATAAGGGTTCTTTAGGTAATTTAACCCAATAGAACAGGAAAATGATGCCAGTTAAGAAAAACTGATGCCGGTCAGGGGTAACCGATGTCAGTTACTATGAAAATTGGAAAGATGTAGAAAAATGGATTGTTATGAACTTTAGTGAGATAAATAATCAACCCAGAGGCCTGGAGATGATGTAATGAAGTCTTGACACACTCAGAAGAAGTCATAATATTCCAACTATGATTGTGGAGTGTGTAAGGCAACAAAATGGAAAAATCGAGAAACGTATCTTCACACCTCAAAATGCACGTCAATAAAACACTAAAGACACGTACCTAACAAGTGATTTTTAATGTGTTGATATTATGTTATTTAGAAGACTGACTCATGAATTTTATAATAGATATTTTGGTGAGGAATTATTCCTACGAAGAAGGATATCTAAAAGGAGAGGTTTTAAGTATATTATGGTGGGGGCAGGCCATCTTTTGAGGTAATGACTCAACAGAAGCAACGAAATGGGGATTACCTACCTATCAGATTGTGTGATCACTGATAGGTGTTCCTAGGTATGATGTTGTTTAAGAAATATGTGTATATTTTAATTTTGTGCAAGTTTGGTAAGTCACAGAGAGAGATAGAATGTGCTTTCTATGATTCTTTGTGTTAACCATCAATTGGGCATGAATTCTAGCATATAATTTTTCCTCCTTTTAATGTGAGCTAAATACAACAAATCAAAATGTAATGCAACCAATTGTAATCCTAAATCAAAAATATTATGTTTGATGAAGCATATGATGAATAGGAGAGGGTATGCTCTTTCACTAAATGTAGAAAGTAAGAAAGAAGAATGATTCCTTTTAAATGCACCAAGAACAAATTTTCTTTTAGAGCAAATAGAAAGAAGAGAGGATTACTAGGGAAGGAAATTACTATGTAATCATTTTAAAGAGAAACAAGCACAAAAATTTCACCTAGAAATGAAGAAAATGCAATAGAACCCCTGATGGGTCCCATTGGATGTGTAAAATGTTTCACCATTTTCTTTACATTTTTGAATGACAAAAAAGATAAGGTTATAGGCTAGGATGAATACCTATTAAATGGGTTGGTTTATGGTTGTTGTGTGTTTCTGAATTCTCGATCTAGTTTTGATTTTGAAATCTTCCTTTTGGCTAGGAGGAACTACCTGTAATAGAAAACAAGACCACAAAAGAGAAGTTAAATGATATACGACAGTGGACTACCTAGCGTATTCTAGTTCTAGGAAGTGTGATACTTTCTAGATGGTTGTCAATCAACTGCTTAAAACAAATTAATGTGAGAAATAAGTAAAGTCCTACTATAGTTGATATGATTTAGGTATCTAATTCAAGTACAATAAGAAAATCCAATCACAACAGGCTAGGCTATAGTTAGATCTAAAGGATGAGGTAACTGTGAAGATACTAGGCTTGGTTAGGGTCTAATTTTGGGTTGTTTAGGTCAATTGGTAGGATTTTTTGGCTTTTTTCTTTAGAAGGGTATAAAACACAAAGACTGATGTTGGTCTGGTATGACTGGTGATGGTTTTTGCATAACTGATGACGGTTATGGGTAACTGACATCGATAAGGTTGGGGTGTATGGAACTTAAGGAGATCTAATTACAAGGTTTGATCTAGGATTTGATAGAGATGGTAGGGTAGATAAGGAGGTTTATCTAAGTCTCAGGTGTATTCAGGGATCCAAAACATGTGAGGATGGATGATTTGGCAGTGTGGGTAAGACAATGGTTGGGTTATAGGTTAGTAAGGGATAGAAGAATGGGCATGTAAAGTGTAGATTAATAATAGGAGTAACTCTTATCACTGAATCACATCACCCTAATCTTTACACAAGTGCATATACTTGAATTCATGGTGTGATTGGACAACATGGGTACTATCTCCAAGTTTTAGGACTTGCTACATGAGATAGACCTCTAGAGAAAGTCTGTTGTTGCTCCTAAACTACCTGCCACAATCTACTCTAATGCAGGTAAAACTATATTTCCTAATCTAACTTTCCAAGGGACAAAAGAGATAGAATGCATGAAAATGAAAACCTACACTAAATTGGTGATACACTAGAGAAGGAGGGGTGTGAGAGTAGTCTTCCAATGATGAAAAATAGAAGTGAAATGCATACTAGAAGGGGTGATAAAATTTCTCCACAATCTGGGAAAATGCATTCACAACACTATTTCATACATGCAAATTAATAATGAGTCCTTGCAAGAGCATAAAAATAGACACAATATTCTTGTAATGAAGGTTTAAAGGGAAAGAAGAGTGAAAACAAACACAGTAGGGGAAGATGCATCCACAAACTTGTATTTTATTGCTTTATGATATGCATAGTTCAATTTATTACAAGATAAGGGTCTACATCACCATGAAAGGATTCCACTACAAGGTCTTGTAGCACATTGGATTCACAAATAAATTTTGATAGAGATTAACCGCAACAAAAACTACCTCCCTTTAAAATGATCCTAACACTCCAATTTATAAAAGAATGAGAAGAGAGGGAGAAGGGGAAAATGGAAATCCCTAAATATGTCCTTCAACCACTTGTAAGAGGCATTAAATAGAGTGAAATGATTGTATGTTACTTGTAAAAGGCTCCCCATACTTTCCCAGGTGTTGCAGCAGAGAAAGAATGATGACCATGCCTCTTAATTGCACTCCCAACTACCAAATAAAACATTGTCATGAACCCGGCCACGTTTTATGAAAATACTCCATTTATTTCTCATAAAATCCCAAATTTATTAATTTTTGTGCATTGGAATAAGAGCCATGATTCCAATGGTACAAATTTTGCGTGATTTTGTTAAGAAATGCAAAAGTTATGGCTTTTTTAGTGCGAGCAGCTATTTTAGGTCTGCCAGGCATTTTCTGTCATTTGAGGGGAATGAGTATTTAATTTACCAGAGCTAGATATGTTTATTTTATTTTAATATATCTACCCTCATCAAAATTAAGAAATTAAGAAAGTCCAATTTTATGAAAATTAGAGCTCAGAGTCAAAAGTTATGGTTGTTTGAAGTTCAGGAGATCAAAAATTGACTTCTTTTCCTCATTGCGGCTATTTTGGCAAAATCGGGTCCACGTGTCCCAGCTGTCCCAGACAAAAATATCTGCATCACCTGATTTGGGCTTCATTGTCCCTACACGTCCATTGTTGACTGGGCTGTGAGGTTCATTGAACTTCGTATTCACCGCAACGTATGGTTCCTTTTGTGGATTTTTCACCTTTACGTGTCCCACACATACTTTTGTTTTGACTAACGACACATTTATGTGCGCCACCTGAATCGCACTAACTTGTGGGAAAATCAGTTTTTTGTGTTCCATGTGTACCTACGTCCTAACTATCCCGCCACCTAGGAAAAAAAGTTCCGCTTTTTCTTATTTTCTTTACCTGTGGTGATTTTGGCAATGCGTGCCCCGCGTGTCCATCTTGAACTTGTGTGGTATAGGACACAGAAAGTGATTTAGCCAATTCCTTTGATTTTTGTTCCAAACCTTGTATGAAAAACCTTTTGTACGATCCATAGCCTTCAAACCTGCAATGCATTAAAACAAGCCTGTGACTTTAATTTTTGGATTTTTTCAAAATTTTCCAACTTCTTGGGTTTTTTCCTTGGATGGGGGAGTTAGAGAGAAGCCAAAGGGACCCCCAAAACATGATTTTGGGACTTGAATCACTTCTACTTGCTTGGGACTGAAGAATTTGATGTATTTTATCAAAATTTACCTCAAGGGGTGAATTTTGGATAAAAGTAACAAAAAGCTACTAACTGAAATAACAATGTTGGTTAGGAATATACTTACTGTGATGTCGATTGGATGGATGAATGGTAATGGTAGTTGATCAGAAGGATGGTATTTGGTACCATAGAAATGAATCCTAGAATGCTTCTATGAGTGTAATGCTTATGGCTTTATCCTGGTGCTGGCTATGAATGTCTGGATGCATGAAAGGATGTTGGTTCTACTTGCATGAAGCTCTGATCTCGTCTCCTCTAGTCCATAATGTTCCAACCCAAAAACAAGGTTACTAAGATGAATAAATGGTAACCAAAGGTCGTTCTAAGTTGATTGACATCAATTTAAGGTGATCAACATCAGTTAAGGTGGCATTCCTTAGGTTTACTAAAATTGGCAAATCTCACCTCTTTTCACTCAGGTTCATTCCTTTATTCCCAGATGTATAACAAACGTTATGCTTTTATGAGTGGGAAGTGGTTAAAGGGATAGTAGGCATTTATTTTTAGGTTTAAACTAAGTCTTAGTTAGTTATGAAAACATTCCAAGAATAGGTATAAGGTGAGGTGGCTAGGTGGGTTGTTTAGGTGAGGTGGAAATTATCTTAATTAGAATAATTAAGTAATGTATATTGTGAGAGTGGGTATTAATTTAATTAAGTTAATTAAACTAATATTAATGTGGGGTGAAAGGGTCCATGGTTAGGTGAGTACGTTTGAGTTGGTTATTTGACGAGGGACCAAGGGGAGTGTGACCCAATTTTGGTGTCTACAGTGTGACCCATATCTCTATTTTATGTTTTATCCTCTAAACATACCAGACAATACCACCCATTAGGGACAAGAGCACCTACATTCTATTATACCCTTTGGGAACTCCTTTCCTTTCCCTTCTTTTATCAAATTTGAATTACCATATTATTTTTTATCTTTTCTAAAACCTTTCTTGTCACCTTGGGTCATCCTTTTTGGTTGTTAATGAAGAAATTCAAACAAGGAAATCATATATATATATATATATATATATATATATATATATATATATATTATATATATATATATATATATATATAGACACATATATACACACATATGACTTACTCACTATTATTAGGGGCTTTCAAACTTTGGCTATTCCTTAGTTTCTACTATGGGGGTAAAGATTAACATTAAAATATTGTAATTGGATGCATTATTCATTACATAGGAGGGGTTATTTTTGAATTCCATATGACACTTTCATCTTGGGGGAAAACTAGTTGTATCCTACTATCTTTCTATAATTGACACAAGGGTAACCTAGCTTCAAGGGACACAATTTAATCACACACACATTAGAACTACATGGAGTTTGAAATGTAGTGAAAAGTTTGGTGATAATCACATTGGGGTCACTGTTGAGGTCATTCCAACTTGAGCATATGAATTATTTATTTCATATAATATTATATTGAGCCTTGTGCAGATAGCTAGGGTTTTTTTTAAAGGTTTAGGTGTGATACATGAACCCTACAATGAAGTTAGAGTGACAAAAAATGAAAGGAAGAATACAAGTTTAGACCTTAAAAGTATTAGAAACAAAGCATTTACCAGGACACTAACACCTAATTCAGACATCAAAACTTAGGAGGTCCTGTCCTCATCTAAGCGGCCCTATCTGAAGGAGTTTTAAATCCCAATTTTCCAAATGAAGCATATCCAATCTAGATATAGCCCGTTCCACTCAATTTGCAGCCCAAAATCAGCCTACATATCTGAATACAAGCTAAGTCACTCTTATCTCCCTATTGTACACACCTATTTGTTTCTTGCATGATAGATCTTTCTTATTACTATTATATTCATTTGATCTAATTCCTTTGATTAAGATTTATTTTCTATTAAATCATGCATAAAATCTTTCACTTTATACTAATCCTTGGTAACACTGTATTACTCTACTAATTATTAATAATCCTCTTAATACATCAATTTGATTTTTGGTCACATCTACTCTTAGTTTTTGTGCCTTGTTGTTAGGTATCCCTTTTCTATACACTCTTAGGTATATTATTTTTTCCATACACTAATGCATTAAGATCATTCACAATCAGTAGGTCATTAAAATGTAGAGGTATTCACTTTGAGTCTACCCCTCCTAGCATGCCTAGTTCTCCTTTTGCAATCCCTCCTTTAGTCCTCCTATAGACAAGTCTTTGGTTATGCACAATGTATTTAACACTCATATGTTACTCCACAGGCCAGTAATCTTGCACTCTAGTTACAAATATAATGATTCTCTTAGGCCACTTGATGTACATACTTATTCTCCATGTGTATATCCTCTTAGGTCTCTTAATAGGACTTCAATTACATACTCTACATCCCATGAATCTAGGCATCCTCATAGGAACTCCCTCCAATGATTTTTTTCTCACCATTCTCACTCCCTTAGAGTTTTACACCACTCCTCTAGTGTACATGCTACCCTCATACCTTCTGGATATTCTCCTAGTGGCTTTCACACTCATTCCTCTAGTCCACTACATCAACAACATTTTGTGCATAATAGTGTTACATCTATTAAGCCTTCTTTGAAACATGATACTACAAAAGTCTTGCTAGTATTTTCATCCCCACTAGGTCTTAGATCTCCATCTTTGGTGAAAAATCCTTTACCTCCTCAAAAGGTTCTCATTGGTTATATTTTTTTTTGCTAACATCTTTTGTACATAATTATGCATTTTGATAATACAAAAACATTCATATATTTAAAAAAATATAAAATAAGGCTTGTTATCCAAAATGAGCCCCTTGCTCATTTTGGAGGCTAACTCCCTTCATTCTTCCCTCTCTTGCACCTCAGTCATAATTTTTAGCTTTTTAGGCACTCAAGACCTTCTGGAAATGGTACCATTGGATAGAGCTCTTTCTCAGCTTTCCAGAAAGGTAATTTTTTCCTCCTAACTCCATGTATTTTTGAAGTTATGGCTCGGTGGATTTTTTGTGGGAAATTTTCCCCTAGAAGGCCCGCAGCCAGTAATATGGTGCCACGTGTCCAAGGAACTGGCCGTGGTCGGAGGAGAACTTGGGATTTTTACCAAGTGATTGGAAAATTTCAAAAGGAATATTTCACCCCGCAGGCCCGCTGGTGAATTAGATCTTGCCACGTGTCCAAGGGGGTAAAAAATTGAAAAACTGACTAAGTGTTGGCGCCATGGAAAAATCTCCAGGAAAGGCCCGCGCCCAATCACGTTATGCCATGTGTCCATAGGAAGGGAGTGGTAGATTGCAGAGGAAGATTTGAAAATTTGGTAAAGTGTTTTTGTGAAGGAAAAGTGGAATTTTCTGCCAGAAGGCCCGCAACTAGTGGGATCAGGCCACGTGTCCATGGGGTCCTAGAATGGTGGAGCGCAGGGGGAGATTGGGATTTTTTCCCAAAGGTTAAATCAAAAGAAAAAATATTTTCCCCAGGCCCTGCACCCAGTGAAATATTTCCACGTGGCACTAGAGCTTTGGAATGCAGGGAAAAAGTTGGAAATTTTCCCAAAGCAAAACGAAGGAAAAAGAAAAGGAAAAACCGCCCCCCCAAACACTAGCCAATGGAATCTTGCCACATGTCCATGTGGCGGCAAAAAACTATAGAACAGGCCCACAAGGAAAAAGAAAAGGAAAATCCCACAACCAATGGGGTTTCACCATGTGTCCGAGTCAAAAAAATGGTCAGAAAGCGACGGAAAAATTCGAAAGGAAAAGGCCCGCAGTGAATCACCTCTTGCCACGCGTCCTCAGATCATCGGCTCGACAGAGATTTTTGGAAATTTTGTCCAATGGTCAAAATGATGGAAAATGAGGCATCAAAATCCCACAACCAATGGAATCATGCCATGTGGCACCTAGAAAGGTGGAGTGTGGGGATTTTTTCTGAAATTTTCCCAAATGCAAAAAAGTGGAAAATTTCAAATTTTTCGCCCACTAATCTGTTTTGGCCCTGTTTTTCCCTAAAATTTCAAATGGCCATAACTTTCAATCCAAAGCTCGATTTTTCACGTTCTTTATATCAACAGAAATCTGGTGAAATTATCTAAAATACTTTGGGGTCATTTTGGTATTTTGATATAGTTAGGAGAGAGAAATTTTAAGAAACGCCTCTGGCACGTTGTCATGAACAAAAATGACATTTTAACCACCATTTTTAATGAAGAATGGCTCACATTCTCTCCCATAATGGTGGAAAATGTTAGGAAATGGACCTATAAGGATTTTTATTCCATTTTATTGCATTTTTGGTTAGTGGTTGAAGCCCTCCCATGTTTTCCCATGTTTCTCTCTCCTAGGGTCATTTCTTGCGGTGTAAAAGCCAGATTTGGCTCATTTTTTGAAGTGTGGAACATTTTTCATGTATTGCAGGCTCCCTCTTTCACCTTAAAAGTGATTTTGTGGAAACATCAGACCTCTTCCAAGACTGTAACGTATTTTCTACCTCTCATACATTGTAGTGCATGTGTTTTGATAATGGAAATGACAATGCAGGCTCTGTGAATGAATTTTAATCCTCTATTTGTGTTGTTTGATTCATTCTGACCTTTCATTATAGTTCATTAGTTTGTGCATGAAGTTTTGTTACATTTCTATGAATTATGTCAATCTGTAGAAGTAAAAAATTCTCACCACTCCTTTGGTGCATCACCTTATTAGCACTAGTTTCAGTTTTTGCATTCTCTATCTTTGTCCCCTTTTGAATGTAAAGTAGGATCTTGAATTCAAACCCTCTGTAACTTGCAAGTAATATACCTGATCAGAGGAGTTGAGGAACCAACATCTAATTTGGAGATTCTTTTCCCATTTTTACAAGTCCCACACTTGGGGAAAAGATTCAATGTTGTGTAATCACACTTAATGTCCAAAGTGTCAAACTAGAAATCTGATCAACATCTAGGGGTGCTGCTGATTTTCACCAACAATTTTGGCATGCTTGGTGGGACCTTAGAGGTCTTAATCTTCATTTTAACAAACTTGATGTGCATTTGTTGCAAGTTTCTTTCTTAAAAGAGCCCTAAATTGCACATCTGGTGACTCCAAAGAAGAAGAATCAACTAGTTTTAACAGTGCAGACATGAAAACTCATGAGAAGAATCACCACAAGGTCAAGAGTTGGAGAAGAAGAGGTGTTGTTTGAGTATCTGCAATTATCTCAAAGAAGAAGGAAAAGAGGGAGGAGAATTCAAAGGTCTCCATCTCCACCAAATAGAACTCTATCAACTCCTCCACCTGGTAGGCCTTTCATTCAATCGACAAGGGTTCTAAGGCTAATCAAAATGGCACAACACAACCCCTATGTCAATTTCACTGGCAGTAGCCCACTTTCTCTCAATGCACAAAATCCAATCCCAGTTGTAGCATTGAAGAACATCCCATACTTTACTGGAGAGAATTAGACCACTCCTGGTGACCATGTCAAGGATATTGCTAATATTTGTGCAATCCATGAGATTAATGAGATCCAAGTTGCTATCAAACTGTTGGAATCTTCATTCAAAGGGAAAGCTTTGTAATGGTTTAGGAGTCTTGCCTCAGGTTCTATCCAAAATTGGAACCAGATATGTATAGCCCTCCATGATTAGTTTGGAGAAAAGGGAGATAACTTGTCCCTTTTGGAACAGTTGACAACCATCAAGAGAGCTCCCAATGAGTAGCTAACTGACTTCAATTTCAAGTTTCAAATGACTTGGTAAAGAATTCTAGTGGCAGTAAGGCTAGTAGCAGAAGGTGCTTTTCTATATTACCTTAAAGCTTTAAATTCTGATATTTCTATGTTAATTCAATCCATGGGAGGAACAACTATCCTTGTTGCTTATAGCATGGCCATTAGAGCTGAAGATTGTTTGATTCAAGATGGCAAGCTAGCTCCTAGGGCTTCAATTCCATTATACCCAAGTTTAGAGAGCCCAAGTACTTGTCAAGTGCCTATTTTAGCCCCTATTCCCACTCCTAGAAATTAGAATTCAAGTGAAGCTTCTACTTCATCTTCTAGTACCTCAAATGAACTTCAAGAAGTCATGAAGCAATTGCAAAATTTAGGTAATGAGCTGGTTACACTCAAGAGGCAGCAAGCCCAAGGTTTTAGACCTCCTTTATAGCCTCAAGCTCAGCCTAACAGGAAGTCATACCATCCTCAAAGACCACCCAATCCAGTTGCAAATCAAAATCAAATAAGACCTCTTACCAACAAACCATTTCAGCCCTATAATCCCAATGTTACATCTGCCTCTAAAGCCATAGTGCTATAGAAAAACAACATAGCTCAAGAGTATGATTGGTGTTTCCCATGCAATGAACCTCACAACCAATATATGTGTTTCAATGGTTCCTTAAATCAAGCATTAATGGTGATAACAAATGGTGTGGAGGGTGAAGGGAGTCAAGGAAATAAACAACAACTAGAAACATTCCAGCAACAATCAGCTCCAAATGATGCCACACTTATAAATTGACAGGTACAAGATTTTTGTGGCATGAATCAAATAATATCCCAAAGTGTTGTAGCCAACACAAGGTCAAAAAGGAGAAATTTGGGTGAAGAACAGCTATTGGCTCCAAGTAATCCACAATCTTCTATAACCCAAAAAATTATTGGCAAGCAAAATGCAGTTCCAAACACACAAGGACTGCCTAAGACAGCTCATAGGCCAACTCAAATGCCATTTTCTGCTGCCCCATGTGCAAGAAATGAATGTGCAGGCCAAGGGACAGTAGAGAGATGCTTCATCTCCATTCAACATCATTAATCAGATGAAGAAGACAAATGTAAACATATCAATGTGGGAATCACTATATATCCCAGGCCAAAGAGATTTTCTACAAGCTGCCATGAAGGACTGGTCAAATTCAAATCAGCAAGTACAAATGAAAGAGAAGGTGCTCACAAATGCTGCCCATCCTGAGGAGAATCATGGAGGACAACAAGGTAAAATGTTGAAGCCCCCTCCATTCTATGTTTCATTGATCATTGGAAACCAATTAGTACACAATTGCATGATTAATTCCGGGGCAAGTAGTTCAGTAATGCCCAAGAAAATAGCTAATCAGTTGAGAATTCAATATGAATTCATATCCAAAGGGGTATTGCAATTGGATGGGACAACAGTAACAACAGTTGGAGTGATAAAAAACTTGAGTCTTACTTTGCATGCATGCCCCAATGTTGTTGTTTTGCAAGATGTCTTAGTAATAGATCTTCCACCACTCTTTGCCCTATTTTTGTTAAGGGATTTCAAAGCCAAGATTGGAGGTTATTTATCTGTTGATTGGTCACACATGTTGTTTAGAACAAGATATGGAACTAAATCCACAATTAGGTCTAATCCTATTACAAACGTTCACATTGAGCCTTACATTCCAAGCCAAATCAATACCAATTGTTTAGCATTTGATCAAGAGGATTACCCAAGCACTGATGAAGATGACACCAAGGTTAGAAGTATCCCATATCTAACTCTTAATGAATGGGCAAACAAAGTGCATGCTTTTGATCATTATCAAGAAATGGAAGAATCTGAGCTAGGAGTCTATTGCATGCATGAAGAAAATTAGGCTATCCCTAGCATCACCAAGCCAGACCACAAGGATGACAATGAGGTATGGCAGTTGTTTTTTTATGGATCAAGGAGTAGAAAACAGCCTAGAGAGGGATCTATTCTTGTTTCACCTCAAGGAGTTAAGTATTATTCAACTTTTAGATTTCAGTTTCCATGCTCTAATAACATTGCTGAATATGAAGCTTTGATACAAGGATTGCATTGGTCAATCAAGAGAGGAATAAAGAAATTGTAAGTCTTTGGTGACAGTGAGTTGATTGTCAACCAAGTTAAGGTGTAGCATGTTGTCAAGAATGATCTGCTCAAGTGCTACAAAAATAGGGTGTGAGACATCATTGAATATTTTGAGGGATTTGGCATCAAATCCATTCCTAGAAAAGAGAACCAAGATGCTGACAGGCTTGCAGCAATTGGAGTAGACTTTGATGTTGTTAAAAGCATCAAAAAATACAAGGTACAACCAAACATCCATGTGATTATAAGGCCTTCAGTGCCAGACAACAATGTAAGTTGGAAAGTGTTCGAAAATGATCAACAAATCATCCATTTATTGCAAGAAGAGGCTGAGTTCTCAGCTAAAAATTAGGAAAAGTTGGAACAGCAGTATGGTGACCAAGTGGTACAGCTGAGAACCAATAAACTACCAAAGGGACTTATTACTTTGGAGTCCATTTTCAATCCTAATGATTAGTTCAGGAAGGAGAAAGCAAACAACCAAGTCAAGGGAGGAGATTCAGTGTCCATTTTGGTGGAAGAAGGCAAACCACTCCAAGTTAGTAAAGTGACAACCAAACGAGAAAGGTATGAGTTCATACAACTTTGTCAAGAATTCCCTGATGTGTTTTCTTCAAGCTATGCAGATTTGAAATGTTTC
Organism: Taxus chinensis; assembly: GCA_019776745.2. Classification (NCBI taxonomy): domain Eukaryota; kingdom Viridiplantae; phylum Streptophyta; class Pinopsida; order Cupressales; family Taxaceae; genus Taxus; species Taxus chinensis. Next base: position 315,687,689 of record CM034154.1, read on the forward strand.
AATCCCAAGTTAGCTCAACACACAATTGAATTGGATCTAAGTATTAAACCCATTAGGAAAAAATAAAGGCTAGTCAATCCACACATGGAGCCTCTCATGAGGAAAAATTTGAATAAGTTGATAGAGTCAAGAATCATATTCCCTATCAAGCATTCTAGTTGGGTGGCCAACTTGGTTCTGGTTATAAAGAAGAGTGGGGAAATCAGATTATGTGTTGACTTCAGAGATTTGAATAGAGCATATCTCAAGGATCATTATACACTTCCTTCTATGGAGTAGATTTTATAAGTTGTTGTTGGCTCTGAGAGGTTTTCATTACTTGATGGCTATTCAGGGTACAATTAGATCATGGTGAAAGAAGAGGATCAGTTCAAGACAACCTTTACAACCAAATGGGGAACTTATACATATAGGAAAATGCCATTTGGGTTGTCCAACACTGGAGCTACTTTCCAAAGGGCAATTGACATGGCGTTCAAGGATTTGATTAACAATGTGGTGCTGGTATATATTGATGATATCATTATTTTTTCAAAAAATGAAGTAGACCATCTCTTTCATTTGAGACAAGTGTTCCAAAGGTGCAGAAGATTTGGAGTATCCTTGAATCCTAAAAAGTGTATTTTTCTATCCCATGAAGGAAAACTCCTTGGCCATATTGTCTCCAAAGAAGGGTTAGCTATTGATCCAAAAAGAGTTGAAGCCATAAGAGAACTACCATTTCCAAGCCATAAAAAGGCCCTTCAAAGTTTCTTGGGGAGAATAAATTTTGTTTGGAGGTTTGTCCCAAATTTTGCAGCCCTAGTCAAGCCTATCACCAAGATGTTAAAGAAAAGCATGGCTTTCAAATGGACAACAGAAGTCAAATAAAGTTTTGGAGTAATCAAAGAAGCCATCTCACAAGCCCCAACTCTCATTAACCTAGATTTCTCTAAGGATTTCATCCTCTATGCATTTGGGGGTGATGATACTATTTTTGTAATTTTGGTACAGCAGAACAAAGACAATGAAGAGCAGCTAATTGCTTTCTTCAGACAAATCTTGGAGGAATATGAGGTGAGGTATTCCTTCATTGAGAAGCATGTTATTGCAGTAATCAAGAGCTTAAAGAAATTCAAGCACCTAGTCTCAAACAACAAGGTTCAATTGCTGGTTTCTCATGTGGGAGTTAAAGACTTCCTCCTCAACAAAGACCTTAATGAAAAGAGAGTAGGATGGATTACTCGTGTCATGGAGTATGACATTGAGATCAAATTCACCAAGTTGGTCATAGGAAAAGGATTGTGTGAGCAGTTGGTCTTGAACAAACGCAAGGAAGCATGTAATGAGAAGGAGGTTGTTTTGGCATTGCAAGACAGCCATGAGCAAGGAAGCACTCAAGAGGAAAATAATGGTTTCCTCACTTCTTACTGGACCCAAGACGTAATGTACTTCCTAAACACAGGTCTATGCCCCCCAGAAATGAACAAGATCAAAAGAAGACACTTCAAATTGCAGGCTGTCCCATATGCCCTTGTTGATGGTGTTTTGTTCAAAAGGGATGTGAATGGAGTGCTGCTGAGATGCATTGGTACAAATCAGGTTCACAAGGTGTTGGAAGAGTTCCATAGTGGATCAGTTGGTCATCATTTTGCACCAAGAGTGATAGCTCTAAAGATCATGAGGGCTAGCTATTATTGGTCTAATATTTTAAATGATTGTTATGCATGGATCAAGAGGTGCAAGAATTGTGCCTTATTCATAGGTAAAGAGAGGCTAGCTGCCCTTCGATTGCATCCAATTTTAGTTGACCAGCCATTCATGCAATGGGGTTTGGACTTCATTAGATTCATTAATCCCAATTCAAACTAAGGGCACAAATGGATTTTAACAGCAACAGATTACTTCACCAAGTGGACTGAAGCAGTAGCACTCGAGGAAGCAAATGAATCTAGCATCCTAGATTTCTATGAGGGAATAACAACCAAATTCGGCATACTTGCTACAATAATATCAGATAATACATTGGTATTAATTGAGTCCAAGGTGACTGAATGGGCTGTCAAGAATGGGATCTACCTAAGTAATTCATCAAACTATTACCCTCAGGGTAACGACCAGGCTGAGTCTACAAACAAGAACTTGCTAAGGATCATTAGGAGGACTCTTGATGAAAATCATAGATCTTGGCATACTAAATTAAAATCAGCCTTATGGGCTAATAGGATAACTCCTGAGAGATCTACAGGTAATTCTGCATTCAAGCTTGTTTATGTAAGAGAGGAAATTTTTCCCATGTCACTTGAGTTGCCAACATTGGAACTCATGAAATAGTTGGAGTTGTTGGAGTTTGAGCCCATGGAGGTTAGGTTTGTAAAATTGATGGAGCTCCAAGATATCAGAAATCAGGCATCCCAAGCAATGGAGAAGGATCAAGCTTTGATAAAGAAGTCCTTTGATAGAAAGGCCAAGGATAGATATTTCTAAGTTGGAGATCTAGTGTTAAAATGGGATGCAGAAAGAGAAAAACTGGGGAGGCATTCAAAATTTGATGCCATCTGGAGCGGCCCATACATGGTCACAAAGTGTAAGGACAGTAATGCATTCCAATTGTCTATATTGGATGGTGAAGAATTACATATTCCAGTCAATGGAATCCATCTAAAGCATTGCTACTGAAGGAAGCTTTCCACCTTGTACATATTAGCTTAGGTTTTCATTCATCCAAGTGCTTGTGCACATTGTTTTGCTGTAGATTAGTTTTCTTTCTCTAAGTGCTTTGGCACAAGCTTGATGTTCCTGGAAATGTGTGTTGTAGGCCTTGCTCCAATTAGGTGATGTGCCACCCTCTATCTCCCTCCTTGCAGTGTTCTAATCAGTTGGGGGTACCAAGTAGATAATTTCATGACTCCATGCCATATAGATTGTTTCAGGAAACTGGTAACTTCATCCAGTAGGTAGATGACCCCTCTGAGTCGCCAAAATTGTTATCCAAAATGAGCCCCTTGCTCATTTTGGAGGCTAACTCCCTTCATTCTTTCCTCTCTTTTTCCTTAGTCATAATTTTTTACTTTTCAAGCACTCAATACCTTCTAGAAATGGTACCATTGGATAGAGCTCTTTCTCAGCTTTCCAGAAAGGTAAAACTTTCCTCCTAACTCCATGTATTTTTGAAGATATGGATCGGTGGAGTTTTTGTGGGAAATTTTCCCCTGGAAGGCCCGTAGCCAGTAATATGGTGCCACGTGTCCAAGGAAGTGGTGGGGGTCGGAGGAGAACTTGGATTTTTTACCAAGTGATTGGAAATTTTCAAAAGGAATATTTCACCCCGCAGGCCCACTGGTGAATTGGATCTTGCCACATGTCCAAGGGGGTAAAAAATTGAAAAATTAACTAAGTGTTGGCACCATGGAAAAATCTCCAGGAAAGGCTCGCGCCCAATCATGTTATGCCACGTGTCCATAGGAAGGGAGTGGTAGACTACGGATGAAGATTTGAAAATTTGGCAAAGTGTTTTTGTGAAGGAAAAGAGGAATTTTCTGCCAGAAGGCCCGCAGCTAGTGGGATCAGGCCACGTGTCCATGGGGTCCCAGAATGGCAGAGCGCGGGGGGAGATTGGGATTTTTTCCCAAAGGTTAAATCAAAAGAAAAAATATTTTCCCTAGGCCTTGCACCCAATGAAATATTTCCACGTGGCACTAGATCTTTAGAATGCAGGGAAAAAGTTGGAAATTTTCCCAAAGCAAAACGAAGGAAAAAGAAAAGGAAAAACTGCCCCCCCCAAACGCGAGCCAATGGAATCTCCCCACGTGTCCATGTGGCGGCAAAAAATTATAGAACATGCCCACAAGGTAAAAGAAAAGGAAAATCCCACAACCAATGGGGTTTCGCCACATGTTTGAGTTAGAAAAATGGTCAGAAAGTGATGGAAAATTTTGAAAGGAAAAGGCCCGCAGTGAATCACCTCTTGCCACGTGTCCTCAAATCATCGGCCTGGCGGAGATTTTTGGAAATTTTTTCCAATGGTCAAAACAATGGAAAATGAGGCATCAGAAGCCTACAGCCAATGTAATCATGCCACATGGCACCTAGAATGGTAGAGCAAGTGGATTTTTTGGGAAATTTTCTGAAATGTAAAAAAATGGAAAATTTCAAAATTTTCGCCCACCAATTTGTTTTGGCCCTGTTTTGCCCTAAAATTTCAAATGGCCATAACTTTCAATCCAGAGCTCAGTTTTTCACGTTCTTTAGATCAAAAGAAAGCTAGTGAAATTATCTACAAGAATTTGGGGTCATTTTTGTATTTTGATGGAGTTAGGAGAGATAAAATTGAAAAAATGCCTTTGGCACGTGGTCATGAATAGAAATGACATTTTAACCACCATTTTTAATGAACAATGGCTTGCATTCTCTCCTAGCATGGTCAAAAATGTTAGGGAATTGACCTGTAAGGATGCCCATACCATTTTATTGCATTTTTGGTCAGTGGTTGTGTTGATGGAAAATCACAGCACCCCTGAATGTCTGCAACTCGATGGGTTGAGACTCTCAGTGTGATTGCATAACATGGAGATTTTCCCAAGTGTGGGACCTTGTGAAATCGGAAAATCTCTCTAGATGAAGGTCAGTTCCTATTCCTCTGTTCAGATGCACACGTAAAAAAAATGCAGAGGGTTTACTTAAAACCTAAACTAACTTTCCAAGGAGACAGAGTAAGAATATGCATAAAATAAAACCTAAACTACAAAGGTGATGCACCGAGGAATGAAAAACACCTGTCTTGCCAATAAACACAAACCATAAAAATGTAATGTAAGATCATGCATAGATAACTAGATTTGTAGTGAAAGATCAAGAGGATGTAAATGAACATAGAGAGGGTTGAGAGTCATCCACAGACATGCATTATTTGCTCCAAATATTGATACAACACACTACAAAAATGCCAAGAGGAAAAGTTGCATTACAGTTTTAAATGGGAGGTTTGAAACTCCACAAATTCACCTACCAAAGAGAAGAAGGGAGGGGAAAAACAAGAATTCCGAACCTTTAGAAAGAAGCCCCTCCTTACAATTTATAAGAAGAATGAGAGAGGGAAGAGAGAGGAATTCCAAACCTACCCCAACCACCTCCAGATTGCATTTAATTCATCTCATTATGACGGTAGGTGAGAACCCTAGCAAACCCAAAAAGTGGCAAACTATATTTTACATTTTGAAGAATTTTTTCTCACCTAATTAAAGATATCTGGTTGTAGTTGGACAGAGGACTTCGTAAGATTTCTGAAAATTCCAACCTTGCGTTAATCTGAGCTCCCTGTGAAAAGTTATAGCCATCTGAATATCTAGGTCAGGGTTTGCTTCCTATCAGCACTCAGAATGTTGAGCCTCCTGAAGGTGCACCATAAGCGCATCCATATTTGTGTCGAAACTCTCTTACATGTGCCAAAGGCACAAAATTTTCCATGTCAACACTCTGTGTCATGCACCCTTTACCTGCACCTTAGCACAAATTTTTGCATTTCGACACATCTTTTTGTGCGCCTTTTACCTACACCATGGACGCATCCATTTTCATGTCGACACCTTCTGTCGTGTGCCTTTTACTTGTGCCATGGGTGCATCCATTTTCATGTCGACACCTTCTATCATGCACCTTTTACCTGTGCCATGGGTGCATCCATTTTCATGTCAACACCTTCTGTCGTGTGCCTTTTACCTACGCCATGGGCGCATCCATTTTTGTGTCGACACCTTCTGTCGTGCACCTTTTACCTATGCCATGGCAAAAAAATTTCCACGTTGACACCTCTTGCTGTGTGGGTGACGTAAAAATTTTTGGGAGTTTGAGCTTCTTTGATTTCCATATTCTTATGCTTGTCTATATCTACCCGGGGGGAAGATATTTACAACAATTTGGTGACTCAACGGGATCACCTGCGTGCTAGGTAGAAGATCAGTGGCCTTTTAGCAATCCATTAGGCATGGAGTCATAAGCAATAACCTAAAACCAACTTGATATCTGATCCCGAGCCTAATATCACAACCCCTTCTTCAAGAGCATGCTGAATTATAGAAATTCAACCTGAGAACAAAAAAACCTGTGCCGAAGCACTTAGGGAAACTGAAGCCTAACTACAACAAGACAATGTGCATACGCACTTAGAGGAATTGAAATCTAGGCTAATATTTACAAGGGTAAACCTTTTATTTTTAGTAGAAATGTTTAAGATAGATTATGTTAACCGGAATCAAGAGTTCTTCTCCATCCAATGTAGACAATTAGAAGGCATTGCTATTCTTACATTCCATGACCATGTAGGGGCCACTCCAAATGGCATCAAAATTGGAATACCTTCCTGGTTTTGCCCGATCTACATCCCATTTTAGAACTAGGTCCCCTTCCTGGAAGGTCCTTTCTCTTGCCTTCTTATCAAACCATCTTTTTACTAAGGCCTGATCCTTTTCAATCATTAGAACTACATGTTCTCTTATTTCTTCCAATTCCATCAACTCTGCATACGTGGTCTCCATTGGTTTGAGCTCAGACAACTCCAACTGCTGCATGAGTTCCAATGCTGGAAATTCTAATGATATAGGCAATACTGCTTCTTTCCCATACACTAACTTATAGGGAGAATTACCTGTAGATCTCTTTGGCATTATCCTGTTAGCCCATAATGCTGATTTTAGCTTGGTATGCCATGTCCTTTGGTTTTCATCCAAAGTCCTTCTAATGATTCTTAGAAAATTCTTGTTTGTGGACTCTGCCTGTCCATTACCCCGCGGGTAATAATTTGAAGAGGTGCTCAAATAGATTCCATTATTGATAGCCCATTCTGTAATCTTGGAACCTATGAATGCCAATGCATTGTTTGACATGATAGTGGTCGGCACGCCGAACCTGGTCACTATTCCTTCATAAAAGTCTAGTATGTTAGACTCATTTGCTTCTTTGAGCGCTACTGCTTCAGTCCCCTTGGTGAAATAGTCCGTTGCCATGAGAATGCACTTGTGGCCTTAGCTTGAGTTAGGATTTATGACCCGAATGAAGTCTAATCCCCATTACATAAATGGTTGGTCAACCAAAATTGGGTACAATGGAAGCGCGGCTAGTCTTTCTTTGCCTGTGAAGAGTGCACATTTCTTGCACTTTTTTATCCATGTATAGCAGTCATTGAACACTGTGGGCCAATAATACCCTGCCTTTATCATCTTGAGAGCTGTTACTCGTGGGGAAAAATGTCCTCCGGAATCTCCATCATGAAAATCTTGTAACACCCTCTCAATTTGACCTGTCCCAATGCACCTCAATAGAACTCCATTGAAGTCTTTCTTGAACAAAACATCATCAACAAGTACATATGGAATGGCTTGTAATCTGAAGTATCTCCTTTTTCCTTTGCTTAATTCTGGAGGGCATAGGCCTGCCTGTAGGAAGTGTATCATATTTTGAGTCCAACAAGGAGTGGGCACATCATCATTTTCTTGTTCTTGACCATCCTGTAGTACCAAGGCAGTCTCTTTTTCATCACCTGCTTCAACTTTCCGACTCAAAGCTAGTTGTTCACATAGTCCTTTTCCACGTACTAGCTTAGTGACCTTAATTTTGATGTCATATTCCATGACATGAGTGATCCATCCTGCATGTTTCTCATTCAGATCCTTATTTATAAGGAAGTCCTTGAATCCTGCATGAGAGACCAATAATTGGATCTTGTTGTTTGAGACCAGGTGCTTGAATTTATTTAAACTCCTGATCACTGCAAGGACATGATTTTCAATGAAAGAGTACCTAGTTTTGTATTCCTCCAAGCCTTGACTGAAGAAAGCAACTGGTTGTTCTAATCCTTCTTTGTTTTGTTATACCAAGATTGCAGAAATTGTGTCTCCACCACCAAGGGCATACAACATGAAATCCTTGGAGAAGTTTGGATTGACGAGAGTTGGAGCTTGAGATATAGCCTCTTTTATTGCCTCAAAACTTTCCTTGCCTTCAGCTGTCCACTTAAATATCTTCAACATTAGTGTTATTTCCTTTACGAGAGCTGTAAATTTTGGAACAAACCTGCAGACAAAATTGATCCTTCCCAAGAAGCTTTGAGAGGCCTTCTTATGACTTGGCAATGGCAACACTTGAATTGCTTCAACTCTTTCTGGGTCAGTCGTCAATCCATCCTTTGAAACAATATGGCCTAGAAGTTTTCCCTCGTGAGCCAAGAATATGCATTTTTTGGGATTCAAGGATACCTCAAATCTTCTACACCTCTGAAATACCTGCCTTAGATGGAAGAGACGATCCACTGCATTTTTGGAGAATACAGTGATGTCATCGAGATATATCAGAACTATTTTATTGATCAACCCCTTGAATGCCATATCCATTGCCCTTTGGAAAGTAGCTCCAACATTTGATAGCCCAAATGGCATCTTCTTGTAGGCATAAGTGCCCCATTTGGTTGTGAAAGTCGTCTTGAATTGGTCATCTTCTTTCACCATTACCTGATTATACCCTAAGTAGCCATCTAGGAGAGAGAATCTCTCTGAACCAGATACTACTTGCAATATCTGTTCCATTAAAGGAAGCGGGTAATGGTCTTTGAGAGATGCCCTGTTGAGGTCTTAGAAGTCCACGCACAACCTGATTTCTCTGCTCTTCTTTCTAACCAAAACCAATTTTGCAACCCAGCTTGAGTACTTGATCAGAAATATAATGCTTGCCTCTATTAGCTTGTTCAACTCTTTCTTTATTAGAGGCTCAATGTGAGGGTTGATTGGTCTCTGCTTCTGCCTAATGGGCTTAGCATCTGGATCCAATTCTATGGTATGTTGTGCCAACTTCGGATTGAAACCTCTTAAGTCTTCATAGCTCCAAGTGAAGACATCTGGAAATTCTTGGCAAAGTTGTATGAAATCTGATTTCTCCTGCTCAGTGGCCACTTTGCCAATTTGAAGTGTTTTGCCTTCCCCAATTGGAATTGGCTCTGAATATTCTCTCTTGACCTATATGTTAGCCTTTTCCTTATGGAATTGGTCATTAGGGTTGAAGATAGACTCAAATGTTACTAAACCCTTGGGAAGCTTGTTTTTCCGCAGCTGCACTACTTGATCCACATACTGCTGCTCTAATCTGTCTTGATTCCTAGCTGAGAATTCAGCCTCTTCTTGTAAGAAATTAACGATTTGTTGATCATTCTCAAACACTTGCCAGCTTGTCTTATTATCTAGAACTGATGGCCTCACAATCACATGGATATGTGGTTGTGTTTTTTCCCTTCTGATGTTGTCAACCACATCAAACATTGCTCCAACTGCTGCAACCCTTTTCGCGGCTTCATTTTTCTTTCTAGGAATGGACATGATGTTGAAAGCTTAAAAATCCTTGATGAGGTCCCATACCCTATTCTTGTAGTTCTTCAGTAGTTCATTATTTTTAGCATGTTGTCCCCTGACTTGATTGACGATCAGCTCACTATCCCCAAACACATGCAAGTTCTTTATGCCCTTTTTCATGGCCTAATGAAGTCCATGAATCAAGGCCTCATATTTAGCTATGTTGTTTGAATAGGAAAACTAGAAATGAAAAGCTAAATAATATTTGATTCCTTGAGCTGAAACAAGAATAGCTCCTCCTCCTGCACCTTGCCTACTCCTTGATCCATCAAAAAATAACTGTCATACCTCATTGTCATCCTTATGGTCTGGTTTGCTGATGCTAGGAATAGGCTAGTTCTCTTCATGTATGTAATAGACTCCTAGCTCAGATTCTTCTACTTCTTGGTAGGGATCAAAAGCATATACCTTTCTTGCCAATTCATCAAGAGTCAAATCTGGAATGCTTCCAACTTTGGTGTCATCTTCATATGTTCTTGGATAATCTTCTTGATCAAATGCTGAATAGTTGGCATTGATTTGTCTTGGAGTATGAGGCTCAATATGAAAGTTTGCAATTGTTTCGGATCTGATTATGACCTTAGTACCATATCTTGTTTTGAACAACATGTGTGACCAATCAGTAGATAAGTAGCCTCCAATTTTGGCTGTGAAATCCCTTGATAAGCATAGGGCAAAGAGTGGTGGCAAATCTATCACTGACACATCTTGCAAAATGGTAACGTTGGGGCATGCATGCAAGGTAAGACTCAAAGTTTTAATCACTCCTACCATTGCTACTACTGTCCCATCCAATTGCACTACTCCCTTTGATATGACTTCATATTGGAGACCCAACTGATCAGCTATTTGCTTGGGCATGACAGAACTACTTGCCCCAGAATCAATCATGAAATTATGTACTAGTTTATCCCCAATGATTAATAAAACATAAAATGGAGGGGGTTTTAAAACTTTACCTTGTTGTCCTCCATGATTCCCTTTAGGCTGAGTAGCATTTGTGAGGACATTCCCTTGCATATGGACATGTTGGTTTGAAGTTGACCAATTCTTCATGGTAGCTTGTAGAAGATCTCTTTGGCCTGGGATGGATAAAGATTCCCACATTGATATATTCACATTTGTCTTCTTCATTTGATCAGTGATGCTAAATGGGGATGAAACATCTCTTTGTTGTCCTTTAGTCTGTGCATTCCTTTCTTGTGCATGGGTAGTAAAAGCTGGCATGTGAGTTGGTTTAGAAGGTGGTTTGGGCTGTCCATGCATGTTTGGGACTATATTTTTCTTACCAACACCTTGTAGAGTGATGGAAGGTTGTAGATCACTTGGAGCCAATGATTGCCCTTCACCAATATTCCTCTTCTTTGATCTTGTGTTAGCTACTACACTTTGTGAAATTGTTTGATTCGTGCCACAAAAATCCTCAGCTTGCCAATTCACAAGTGCGGTATCATTTGGAGCTGTGTTTTGTTGAGATGTCCCTTGTTGTTGATTTGTTTCTTGACTCACTTCACCCTCTACGCCAGTATTTTTCACCATCAAAGCTTGGTTCAAAGCACCATTAAAGCACATAGATTGGTTATGAGGTTCATTACATGGGAAACACCAATCATACTCTTGAGCTATATTGTTTTGCACTAGCACTAATGCTTTAGAAGCAGATGCAACATTGGGGTTATAGGGTGGCCTATTGGGCTGATATGGTGGCCTAGCCTAGTACTATGCTTGAGGCTGATATGGTCTAGCACTTTGAGCTTGCTATATTTTAATAGTCACCAGCTCATTTCCAAGGTTCTGCAATTGTTTCATAACCTCTTGGAGTTCATTTGAAGCACTAGAGGATGAAGTAGAAGTTTCATTTGAACTTTGATTTCTAGGAGTGGAAATAGGGAGCCAAAGTGGGTGCTTGACTAGTTCTTGGATTTTCTAAGTTTGGATACAAGGGCATGGGGGGGCCTAGGAGCCAGCTTACCAGCTTGAATAAGACAGTTTTCAGCCCTAATGGTAATGCTATAAGTAGTAGGTAAGGTTGTTCCTCCCATAGATTGAATTAACATAGAAATATCAGAATTCAAAGCCTTAAGATAGTATAGAAAAGCACCTTTAGCTGTTGGCCTAACGGCCACTAGAATCCTATCCCAAGACCTTTGAAATATGAAGTTGAAGTCAGTCAGTTGCTCATTGGGAGCTCTCTTGATAGTTGTCAATTGTTCTAGTAGAGACAAATTGTCTCCCTTTTCTCCAAACTGCTCATGGAGAACTATGCATAACTGATTCCAGTTTTTGATAGTACTAGCTCCAAGGCTCCTAAACCATTGCAATGCCTTCCCTTTGAATGAAGATGCCAGCAATTTGATAGCAACATCCATTTCATTTATCTCATGGATTGCACAAATGTTAGCGATGTCTTTGACATGATCACCAAGAGTGGTATGATTTTCTCCAGTAAAAAATGGAATGTTCTTCAATGCTACAATTGGAACTGGATTTTGTGCATTGAGGGTAAGTGGGATGCTACAAGTGAAGTTGAAAAAATGGTTTTGTTGCGCCATTCTGATTGGCCTGAGAACCCTTGTTGATTGGATGAAAGGTATACCAGGTGGAGGGGTTGATAAAGTCCTGTTAGGTGGAGATGGTGATCTTTGTGGTCTTCTTCCTCTCCTTCCTCTGCTTGGTGATAGTTGCAAGTGGAAAAATAGCCCCTCTTCTTGAGTATTACACCTGGTAAGAATTCTTCTCATGTGCCTGGGTAACCTGTGTTGCTAAACCACTGAATTCAATCCACTTCAGAGTCACCAGATGTGTTAGATAATGAGCCTCAAAAGGCTAGATTCTGCCAAGTTACACACCAAACCTGACAATATTAAAAAATAATTTAAAAATTTGAAGGACCCGAAAGATACTTTTTTTCAATTCGGTTATTAGGTTTTGTTGTGCAACTACTAATCCCCAAAAGGTACAGGTGAAAACTCAGGTTATGTAAGGCAACTGGGAAAACCTGAAATACTAAAAACCATGAAATTTTGAAAGTCAAAATCTCAAAAATCTAAGAATACCCTTTTGAAGATTATCCCCTGATCTATCAACTGGTGAAATTTTGACTTGTTTTGAGCAAGTTAAGCCCTTAAAAATTGATTTCAAAGTTCAGCCTGGAAGGTGAAAAATCTGAAATTGTAAAACCTACAATTTTTAGTCCAAAATTTCCTGAAAACTCCTTCAAATCTTGTGGAATGACCACTTGGTCCCACCGAGCATGCCAAAACTATTGATGGTGAATCACAGCACCCCTGAATGTCTGCAACTCGATGGGTTGAGACTCTTAGTGTGATTGCATAACATGGAGCTTTTCCCAAGTGTGGGACCTTGCAAAATCGGAAAAGCTCTCCAGATGAAGGCCGGTTCCTATTCTTCTATTCAGATGTACACGCAAAAAAAATGCAGAGGGTTTACTTAAAACCTAAACTAATTTTCCAAGGAGATAGAGTAAGAAGATGCATAAAATAAAACCTAAACTACAAAGGTGATGCACCGAGGAATGAAGAACACTTGTCTTGCCAATAAACACAAACCATAAAAATGTAGTGTAAGATCATGCACAAATAACCAGATTTTCAGTGAAATATCAAGAGGATGCAATTGAACATAGAGAGGGTTGAGAGTCATCCACAGACATGCATTATTTGCTCCAAAGATTGATACAACACACTACAAAAATGCCAAGAGGCAAAGTTGCATTATAGTTTTAAATGGGAGGTTTGAAACTCCACAAATTCACCTACCAAAGAGAAGAAGGGAGGGGAAAAACAATAATGTCCAACCTTTAGAAAGAAGCCCCTCCTTACAATTTATAGGAAGAATGAGAGAGGGAAGAGAAAGAGGAATTCCAAACCTACCCCAACCACCTCCAGATTGCATTTAATTCATCTCATTATGACGGTAGGTGAGAACCCTAGCAAACCCAAAAAGTTTCAAACTGTATTTTGAATTTTGAAGAATTTTTTCTCACCCAATTAAATATATCCAATTTTAGTTGGATAGAGGACTTCATAAGATTTCTGAAAAGTCCAACCTTGCATTAATCTGAGCTCCCTGTGAAAAGTTATAGCCATCTGAATATCTGGGTCAGGGTCTGCTTCCTGTCAGTGCTCAAAATGTTGCGCCTCCTAAAGGTGTGCCATAGGCGCATCCATATTTGTGTCGACACTCTCTTACATGTGCCAAAGGCACAAAATTTTCCATGTCAACACTCTGTGTCATGCGCCCTTTACCTACGCCTTGGTGTGAATTTTTGCATGTCGACACCTATTGTTATGCGCCTTTTACCTGCGCCATGGGCACATCCATTTTTGTGTCGATACCTTCTATCGTGCACCTTTTACCTGCACCATGGGCACATACATTTTCATGTCGAAACCTTCTATCATGTGACTTTTACCTGTGCCATGGGTGCATCCATTTTCATATTGACACCTTTCCGTCGTGTGCCTTTTACCTGCGCCATGGGCGCATCCATTTTCGTGTCGACACCTTATATCGTGCACCTTTTGCTTACGCCATGGCACAAATTTTGCCATGTCGACACCTCTTGCTATGCAGGCGATGCAAAAATTTTTGGGGGTTTGAGCTTCTTTGATTTTCATATTCTTCTGCTTGTCTATATCTACCCGGGGGGAAGATATTTACAACAGGTTGAAGCTCTCCCATCTTTTCCCACGTTTCTCTCTCCTAGGGTCATTTCTTGCAATGTAAAAGCCAGATTTGGCTCATTTTTTGAAGTGTGGAACATTTTTCATGTATTGGATGCTCCCTCTTTCACCTTGAAAGTGATTTTGTGGAAAAATCAGACCTCTTCCAAGACTGTAACCTATTTTCTACCTCTCAGATGTTGTAATCCATGTGTTTTGATAATGGAAATGACAATGTAGGCTCTGTGAATGAATTTTAATCCTCTATTTGTGTTTTTTGATTCATTCTGACCTTTCATTATAGTTCATTAGTTTGTGCATGAAGTTTTGTTGTATTTCTATGAACTGTGTCAATCTGTAGAAGTAAAAAATGCTCACCACTTTGTTTGTGCATCACCTTATTAGCACTAGTTTAAGTTTTTGCATTCTCTATCTCTGTCCCCTTTGGAATTTAGAGTAGGATCTTGAATTCAAACCCTCTCTAACTTGCAAGTAATATACCTGATCAGAAGAGTTGAGAAACCAACCTCTAATCTGGAGATTCTTTTCCCATTTTTACAAGTCCCACACTTGGGGAAAAGATTCAATGTTGTGCAATCACACTGGATGTCCAAAGTGTCAAACTAGAAATCTGATCAACATCCAAGGGTGCTGCTGATTTGCACCAACAAGGACTTATGCAACTTACTTGAGTGTTAGAATTTTACATTACATGTTTTTTTTTTCACTTTGGTTTGATAGATAGTATGCTTCATTTCTTTACACACATGCATTCACATGATATATTGAGTTGGATGCAAGAAAGACATATTAGTACACACTTATAAGAGCACTCATATATCCTTACATTATCATCATTTGAGATAAATCCCTCTACATCGTACATGTGTTATTATTCCATTATAGTTCATTTACACTTCCTCATTCATGTTAAATTATATATATTGTGTACCTTCTCATTTTCATACTAACAAGACTAACACATTTTTATTATACAACGTTGACATATCTTGTTTCATATATCTCACCTATATTAGTTATTACATCATATTATTATGTTTTGACACTTTAGTTTAATGTATACATGCGTGCGTGTGTGTGTGTGTGTGTGTGTGTTTTATTACTTGTTTATTTTCCTTTCTTGTGGCCTATGTGCCTTGATTGTCTTGTGACACTTTTGGTATCCCATATTTGTGCCATCATGCCTATATTGTTTATAATTTCTTTCTCTTGTTTTCTGGCCGATGGGCCTTGATTGTCTTATGACACCGTGGGTTTTCCATGTTTACAACCCCCAAAATCCTTTTGTATTCCTTATATATCATTATTTGTAATTGGATACATTGTTATTATTCTTGTGTCTTCTCCATATGTTATTTCTACTACTTTCTTTTGTTACTACTATATTTGTGTGTTGCTAGCATTTTGTTTACACACCATGGTTACCACCATGTGTCAACAATTCCCTTTTTATAGGTACAATTTATCCAAGGTGGCCACCTCTTTATCACCTTACATAGTTCATCAGACATCTCCTTCAACATTACACACCTATTTCTTTTGAGCCACATGCTCAAGCATTATTTTTTCACATGCCTCAAAAGAGGGGCATCTATATAAGATTTATTCTACATTTTCAGTAGATGCAGATACAAATAGGGTAAAAGCACCAAGAAATGTAGTTATACACAATATTTTGGCAAAAACAACATAGGGTAAAATTGTACACTTTGGTCAAGACTGTATGGTTTGGACTTGACTCCCAATACATTTATGAGCAATTGAAATTTTAACAAGTTTTTGTTAGCATTTTTCAGGTTTTCACTTAAATTTATACAAGTTTTTCTACAATTTTTCATGCTATAATTAATCTATTCAAACTAATAAAAGTACTGTCCGGACCCCCCCCCCCTAAATTTATGATCAGGGGAAAATTCAACAAGTTTTTTAGAATTTTCATGTTTTCACCTATTTATACAAGTTTTTCTGTAAAATTTCACACTTAGATTACTCATTTCAGACCAATAAAGGGGGCATGGAAGTTTTTATTCCTTCTTGTCTTGCTTTCAATTTTAGAAATCTTGGGGGCATGGGTCTCCTTCATATTTCAATGATGTTAGAACATTTTCGACATATTTCAGCGTTTTTTTAAGTTTATACTCATTTATCTGACATATGGAGAGAGTTTGGGGGCACACACTCTCTTTTTTATTGTATGTCCTTATTTGTAAAATTGAGTCTAGATCTGTTTACAATGGTGTGATCCATGGGGTTATGGAAGGAAGTGAAGTAACTAAAGGTTTCATAGACAAGATTTCCTCTCCTATTAAACTTTAAGGGGAACATATAAAAGTTTCTAAAGAACTTTGGTATATAATCTTCTTTTTTGTAAGGTTGCATTTATACCTCTTTTTTCTTATCTCTCTCTTGCAATTTTTTTATTATGGGTTTGTTGGTGAAATCATTTGTTGCGGAAAAATTATTAGTTTTAAAAAATGGTCATGAGGCTAAGCCTATATTTATTGGGTATGGGGAGGTTCACCTTAATTGAATGCAAGGAATAAATATGGTTATGGGGTGTCCATTAAGTTAGAAACCACACAGGTATACTCCACTAAACCTATGGAAAACTTCTTGTACGATGTATAAGGGAGGAATTAGTTTAGAGAGAGGTAAAGCGGAGTAGGAGAAATGGAGAGAGGGGTTTAATCTTGTGATTAGGTACTACATATTCTCACCAACATTAACTAGATTAGGTCCACATTCAGTAGAAGAAAACAACAATGTAAGAAATATTAATACTAATAAATTAGAGACACAAAGTTCTATGAATTCATTATTCAAAGACACAAAGTTCTTTTTTGGTTATATAAGATCAAAACTTCTTACAAAGTTGGAAAGTAGAGAGTATGTAATAACATAGGAAAGGAAAGTAGATAGAAGAATGTAGCTTAGACGGGGGGTTAACTTAGTAAAATTATGGTATAACACGTTCATTTGAAGGGTATTAAAGAATACCCTTAATTATATTTTTTGCCTCTAATTATTCAATTGATAATACCCCCTCCCATTATATTAATAGAATGAAAATACCCCATATTTTTTCCATGTGCCTTACTTACCCATTTTTCCATTACAATTTTATTTACCCTTTTTTAACTTCTACCATGATATATTAAACAAAAAAATATATCATGTTTCTCACTCAATTTTTTTAGTATTCATATTCTATCGAAAGATAGTCAATATTTTGAATCCATTCAAGACCTATTGCCAATTTACATTAAAAATGTTAAGCTTTAATCATTTATCAATAGCTATTCAAATAATTAAGATGGCAAAATAATATCACTTTTGATGAAAAGCATACTCAATCCTAGTTTTCTACCATCTTATTATTTCTTGATTAAGATTATCTTAATTGAGATTTATTTATTCAAAAAGAGATTATATTTTAACTTTATGACCACTCTCCTTTTGTAATTTTTAGGTATTTAGTTTTAAAAACTAGGGTTCAAATATTTTAGTTTTATATTAAAATCAAACCTCCCTTTCCTTTGGCCCACCTCTCTAACCTACCCCCAATACTTGATTTAAAATATTAATAAATTAAACCCTTTCACCCCCTTATGTCTACCAGTATAGTGAATTTGATTTTATTAATTTTAATTACCTCAATATGAATGCACGTGCTAGGATATTTCCTAACTAATGAACCCCTCGTGGTATTTTATTACTTGTAGTATAAGTGAAATCCTAAAACTAGTAACAATCAACAAATGTTAACCCTTTGCAATGGAGAACACATCCTAATTTATAGCCTAAAAATTGATTCTTCCTCTCCCCCATGTGAATTTTCATCTCACCACCACTTGTGAGTTTTCGCATATCCTAGAAATGAAATTAAGTCCTTTTCTTATTTTTGAAATGGGACTTATATAATGCAAAATTAAGTCACTTAAGTGAATAAGATGAAGTGAAAAACTACATTCCCAAGTAGGAAATATAATGTTAGAGAGAGGGAGGGGGAGAAATAAAAAGAGAGAGAAGTGGAAATATGGAGATGAGAAATATCCTGTTGATAAAGAATCTTCTTCTGATGGATCTTTAAGGAAATGCTTCATGAATGGGATTCTTTACCTCTGACCTCATGTTGACTTAAAGTATTGAGATTAAAACTTCCTCATTATAGGGGATGTGGACACACTATATGAATAAGTGTTCAAAAAAAATATTATGATATTTTCACTTAGATAATTTCCTAGTCTTACACACATGATGATCCTCTTTGAAGACAATGTCAGAGATAGAACATGAAGATCATCACCTTGACCCTTTTGACTTAAAATTTTACCTCCATGAAAAATATGTCTCCTTTTTAGATGAAATAAAATTTAGGATGCTCAAATACCTTCTTGCCTATTTGTTACTCATTGAACAAGGTCCTCTTCCTGATAGAAGAATTACTCGAACACTAAACTAAAAGTGTATATTATGAAATCATAAATATGTCAAACCACCATGATGTTTTGTACTAGTGAAAACACATTCTGGTGCCCTTTTGTCAACATGGGTAACTTAACATCTATGTTTCTTGACCAATATTTTGGCACTTACTATTTTTAGTAAGCCTTAATGTAGACGTCTATTTTTAGTCACTAGTTGTTCAATTTGACACTTTTAGGTTTTCCTTATGTGTAAGGAACAATGACAACTATGAGAATGAACTATTTACAATAATTAATATTTATAGACTATGAGGCTTAGGAAGGATTACTATTTTTACAATTAGGTATTATCATTGTTGGAATGGAATGAAAGTGGTCTCAAATTTTTTTTTATTTCATAAGGATGTTTTGTTCCAATTTTTAGAGGATTTCAAAAACTAAAACTCCATAGATCTGAAAAAATGGGTTTTTTTTTAATTTTAGAAAAAATGGTCTGGAAATTAACATTTATGTATAACATCATTGGATGCAAGGTTGGAACCATTTGAAATAATTTTTTGAGAACAAATTGTTGTTCAAATCTCACAGGGATCAAATAAGGGGTTTGGGAGATATCTACAAATTTCCATTTTTAGCATATGAGGTCTTTGAAACATTTTTAGAAACATAAAAAAATGAGAGTTATCTTTTAGGGAAAAAATTAATCTTTACAACTCAAAAATGGTGGAGTGTTTGAATATCAATCTTTTTGATCTCACTTTCACACTTAAATTCAAGCTTGACTCAAACAGGATTAACCTAGGTTGAATGAGGGTTGATATGGAGAGAGGGAGTGCATTTTTGTGTCCTCCACATCAATTTTTCTATTGCTAAAATGTGAGGGGAATAACCTACTAAAAATTCACCATGATTCATGGTAACACGAGGACAGGGAAAGTGGTTTGAGCATGATGCAAGTTTGATGTTTCCTAGGGGAAGAAGTTGTGCTTTCTAAGTTCTAGAGAGAGATACCTCACTGGGAGAACAATTTTGTGTCCCCCATATCCATTTTCACCTTAGTAAAAATACAAGGGGGCAAAAAATGATCTAAAATGTGCCATGGGGACTCAGGAACATGAGAAGGGGTCCATATTTGACTAGACTTGAGCTTGCACCTCTAACACTCACAATACTTGAAGTTGATGTTTTTAAGTGAAAAAAACTTGGAAAATAAAGGGAAAGATAAATATTTTGTCTCCCACTTCACTTTTCATGTTGGGGAAAATATAAGGGGACACACCATGCTCCAAAATGCACTAAGGGGAATTCATCATGAGAAAGTGGTTTTTTTTGCATTATGCTCACCTAACCACTTAAGTCACGAAAACCTAAATTTCATAGGGGAGTGAATTTTTTTATCCCACATGTCCCTTTTCACCTTTTTCTATAAGTGAAATGGGAAAAAAAACCCTTGAAAATTGTGCCTAATCCTTTAATTGATGTTGACATCATAATATCAATGCGAAATTAGAAAACACATCTTGCATTTTCTACCATGGGAGAAAAAAATGGATTTTAGAGTGAAATATTATATGATTTTGAATCCAAATAATCCAATAAGTTCCTTCCCAAAAATTTCAAGACTTGATTCAGTCTAAAAATTGAGTTTTTAGATCATTCACCCTTTTAGAATGAAGGAGAAACAATAGTGACTTGAGATATCAAGGAAGATCTTGAAGGGTTAGAAAAAAAATGATGTTTACTTCATGTGTATAATTCCAATAGATTTACATTGAGTATTTAATGGGCTTCCAAATCCTCATGAAAATACCAAAATCATTAGGACAAGGTGAGTTTCTCCATTAGAGACTTCGGTCCCTATGTCCAAAATGACCGAATTTTTCTTACCTTGTTCTTGACATCAATTATAACCACAAGTTTTCCCTAAAATATCTCATATAACATCATTAATCTCCTACAAAACTTCCATATTGGTTGAATATTCCATGTCATCTTCTAGAGGATGTCATTATGTTTCAACATGACTTAAAATATCCAATTTAGTGATTTTGAGAACACTATTCGACATCATATCTTAGTATAATCATGAAACCATCTTGGATTGATTCCCCTGCACATGAAACAAAATTGAAAACCATGTTAAAATTTTTAGCTCAGCTAGGATGAGGGTGAAAAAAACTTGGAGGGGATGCATGAGCTCATGGGCTGGTTAAAGGAAGGGTTCACAATTATCAGGAGATGGGTTTTCAAATGGTGGGATTAGTTTTCATGGCCAAATTTTTCAATTTTGTATGCTATACAGTTAGCATGACAACAGGGTTTCATGCACCTAACACTCTAGTTTCTCCTCAAAAGTGATTGAGGATTGAACCCTAATCCTTCAGTGAAGTTCAACAATAAAAATCTCTAATTACAAGTAAAGTATGAACAAACATGTGTATTATTTCCTTGTTTATATATTTTCATTTTAGATGTATATGAAAATTTAAATATTTTTAAATTATAAGTTCTATTTTAGCTATGGTCAATTATCTATCATGGAAATTGATTACACTCTTTTTTATAAGTTTCATCATGGAGAATTCCAACACTAAGCACAACAACATAAATACAAAACAAACATTCAAACAAAGGTAAAGTGTGTTTATACACTTAAGTAAAATTTCCTTTGAGCGTGTAATTTTTAATTTCATACATAAAGGGGGCGAAATATGGACACTCAAATTTGGTGATTTACACTTTGGCATCCCTTGCTTTGACTATGTATTTTTGCTATGATAAATGTTACTTTTCCATTCTCGATTAGCACTTATCGAGGTCCATTATTTATCTTGATTATCCTTTCAGACTAACATATTTAACAACTCTAATAATGTAATGTAAAAACACCATATACAAACATCAGTTCACAAGCTCCAAACTTCATTTGGCATGTTTTCTTCTCCTATTCAAGGCTATATAGTTTGGTTAGGGCCATGCCATATGGTATTGACCTCTTTTTTATGGTCTTGGGATGACATGTATTCCAACTACACTTTCAATTTTAAATCCTTCCTTGGGTCTTATACTTCATTTGGGTTGACATTTCTTAGAAAATTCATCTGCATAACCCTATATAAGTAAGTAAACACTATCTCATTTACTAACTTGGAACTCCTAGGGAAATGCACTAGAGAAAACACTTCTTACACTTACAAAAGGCATCCAATGCTCCCTAAAAATTATAATTTCACATCTATAGTCATTAGGGATAGACCCACATCAATTTATAAGCTATGAACCAAGTCAAGACATCCATATATCTCATCTACAAGCATCCAAATATCCTCTCTCTCTAAGTGTTTTAAAAAATCCAAGTCAAAGTAAGTATGGTCAAAATAATTACCAAATCTGATTGATCTATCTAAATATCACTTACTAGGTGGAGAATGACATGTGGTTTGAAGCATCTTTAAGGTAGTGCTAAAGTTGGTAGTTTATAGATGTGGCCAAAACCCTTCTAATGTTTTTTTTGTAGGACTCTTCATCCATGCTTAGGGTTTGAGGTAATTTTATACTCATTCATAGAGTTTCGATGCATGTACAACAACTAGGGTTTGATAATGAAAAAAAATCAAGAAGGAAAGTAATTTAAAAATTTATAAAGGTAGACACATACTAGGTCTGAGACCACATAAATGGGTCTAAACCGTGTGGTACGTTCCTGACAAAATGGTAAATTCCTAACAATTATAGCTGTGAGGAATACTAAAGTTAATATTTCCCATTTTATTTGTTGCATAGTCCCAAATATCTCCAAAAACTATAAGAAATCAACTAAGTTCTTCCATACCTCCATTTTGTGTTTTCGTCATATATTAGGTTAATCATTGTATGCAAATTCTTCCTTTTTGATTTCATCTATAAATATAAATTTTTCTTGTATCATATCATCTTTGCTATATTTGTAAATTCTCTAATATATTATACACATAATTAGATTGACCTAAAATTTAATCAAGGGTTAAACATTTAGAGTTTGAACTAAAAATGAAGGAACAATACATCCTTCTTGTGCATCCACATCATACAAACTTTGGGAGATATGAACTTGATCAAGTAGAGTATCACTATAGGTGGATATTGATTATGCTAAAATGTCATATCATAGCCTAATATGATGCTATAGGAGCAGTAAATAAATGAAATAATGTAATAGATAAATTACTCAAATAACTAAGCAAGTGAACAATGAAACCCTAATGTGTAAGAGAGGGTTAAAAATTAATTATCTAATTACATGAAGTTGCGGGACTATATCATAGTGTAAACTAGGTAAATAGGAAGAGGAATCAACCACAGAAAATTATGAGAAAGTACAGATTTGAGATATCTGACTAGACTGGGGTGACTGGAAATGGATAAGGGCACTCATGGGTGCCCTAGTCTAAGATATGGGCACCCTAGTTTGTGAAAATGTCTTAAAAACATCCTTTGAGGTGTCACTGAATGTTTTCCTGTATTTACTTAATGTCACACTAATGTCGGTAAAATGTGTCAGATGTCACTGTAAGAGCTGTAATAAAGAATCACCTACAAAACCCCAGAAAAAACATCAAAACCCTGAAATAGAAAGGTGCATATGAAGGGGTCGGAATATACTCATTTAAAAAATGAATGATTTATCATTGATCACTACACTACATCTCATACTCAATGTAATTCTAGGTGTGTGTGTACAATTGTGCCCTAGGTTACTCTTGTGCTTTGTTAAGTAGCGAGCTAATAACTATATGTAAAATATAGTAAATGTGTGCATGGAAACAATAGAATCCCCTTGTATGAAGTGAGATGCAAATGAACCAACCTTGTGTGCCTTGTGATGGAGCTAGATGGATGTAAATGTATCTTTAGGTTCCTTTGATGGATGTTAGTCTAGATGATGATAGCAGATACTTTGTGCTTGGAAACTCATTATGGTCACATATCTTCATATTTATATGGTTATCTTGTTCTAATTTCATAATCAACCTTGAAAAGGCCAACCACCAAAAAGATAGAAAGATCAAATGGCTAGAAAATTCCCAATATATGAGAGTAAAGTGAAAAGAGGATCATGACACCCTAAAGGGCACCATAGTTTTGACTAGGCGTGCCACTCAAAAATAGTAAAAACATAAAATGAAAATACAAAGTGGGAAAGTGTAGGTGTAAGATCGAAAATATGACAAGAAACAATGTAAAAATGGCCAAAGACATGGGGTAATTATTACTCTTTTCTCTCAAGAACCATATGAATAGTAGTATGATATCGGGACTAAATAACTATTTCAAGTGCATGATTTAGTGACTAATTTTGCCCCTAATTTAGGTTGGTGATGTTGGTACCCAAATTTGTTCTCGTTTTCATTCTGAGCAGCATTAGAGATATGGCATCAATATTGAAGATAGATAGATCATGATGTATGTCATTTTGTAGTTGGGGATGTGATCTAACTGGCACTCAGATTTGTGGAGAGATGGATAGCACTCAAATAGGACTTGATCTTGTCCTAACTATTTTAGGTTGTGCCTTTCAACCAAGGTAAGAGGACCTATTTTGTAACCCTAAAATGGTGAAGGAGATGAAGATATCCCTCAATTTTTGTAAATAGTATGAAGGGGCCTTGGTTAAATATGATCAACACTCCAAATTTGACTTTCACAAGTTATCACTTCCAGATTATGGAGATAATTTCAATGCAAGGCAAGGGTTTCTGAAGACATTTTGAAATCCTAATTTTTTGACATACTTTAACAAATGGATTTTGATCTTCTGTGGGTATACATGTCAAAATAGGGGTAGTATGAGGTAGGATTATTTATTTAGAATGATTTTTGGTGGGATATTGACAAGACAATCTTGACTATGCCAGATATTTGACAACCTCTACAACATTTAAACAACTTTCAGATAAAATGCTTCAAAATAGTCAAGATGTTCTTTTAACCAAAAGAGACACACAAATGGAGGCCCAGGTTTTCCCTCTTCACACAATATTTGAGACCTAAACACAAAATCTTGAGTTAAAGGACTTAATTAAACATCAAAATCTTTGATCAAATCATGCCTAAGGTAACCCCAAAGGCTTACAAGTAATCTCTATCAAAAAATGAAGGTGAAGTGATTTTAAACCACTTATTTTCAATGCCAGATGAAAGCTCTTCTGACAAATGAAATTACAAATGCCACTAAACTATCAATAAGGATGAGATATGTGGGATTCCTAAAGATTTCAATGCAAGATTGCAACAAGAACAAGGAAAACTATTTACAGACATTTAAACATGATAAAAAACATCATATTTCCCAAAATAACATAGATTAGTTCAAAAGCTTGTTAGATTCATTAGCAGGGGAGAGTTTCAGGAACAATATCAAAGTTGTGTGATGGCTATACACTTGTAACCAACTCAACATGAATGAAGATCTAACACATAAGACATTAACCAGGTTTTTTGGAGGGTTTCTTAGAAGATGAAATTCTCTCAAAATTTTCTCATGATTTTCAATTTCCTGACCTTTTACATGTCTCAAAACATGTATTATATACCTCTCTATTACATTTGATCCTTATTTCCCAAGAAACTAATATCGTATGGCATCTTAGTTTGTTACAAATTCACTCATGACTTTATGAAAGTGACACTTAACCAATTTTATGAGGAGATTTTAGGCATGCAAAAAAGAAAATTGTTACAAATCTTCATCATTCCTTGTCATGGGAGCATGTATTCTTCCTTTGGCATCCTCAGCATCTTCCTCTTCCATCATTTCACCTTTACACTTTCCAAATTTACCTCTGCAACTTTTGGATCTGGTATTTCACGTTTCTTCTCAAGCCCGAACAAAATTTCATTTCAAAATTACCTCAGATCTACAAATTGAATTTTCAAATTGATTCCATTGATCCTTGAATGTAAAAATGACATGAATTCACCAAAAAATTGGTTAAAATTGATGCAAAAATCACATCTCCAAGCTTCCTGGAGCTCAAATGGCGGCCAAACCAAAAAATGCACAGCGACCGTTGATTTTCCTTTCCCCCTTCAATCTGAGCCCTCGACATGTCACAATGTGATTGGAAATGGGTGTGGGATCATTTTTTTCCATTTAAACACTTTTGGAAAAATGTAAAAAAATTGGCATTTTTCTTTGTCCCTCTGCCCTTGAGATTTGGCGTTGACACGTCGCACAATATGATTGGATCTAGGGTTGTGGCTCAATTTTACACATTTCCACCTTTTTTGGAAAAAAGGATGTTTTTCACAATTATCTCTATGGGCCGGCACCTCCAATTCTATCGTTGACACATGTCAGTTGCCGATTGGCTGTGGGATTATGTTCCTCCTTTTGATTTCTCACGTTTATAGGATAAAAGCTAAATTTCTCGTAAAGACCCGATGTTCTATAATCCCTTATTTTGATCTGAGTGATACATGTGGCTCAATCATGACCATTGATGGAGTTGTGGCCGTAATTTACAATTTTAACCCTTTATGCCAAAATGGGAAAAAATATCAAGTATTCCCCGAGGCCCGAAGTTCCACCTCTGACCCTGCCACATGTCCACTCCTGATTTTCCTAGTGGACCCGCGGCCCTTTTCAAAACTTTTGTTCCCATTCACCAAAAAAAAAAAAAAATCTAAGTCCTCTACCAGCCTCCATTCCCGCCTTTGATGTAAATGTGACACGTGTCCACCTATGATGTGCTAAGTGCCTACACTCTAGAGCCACCACGTGTTCCATTCTAATTTTTTACGGGGCCTAGGCATTTTATTTTCCCTTTAACTCTTTTTCCAAAATGCCTTAAGGCACAAAAAAACCCACCCATCCACCTTCACTATGCCTACGACACGTGTACCTCCTCTGGGGCCTGCGGAGCTGCGGGGGCAACTTGCACTTTTTCCAAAAACACAAAAATGTTAAGTTTTTAGAAATGACCCACCGATCCTTGTCCAATCACAAATGGCCATGTAGGAGAAAATTTTTGAGCTTAAATTTGATGGGAAAAGGATGCCTGTATGACCGTCAAACAATGAAGAAACTACTAGCGATGCCCTAGAATGATGAAGATGAAATTAGCAGGCAAATGATGCCCATCTAACCATCAAAACATAGAAAATTCTAGGGATGCCCTAGAATTTGATTTTTTCACTAAGGAAGACAAATTTCTCAAAATTGAACCAACTGAAACATGTTTCTAAAGCATTTTTTATCATGGGATAGTATTTTCAAAGGCATACAAGTGTGAATCGATCAACTTTGAACTTCCACGATTGGGTAAAAAGGAAAAAACAACAGAGCCCACAGATTTTGGAAAAATTAGGGCACAAAAGAGGGCACACATGCTGATTTCATTCAAATTGGGACAAAACAACAAGTTTATGAACATTTCAAAGCATTCAACTAGAGGAAAAAGTTGCAGACCACCATTTTTAAGAGAAAAAATGTTCTATAATATACAAACAAAAGGAAAAATTTAGGGAAAAATAGTGCAAGCTCAAAAAAGGCACCAATAGGTGAGATGAAGGCTCGGTAACCTAAACTAAATAGAGATGAGTACCTAATAATCCATGTAGAGTGATATAGAAAACATGTCGAAGGACTAGAAAAAGCATGGAGTTACAAAAAAAAGGAGCATGGGGACTAAAGATGCAAAAGTGTAAAAGGTGATGAAAGTGAACCTAAGGAAAAAACATGTGTGTAAATGCCAATGTGTGTAGTGTACTTGCATGGTTAGTATCATGTGTGTTATGTACCTGTCATGCATGTGTTTTTGTTTAGTGATTAGTTTCCATATGGATGGACCTACAAAAGGGAAGACGATCAAGTAGTCAAATATGCATGTATATGTATATATGTAAAGAAACATATAAAAATAGTATGAAAATGAAAATGAAAAAAGAAACATTTGCACCTGATCCGTGATGAGAAAAAATGGTGTAAAAATGATATCATGTAACTGTCGGTGAAGTGTGAGTTTTTTGGGAAATCTCACACCACTATGGCCAAAGAAGTATAGGGAGAAAGATGTGTTATTCTCCAACCTATAACTACTTCCTTGATATTGGTGAAGAGATCTTTGTACTGTCTAGTTTTTTGGGTGATCTAACACCACTGGCAAAATAAGTGTAGGTAGGAAAGTATAATGTTCCTCCAACCTATAACTTCTCCCCAGAATGGTAAGGACTATCTTCCATGCAAAATCAGCTATATAAGGGGTTAATAGACTGGTCTGAAGCCACTCATTATAAACTAAAATGTGTCCTTGATGATGAAAAATGTAGAATGAACTATATATTGAGATGTAGAGTAAAATATAGAATGAATTGTGTTGTGTACTGTGTAAAACCAAATGATGCCACCCTCTTTAGGGGAACATGTAACATCGTGGATAAGAGAATGCAGTTATAAAAGAGGAACGACTACGTACTTGAAAATATTCCTTATAGGGGGAAGGGAATGAGATTGGTAAAGACTTAGGCACACACGAACAAGTGGATAGGAAGAAAGAGTTAGTACGAACAAACATGCATGTGGAGAAAAATTATAAGCTAAACAAATAATTTATAAGCTAAAACATGATCAAATAATGTAAACACCCAAGAAGACAATCATAGACTGCAAAAAGAAGGTTGCATATATGGGACACCACTCATGGTTTCACAAGACACTCAAGGCTGGAATGGAAAAAAAACAAGTGTGCACACAATAGAAAGGTAAAATCCCACAAACAATAACAAGAAACAACAAACAAACAAATAAGTATAGAATTAAATATCCTAGTATAACAAATTTTGCCCATGAAGCACCTATTACCATGTTAGAAAAGTAGAAATTATGTCAAGGCATGTTTAATATGATAATGGAAAGTGCTAAGTATAAAATGAAACAATAGGACCTATACTATATGAATATGGATGCCCCTAGTAGTTAGTGTGTCAAACATTGGTCTTACATGTATAATCTTGGTATCTGTGATTATAAATAGAAAAGGATGTGAACGTGCATGTGTGTATGGTAGATATAATGACATATAAGAGATCTATCTAACATGTGTAGTAAAGTGAACATGTAAAATCAAGTGCAAGCAAGAGTAAATGCAACCATAAAAATGTACTATGTTGTGGATGGATGGAATGGAATGTGGAGTGAATGGTAGGAGCCATGTGCCCCCATGTGAATGGAATTATATGCAGTGAGGTTCATTTAGTATGCCCCCTCAACAATCAAGAATGAACTAAAAATGAGAGTGATTCATTAGGAAATTGTCAAACTATGTGTTGTGTGTAGTGTCCTGTGATGATATTGTGGTGATGAGATGTGACATATAGATGAACTATGCATGAATCCATAACTTAAGTGTATATCCAAACAAGATGAGTAGAAAGAGGTGGTGATTTATCGTAAAGCGTATACCAATAAAAAATGTAAGAGAATGTGATGATGTAGCCAATCACGAGATGATTATGGAAGAAGTGAACCTATAGCCTAAAGTATATATCACTAATCCTAGGAATGCCACATGAAAAAAATAAGATGGAATGATGGATATGTGATCATGATGTGGTCCATTTTTCTTGTATACCGTCAATAGTCCAGTATGGACTATGAGACTAGCATGTGTCATCTGGTAGTGAGTATAACACATAGAATTGAATATGTAAAATGCATACTATGTGCGGTATTATGTAATGGAGTATATGTAGATGACCTAGATGTGTATCATAGTATATATAAGATGTAATATTTGAGGACATGGATGAGCTATAACATTACATAATATATAATATCTATGGAGTGAAGTGTGTAGGACAAGATGTATAATGTAGGATGTGTGAAAATACATAATGCCTATACCTTGGAATGTAGTGTATAATGTGTATATGATGTGTGATGATATGTAATTCCTAATATGTAGTGACTATTGTGTAGTGTGTGGGGTCTATGTGTATAGAATTCCCTCAATAGGAAAGTGTGAACCAAATCACAAGAGCATGTCATCGGGTAATGACGATGTTTATAGCATAGATTAATATACGTATGATAGAATGTTGATGTGTGATAATGAAAGTATGAAACATGTAATGTGAGAAGGGGTGTATGAATTCTATACCCCCCAAGTGTGCCAATGATGGATATTGATGTAGAAAAGTGAGAGGTACAATGCATTTATGGGAGAGTGTTATCTATGTTGTGATAAGAGTGAGGGCCAACACAACGGTAGGCCGAAGAAATAGTATGACCATGCAATGGTGGTGGAATTTGAAATGTATCCTGGCCACGAATAGAAGTAGTTTATTTGACAAAAGTGATTGGCTAGAGATCATGTGGGATTGATGAAATTGTAGAAGAATTGATAAGAGAATAAGTTGGACTGATTTTGAGAAGTGGTTGCATAATTTGACTTGGTAACATTATGGATGACTTAAGAGGAAGAGGTGTTAAACTGATCTTTAGAGGATGTTTCATAGATTGAATTGGTAATGTTGTAGATAACTTGAGTGGAGGAGTAGGACTATCCATAAGAGGAGGTGGAGTGGACTGAATAGGTGCCGCTTGAGTGGCCAAAGAAGGCATAGTAGAAGTGATTGAATGATGCTCATTAGATATAGATGAATCATATGTAGGAAGCCATTGAGATGTAACATTTGTAGATGGGAATGAAATATAATGTTGTGTAGTGAATGAGATAAATCCATGATGCTCAAGATGTTTAATTATTCATTTTAAAGCGTAGAAATAGTTGTCATTGTGTCCATTGATTCAATGATAATTGTAATATGGATGACCTTTATATTTTACTAGCCGATAATGAGGATAGTAATGAGTAGGTGGTAAAGTGATCAATTAACAACCTAGGACCTTAGTAAGAATGTCATGTTGCTTGGTATTGTGATCAAAGGTGAGAGGCTTTGTTAATGGTATGACTTAAGGCTCATTGATATGAGCACATGTAGTAGACATAACACGAAGATGATATTTAGGAAGAGAACAAAGATGATCCTGAGAAATGTCCTTAAGATGATGGATTTCAAATTTGAGAGATGTAATCATGGATTCCATAGACTAAAATTTATATTGAAATAAATAATGAAGAGATTGAATGGATTTAGAATTAAGGGAGCCCTTAGAAATATGACCAAAAATAGCATTGACTTGAGCATGCAACATGTTGATAAGAAGATACATAGTCTCTAGGGTTTTTTGGAAAGCGTCTTTACAAGATGGGTGCATTTGAATCAATTGAAGTAAATAAACTTGAAATACCTTAGAATCCATGATGGAATAAAAATAAAGATCCAAGAGTATTTGAATGCGGGTACACCAAAATTATTATACTAAAATGTAATATTCTAGCCTAGTCTGATGTTATAGGAGTAGTAAATAAATGAAATAATGCAATACATAAATTACTCAAGTAACTAAGCAAGCGACGGATGAAACCCTAATGTGTAAGAGAGGGTTAAGAAGTCTTTACTGATTTGATGAAGCTACAGGACTGTGTCTTAGTGTAAACTAGGTAAATAGGAACAGGAAATGACCAAATAAAATCCTAAGAAAGTATAAATATGAGCTCTTTGACTGGACTAGGGCACCTAGAAAGGGATACAAGTACCCGTGGGTGCCCTAGTATGAGATATGGGTACTTTAGTAAGTCGAAATGGCCTAAAACCCTCCTCTAAGAGGTCCCTAGATGTTCACATGTATTTACTTCTTATCACACTAATGTCATTGAACTGTGTAAGATGTCGATGTAAGAGTTGTAATAAATAATCACTTGTAAAATCCTAGAAAAAGAATCAAAACCATAAAAAAGAAAGATGCATATTAAGGGATCAGACTGTCCTCAAATACCAAATGGATGGACTTATCACTTAGCGCTACACTACATCTCACACCCAATGTAGTTCTAGGTGTGTGTGTGTGTGTAATTATGCCCTAGGTTGCTCTTGTGCCAGTAACACTTTGTGAAGTAGTGACCCAATAAATAGATGTAGAATGAATTAAATGTGTGCATGGAAACAATAGACTCCCCTCCTATGAAGTGTGATGTATATGAACCAACATTGTGTGCCTTGTGATGGAGTTAGATGGATGCAAATTTATATTTAGGTTCCTTTAATGGACGTAACTATAGATTCTGATAGTAGATTCTTAGTGATTGGTCCCTCATTATGGTTAAATAAATTTATATTTATATGGTTCTCTTGTTCTAATTTAATAATTAAACCTGAAAATTATGACCACCACAAAGATAGAAAGCTCAAATGGCTATAAAGTTCCCAAAAGGTGAGAGTAAAGTGCAAAGAGGACTAGGGTGCCCCATAGGGGACCAAAGTGCTTAGGGTGCCCTAGTCCTAGCTGGGCACCCCTGTCAAAAATAGGAAAAATTTAGAATTAAAATATTGACTAGGTGAGTACATGTGTAATATTGAAAATACGATAGCAAGCAATGTAAAAATGGCCAAATACATGGGTTAATTATTACTCTTCACTCAAGAACCATATACATAGTACTATGAGACCGGGACTAAATAATGACTCCAACTGCATGATTTAGTGACTACAGATATATACACTATATCATTTTGACTCACATAAGTTATATTTTAATTTTTTATTAAGTCCCCTTTAATTCACATTTAATGTTTCAAATATAGTTTTTTCGAATTGTAGCTAGCTACCCTAAAGTCAATTTTAAAGTGGTGGAAATGACTTAAAAACTTCAACTACGGCTTTAAATGACATAAATTAGAAAGTCACATCAAAGACACCCTAACATACTAGTTTAAGACATCATAAAATCATACCCTAATGTCACCCTGGGGTGACATTAGGATGTCTTAACTTGGGACGTTGGGGTGTTGTAAATAGAAAAGGTTGTATGGAGATTGCACAGGGAGGAGGGAACCAAGATCAACATTTTGAAAGTGAAATATTTGCAGCCCTTTGGAAGTACTTTTGATCTTTTATCTAATTTGGAGCTCCCTAATGGAAAAATCTTCTAGAATAATCTATGTCATTCTAGAAAAATGCTAATTAAAGGGAATAAATGGAATCTTGGGGATGGTACAAAGATAAAGTTTTGGGAAGACCCATTGATTAAGGAAAAAGTCCTCATATATGAGGAACCATGGAATGAGTTATGGAGTTTCTTCAAATAAGAAAAGAAGGAGCTAGTTTGTAGTTATTGGAATGAAGAGAGGAAGTGGATCCAACTCCTACCTCCTCCTCACTATCAAGGGAATTTATAACCTTTTAAAAAATGTAATCAGCTCCTTAAAGTCTATCATATACCCCACAATAGATATCATAATTAGTTAATTTGGAGAACCATGAACACTATGAATTACGGGTTTAAGTTGGGATACTTGCTAAATTTTGAGCATATTGAACCCAATATCTACTAGAGGAAGATCTGGAATAAAAATATTATTCCCAAGATCAATATTTTTCTCTAGGAAGTTGTAAAAAGAAATATCCTAACAGTGGATAGGTTAAGAAAAAGGGGGATGATCATCACTTACAGATGAAGTCCATGTAAATTTAATGAAGAGTCAATCCAACATCTCTTCCTCGAATGATCATTCTCTTTTCAATTCTTCTCTGTGTTCCTTAGTTTTTTTAGGATGTATTTGGTCTTCCCTGGGGATGTGTCCCTCGTCCCTGAACAATGGAGCTTCAATTTACAAAATGATTTAATCAGAGAAATATGCAAACTCGTCCTTTCACATAAATTATGGGGGCTGTGGATTGATCAAAATAATAGTATCTTTAGGAACAAAACCTCAAGTCTAGATATTGTTATTAAAAGGGTGAGTCTATCTGTCAAAGAAAATGCTCTGATTTTAAATCCCAAACCATCTAAGGCTTTCCCAGACTGGGAAAGAAATATTTTCAAAAGCATGAGCACTACCCTAATCATCCCTTTGAAGGAGAAGACCACCCACAGAGTTAAATTTTTGAGACCTCCTGATGATTTCTATAAACTCAAGTTTGATGGATCCACCAAATAGAAGGATAACACATATGGGAGGATGTTTGGTTCATTATCATCTTGGTAGATGTCTTAATTCCTATGCGGGTCCCATTGAAAATCATACCAAAAATTATGTGGAAGCCAAGGCTATGCTTTAGGGTATCAAAATGTGTAGAGATTTGAGACTAAGATCCATCATTATAGAAGGTGACTCTTTATGTGTCATCAATTCTCTAAAATATAAAAGTAAGTACCGATGGAAATTTAGAAATATCATCAAGGAATATCATGTGTGTTGGAATCATTTGATAAGGTGGATATACAACACACCTTCAAGGTAGGTAATAAACTTGCATATGTGCTAGCTAATCAAGGCAACAACATATTGAATTTGATGACGTGGAAAAGGAAACATATTCCTTTGAAAGACATTATAAAATTGAAAAATGATGACATGCCTTTGGAGGAAGTTTAATGATGGTGACCAAGGCTCACATGATTGGGAGCTCAAAAATATATTCTTCTATTTGGGAAAGGTTATGATTTATTTTCTTTGGCTTTTATTCAATTTATTAAAAATTGGTGACTCTATTATATTTGATTTCAAAGTGAGAAGGTGTGCTAGGAAAAAATGGGGGGCCAAAGAGTCAGAATTGAGCCCATTTCCTTCCTTCACCTGAAAAATGACACCATTCCATGGAAACTACTGCACATGGGGGATTCTCCAAGTACGTAAAACAAATAAAAGGAAATGACCTGGTGCTCTCTATTGATTTTGAAAATTCTTGGGTTGAAAGGGGATTCAATTTCTGGGGGGTGAAAATTTGGGTTAATAAAGAATCCATAGTTGAGATAATTGGGCTTGCTAAGGATGGTCACATTTTTTTTTAAGACAAAACCCACAAAAAACATGAGATAGCCATTTTTTTAACCCGATGAGAATATTATTTCCTATGATGATGGCATTTCCTTTACTTGCCTCCCTGAGTGCTAGGATAATGTTTTCCTTGTTGTCATGAAATACCTGACTCTGGAAGGAAAATTTTAGAAATTTTTTCTCTTATCATCTCTCTATTCTAAATATCTTCTGTAGGAACCAAGATATGAGTCTATATTTCTTTCTCTAAAGTTCCTTTTTATTCACCATTACTGACTTTAAAAATAATAAATTTGATGTTCCTTTGCATCAATGTTTGATCCACCTCTTAGTGAAAAATTGAAAACCCATTATCCTTACTCATCCTTTGAATCATGGTGACCTTGAGTCTAACCAAGAAATCCTTGTGTATACCTTTAAATGCATGAAGAAAATAAAGGGTAAAGACACCCTTGAAGGTATTTTTGATGCTCTTTACAACCTAAAACGTGGGGTTCAGAATGTGGGTGAAATATCTGGTAGTAGGGAGAGAGATTATATGGATTGAGAAGCTATGCTTATATGTGCTAAGTTGACTAATGATACCATTCTCATGGTCAATAAGAATAAAAGAATATAAGATGAATTCATCATGTAGGAGTAGAGGGTTTCTATCCTTCAGGACTAAATGGCCAAAGTGGAAAACAACAACCCTAATATGATATTGGCCGTTAGTAGTTATGCCAGTGAATAAACATCAGATTCCGAGACTGATGGTAATTCTGATTCTGAGATGATGAACACCTAGACTGAGGACAAGGAGGAGAATTTACCTAAATAAATTGAGATTGTGAACACCTAGACTATGGAAAATAATGAGAAAAGAACTAAACGTGTGATCATCAAAGTTGTAGGTAGTAAGGATAGTGGGTCATGTGCTAGAACCGGAAACAAGGCTAAGGAGGACTACTGGAAGGCCATTTGCTTTCATTTTTTGTGTTTCTTTTAGACTATTGCTTTGTTTTATATTGTGGTTGGTATCTCTAAAAAAATTTAATAGTTAATATTCAAACATGGTTTTTACTAGCTCTATTCTATGGTGGCTTGCTATAAATCCTTTTTTAACTTTTCCTCCCTATATTTTTGTTAGTTTTTGTTTAAACTGGCTCCTTTATATGTACAAGTTTTTTTGGTCCCCTCAAAACCAAACTTTTTTCATCTTATCCAAAATAAATGCATATTTAACTATGTCTTCATCATGATGTTAGGGTGTCTTTAAATAAGACATTAGGATGACTTAAAAATGCAACTTCATTTATGTATTAAGTCACAAATTTAGTTTCACTTATTGAATCAAATAATAAGGATTTTTAGATTCATTTTTACATCGACCTTATATGTGAATTAAAAATAAATGTTTCATATAACTTAAAATTGGAATTTAATTGTGACTATGATCTTGACATAAATTGTGGCATTATATCCAACTTAAATCACCATAGTATTTGTGACTTAAATTGTGACATTACATCCAACTTCTATTATAACTTAGATTTCAACACTAGTTGTAACTTAAATGGTGATACTATGTATAACTTCAATTGTAACTTTTTCCAGTCTATAATTATGACTCAACTTCCTCATTATTTACAACTATATTGTCAGTATTGATTTTATTTAATTATATTATCATATTATACTGTAGTCACTAAATCACACACTTGGAGTCATTATTTAGTCTCAGTCTCATACTACTATTCATATAGTTTTTAAGTGAAAAGAGGAACAATTAATCCATGCCTTTGGCCATTTTTACATTTCTTTCTGTCATATTTTCATTCTTACACTTGCACTTGCCTAGTCTTTATTATCATACTGTGTTTTTCCTATTTATGACTGGGGCGCCCCAGGTGCCCTAGTCCCCTCTAGGGCGCCCTAATCCTCTTTTCACTTTACTCTCACCTTTTGGGAACTTTCTAGACGTTTGAGCTTTATATATTTTTCATGGTCATCCTTTTTGGGATTAATTTTGAAATTAGAACAAGAGAACCATATAAATATAAAGTTATGTGACCATAATGAGGGACCAAACACTAAGCATATACTATCACCATATACAACAAAGTCACCTAAAGCTATATATGCATCCATCTAGCTCCATCACAAGGTACACAAGGATGTTTCATCTGCATCACACTTCATAGGAGGGGAGTCTATTATTTTCATCCACACATTTATTACATTCTACATCTAGTTACGCACTCTATATTTCACAA
Source organism: Taxus chinensis (assembly GCA_019776745.2). Classification (NCBI taxonomy): domain Eukaryota; kingdom Viridiplantae; phylum Streptophyta; class Pinopsida; order Cupressales; family Taxaceae; genus Taxus; species Taxus chinensis. The sequence goes on from CM034154.1 coordinate 315,724,330, forward strand.
ACTGCAACTGGCATAAGAGAAACCTAGAGCATGATTTTGTACACACACATAGAACTATAATGGGTCTGGGATGTAGTGTAATGATCGGTTAGTAAGTCCACCATTATGGCTGCTGAGGATAGTCTGACCCCTTCATATGCATATTTATTTTTTAGGTCTTTGATGCTTTGTCTAAGGTTTTACAGGTGATTATTTATTACAGGTCTTAACACAACATCCAGTGCAGTTTAGGAAAATACATATGTCTAAAGGAAAACACATGCAAATATCTAGTCATACCTCAAAGGATATTTTTAAGCCATTTCTATAGACTAGGGTGGCCACAAGTGCCCCTATCCTTTTCTAGGTTACCCATTCTAGTAAGAGAGCTCAGATATATAATTTTTTAGGATTATGTGTGGTCATTTCCTCCTCTTGTTCACCTGGTTCATAGTGCAACACAATCTCACACCTTCATTGAATTAGCTAAGGAATTCTTAACCCTCTCGTGCATATTAGGGTTTCATCTTTCATTTACTTAGTTGTTTGAGTGTTTTTTGTATTGCATTATTCCATTTATTTACTCTTCTATGACATTAGACTAGGCTAGGATAGGTGAACCCTTACTCGATATTCATGCTTAGGGTCCTCATTTTCCCTCTATCATGGCTCCTAAATTTTCTCAAGTCTCTTTGTCTAATTTAATTAAGATGCATCCCAATTTCAAGGGTGCTCTACAAAAAACCTTATACACCACATATCATCCTAAATATACACTGCTACATGAAATAAGTCATATCTTTGATCATTTATCTGAAAAACCTAGTCCTCATGATCCTATATATAATCAATCTCTATTGGACTCAATTCAATCTTTACATTATTTGTTTCAAGACTAGTTTAAGGCTATGTAATCTATCATTACATATATAAAATATGAAATCTAACATCTTAAGTATGCTTCTAATTCTCATGTTTGTTCTCCTTTAACATCTCTTGCTCATTATTTGTCTACTACATGTTCTCATATTAGTGAGCCTCAAGTCATACCATTATCAGAGCCTCTTATATTTGATCCCATTACCAAAATACATGACCTTCTTACTGAGCTTCTTAGTCATCAATTGATCACTTTACTGCCTAATTATTGTCATCCTCCTTATCTAATAGACAAATATCAAGTTCATTCATATTGCAGTTATCATCGAATCAATGGACATAATGAAAACAATTACTACAGTTTACAAATCAAAATCAAACATATTGAGTGTCAAGGATTTATCTCATTCACTGCACATGTTTTTACATTCCCACCTACAAATACTATACCCAAATGGGCTCCTAATTCTACTCCTCCTACACATAATTTGCATCAAACTACCACTTCTCATGTGCATTCTTTAGTTAGTCAAGTGTCACCTATTCAACCCATTCCAACTAAGCAATCACATATAAAGGTTTGTCTTCCATCACCTAATCCTAATAAGTCATCTATAACATTACTTAATCAAACTAAGAAACCCCCTCTTAATGCTGGTCTAACTCCTCCTCCATTCAAGGTATCTGTGACATCACTAGGTCATGCTCAACAAACACCTCCTATAGTTAAACTTGTAATTCTGCCATCTGCTATAAACCATACCTATATCGACGTTTGGGACCTAGATGAAGATTATTATGATGATTTACCATTTTATGGTCACACACCTTTACCACCTCAGTGGCACATCACTTTTTTTAAGGAAAATAATCATTACATTGATCCGATTATTGTATTTTTACAAAAAAATTATCGCTTACATACTTAGGGGGGATTATAACTCCTCCCTCATTATATTACTATCAAATGTTGTTATCCTTACATATAATCAACACTTCACACTTAATTACTAATCTTATCTAACAATTATTACACACCTCTTGATACATTTGTATCATCATAACCTCATGACACACTTTTTTGCTTTGGTTCACACTCGACTGTTGAGGGTACACTACACACATGAACCCCACACACTAAATAGTAAGAACTACACATTATGACTATTCACACATCTTACAACATTTTCACATCTATACATCATATATATTCCACACACCATGAAAATATTCATCACATATGTGTCAAAATCCTATTGTCTATGAGTTTATCATTACATTCTATTCATCTTACATACTACATAATGCACATTTCACAATATTAGGTTATCTAAAAATCTATCATTACATTCTACACATCACATATTTATACTTTTTTCTCATGGCATGGTCACCTATTATCATCACACATCCTACATCTTATTTTATGCACTACACTTTCTACCCTATGACATAATCTAGTCTCCTGATCCATACTAGACTATTGAGCGTATACAACTCAAATGCACCACATCACACTCACACATTCGTCATTCAATCTTCTTCTTCTCATGTGGAATTCCTAGTATTAGTGATATACGCTTTAGGATATAGGGTCACTTCTTCTAGCATCACCTCATCATAGGCTACATCATCACATTTTCTTACATTATTTAGTGGTTTATGCTTTAGGATAAATCACCACTCCTTTCTATTCATCTTGTTGTGATATATGCATAGGCTATAAATTAACACACACATCATCACTATGTCACATCTCATCACCACACAATCATCACAACACATTACACAAAACACATAGTTTGACCATTTCCAAATGACACACTCACATTTTTGGTTCATTCTAGATTGCTGAGTGGGCATACTAAATGAACCTCACTGCATACAATTCCATTCAGTTGAGGGTCATGTGGCTCTTATCATCCACTTCATATTCCATTCCATCTATCCACAACATACTACATTTTATGGTTACATTTATTATTTCTTACAGTTTCTTTTACATGTTCACTTTACTACACATGTTAGACATATCTCTTGTATGTCATCATTATTTCACCTGATTCTTAGATTGTTTCTTTGAAGTGTTGACAAAACAAATAGGGTAATAGCCATAGGAGGAATACCTATTCAAATGCTAGTTGATGGGTTGTTACATGTGTATGACTTCTGAATCCACAGTTGATCATGAGAGATTCCTTTTGGCTAGGAGGAACTACCTATAATGAAAAGTAAGACCACCATAAGGAATTAAATAATATGGGCAGTGAACTGCCTAGTGTATGCTAGATCTGGAAAGTGTGATACTTCCTAGATGGTTATCAAGCCACTATTTTAAACAATTTAATGTTGTAAACAAAGTAAATCCTATTATAATTTGAAATGATTTAGGTATCTCACTTAAAACACAATAAGAAATAGATCTAATCTAACAGGGTAGGCTAGAATAGAATCTAAAGGTCAAATGATTGGTTCTGGGTTCCGTAGGTTTGACAGAGGCTTCGGGAAGATCACAGGTGGATGAGGGTGAGATGAAATTTGGAGGTTAGGTCTTTGTTTTGGGCTGTATGGGTAAATACAGAGACTGATGTCAGTTAAGGGTAACTGACGGCGGTCAGGTGTAACTGATGCCGATTATTGTGGAAATCTAGAAATGCCATAGAACAAGCTTTGGGTATTGGGTGAGGTATTGGGTGACTGGGGTATGCTTTGGAGAGGTTTTAATAGGTATATGGAGGTAGAAATATTAGACAAGGTCAATAGGTGGCTAGGTAAACAATAGATGATAAAATGATCATGAAATGAAATAAACCAAAAAAGTATGATGTTATACTTACTTGGATTCCAGTACTAAATTCCTGTGAGTGAGGGATGGAGGTGTTGATGAGGGGTTTGAAGGTTACAAGTGATCACCAACTAAAGGAATGCTTCTGCATGGGCTGCATGTACATTCCTCTTTACTTGGTTAGTTCAGATCATGGCTAGGATGGCTGTGTAGGAAAAGATGCTTGATATCCTTCCTTACATGTGGATTCTCATTGGAATTCACTCTCTAAAGATGTGTTATCTCTATGAGATCTATTTTTTCTCACCAACCTTCTAATCCTTGCTTCTGACTTCTAAACTCTAACTTCCAACCTTGAGAATAAGGTTGTTTTGGGGTTAAAAGGGTAACCGATGGTAGTTCCATCTTAACTGGTGACGGTTAGGGGTAATTGACATCAGTCAAGGTGGGATTTCCTAGGTTTACTAAACTAGGGAGATCCTCTTGATTTCCTTAGATCTCATGTCATTAACCCATGGATTATACTGGGAGCTTCTTGTGAGCATGCGGGAATGTGATTAGAGGGAATGTGAGCATTGATTTTTAGGGTTTGGGTAAGTCTTAGTTAGTTATGGAAACTTACTAAGAATAGGTCTTAGGTTGAGTTCACTTGGTGAGGTGTCTAAGTGAACTGTATGTGTCGATATTATTTAAAATAAGATATTTAAATAATAGATATAGTGAGGATAATTAATTAATTTAAGTAAATTAATATTAATGGGGTGAAGGGGGCCATGGCTAGGTGAATGTGATGAAGGGTGTTTATTCGTCAAGGGACCAAAGGGGATTGTGACCTAATTTTAGTGTTTACATTATGCCCCTTTTTATTGCGTAGCTTGTATTGGTAAGTGACGCTAACAAAAATAATATGTGGTTGCCCCATGTGTGGGTGAAGGTGGTCCCCCTCAAACTAGGAACGGACAAGGCCAAAGGTAGAATTGGTGAGTGGTTTGATAGAAAGGTGAATGTGAGAAAGAGGAAGGTGGGGAATGGGGAAAAAGGGTGAAAGGTCTATGCGGGAAATTTTAGGTAAAGGGTCAGGGTCAAATGTAGCAATAGTCAAATACACGCATATGTATAAACTACAACATGCTACCATGTTGAAGAGCAAGAAAAATCTACATCATCTAAGGTTGATAGGTTTATCCAAACAAGGTTAAAGTGATTCTAGTATCCAAGGTATAGGATATGGTTAGGAAACACAACACATGTTAGGTGTAGGAACGTTGAGGTATGTTCTAATACAAAAATGGTAGGTTTAGGATAAATGATCACGGTAATAGGATAGGTAAGGTCATTTGGTCAACAACACAGGTAACAGTGTTATAAGGTATAACAAACACATGAGGTCAAAGGTCACTAGCGATGGTCTAGGTCTAAATAGCTATGTCATGGTGTGGGTAAGGCCAAGGTAGGGGTAAAATAATGAGTCCCCAAAGGAGGAAAAAAGGAGGTAGGAAAGGATGAATTTAGGAAAGGTAAGGTCAATGGGTTGGGTAAAGGATCAGGGTGAAGGGTGGGTGAGGAAAAAAAGAAGGTAGGGGTGACCAATTCTAGTCAAGGATAACCGAAAATGGTAAGGTAGGGCATGAAACTGATGTCGATCAAGGGTAATCAATGTCAGTTAGGTTGGGTTAGTTATAAAAACAAAAAAAATCCACGTGTTTTGTTTTTCATTTGTTATTTGTGAAGTGAGAAAATGACAAAAAAGGGAGAAAAGAGAGAAAAGTGTCTAGAAAAAATGGGATAGTGAGATGGTAGTGTGATTTGACAAGGGTTTGGTTGGTGAGCAACGGGTCCATGGGATCAGGGCAAGAGATTTGATTAGCTGGAGGTTATGAGTAGCTATTCGGTGATGGCAGAGGCTGGAGAGGGATTGGGCAGGCCACCGGTATAGTGGCTAGATGTGCCATTGAGACGGTGATAACACGACGAGGTAAGCACCCTACTGTAAATTGTGGATGTGATAGATTAGAGGAGTAGATTATTGTTATTTGTAGGTTTTTTGTGGTTTTTTTGGGTGGGAAAAAATTAAATTTGGGTATGGGGGGAATAGTAAGAAAAAAGAGGAAGGGGGAGGATAGAAAATGATATAGGTGGGGTGGGTAGAGGTCCCAGGGGAGTTTACGTCATTATAGGTGGGGTAAAAGGGGTAGGGAGAGGTTTATAGAAAAGGTGGGGTTTTAGGAAGTCACAGGTTTTTTGATGACAGTGACTGGCGTTAGTCAAGTGTTGCTAGTGTCGATTGGGTGGAACTGGCCTCGGTCACCAAAAAGGTGAACAGTGTTGGTTAAAGGGTGACCAAGGTCGGTTAGGATGAACTGGTACTAATCAGATTAGTGGGTACAAGTGTCTAAAAGTGATGTGGGCTAGGTAGTTGAGATGGGTAGGGTTAAAATAGGGTGGAGGGTAATGATAATTGGTGAATATGGTCATGGTAAATGTGGATTAATTTCATGATTAGATTGGATGTAGGGGAGAGCGTAGTTATATATGTGGGATAGGGTTTCACCACTACTAGTGACCATACGTGGCGCAACAGCCCCGTTGGAGCTATAGTATGTGGAGGCAGTGGGTTTGAGTGGGGTTTGTCACTATAAACATGTTTTTCGATAGCCCAACTTGATGGTTGCACTCATCGATAGATAGGATCCCGTAAGCAACACGTTCCACCTACTGATAGGTGAGATGACTATCACCCTGGAGGACATGTTCCAGATTTTGTGGTTACCCATATTGGGTGCCTAGGTTTACTCTATCTCCTTTGAGGCCTCAAAAGAGCTGATTGGGACAATTTTTGGCAAAGGGCGGCTGATATGAGATTCCATAGCACCAATTTGAGCTATGGAGAGATGTACCTAGCCCATTTGGAGGAGGCGAGGCTAGTGGTTTTATTAATGGAGGTAGTGTGCTACTATGCACTGTGAGATGCAAAGGGTGGATGCTTTCCCCAATCACTGATGGGGTAATCCATGATATGATGGTGCATGAGACACACTTTGCCTAGGCATCAACATTCTTAGTGTAGCTATACAGAGAGTTGTGGGTATATGGGTGGTTGCACAGGATTAGCCTTTGTTGTACATTTATGCTACACTGTTGGGTGTACCAGCACATAGTGTACATGTGACCTATAGGGATGCCCTGCGAAGATGCATTCCCAGCTAGATTTGTGTGGGTGGGATACAGGAGACGGGTGCCAGTGATAGGAGAGTAGAAATCAGATAGGCCGACATATGATGTGGCCCATTTTCGGAAATTATTAGAGGGATTGTCCGGAGTGGACATTATACAGAGGCCATATGTGAGATTCCCCTAATATAGGCATATGCATGAGGAGATAGCTGAGCTCTAGCTAGAGAGGTGGATATAGGTTCGCCATACTGGGGAGGATGAGATGATCTCGGTAGACAGAGTCCCATGGCACTTTGGGATCTTACATGATATTCCTCCACCCTTCCCACAGTATTAGAGAGATGACGTGGAGAGGCCCTTACCTCTACCACAGCCTAGAGTGCCCACAGGGGAGGAGGAGCAGCTTGTGGATTGGTGGATAGATGACACCAGATGTATAGACAGTTACATGTAGTAGTGGGTGGCTCAATTACGAACCATACCACCAAGACCAGGGAAGCCAGATCTAAATACCATTATAGTGTAGAGAGACGCCCTACAGAGGTAGGTAGCTACACTAATTACCCAATTGGGTATACTGCAAACACAACTAGAGGGTTTAGAGGTAGAGGTAGTAGAGATAAACATACACATGGCTAGTCTGTAGGACTAGATTGCGGATGGAGGAGATGGAGGAGATGGAGATGGTCAGGTGGCAGGTTTATAGGGCCAATTGGCCATAGTCCAGGAACAAATTGGGGTCTTACAGACCCAGATATAGGCATGGGGGAAAGGGGCACCACCACAGGCACCGGGAGTAGGTCCCAGTTCATAAGAAGGCATAGGGCAGGTTACTACAGGGTAGGTATAGAGGCCGAGACCTATGGGACCACCATAGACCATGCATGTATCTAGGTTACGGGATGCCCTAGGTGAGGTGAGATATTATTAGGACCAGCTTATGGCAGCTAGGATAGATTTCATATCCTATGCCAAGTATAAGGCACATTAGGATTCTAGTGAGAGGAAAAGATCCCGCACTCATAATATGGAGAGAACAGGAGGTTAGTGAGCTTTGAGGCTTGATCAGGGAGAGGCCACCAGTGCATGGTGACCAGCTCTAGGTGAGGTGCCAGTAGGGACACATGAGGTCGAGGGTATAGGTGACACAGAGATGGAGGACATTTGGTGAGATGCCTAATATGCGGTCACCTAGTTTTTTATGTATACTAGTTATTGTTTGAGATATATATACCGACCTGTGTTCGAAAGATAGTTGGATTTTTTATCACATACTGGCCTGCATGCCGAAGATAGTGAGCATGTATGAGTTATGTGTATATTTCGAGCATATATCAGCCTACATGCTGATGACATTTTGTATTATACCTCGGCCTGCATGCCAACATTTTGAGATGATGGACATGATGAGATAGGCATGTATATTGAGATACACATTTATTGATTTATATGATGAGATACATGGTATTTTGTGATTTGTTGATGTGTTTATGAGATATTGGTTTATGGCTTGTGGTAGATGAGATATGGATTTTTTGTTTATATTAGATGAGATATGGATTTTTTGTTTTTATTATGGATGGAAATTAGGTGAGTTAGGCATGATGAAGTCAAGTTAGTTTAGGCATGGATCGAGTCAAGTTGGTTAGGCACGGTTGAGTCAAGTTTGTTAGGCATGGTTGTGTTGAAAGTAGGTGAAGTTGTGATTCATTATTTTATACAATGAATGATAATATGGGTCATATGTGAGATGTGGTATAATATATGCATAGTGATGATAGAGAAATTGTAGGTGTAGTAAATTTATAAAATATGAAGCAACTTGTTATGTATGTGGTTTAATTTCCAATTTTGTATATAAAAAGAAAACTAAGTGAGATATGGTGTAAATGGTGGGGAACATGGAAGATGAATTGTTTAGGGTAGAGAAATGGCTGAGATAACCTCTAATGACCCCATGCCCTCAGAGTGCTGCCTACATAGTCCTAATGAACAGGGACCTTGGGCCAATGTAGTTCTCCCATAAGCTAGGGAAGAAAATGAGGAGGTGTGAAAATGAGTTGGTAGGTTTTTGGGCATGTTGTGGGTTTATATCTGCTAGGTGTGGATAGATTATAGGTAAAATGATGTAGGTGGTGGTAATTATGGAAAAAGTAGAATATTTCCCCAAAATTAAGTATGAAGGACCAATTCTTGTATAAGATAATCAAAATGTAAACAAAGATGGTTAAAAGATAAAAGGGGGCAATAAAGCCACCTGATCGGGTAGGATCATACCGAGGAGATCATACCTTGGTGGAGGTAATGAATGTAAGACCCTAAATACATTGCACAATCGATTGTTCTACAATGAAAAGTAGTCACAGGATCACCAAATGTCTAAATGCTAAGATGTCCCTTGAGGAAATGAGGAAATGAGAGTGGGAATGGTAAGAATGGTGAAAGGTAGTTAATTTTATACTATATAAGTAACAGGCCCTTCGGGAAAGAGGTCATAGGTCACAATGGGCAAGTCCATGACTAATTTTTTTTTTTTTTTGACTTGTATTTAAGATAGAATAATTGATGTGGGAATTCTATATGGGATGAAGAAATTAACTCCTTGAGGTCCTCCTGAAGCTGATCGATGCGGGAAGCTTCAGATTCTTGTCTCTCCCTTTTTTTTCTTTTTTTTCTTTTTTTTTTGTTTTTGAAGAGATTTACATAGCTGTCCTTTAAGGGAGCAATATATTTATAGCAATAATTGGTCAAGTGGAATATTTCCTTTTGAGGGATTCATATTTTTATTAGAATGTTGACTCAAGGAGTTTGGTCCCATTGTCAGGTCTTTGCAGTCATGGACAAGACCAAGGTGAAAAATAGGACTCTTGTTTAAAAGGCAAGGTGAAATGACCATGGGATCACATCTAAAGGTAGAAAAAAAGTATCCATGAGAATTATGTTATGTGCAACACCATGGTACACATATTTAAGAGAAGATAACTATTGACAGGTACTCACAAGATTCTTGTTTAATCGTTGGTGAGGTGTACGGAGTGAATGACGCTCAAGGGACAAGCATGGAAAGAGAAAAAAGGTGAGGTAGGAACAAAAGTCAACAATAGAATGGTTGAATATGCAAGGTATTAAGGGGCTCATGTTCAGGTTTACCCTCAAGAGAAGATAAATGATAAGCACCTGATCCATAGGTATGAGTCACGATGTTTGGTCCAAGACAATTAGGAGCAAATTTTCCCTGTTTAATTTTTTATGCTTTGGTTACGTGTTGATTTTATTTCAAGACAAGGTCACTGACTCAAAAGGTCTGTTCATGGACATGTTTTTTGTAGGCACGTTTGATACGTTTTTGGTAAACTTGAAGGTGATCCAAAGTGTAAAGATGACATTCATCTAGTAACTCTAGCTATGCTAAACGGTCCTGATGAAAGTCATCAACAGTGAGCATGTCATGGAGAGAAATGTAGAGTAAGGGGATCTAGACTTCAAGAGGAAAAATAGCCTCTATACCATAGACCAGAGAAAATGGTGTGGCCATAGTGGAAGTGTGAATACTAGTGTCGTATGCCGACAGGGAAAAAGGAATGTGTGTATGCCAATCCTTCCCAGTATTGTCAACCACTTTCATGAGAATTTTTTTGAGGGTTTTATTAGTGGATTTGGCTTAGCCATTAGTTTTTGGGTAATAAGGTGATGATAAACTAAGTTTAATTCCAAAGGTGTCACAAAGTTTTTGCAATGTTTTGTTTTTGAATTGTTTTCCATTATCAGTGATGAGGTAATGAGGAACACCAAAGTGATAAATGATGTGGTGATTAATGAACTTACATATTTTCTTGGGTTTTGTGGAGATGAGTGGTATGGCTTCCACCCATTTTTTATAGTATTCAGTAGTAGTGATGATCCATTGATGGTGTTGGGATAAATGAGGATTGATTTCTCCGATAAGATCCAAACCCCATTGAGAGAAAGGCCAAAGGTAACAAGTGACTTTTAAGGTATGAATCGGTGTATGATGAATATTGGAATGTTGTTGGCATTTTACAAAACATTTTACATAGTCACAACAATCATGGTTAAGGGTCGTCCAGTAATAGCCTAGGAAAAGAATACGCTTAGTAACAGCAAGGCCACTGAAGTTTCCTCCACACATGCCATCATGAACCTCCTTAATGGTATAAGGAATTTCATGAAATTGTGAGGCATTGTAAGAGAATACCATCAAAGCTACGTTTATATAGGAATCCCCCCAGGATAAAATAACAAGAGACCTTTTTAAGGAAGGTGCGTTGTCCGTTACGAGTGATATCAGGAGGTAAGATGGAGAGAGAAAGGTAGTCGGAGTATTGTTTATACCAAAGGTCACTCAGGTCCGGGGGTAGTCGGTTCCTGATTGAGTAAACATCATGAGGTAAATAAGAAGGTGAATGGAGGCATTGCATGGTGATAAATATTTTAGAATCAGCAGGGGAAGTGGGTACTTGAGAAGCTAAGCAGGCCATGGTATCTATAAATTTGTTGGTTTAATGTGGGATGGTTTGAAGGGTGTAACTATCAAAGGTGGTCAAAAGTATGTCGACATGTCGTTTATACTTTTGAAGTATCTCATTATGACATTGGTATATACCATTCACTTGATTTACGACCAATTGATGAATGACCAAAGATGTTGACAAATTTGGACATCTAGGGCGTAGGTGGCTTAGAGACCTAGTATGAGTGCTTCATACTCGGCAATATTGTTGGAGAATTCAAAGTCTAGTTTGAAATACAAATGAATGGGTTCTCCATAAAGAGGAATGAGGATAATACCAGCCCCTGCTCCCTACGCTTACACTTAGAACCATCAAAGAAGGGTGTCATTTGGTAAGGGTGTTCGTCCAGGGAAAGGGTAGCAATTGACTCATCTGGAAATTCAAAATTAGAGGGCTAATCCCCAGAAATAGGTGCATGTCGGCCAATTGGTTAGTGATAGCTTAGCATTTTATGGACTTTTGATGAATGAATTCAAGATCAAGATTAGTTAACATCATAAGGCATCACGTGCGGCATGCTGATTTTAATAATGTTTGGCGTACATGAAGTGTAAGGGATCGGTGTTGGTCATAACATAGGGTTTGTGGTTGACTAGGTAATGACGGAGTTTGGTTGCAATGAAAACTAAGGCTAAGAAAAGTTTTTTCAAGATAGGTTGTATTTGGTTTCATAGTCCAAAAGAGTACGGCTTATGTAATAAACCACCTGCTCCCTATGTTTTTCATTGTATGATGAGTGCGCATGGCTCCCAAGGAATGATGGGTAGCTGGATATGTATAGGTAAAAAGGTTGATCGTATTTAGGTGGAATGAGTATGGGTGGTTGGAGAAGGTAATTTTTTTAAGGCCACAAAATATTTGTGACAGTCATCATCCCATTTAAAGGAGACATCCTTCCTAGAGTAAATGATGAAATGGTTGACACTGATCAGATAATTGTGAAATGAAATGGTGAATGGACTGTAATTTACCTTACAGGCTACAGAGTTGGAAAAGGTTAATAGGCGTGGAGGCATTTCCAGGATGGCCTTGACATTTAACAGGGTCAACTGTCTATACCATGGATGGAAACACTAAATCCCAGGAGACTTTCTTGAGAGAACCGCGAAGACACACTTTTTAGGTTGAAGGCAGACGTAATATTTAATGAGGTGGTCAAATATGGTTTTGACGGATGGCAAGGTTCTCAGAGTGACATTTAGATTTGGCCAAGAGATCATCCACATAATCATTCTAATATGTGATGCTTGATATCATGGAAGATGTAAGTCATAACACTGCTGATATGTGGCACCAACATTTTTAACGCCAAAAGACATGACTCGATAGTATAGAGGTCCCCCAAGGGGTGATGAATGTGGTCTTGTGTTGATCTTCGGGGGAAAGAAAAATTTGGTTATAAATTGAAGAAGCCATCCATGAGTGATATCATCTCATGACCAGTGGTGAGGTCAACTAGTTGATCAATACTAAGAAAGGGAAACTCGTCTTTCAGGTAGGCTAAGTTGAGGTCACATAATTCCATGTAAATGCGGAGTCCCCCTATTGCTTTAGTAATAGGGAAAATGTTAGAAATCCAATGAGGATAATCAATGGGTAAGATGAAGGAAATGGAAAGAAGGCACTGAAGTTCTTCTTTGACAAGAAGAGCAATGCGAGGGTGCATTTTCCTTATCTTTTATTTGAAAGTTTTGGCATCGGAAACAATTATGATTTTTTAGACCACTATGGTGGGGTCAATACCGGGCATGTCTGCATAAGACCAAGTGAAAGCGTGGTTATGATCTATGGAGGAAATAAGTGATGGCTTCCTTGTTTAGCAGCATTTAAAGTTTTTCTGATCTTTAGGATGTGTGGGTCGTCCTGAGTATGAATGTTGATCTCGATAGTCGATCCATTCAACATGGTTTGCATCTTAGAGGGTAATGAACCGATGAATATATGAGTCTTCTACACCAAGGTAGATGAGTATGGATTCATCATCCTGACATTAAACGACATTAATTGTAGATGTTTCATCATCGATCATTTAAGGATACATGAATGGAAGAGTGAAATGGAGCCTCTCCTTCGTGTTGATAAGTCAAATGCCCCAAGGAAATGGTGTTTATGAAAAAAAAAGTTAGGAGGGATAGATTCAGGATCCATCCACTCCTTTGGTGAAGTTGGTGATGAAGGTGGAGTAGGTGAAGGTGGTGATGAAGATGAAGGTGGAGAAGGGCTAGGGTCCTCAATGAGTTCAATGCGGGTCTATTTGGTAGGAGGTTTGGGGAAGCCGATACCACTAAAGTTGTTATGTTTGCGGGTGGTACATGGAATAACGGTATGGCGGCCTTGCTCATAAAATTCCAAAACCAAAACCCTTCAACTGCACAACAATGCAGGAAGGTGTAGGAGAAACAGTGATTGGTAAGTGATTGGAAGTTAGCAGAAAATGGGTGGGTTTGTGATGGTGGTTCGGGTGTGTAAGTGGTAGTATCAAGTCTCCCATAGGTGAGACTAGTACGAAGATGAGGAGGACCATAAAGGAGGCATTCTCCTATATGGTGATCATAGCGAGGGTGTTGGTGAAGGCTTCCATACTCTCGTGCAAAGTAAGGAATGTGTTGACACTCTATAGGTGGTACTCCCCTAGAGTGAGGCATTGAAAAACATCTGCCAAAGGGGTCAGTGGTTGTTATGTAGGTAGCTAGATATGGATGAGTGTGTCGGAGGTTGATGCGGAGGTGGAGTTAATGGATTGGGAAGTTAATGGTTCAGCCATGGAGGTTATAGTAGCGGTAGGAATGGAGGACGTATGTGTGGTGAGAAGAAGTGGCTTGTACTAGTAGGTGGAGGAGTAGGTGAAGTGGTATTGGTTGTGGAGGTAGACGGCTTGATAGGTATGAGCACATCATTGGGTTGGTAAAGCATGTTGCATGTTTTGAAAGGTGATGGGTCAACTGGAATTGTATAAGTGTTTCCTTTGTGTTCAAACTTTACACAACGATGCAAAGTGGAAGGAACGCAACCCATGAAATGGATCTAGGGTCTACCAAGCAACAAGTTATATTGGAATTCCCCTTCAAAAATGTAAAACAATTTTGGAACAGTGCGAGGACCCACACAAACATGTGAAGGATGATAGTGCCTAGTGTGGAGGTGATAGCATTCTTTGAATGAATGCAATATGACCAGATGCTTATGTATGTAATTTTCAAGTATGCGCATTTGAGACGAATACATGGGATGAAATGATGTTAATGATAGCACCTCCATCGATCATCACACGACATGTACACGTATGTCATCAATGTGGATCGGAGATTAAGAGGGCCTGGATCTAGGTCATCGTTTTGATGTGGCATGCAATCTCTTCCTCTGAGAAGCTAAGGGAGGCCACTTGGTGAATAAGATGTGGTGAAAATGAAGGTGGTAATTTGGTGAGAGAGGCTACATGATGGGGTGTGATAATGGAGGCTATAGGTGTAGGGTCATTGGGTAAAACCTCAATAGATTGAAGAACCTCCATGAGGGCTTGACGATGGGATTCTGAGGTTTGGTTGAGGTCATATAAGGACATTTTGAGGGGATATTTTTGTAATTATTTAAGCATGGTGTGATGTGTGATGCCATTAGAAATGGGGTACATGGGGCCACAGATAGTTATTTTAGGTATGGGTACAAACGGTATATTGGGTATAAGATTGGTTGGTAGGTCAGTTTCCTTTTCTTTGCCCTTCTATGCACGTGTAGTGACATGTATCATGTTGATTTGAGTGGATTTTTAAAATGGAGAAGGTGTAGGATGAGTGGTATAATGACATGAAGGGAAAAAACCTATTGGAGGGGAAAATCCTTGTGAGGTGAGTTGGGCGCAACGACATTGGGGTGGTGGTGTGGTAAGTTATATGATATGAACCATGTTAATTTCAAATATTGGGAGTGGTTATAGGATATGTGAGGGTGGAGGTTGTGGTTGTTGAGTGGTCAGTGTGGGAATGGGTTTTAGTGAAGTAGGATCCTCGTTAAGAAGGTCATCATCATAAAAGTTAGTTTCCGGTGGACACAATTGGATAAGGACAGTTTTCAAGGCCTTACAGTTCTCCACATCATGCCTTAGCACACAATGATATGCACAAATTTTAGTATCATCAAACCCTTTTGGCTTGGGTTTGAGGGGGTCGTAAGGTCGGAGTGGTGGTAATGTGATAACAGAAGGCTCGAGGAGGTTTGTTAAAATTTTGGCATAGGATCCTACTAGTGGATCACAATGGGAAGTGAACATGGGTTTGGGTGCAAGTGTGGTTAATTATTGAGGAACTATTTTTGGAAGAGTAGGAACATGTCGAGCTAGGGGTTTAGGTGCTGGTGTGGTTTTAGGTATTGGTCGTGTTTGTTTGGGTAGGGGTACAATAGATGGACATGTAGGAGGGTGTTTGGTTGTTTTGACTACCTTATTGTGGGGTAGTGGGGTTTTGTTTTTAGGTTGCACCTTCTTCGTTAAAGGTGATGTAGGTGTATGAGGTCTAGAAGGAAAAGAAGATGGAGGAAGAGGGTGAGCTACCCATGGGGATAATGGGGCTGCTGTTAAGGTAGATGACGTGGGTCATACTTGGAGTGTGAGTGAAAATAACTGAAGTGTGTTGGGTAGTGAAGCAATGGCTGAGGGTATTAGAGGTATTGGTGGTAAAGAGAATACAGGTGTGGGTGTAAGTCGTGTTGTGTTCCTGGGTAGGTTCGAGGTTTGTGAGGAAGGAATGGGTTGTTGTGTTATTGGTTTATGGATGGGTGAAGGCTACTTAACCATGTTAGGTAGCTGAGGTCTTAAGACAGACGGGACAAGTGTTGGTGTGATTGGTGCAGTTGGGGTATGAGGTCGATGGGTTTGTTTCTTTGGTTTGGGTGTCGGAGTAGGTGTGGTATTGACATTGGAGGATGTAGCTAAATCCATTTTAATAGGTGGATGAGTATGTCTCGTGGTCGGGGGTGACCCCTAAAGTGGTAATAGGTTTAGTTGAGGAAAATATTGTAGGTGTGGGTTTGGGTTTAGATGTAGGTTAGGTTATGGGTAAGGGTTTGGTTTGAGTTATAACAGGTGTCATGGAAGGAGTTGTGATAGAGATGGTTGTGTTTGGTTCGATTGGTTGAAATGTGTTTGGGTAGATAGTAGAGGTATCAACAAGGGATCTCTACATCTATGTTTAGATGGGGAGTAAGAGGTGCCCCCATAGTAAATCCCTATCCACATAATCTAAGTGATCATCCAAACATGAGAATGACACTTATGTGGGTGGAGTTGGTGAGGACCTAATGGAAATTCCTGTAAAATGTGTCTTAGAGATGGGGAATTGGCTAGCGTCATCTTACGTGGGTAAGAGAGTCGAAAGTAGGTCTATAAGATTTTAGGTAGCTGATGGAGAATGCTCACCAAGAGGAAAAGGTATCTCAACTAGGTCTATGATAGGTGGAGGAGATTATGGGAGCTCCTCTATAAGTGGAGGAATAGATGGGTGCTCCTCTATGTGTGGAGGAGGAAATGGGTGCTCCTTTATGGGTGGAGGAGATAATGGGAGCTCCTCCATGGGTGGAGGAGGTACTGTAGGTAAAGGTTCTCTAAGTGGTGAAGCTAGGGGTGAGATGGGCTCAATGTTAGCGGAAGACCCCTCCATTGGTGATGAAGGAGATGAAAGGTGTTCCTCTACCGGTGGAGGAAAAGAGGAGGTTGGTTCCAATGTAGAAGGAGGATTTCTAGCTAGGATCTCCTCTATGGAAGGAATAAGGGGGTAATTGGGAGGTGACAAGTACTTCATTAAAGATAGCATGAACCTCGTGGGTATGGGTATCGTGAGTTGATGTCTCACCGGTTTGATTGGGTGAAGGGGCATGGTTGGAAAATGTTTTTTTTAAGATTTGGAGATTTTGGTTGGGGGCAGTGTTGGGATTATGCACAATTAACTCACCTTTCTCGAGCATTTCTTGGACAATATTTTTGAAAGTGATGTAGTTGCCGTCACTATGACCCTTTAGTTGATGATATTTATAGAAATCAAGTTCTTTATACCATGTAGGCATAGGGTGAGTAGGGTCAAAACCAGTGTGTGGTTTTATAGGTGGAAGGGTGATGGCTCCGGATTTGATAAAATTTTCTAAGACATAAGAGTAAGGTTCCCCAATTGGGGTATATTTTCACTACTCTCATTTGAATTGAAAAGTCTATACAGGTGAGAGATTAGATGAGGGTGTAGCCTAATTTAACAGATGAGCTAGGCCGGCCTTGAGTACCACTGTGTTAGCAGTGCCCTTAGCTTTTGAATAATTGGTTTTTGGTTTGGAAGAAGAAGAGGTATCATTCAACTTGAATGCTGAATTATTATTGTGTAATTGGATTTTATTCTCTTCGATGGCCTGAATCTCTAACTTTTGTGCCATAGTGAATGCCTCATCGAATGTTCAGAAGGTTTGGATCTGCAAAGTTGGTGAAATATGTCTAGTGCAAGCCCGTGTGAAGAGCTCGATGAGTTCATTTTGTGGCAGTTGGAAGGTAAGTTGATTGATTAGGCTACGCCAGCGAGTGACAATATTTGTGATAGATTCATCCTCATATTGATGTGTGGAATATAGATCAGTCATGGTAACCTTCTTGATGATATTGATAGAGAAATGATCTAAGATGGCTTGGGCTACCTGATTGAATGAGAATATAGAGTTTTTAGGTAACCCACTATACCAATATAATGCAGGTCCAGTGTGGGACATGGGAAAGTTTCTCAAAAGCAAGGCATCATCATGAGTGATCAAATAACACCCATGTTTGAGCAACCACAAATGTTTTTGTGGGTCTTCTTTGCTATTGAAACTATTGAATTTAGGCATTTCCTAATGCACATGGTATGAACAGATAGGAATGGAAGGGTGAATAAGCTCATTGCAAATCTCGTCATAGGTGAGAGTGTTGTGGGAGACAGAAATTGATGCTCCGATCTCTGCATCTTGTCCAACATCAATTTAATTAGGTCTTTGGTGGGTTGTGATGATTGGATTCCTCCTGTAGCATGAAGAGGTTAGTTTTGGGCATACAATAGGGGTGGTACTCCAGTGTATGGGGTTTCCATGTATGATGGTGGAGAAGAAGGTAGTGAAACAGGGGTTATCTAACCGAAATGTATAATGGATGAAATAGGATGTTGTTTGTAGTATGTATATTGGGGTGGAAGGGTCGTGTTAACCCTAGTGGAAATAGGGGCTAATGATTGTGGAATGGAAAGAACCATGTTCTGAAATGGGGTAGGGGTCACCAAGATTGGAGGTGGTAATGTAGTTGTACATATGTGAGACATTAGGGGTGGATGAGGTTGTGTTTGCGGTAGTTTTTAAGGGTACGGTGGATGTAACGGGTGCCACAGAGGTAGCAGACATGGCATTCATAGTGGGTATAGGACCTAATTGCGAAATGACTGGGAGTAAGGTGGATGTGGGCATCACGGAGCTAGATGGGGTCGATGCGGGAGTGGGTGCGAGAGTCAGGGGGACAGATACGAGCATGTTGTATATCAATTAACCTGAGGCGTCTCGAGTGGATGAGTGGGAAAGGTAAAACTGCAAGGCGGCAAGGTTCTGGTCAAGGAGTCATGCTAACTCCTCATCTTTGGTAGCAACAGCAATAGGTTGGATGGGATCCATGGCTGGTGATAAAATAGAAGGTGGTGAAGGACTCGGTGGGAGTGGTTGACAACTGGTGTGAAATACGTGTGCACTTGCTTGTCTTTGGGTCAACACCATGTGAACCAATACTAATCAGGTAGGGTTGCTTCTCTGTAAATGACATAGAGAACAGTAGGAAAATGTGAATTTAGAAACAAAAGGTGGATTAAGTACCAAATGGTGGCTAGAATGTGAAATATAATAACTGATGTCTGTTAGGGAAAACTGATGTCGGTCAAGGGTAAACAATGCCAGTTACTGTAGAAAATGGACAGTGAGTGAATAACAAGGTAGAAGATAAAATCTGATAGGTATGCCAAATCTAACGATGTTTAAAATGTCAAGGGGAATGCTAATAGTGATAGAGACTATGAAAAGTGGAATAAAATGAATTAAAATTTCCTTTTGAGTAGGTTAGCAAAAGGACTTGGAACTGATATTGGTTGGGTATAACTAACGACGGTCAGAGGTAATCAATGATAGTTATTGTGAAATTGAAACAATGATGAAAGAAAAAGGTTCTGAATTAAAATATGATGTAGAATTAGACCCATAATTCTAATAATGATGATGATATGGCCCAGGCACACTCAGTTGAAGTTGTAATACACTAGGTGTGATGAGGACCATGCAAGGATGAAAAAAAAAGTGACTAACGTGATCTCTCACCTCAAAATGCAAGCCAAGCAAAAACACTAAGAAAATGTGATCCTAGGAGTTCCTTTTCTATTATGTTTGTTTAGTTTATGCTATTTAGGGACTGACGCGTGAATTGTAAAATATATTTTTTGGTGAGAATGACTTCCTATAAAGAAGGATATCCAAAAGGTGAGGTTTCAGGTATGTTATGGTGGGGGTGGGCTTCACTCTGAAGTATGACTCAACAGAGCAGTGAGCTAGGTGCCCACTATGTCATGATCATGTGATCACCTATAGCTTCTTCCAGGTAGGATGTTGTTTAAGAATGTATGTATTTGAATTTTTGTGAGGTTTGGTAAGACTACAAGAAAGAGAAAAGGAAAGAAGTGCTTTTCCATGATTCATTTGTCAACCATTAGCTAGGCATGACTTCCAGCGTATAGGTTGCCCTAAATTAATGTGAGCTAATACAATAAATCAGAATGGAATGCACTTATTTTTAAACCCAAATTGAAAATGTGAAATTGGATAACACAATAAGATGAAGAGGAATATGGATGCTCGTTCACTACAATGTTAGAAAAAATGAATAAATAGTTCTTTTTAATTACACCAAAAGAAAAAGTTTCCTTTAGAGAAAATAGAAAGAAGAGGTGGGTTACTGTTGTCAAAATTCCCCCCCCCCCCAAGGGTAAATTTCGATAACATGCATCAAAAGTTACAGAAAGGCAAATAGGTCGATCCAGGAAAAATCATGAAAATCGGCTAAGTCCTAGTCCTAGGGGGCAGTCAGGACATTTGGGACAAAAATGCGCGGATCGGCCAAAAAGCCTCCAGGAAGCCCAAGCGCCATCTGGGACAAAAGTACGCGGCGGGCGTGAAAAGCCGATCCTGCCAAAAGAAGGAAAAAATTGACTAACTACTGGGAGGGGTAGTCTGGGACGTGTGGAACAAATATACCCGAACCGGCCGAACCGGGTGAAAAAGGGCCAGGCAGTCCAAAGCATAAATGGGACAAGCGGAACAAATGGACGTGAACCAGCCGGTTCGTCCGAAATCAGCACAAAGAGCACAAAGCAAAATAGCGCAGAGGGACGCGCGGGACGCGGATCTCCGAAAAAGTCGAAAGCCAATAAATTTGCGCCACATCATCAGCCAAATGAGGGACAAGGAATTCCATTTCGGGCGGATCGGAGGTTTTTGTCCCAATTGGTTTGGGACATCTGGGTCAAATAGACCCGAACCGGCCGGTCCAGCCGAAATGAGTCCAAAGGGCCCAAAATCAAATGGGACATCCGGGACAAATAGAGGCGAAGGGCGCGAAAGAGCTGGCAGGCCCGCGGACTAATCAAAAGTTGCCACGTGTCCTCATAGAGTAAAGGTAAGAAAATTCAAAGGGCGAATTTTCGAGCACCGAGCCGAACAAATAGGATCGTGTCACGTGTCCCATTTAAGAGCCCACGAGGAAAATTCAAAGGAAAGCCCGTCAAAAGGTAGAGGAGAGAGAATTATTCAGCGAATAACATCTTGCCACGTGTCATCCAGGTGACAGAGCGTGGGAAGGGATTCAAAAAGCTGTTTTCGCCTGTTTCATGCCCTAAATCTTCAGATTGCCATAACTTTTGATTCAGAGCTCGGATTTGCACGTTCTTTGTATCAATGGAAAGCTGGTAAAATTCTCTACACATTTCCAAGGTCAATCTTGTATTTTGGTTCAGTTTGGAGGATGAAAATCAAGAAATGTCTCTGGTGTGAATAACAAACAGAAGTGATGCGTCAATGAACAATTTTAATGCAGTAGATAGCTCACCGCTTCTGCTAGGCAGCCCGCCGTTTCGCCAGGATCCGCCACTTCTGCCATGATGAGACGAGTTAAATGCATTCTGGAGGTGGTTGGGGCAGATTTCGAATTCCTCTCCCTTTTCCCTCTCATTCTTCCTATAAATTGTAAGTAGGGGGCTTCTTTCTAATGTTGGACATTTCTGTTTTGCGACCCCTCCCTTCTCTCCTGCTTGCAAGAGAATTCGTGGAGTGTTTTTTCAAGCCTCCCACATGGACTGTAATGCCATTGTGCCTCTTGGCCATTGCAATGTATTTGAATCGATCCTTTGAGCAATATATATGTCTGTGATTGAATTTAAATCCTCTCATGTATTCATTGTTGTCATTCTGATCTCCCATTGCATTTCGGTTACCTGTGTATGATGTGGTATTGCATCTATATGGCCTGTGTTTATGTTGCAAAACTTATGTTCTTCATTCCTCGGTGCATCACCTCCATAGTTTAGGTTTTATTATACGCATTTCTCTCTCCCTATCTCCTTGGTAGTTAGGTTAGGTTTTTTTGAGCGAACCTCTGCATTTTATTGGTGCATCTGAACAGAGGAATAGGAACCAGCCTTTCTCTGGAGAATCCTTTCTCACTCTTCAAGTCCCACACTTAGAGAAAGGATTCAATGTTATGCAATCACACTGGATATTAATATGATCAACCTAGAAAACTGATCAATATCCAGGGGTGCTGTGATTTTGCATCAACAATTTTGGCACGTCCGGTGGGACTAGAAGTCTCATTTTTATTGCAGCAAGGTTGATATGCATCTGCTGTAATTTTCTTGCTTAAAAAGAGCTATTATTTGCATATCTGGCGACTCCAAAGGGAGGAATCAATAGAATTTCAGCAGTCAGGCCTAAAAGCTTATGAGAAGAATCACAAGGTCAAGAGTTGGAGAAGAGGAAGTACCGTTTGAATACCTGCAACTATCTCCAAGAAGAAGGCAAAGAGGAAGAAGGATTCAAAGGTCTCCATCTCCACCAAACAGAACTCTCTCAACTCCTCCACGTGACAGGCCTTTCTTTCAATATACAAGGGTTTTAAGACCACTCAGAATGGTGCAACCTGTAAACCCCTATGTCAACTTCACAGGCAGTAGCGCACTTGCTCTCAATGCACAAAATCTAATCCCAGTTGCAGCACTGAAGAACATTCCATACTTCACTGGAGAAAATCAGACCACTCCTGGTGATCATGTCAAGGACATCGCTAATATTTGTGCAATCCATGAGATTAATGAGATGTAAGTAGCTGTCAAATTGCTGGCGTCTTCATTCAAGGGAAAAGCATTGCAATGGTTTAGGAGCCTTGAAGCTAGCTCTATCACAAATTGGAATCAGCTGTGTATTGCACTTCACAATCAATTTGGAGAGAAGGGAGACAACTTGTCTCTTTTGGAGCAGCTGACAACCATCAAGAGAGCTTCCAATGAGAAGCTAACTGACTTCAACTTCAGATTTCAAAGGTCTTGGGATAGAATTCCAGTAGCAGTCAGACCAACAGCAGAAGGTGCTTTTCTGTATTACCTTAAAGCTTTAAATTCTGATATTTCTATGTTGATTCAATCTATGGGAGGCACAACTATCCCTGCTTCTTATAGTATTGCCATTAGAGCTGAAAATTGTCTGATTCAAGCTGGCAAGCTAGCTCATAGGCCTCCAATGCCATTATATCCAAGTATAGAGAGCCCAAGTACTGGTCAAGCACCTGTCTTAGCCCCTATTCCCACTCCTAGGAATCAGAGTTCAAATGAAGCTTCCACTTCATCTCCAAGTGCCCCAAATGAGCTTCAAGAAGTCATGAAGCAACTGCAAAATTTAGGTAATGAGCTGGTCACACTCAAGAGACAGCAAGCTCAAGGTTTTAGACCTTTGTATCAGCCTCAAGCTCAACCTAATAGGCAGCCATATCAGCCTCAAAGACCACCTAATCCAGATGCAAATGTGAATCAAACAAGGCCTCTTGTCAATAGACCTTTCCAGCCCTATAATCCAAATGCCATATCTGCCTCTAAAGCATTAGTACCAGCACAAAATAACATGGCACAGGAGTACGATTGGTGTTACCCTTGCAATCTACCTCACAATCAGTCAGCATGTTTCAATGGTGCACTAAATCAGGCCTTGATGGTGCAAACCATTGGTGTTGCTCAAGATCCAAGCCAGGAGGAGAATCAACAGCAACAAGAAGGACCCCCAACAGAAACCACATTGGCAAATTGGCAAACGGAAGACTTCTGTGGAGTTAACCAACAGCCTTTTCAAGGCATGGCTGCCAATACACGGTCAAAGAAGAGAAGCATAGAAGAGGGACAACCGTCTAATCCAGTTGTTTCTCAACCCACTCTTACACAACAGGGGGTCAGTAGACCAAACACAGCCCCAAACCTGCAAAATCAACCTAAGGTTCCTGTGGTAGCAACACATGCACCCGTTCAAGTTCCAGAAAAGGTTGTACAAAGTAAGGGGCAGCAAAAAGACAGTGCATCCCCTTTCAACATTATCGATCAAATGAGGAAGACACATGTGAAAATTTCCATGTGGGAATCACTGGCGATCCCAGGGCAACGAGATTTATTGCAAGCTGCAATGACCAATTGGTCTACCACAAATGTATCAAACCAGGGACATGAGAAAGTTCTCACTAATGCAGTGCAACATGATGGGGGGCAGATAAGAAAAAATTTGAAGCCTCCGCCTTTCTATGTTTCATTGATTGTTGGAAATCACTTGGTGCACAACTGCATGTTGGATTCAGGGGCCAGTAGTTCGGTGATGCCAAAGCAAATAGCGGATCAGCTAGGTTTGAAATATGAGCCACTACTGAAAGGAGTAGTACAGCTAGATGGAACGGCAGTGGGGACTGTTGGAGTCATCAAGGAGCTAAGTCTAACACTACTTTCCTATCCTAATGTTACAGTTTTGCAAGATGTGTCTGTGATTGACCTTCCGCCACTCTTTGCGTTGTGTCTTTCAAGAGACTTCACTGCGAAAATCGGTGGATATTTATCTGCAGATTGGTCGCACATGATTTTTAGGACAAGGTATGGAGCCAAAGCAACAATCAGGTCAGAACCAATTGCCAATTTCCATATTGAGCCCTATGTACCAGGCCCTATCAATGCAAATTGCTCAGCTTTTGATCAGGAGGAATGTTCAAGTGATCTAGAAACAGGTACTAAGGTCAAGGGAATTCCTGATTTAACTTTGGATGAATGGGCAAACAAAAGTCATGAATTTGACCCATACAAGGAAATTGAAGAATCTGAATTGGGCGTGTATTGTATACACGAAGAAGGTTCACCCATTCCTGACATCATTCAGCCTGAACAAAAAGATGAAAACAAAATTTGGAGATTATTCTTCGATGGTTCAAGAAGCAGACAAGGTGCTGGAGGTGGTGCAATGTTAATTTCGCCACAAGACATCAAGTATTATTCAGCTTTTCGTTTCCAGTTTTCTTGTTCAAATAACACCACCGAATACGAAGCATTGATTCATGGACTTCATTGGGCCAGGAAAAAGGGCATAAAGAACTTGCAGGTGTTTGGAGATAGCGAGCTGATCGTCAACCAAGTTAGAGGACTCCATGCTACAAAGAACGACTTGCTGAGGAGCTACAAGAATAGGGTATGGGACCTCATTGAGGATTTCGAAGCTTTCAACATTGTGCCCATATCCAGGAAGAGAAATGAAGCTGCAGATAGGCTCGCAACAGTTGGAGCAACATTTGATGTGGTTGACAACATCAGAAGAGGAAAAACGCAGCCACACGTCCACGTGGTTGTAAGACCAGCAGTTCCAGATAATAACACAAGCTGGCAGGTGTTTGAGAACGATCAATAGATCATCAATTTATTACAAGAAGAAGCTGAATTTTCAGCTAGAAATCAGGATAGGCTAGAGCAGCAGTATGGGGATCAAGTAGTGCAGCTGCGGACAAACAAGCTTCCTAAGGGTTTGGTAACATTGGAGTCTATCTTCAACCCTAACGACCAGTTTCGTAAGGAAAAGGCAAACATACAGGTCAAGAGAGAAGATTCAGAGCCAATTCTGGTTGGGGAAGGCAAAACACTTCAAATTGGCAAAGTGGCCACTGAACAGGAGAAATCAGATTTCATACAACTTTGCCAAGAGTTTCCAGATGTCTTCGCTTGGAGCTATGAAGACTTAAGATGATTCGATCCAAATTTGGCACAACATACCATAGAATTGGATCCAGATGCTAAGCCCGTCAGGCAGAAGCAGAGACCAGTCAACCCTCACATTGAGCCTCTAATGAAGAAAGAGCTTAACAAGCTAATCGAGGCAAGCATTATATTCCCTATCAAGCACTCAAGCTGGGTCGCGAACTTGGTTCCGGTCAGGAAGAAGAGCGGAGAAGTTAGGTTGTGTGTGGACTTCCGAGACCTCAATAGAGCATCTCTCAAAGACCATTACCCGCTTCCTTCAATGGAACAAATATTGCAAGTAGTATCCGGTTCAGAGAGATTCTCTCTCCTAGATGGCTACTCAGGGTACAATCAAGTGATGGTGAAAGAAGATGACCAATTCAAGACGGCTTTCACCACCAAGTGGGGAACCTATGCCTACAAGAAAATGCCATTTGGGCTATCAAATGCTGGAGCCACCTTCCAAAGGGCAATGGATATGGCATTCAAAGGGTTGATCAATAAAATAGTTTTGATATATCTTGATGATATCACTGTATTCTCAAAGAATGCTGCAGACCATCTCTTTCACCTCAGGAAAGTTTTTCAGAGGTGTAGAAAGTTTGGAGTGTCTTTGAATCCTAAGAAATGCATCTTTCTTGCACATGAAGGGAAACTCCTTGGCCACATTGTCTCCAAGGAAGGATTAGCAATTGATCCAGAGAGGGTTGAAGCCATAAGGGCTCTACCATTGCCAAGTCACAAGAAAGCTCTTCAGAGTTTCCTGGGAAGGATAAACTTTGTTTGAAGGTTTGTCCCAAACTTTGCAGCCCTTGTCAAGCCCATCACCAAAATGTTAAGGAAAAGCATGGCTTTCAAATGGATGGCAGAAGGCAAGGAGAGTTTTGAAGCAATCAAAGAAGCCATCTCCCAGGCACCTACTCTCATCAACCCTGACTTTTCTAAGGATTTCATCCTCTATGCATTTGGAGGTGATGACACTATTTCTGCCATTCTGGTACAACAGAACAAATATAATGAGGAGCAGCCGATTGCTTTCTTCAGCCAGAGCCTAAATGACTGCGAATTAAGGTACTCTTTTATTGAAAAGCATGTGCTTGCAGTAATCAGAAGCTTGAAGAAATTCAAGCATTTAGTCTCAAATAACAAGGTCCAGTTATTGGTCTCACATGCTGGGGTTAAGGACTTCCTCCTCAACAAAGATTTGAATGAGAAAAGGGCAGGATGGATCACCCATGTCATGGAGTATGACATTGAGATCAAGATCACCAAGCTGGTAAGAGGAAAAGGTTTGTGTGAGCAGCTCACTTCCAAACAACCAGACAGCCCAAAAGATGAAGAAGACGCTGTCCTACTATTACAAGAAGATCAAAAATAGGAAAATGATGATGTGTCCACCCCCTGTTGGACTCAAAATATGATACATTTCCTACAAATGGGCATGTTCCCTCCAGAAATGAGCAAAGCAAAAAGAAGGTACTTCAGATTACAAGCAGTTCCTTATGTGCTTGTTGATGGTATTTTGTTTAAAAGGGACATCAACGGTGTTCTATTGAGATGCATCGGGACAGGTCAGATTGAGAGGATCTTACAAGAGTTCCATGACGGAGAGGCAGGAGGCCATTTCACCCCACAAGTAACAGCTCTCAAAATCATGAAAGCTGGTTACTATTGGCCTGCTGTATTCAATGATTGCTACTCATGGGTTAAGAAATGCAAGAAATGTGCATTCTTCACAGGGAAAGGAAGGTTAGCAGCACTGCCCCTTCGTCCAATTTCAGTAGATCATCCATTCATGCAATGGGGATTGGACTTCATTAGAGTCATCAATCCCAATTCGAATCAGGGCCACAAGTGGATTCTTACAGCGACAAATTATTTCACCAAGTGGACCGAGGCAGTAGCGCTCAAAGAAGCAAGTGAGTCTAGCATACTAGACTTTTATGAAGGAATAGTAACTAGGTTCGGTGTGCCGGCCACCATCATATCGGATAATGCATTAGCATTCATAGGTTCAAAAATTACAGAATGGGCTGTCAAGAATGGAATCTATTTGAGCACCTCTTCAAATTATTACCCGCAGGGTAATGGACAGGCAGAATCTACAAACAAGAATTTGCTAAAAATCATCAGGACTCTAGATGAAAATCAAATAACATGGCATACAAGGCTAAAATCAGCGTTATGGGCTGACAGAATAACACCAAAGAGGTCTACAGGTAATTCTCCCTACAAGTTGGTCTATGGGAAGGAGGCAATATTGCCTATATCATTAGAATTGCCAGCCTTGGAGCTCATGAAACAGCTGGAGTTATCTGAATTCGAACCAATGGAGGCCAGGTATGCAGAATTGATGGAATTAGAGGAAATCAGAGAACATGTGATTCAGACGATTGCACTAAATCAGGCCGTAGTAAAAAGATGGTTTGATAAGAGAGCTGGAGCAAAGAATTTCCAGGAAGGAGACCTAGTTCTGAAATGGGATGCAGATCGGGCAAAACCAGGAAGGCATTCCAAGTTCGATGCCATCTGGAGTGGTCCCTATATGGTCACGGGATGCAAAAATGGTAATGCCTTCCAATTGTCTGCATTGGATGGAGAGGAACTTCAGATTCCGGTTAACGGAATCTATCTTAAACATTGCTACTAGGAGAAAGGTTTTTCCTTGTAAATATTAGTTTAGGTTTTTCTTAATTCCTCTAAGTGCATATGCACATTGTCCTATTGTAGTTAGGTTTCTATTTCCCTAAGTGCTTTGGCACAGGTTCCACTGCTCTCAGGTTGTTTTCTACAGTTCGGAGTGTTGCTGGAGAAGAAGTTGCAGTATCAGGCTTGTTTCAGGTTATTGCTTAACTCCATGCCCAATGCATCGCTAAAAGGCCACTGATCATTCACCTAGCAGGTAGGTGACCCCGCTGAGTCGTCAAAATTGTTGTCAAAATTCCCCCCCCCGAAGGGTAAATTTTGATAACATGCATCAAAAGTTGCAGAAAGGCAAATAGGTCGATCCAGGAAAAATCATGAAAATCAGCTAAGTCCTAGTCCTAGGGGGCAGTCAGGACATTTGGGACAAAAATGCGCGGATCGGCCGAAAAACCTCCAGGCAGCCCAAGCGCCATCTGGGACAAAAGTACGCGGTGGGCGCGAAAAGTCGATCCTACCGAAAGAAGGAAAAAATTGACTAACTCCTGGGAGGGGTAGTCTGGGACGTGTGGAACAAATATACCCGAACCGGCCGAACCGGGCGAAAAAGGGCCAGGCAGTCCAAAGCATAAATGGGACAAGCGGAACAAATGGACGCGAACCGGCCGGTTCGTCTGAAATCAGCACAAAGAGCACAAAGTAAAATAGTGCGGAGGGATGCACGGGACGCGGATCTCCGAAAAAGCCGAAAGCCAATAAATTTGTGCCACGTCATCGGCCAAATGAGGGACAAGGAATCCCATTTCGGACGGATCGGAGGTTTTTGTCCCAAACGGTTTGGGACATCTGGGTCAAATAGACCCGAACCGGCCGGTCCGGCCGAAATGAGTCCAAAGGTCCCAAAATCAAATGGGACATCCGGGACAAATAGAGGCGAAGGGCACAAAAGAGCTGGTAGGCCCGTGGACTAATCAAAAGTTGCCATGTGTCCTCATAGAGTAAAGGTCAGAAAAGTCAAAGGGTGAATTTTCGAGCACCGAGCCGAACAAATAGGATCGTGTCACGTGTCCCATTTAAGAGCCCACGAGGAAAATTCAAAGGAAAGCCCGCCAAAAGGCAGAGGAGAGAGAATTATTCAGCGAATCACATCTTGCCACGTGTCATCCAAATGACAGAGCGTGGGAAGGGATTCAAAAAGCTGTTTTTGCCTGTTCCGTGCCCTAAATCTTCAGATTGCCATAACTTTTGATTCAGAGCTCGGATTTGCGCGTTCTTTGTATCAATGGAAAGCTGGTAAAATTCTCTACACATTTCCAAGGTCAATCTTGTATTTTGGTTCAGTTTAGAGGATGAAAATCAAGAAACGTCTCTGGCGCGAATAACAAACAGAAGTGATGCGTCAACGAACAATTTTAATGCAGCAGACAGCTCGCCGCTTCTGCTAGGTAGCCCGCCGTTTCGCCAGGATCCGCCGCTTCTGCCATGATGAGACGAGTTAAATGCATTCTGGAGGTGGTTGGGGTAGATTTCGAATTCCTCTCCCTTTTCCCTCTCATTCTTCCTATAAATTGTAAGTAGGGGGC
Source organism: Taxus chinensis (assembly GCA_019776745.2). NCBI lineage: Eukaryota > Viridiplantae > Streptophyta > Pinopsida > Cupressales > Taxaceae > Taxus > Taxus chinensis. The sequence continues at coordinate 315,754,232 of CM034154.1, forward strand.
TTCTTTCTAATGTTGGACATTTCTGTTTTGCGACCCCTCCCTTCTCTCCTGCTTGCAAGAGAATTCGTGGAGTGTTTTTTCAAGCCTCCCACATGGACTGTAATGCCATTGTGCCTCTTGGCCATTGCAATGTATTTGAATCGATCCTTTGAGCAATATATATGTCTGTGATTGAATTTAAATCCTCTCATGTATTCATTGTTGTCATTCTGATCTCCCATTGCATTTCGGTTACCTGTGTATGATGTGGTATTGCATCTATATGGCCTGTGTTTATATTACAAAACTTATGTTCTTCATTCCTCGGTGCATCACCTCCATAGTTTAGGTTTTATTATACGCATTTCTCTCTCCCTATCTCCTTGGTAGTTAGGTTAGGTTTTTTTGAGTGAACCTCTGCGTTTTATTGGTGCATCTGAACAGAGGAATAGGAACCAACCTTTCTCTGGAGAATCCTTTCTCACTCTTCAATTCCCACACTTAGAGAAAGGATTCAATGTTATGCAATCACACTGGATATTAATATGATCAACCTAGAAAACTGATCAATATCCAGGGGTGCTGTGATTTTGCATCAACAGTTACCAAGGAAGAAAATTAGTGTGTATGCTTTTCAGAAGGGAAACAAACACACAATTTTTCCTAGAAATGAATGAAATTCAAGGAACACCGGATGGGTCCCACCAAGCATGCCAAAATATTTCACCTAATTCTTAGATCGTTTATTTGAAGTGTTGACGAAACAGATAGGATAATGGGCATAGGAGGAATACCTGTAGAAATGCTGGTTGATGGGATGTTGCACGCGTATGACTTCCAAATCCATAGCTGATCATGAGAGCTTCCATTTGGCTAGAAGGAACTACCTGTAATGAAAATCAAAACCACTAGAAGGAATTAAACAATATGGGTAGTGAACTACCTAGCGTATGCTAGATCTGAGAAGTGTGATACTTCCTAGATGGCTGTCAGTCCACTATTTTAAACAAGTTTAATGATATAAACAAAGTAAATCCTATTGTAATTTTTAATGATTTATGTATCTCACTTAAAACACAATAAGAAATAGATCTAATCTAACAGGTTAAGATAGAATAAAATCTAAAGGTCAAATGATTGGTTCTAGGTTTTGTAGGTTTGACAGAGGTTTCAAGCAGATCACATGTGGATGAGGGTAAGATGAAATTTGGTGGGTAGGTATCTATTCTAGGTTGTATGGGTAAATACAGAGACCAATGTCGGTTAAGGGTAATCGATGGTAGTTAGGTGTAACCGGTGCCGGTTACTGTGGAAATCTGGAAATGCCACAAAATTAAGCTTTGGGTTTCCTTTGTGATTGCACAAAGGACTTTGGTTGGTTGAGATGAGGTATTTGGTGACTGGGGTAGGCTTTGGTGAGGTTTTAATAGGTATATGGAGGTAGAAATGTTAGAGAAGGTCAATAGATGATAAAATGATGATGGAATGAAATAAACCAGAAAAGTATGGTGTTATAATTACTTGGATTCTGGTCATGAATGCCTATGAGTGAGGGATGGAGGTGCTGATGAAGGCTTTGAAGGCTGCAAGTGATCACCAACTGAAGAAATTCTTTTTCATGGGCTACATGTACATTCCTCTTTGCTTGGTTAGATCAGATCATGGCTGGGATGGCTATGTAGGAAAAGATGCCTGATCTCCTTCCTTGGTTGTGGATTCTCGCTGGAATTCACTCTCTAAGATGTGTTATCTCTATGAGATTTGTTTTTTCTCACCAAAATTCTACTTCTTTCTTCCAACTTCCAACCTCTAACTTCCAACCTTGAGAATAAGGTTGTTTTGGGGTTAAAAGGGTAACCAATGGTGGTTCCGGCTTAATCATTGATGGTTAGGGGTAACCGGCGACGGTTAGGGGTAACCAACATCCGTCAATGTGGGATTTCCTAGGTTTACTAAACTAGGGAGATCCTCTTGATTTCCTTGGATCTTGTGTCATTAACCCGTGGATTAGACTAGGATCTTCTTGTGAGCATGCAAGAATGTGGTTAGAGGTAATGTAGGCATTGATTTTTAGGGTTTGGGTAAGTCTTAGTTAGTTATGGACACTTGCTAAGAATAGGTCTTAGGCTGAGTTGGCTTGGTGAGGTGTCTAAGTGAACTGTATGTGTGGATATTATTTAAAATAAGATATTTAAATAATAGATATAGTGAGGATAATTAATTAATTAAATTAAATTTATTAAATTAATATTAGTGGGGTAAAGGGGGCCATGGATAGGTGAATGTGATGAAGTGTGTTTGTTCGTCGAGGGACTAAAGGGGAGTGTGACCTAATTTTAGTGTCTACAATCATCAATACCATACACACATGCACATTCACATGATTTTCTAGTTGTGATCATTGATACAGAGCTTCTACATGTAACACTGATGCTTGACACACTACTTATCAGGGGAATCCAAATTTTTACACCATAGTTGCTATTTTTTCACTTTGTACTTAGCACTTTCTATTATCAAGGTATACATTCTTTGACATACTTTCTATTTTTCTAACATGTTAACGAGTTATTCATTAGAAACATTTGATATGCAGGGATAATTTCTTCCATAATTGTTTGTTACATTGTCTACTATTGTTTGCTATTGTATGTGGTGTTTTCCCTTTTGTTTAGTGTGAATTTTTTTTTGTTTGTATGCATGCACTATGGACTTGATTGTCTTACAACACTTCGATTCGTATCCCATGTTTGCAACCAGATTTTCATGGTCTATGATTGGATTCTTGCGTGTTTACTTACATTCTAGCTTACACATTGTATTTATAGCTTACAATTGTCTTCTACATGCATGTTTGTTTTTTACTAACACTTATTTTATAGCCACTTGTTTGTGTGATCCTGTGTCTTTACCAAACACATTCCCTTCCCCATGTAGGGAAAATTTTTAGTTACACAGTTGGTCCTCTTTTAGGGATACATTATCCTATCCACGATGTCCAACATGCCCCCAAAGGGGAGGGTATTCTTTGGGGTTTACACATGGTACTAATACAGTTTAGTCTATAGTTCAGTATAACAAGTAAGTTGAGTCCCATCTACGAACCCCATACACAAAAACTTTTATAGGGTAGATTATCCTTAGCATTCTGGGGAGTAGTTATAGGTTGGAGGAACATCATAATTTTCCCTACACTTCTTCAGATAGTGGTGTCATATCACCCAAATAAATAAACAGTACACAGATCTCTTTTAAGACATGTTTTTACTTTGCTACTTGAATTAAAAAAGTAAAATAATTAAAACAAAACTGACCTCAAAAGACGAATGGTTTAATGATACCCACAGATGATGAATGTTGTAGATGATGCATGAAATCTCCTTCCTTATTTTCCTGAAAAAATAACTTGCAGATAGTAGACACTCAAAAAAATATGGGATTAGATAGATATATGGTGGATTTCCTGACAAAGGGCAGTCCCTAGAAGTCAATGAACTTCCTTGCAAGGATGTCAATCCACATTTAAGAAATCAATCTAATAATGATAAGATAAATGATAAACAAACAATATAACTAACAATGTAAAGGAAAAGGGATTGATGTTTTTCATAGATATATGATGGTTTGATGGTGATACTTGATATAAAATGAGTCTTGGAATCAGCAAATGAATGAAAGGGGCAATGATGTGGATAGTTGTGCACTCACAAAGGTGAGAAAGATGATAAATTTGATTTAGATAACTGATAGAGTAAGAATGATGGTTCAAAGGAGATTGATATGATTAGAAAGACACTTGAAGGGACTTGTGGTAATAGATTATGTGATTTGGATGTCTTAAAAGAAATATTAGGGGTAAAAACACCTTTTTGATAGGAATTGCTGATGATTGGGGCAATCATATGTGATTTTGGAAATTTTTAGCAATTGATGTAAAAATTTATAGGTTCATAATGAAAAAATATGGGACTCAAAATTAATGCTAAAAAGGTTGATTTAAGATTTGATATGATGCATAGTAATTTCTTGTATAAATTTATGAATAGAGATAAAAAGATAATATTACTTGAGAGAGGAAGATTGCTGATGAAAGAAGACCACTGATTTGATTCCTAGACATGTGAATGACATTCATAGGTTGAAGAACAGATCCTTAGTTCCTTGAATGTTATTGGTATGACATATGGCTCTGCGACAGGTCTACGATACAAGGAAAATGTAATATGATGTCCTAAGGTCACGTATACCTGTAAGCTAACCTCAAACAGAGGGTTAGAGCTCATTTATATAGAATTGCTAACAACCAGGTATAATCACCACTAATTATGGGAATCACCAATGATTATGGGAATTGTTGATGATTATGGGAATCACTGATGATTATGGGAATCACCGGAGATTATGGAAAAAGGTTGCAACCACCTCCCAAATGAAGATTTTTTTTGTTTTATTGAAGGATATATGTTGGGAAATGGTTATATGGGTTAGGAAGTTTGTTAAATGGTTGAGAGGGTGTTGATTTTGTTTTTTATTTGATTTTGGTTATTCTTGTATAAATTTATGAATGGAGATAAAAATATAATATTACCTGAGAGAGGAATATTGCTGATGAAAGAAGACCACTGATTTGATTCCTAGACATATGAATGACATTCATAGGTTGAAGAAAAGATCCTTAGTTCCTTGAATGTTATTGGGATGACATATGGCTCTGCGACAGGTCTATGATACAAGGAAAATGCAATATGATGTCCTAAGGTCATGTATACCTATAAGCTAACCTAAAACAGAGGGTTAGAGATCATTTATATAGAGTTGCTAACAACCAGGTATAATCACCAGTAATTCTGGGAATCGCCAATGATTATGAGAATCGCTGACGATTATGGGAATCACTGATGATTATGGGAATCACCGGCGATTATGGAAAAAGGTTGCAACCACCTCCCAAATGAAGATTTTTTTGTTTTATTGAAGCATATACGTTGGGAAATGGTTATATGGGTTAGGAAGTTTGTTAAATGGTTGAGAGGGTGTTGTTTTTGTTTTTTATTTGATTTTGGTTAGAATGTGGTTTTATTTTGTTTTGTGTAGTTTTAAGAGGGTAAAACATGATTTTACATATGTAGAATGAAATATACGGGGAGTAAATATAATGGGGAGGAAATAAGAATTAGGATAAGGATTTAATGTATAAAATGACAATGATGTGACATTGGATTTAATGTATAATATGATAGTGATGTGATAATGAAGCGGTACTAGCATATGCAAACATGGGGTTTAAAGGTGCTAATTTTAGGTGTCTACATTTTCCCCTTTTTGCTGAGTGGTTTTGAGACAAGCCATGAGACAAAAACAAGATGTGATAGATGAATGACACAAAATTATATGATGAGGTGCTCCCCCTCAAACTAGGTATCGATGACCTAAAAGTAAATTGATCATGAGTTTGAAAGAATTATATGGATGAAAGATGCAAGGATGGGAAGATGAGAGATGATGCCCCAAGATGAGGTATAGAAATAAGATGGGTGCCATCATAAAATCAAGTGATAGGGGAACCAAATGGTTTGTGTCCTATAGATGTATGACTTAACGATGGAAAGGAAAAATAAAAAGGATGTTTTGACAAGGTCAAAGGAATAAAAATTGATGTTATCATAAAGGTGGGATTATGAAACTGAGAAGTAAAGTGATAGGGGAACCAAAGGATTTGTTTCCTATAGACATATGACTTAACAACGTAAAATATGATGGTTTGACGAGGTCAAGGAGCTGAAAATTGATGTTTCCACAAAGATGGGCTTACGAAACTGAGAACTCAAGTGATAGGGGAACCAAAGAGTTTGTTTCCTATTGACATATGAGTTAATGGTGAAAAATATGACGGTTTGACGAGGTCAAGGGACAAAAAATATGTTACCACAAAGGTGGGCTTATAAGGATAGGAAGTCAAGTGATAGGGGAACCAAAGGGTTTTTGTCTTATATATATATATATATATATATATATATATGACTTAATGACAATGAGGGATGACATGACAATTTTATGACGTCAAAGGAACAAAATTTGATGTTTCCACAAGGGTGGGATTCAAGGAGGAATCCTTTTGATAAATGTCAATTTTATTGAGTAAATGTGATGTTTTAGAAACAATGATGTAATGCTGAGGATTGTGTTGATATGATGATAAAAATATTGATAGATGTTGATGTGGCAATGTTGACAATTGTTAAAGTTATGTTTTAGATATTGATTTTAAAGTAAATTAAAGTTTTTCAAAACCATGGTTAAGAATAAAAAGTGGATTTATTTCTTTTTACTAGATTTGATACATATGTGATAGGAAACAATAGAGTGAACACACTTGCAGTTTTGGCCTTTACAATAAATGTTAACAGATGACTAAAAATGGGTAGTCACCTGTACGATCTTGGATATAGAAGGAAGTGAAATGTATACATTTGTAGAACATGAGAAGGTTCCTAACATGTGTAGGTTGTGTGGGAAAATATGGTTCTCCATTTCAATAGTTTCAGAGAGAAAAGCCCTAGCTATACATATTTTTGACACAAACTAATCGATGTGGGAAGATTGATTTGATGGGAAAGATGATTAATGCAGGAATATTTCCTAGGATGCCTTTGATATATAAATTTTTTGATACGGGAAGAATTTTTACATGAGTAACCATCCTTTGAGGAATTGGTCTACAATTTTGACTTTTATTTTTTTATTTTTATAGATAACCATCCTTCAAAGGATCGGTCTATATTTCAGCGAGTAGCTGTCCTTTGAGGGATCAGTCTAATTTTATTTGTAACAATATGATTTTGATTTTTGAATAGTTATCCTTTGAGGAATCGGTCTATTATTTTTTATAATATGCATCCATGAATATTTTTGACTTTATTTTGAGTTGAGGGAAAAACCTAATAGACCATTTCGAGGAGGGGAAAATATGTGTACATGAACTACACATGTGTGCACCAAGATATGTCTTTGGTCGGTATAAAAGGTGGATGGATGTAACGATTGTGTGGTTCCTACTAAGGAGGAACTTGTCCATGTGAAAAATGCATTGAATAGAGCCATGGTGCTCATATTTAAGATTTTTGAGAATAGTGACAAAAAACTAGATTCTTTCAAATCATTACAATGATAAGATGACTGGTTGACAATGGCATAAAATATTTGATGTGACTACTGTTATGAATGGTCATTGTGTTAATAGTAGAAAAGGATGTAAGTGCAAGGAAATAAGAGGTTGATCCATACTATATGGAATGATCCAGTTTGGGGAAAACATTCTACATTTACTCCATTCCAGAGTAGTGACATTTTGATTAGATCGAGAGGATAGGTTTGGTGAAAATCTACTAAGGGAAGGTGAGACTTTCGACATCTCAGTAGAGAGGATTCCTCCTAGCATGAAACTATGGATAGAGATAAAATATGCTGAAAGGAACAAAAAAATTTAGATTAGGATGATGGAAGTTTTGACCTTGATTGCTTGAGTATATGATAAATAAAGGAGCCATTAACAAATGAGTCATTGAAAATTTGGATGGTGTTGGTGCAATTTCTGGGTTTGCACACTTTGATCTGATTTTCCATGCTCCATTTTTGCTCCAAAGTGTCTTTTCGGCTCGGGCTGGTGGTCTATAACTCGTTCTACCTAGTCAATGCCTTTGATATGCTCATAATGTTGTTATTCTGCCCCATTTTGAAGTAAAATCTAGGTTTCCCCTTTACTATGCCCTAATTTTTCATTTGCATAGGCTGTGTCATTTTTTTTATTGCCCAAATCGTGTAAAAACTTGAAATGGAGGGAATCCAAGTCATTTTTTGCTGAAATCCTAATCCCTAGGCCAAATTATTGTGAAAACGTGATTCAACTGATTCAAAGTGAAAAATCTTCCTTGTGAAAAAAATTTATTTCAGAAGCATCCCCTGCATTTTTTATTTTGACGGGCATATAGGCATGTTCTACCCGTCAAATTTATCATTGCAATGTTTATGCTAACGTGGCAGGTTTCTATTGGCCAAGGATGTGTGGGAAAAGTTTATAACTTGTCATTTTTAAAAAAATTGGCGAGGGGAAAGTTTTTGTCCACAGCCACGCAATGCTACAGTGATGTGCCTATGTGGCACAATTTGATTGGTTGATGGATCAGTGGGTGGTGGGCTGCACTTGGGAAATTTTCTTCCATTTTGGAAAGTTTCTCAAAATCAAATTTTTTCCTGAAGACCTGCAGTGAATGGCATGATGACACGTGGCACAGGAGGGTCAGGTGGATGGCGAAGGAATTTGGAAAATTTTGATGTCTTTTGGCTCAGGGTGTCAGGGGAAAAAATTTGGTCTGTGCACCCATGCCCAATGGGAAGGTGACACGTGGCATGGGAGGATCAAGCGGGTGGTGGTGGAATTGAAAATGTTTTAAATTTTTGCTCAAAATGCCAAAGGAAAATTCTGACTTGGAGGCCCGCACCCAATACGAAGTGGACACATGTCCAAGAAAGTTAGCATGGATGGGTGGAATTTGTGAAAATTTTGAAGTCTTTTAACTTCAAAATGTTAAAGTTACAATTTGGCCCAAAGGCCTACAATGAGTAGGAAGGCGACACGTGTCTAGGAGAAGAAACAGGAATGGGGGCTGAAGAAAACTTTTGGGAAACCTTACCCTTGGTGTAAATGGTAAAAAATGAAGAATAGGCCCACATCCAATGAAAATAGGACACGTGTCCTAAATTTGGTGGAGGTTTGGAGTGCGGAGAGGAAGTTGAAAATTTTGTAAAATTTTAGCAAAAAATCTCAAGATAAAAAATAAACCCACGGAAAAATTTCAGGGGTCGTCTCCGCATAAAATCTGACAGAGACATGTGGCACATTTCAAAAGGTAAAAAGGAGAGCATGGGCCCACAGAGGATTTTGTGCTCATAGAGGAATGAAGGTAAATTTTGTGAGTTGGCTCCGCATGAAATGGGAGAGCGACATGTGGCAGAGAAATAGCGGGCATTCGGGGGCACGAAATATTTTGAGAAAATTTTCCTTTTCTCAAAAAGGTAGAAAATTTGTCATTTTGGCCTGCGGTTTTCAACAAGGTCCACAAGAGGACACATGGCACATCCAGGGGCTCACGGGGAAAATTTTAAAAATTTTCCCAAGGTAAGAAAAGGTTCAAAACACATTTTTTAAGGTTGGAGGCTCGGTCCAATGGTATTTGGACATGTGTCCACTTTATCCAGAAGTCAATGAAGATATTTCTTGGTCTGTATGATGAATCTCATCAAGACACGTGGAGGGTGGAATTTGAAAATTGATTTTAATCAACGATTGCTGTGTGTTTTCATTTTTGGGCGCTATGGATGCTCCAAGAAGTGTGGAATCATCAGTTTTGCACCAAATCACATGAAAATTTACATAAATCTACATCCATTCAGCCTTCTGAACACAATGGAACCATTCTTTTGAGCTGATCAAGTGCCTTATGATGTTTTTTGATGAAATTTTTCCCTCGACCTATGAACAAATGTGAAAGGTGAAAGTAAAAAGTTGCATAGTTAAAACTGGTGAGGGAAAAACATGAAAAATGATTGCAAATGCATGTTGGCATGGTGGAATGCCAAAAACATGATCCTGGGATGTATAAGGATCCAAGTTCATGTAATATTTTAAAGTATCTGTGCATCTCTGGCATTTGGCGAGTGGTTTCAAAGTTTTATATCATTTTTCATCAAATGGATAGGGTTTTATAACAAATTTGATCCCTTTGGCATATTCTTTGCTTAGGATGCAAGGATCCAAGTTGGCATAGGGTATATCATGTAGTTTGGAAACATTTTGTAAGTGTGTTGAGAATTTTGGAGAAGGAGAGAAGAATTTTCATAGGGAAAACTGGAAGAAGTCCAGTTCCTTTTGGAGAAACTACCTGAGAGCCATTTTTGATTCCAGTTTACATCAAATGTTCATCATGTTGAGTTGGTTTCAGCTGTAAAGCCATCAACAAGCTTTGAGATTTTCTAAATAACATTCCCTTGCTGATATATTTGATCAAATTCTTGGATTAACTAGTTTTATCTCTTGGAAAAGCTTGCATACACTTGTATTTCAGTATGTTTTCAATTTGTGTTTCATGCTCATGTTGCAATATTGTGTTTGGGATCTTTATTCATCATGCATGGTGTCATTTCTTGTAGAGGGTTTGAAGGCATATGAAATCTTCCATTCAGAAGAGCATTCATTTGAGTGGAGATAAACATACTTAAATTCATCTTACCTTCCTTGTAAATTTAGGGTGTATGCAAACCTTTGGGTGTACCTTAGGTCATGATCTAACAAGGGGTTCTGAATGCTTTATTGATATTTTTCTTCAAGCTTTGTGGCAGGTTATCAAATTTTGTATGGAATAGTGTAGTTTTGGGCTTCCATATGTGCACACATCCTTGTTGAAAGAGCACTTCAAATTCATTGAAATATCTTAGTTGTTTAGGTGTTGTAATTATTTTGCAAGGTTTCCCAAAGAAGGTGATGACTCATAACTACTCTTGTCCCAACTTCTCTCATCAAAATTTCATTTTAAACTAACTCATCCTACCTACAATACCCCTATATATGCATTGTGTGTCCACAAAAAAATTCAATCCTTTCAAAAAAATGCACAAAGTTGATCAGGGTTCTATCATGTCTTTAACAACTCTAGCTTTGTTTTTAAAATATTTCCATCATTTAGTAGTGACAACTCCTTTGAGTTTGGATAATGGATATTTGATCATGTTTTCACAAAACCTCCTCTATATTATATGCAAAACACAAGGACATCTCCATCTCCTTACCATATAGGGGCTGCAATATAGGTTCTCTTGCCTTGGTTGATAGGCACAACCTAAAATAGTGAGGGTTAGATCAAAACCCTCTTGAAGGTGCTATCCACTCCCTCAATTCTTGAATGCAAACAAGTAGATAGGTGTGCTTCCCTGGCTACAAACGACATACAAACCATCTATTTATCCTTGAGTGTCTTGTGCAAGTTTATGATGTTGTTCAAGTTGTGAAGGAGATTAAATATGGATACCAACACCCAAGTGGCACTGTTTTTGGGGACTTCTTGAAATTTTTTGGTGGTTTTGAAGTACTTGAAAGGTTTGAGGAATTGTGTGATCAAGTATTTGAGCTATTACATTCTTGAGATATCATTTCATACCTCAGATCTGGATGTTTTGGGTAAGAAAGACTTCAAACTTAGTCTACTCTCCTCATCTACCAACCGTTTATATGATTTGGATGCACTATTTTTGGTTGAATTAAAAAGAAGAAAATCTGATTTGTAAATCCTTGCAAGTTTTTAGTATAACATGCATTTGACAGAATATTTTTTAGTGCTTTCTTCCACAACTAAGGTGAAAATCCTTGGTGGCGACTCCATGATGTTGGGATCTTGAAATACCAGTTGTCTAACACATTTTTATCATTTGAAACTTGTTTAAATCTGTCAAATTGGAGGGAACGAGATCCCTCTTCATCAAGGACTCTTCTAAGAAGTTTCTCACTGAATCAAGAAGCTCAAAACTAGAAGGAAGAAGAGTGTGGAAAGTGGTTGGTGATTTGGTTGCAAGGAAAGGAATCCCCATAGTTGAATTTGAAGGAGAGCAACCTGTCATTGAAGATTATAATTCCTCTTCAAGTAGATTTGATTTAACAAATATTCTTGCTGATTTTCATTCTCCATCAAGTGAGGGACCTTCTTGTGTATTTAAAAAACTTTCTCCTAAATTTTCTCTTGTGGTTTCTAAGTTTGCTAAAGTTTATCAAGAGAGAGAGCCTTTGGGGGGTTATCATTTTAGAGATCAATCATCTATTCCAATCAGACCCACTACTACTCCTCATCAGCTTGTTTCACCTCCAAGAACACCCCCACCAAACAATATGGCTCAACCTAGACCTTCGTTTGTTGTAAACACCTTTGGTCTTATAAATTTTGGAGGAATGGATGGTTATCCAAATTCTATCCCATAGTATGTGAGAAATAGGTTACTAAAATTCAAAGGTAACAATGCCATGACTAGAGATCAACATCTCAAACTCTTTCTTAACATGATGGAAGACTTTGAAATAGAATTTGAGGATTTATATATCAAGTTGTTTATCCATACACTTGTTGAAGATGCAAGATATTGGTATAAAGCTCTACCTGATAACTCTATTGATTCATGGACTGAGATGAGTAATGCATTCAGATTACAATATGGGGACAAAACAGATCCAAGGTTCCTTCTATCCGAGTTTGAGAACATCAAGAAGAACCCTAATGAGACCGTTCATGATTTCAATACAAGATTTAATAAGACATTGATAAGGCTTCCTGTAATTTTGAGGCCTTGTGATGAATCTTGCTTGATTAAATATGTAGATGCATTTGATAAAAAGGTAGCCTATTACTTGAGAGATAAAAATCCTACAAAATTGAGACAAGCTTTCACCATGGCACTTCAAATTGAAAATAATATTAAAGTTGTTAGTAAACCACTTAAGAGGGACGATGTGAAGCTGATAAACCCTGAGAAGCCTCAAGCTAGCGAGGGTGTTGATTTGGAAGATGTTGTCAAGAATTTAGTAGGGGCTGTCAAAGAAATTTCCTGCAAATTACCCTGGGCTGAGAAAGGAATTGGGAAAAATTCACAAGGATAGCAAAGAACTCAAAACCATGATAGATTTGGCAATCATCCTAGGGGTGATCAAAGACAAGATGATAAAGGGTAAAGGGCTTATTGGATCTGTAAATAGATAACCCCAAGCATGTGAAAATAAAGTTTTGCCTAACCCTTTGACTGTAAGAGTTGCTGTTGTTCAAGAAATTTCTGATATGGATTGGTGTGACAGATGTTTTCTTCCTCATCCACCATGTGAAATGGACCAGCAAGATATTGATGATGATAATGAGAATGAAATGGATGATGACATTTGTATGATGGGCAGCTCTTTAGGCTCACAACAAGTAGCAACATCAACAAATGTGATAAGTGTAAGGATGGCTGCAACCTTTTAGGATTGCATAAAGAGGGTACCATTTATTTCTCTTCCTCAAACACATGATGTAGATGTAGTTAAAGCTGAAAGGTGTGAACAATTTGCACAGAGAAAACACCAGAAAGATTTTCTATTCAGATCAACAATAATTCTTCTCAATATATTTCAATGTATTCCAGGTCATCTCATTTAATACGGCACATTACAATTATATAGAAGAAGTTGCTCCTATACTCAAGGAGGTTGCTCTAACAACTCTCCCTATAATAGCTCCCTCCACAAACAAATTAACTAATACAATACGTGAGTTGTTTCAACAACTCACCCAATATAATAATCACCCAAACTTATAAACATAAATGTGGAGCACTAACTAATTATATTTCCTAACATTCCCCCCCTTAGTGCGAACATGGGGAAAACCTGCCTTATACTTGCACCTGCTCATGATCTGGTGATTTTCACAGAATGATCACAAACCTTAGGGATGGTTTTGCAAACGGTTGACCACAAACTAAGAATGGTGGTTTTGCAACTGGTTTACCACAAACCACAAAGTGATGATTTTACAAATGGATTACCAACAACCAAGAATGGTGGTTTTGCTATTGGTTTACCACAAACCACAAATGAAGGTTTTCAAGTGGTTTACCTACAATCACATCATGATATGCAAAGTACTATCATCGGCCCTCATCACATTTCACTATAGGAAATAACATAGGAAATTCTGCTGACATCTGTTGCTCATACATACATAGAAAAAGCTGACATACTACAAATGGAACATTGGAATGATGTTCCCCCCCTCAATGTGAAATTTCCACTTATTGAAAACAAGATCACTGCAAACTGAAGCAAACACACAACTGAAAACAAATGCCACCAAATCATCTATGCGGCCCCGTCGTTGGTGACTGACGAGAGGTCACTGAATGACCTCTAACCTCCGTTTACCTCCTGCCTCCTAAATCATGCTGCTAGCTCAGCTAGATTTGGATATGAGGCTCTTTGAACAATTCACCCCCACATGATGGACGTCGCATACAAGTGAAAATGCATCCAATTTTTGAAAAGTGAGGCAATTATTTTTTAATTTTTTAATTTTCTAATTTTTTTTGACTTACTAAAATGACTCACTTAACATATTGACACATTTTTATAATACAAAACAATAACTAAAAAGTAATTAAATATTACTTTTTAATAAAACTACGAAATAACACAAATCGACTGGGCTTGACCTTATAACACTTTATTATAAATTTAACAATTAACTTAATATAAAAAATAATTGCGATTTAATTACATTTGATTAAAACTAGACTAATAATAATTGACATGGGAAATAAAATACAAGAAATAGAATATCGACTATTATTCTAGACAAGACTATAAATAAAACCGACTCCTATGAAATTTTTGATAACAAAAATTTAAACATGACATGACTTTATAAATTTTCACAAACTTTAATTACAACAATACAACCTAGAAGTTAATGCATGAATTTTGACAAGATAGTTGACGACATTAATCGTCCCTTTCTTTATAAAAGAATACTCACTTGATAAATGAAAAAACATTGGAAGAAAAAAAAAATTATTTACGAATACCAAATGACAAAAAACTTAAAAAAAATAAACAAAACATTGATTAGTACTGACCTTTTGACCCTAGAATTTTAAACGTACATGTGGACTATTGCATGGACAACACGCTTGTCTATAGTGAGCCTTTGATTCCTCTTCGGTGGATCTATACATGCATATGGAGCATCCTGGTTGCTACAACTGAGATGTCCAAGTTTTTGGATATCTTAGATTGAGATCTGCGAGAAAGACAGTAACTTTTTTTGTTCTACATGTACTATGAAAGTTTGGAGATCAGGCATCTTGCCATAGGAAGAAGAGCTTACACAATGATCTTGTAGTCAACTCATAGACGTCTCAAAATTTTACAATGTGCATGGGAGCAGCCAAAAATGTAGGTTTGAGAAGAAGACCAAGCTGTGTGCTTCTATCAAATCAAGAGGAAGGCTTGAGATGGGGATTCTACTCATCAAGACCAGATCAAAAACTTTGAGTTACTGAACACGCCTAGCAGGAGTCTGATCTATCAATGTCTATAGGATTTGTGCTATGCTGTAGATGTAGGAAGACACATGAACTGAAACTAATAATTACTCAGCAAATTCAAAACAATTTCTAGATCAAAAGGGATTACTCCACTCATCTATTTCTACTATCAAGAAATAATAGAGAACATTGAAACGGTGGAATGCATATGGATACCAAATGATATCGATGAGGAAAATAACTGGTAAAGAATCACTTCCTACGGGTTCAATTTCAATGCATTGAATACCATAAAATTATGTATCTCTCATAAGAGGGGTGACCATTAATGCAAATATATCTGTGCCCACATAGTACTCAGGAAGCCATCGCTCTGATACCAATATGAAAGGTGCGAAAAATTTGCACAGAGAAAACACCAGAAAGATTTTCTATTCAGATCAACAATAATTCTTCTCAATATATTTCAATGTATTCCAAGTCATCTCATTCAATACGGAACATTACAATTATATAGAAGAAGCTTCTCCTATACTCAAGGAGGTTTCTCTAAAAACTCTCCCTATAATAGCTCCCTCCACAAACAACTTAACTAATACAATACGTGAGTTGTTTCAACAACTCACCCAATATAATAATCACCCAAACTTATAAACATAAATGTGGAGCACTAACTAATTATATTTCCTAACAAAAGCCTTTGAAATTCCTAATAATGACTTTGAATATCTAAGGGCTTTAATGATCAAGAAGTGTGATGGTGGTATTCCTTCGGAGGAAGATAAACAATTGTTAATGAATGTTGTGGTTGGTCAAGAAAAGGAGTACAATAATAGAAGTAAATTTGTTAGAGGAGCTGGTCCTCAAGCCAAGCCAAAGACACCCTTGCTCACAAGCATTCCTAAAGACAATCCTAGAAGAGAAACAATTGCTAAGAACCTTATTGTCCCATGGAAAAATATTAGTCCTCTTCATGCCCAGGCTACCAAGAATACTTCTCCATCTGATGAACCTTCTTGTTTCCCTTCCAATGCTATTTTTGCAAAGAATGTTCCATATGATATAGCCTAGGTATTGAACCAAATTAAAGTGAGTGTTCCCATTAATGAATTGCTTAGAATTCCTGAACACAAGAAAAGAGATTTTGAATACTTGGAATTGAAGGAAGAAAAGAGTTTACGCAGCAAAAATGTAAATGTTGTTGAGAATCCTCTTCAAAGCATTGTTGGCCCTAAAACACCACCACCAATGGAAGATCTTGGAGAGGCACATGAATTATATTTGGGGACATCCTTGGTTGATTCCCAATTGAATTTTGATCCATTCTTCACAACTTTTCTCATAAAATGTTGGTTTCTTCACAATTACATGTTTGATTCTGGTGCATCATGTAATGTTATGCCTCTAGAAGTTATGAATGAGTTGGATATCAAGGTGACAGTAGCATATGGGAAGTGTACAGCCATGGATTTAAGGGAAGTTCCGGTTGTTGGATGTGTGAAGGGTTTAGTAGTGTAACTTCCAGCCTATCTGGGTAAGAATTTAAAACTTGATGTTGTAATTGTTGACTGCCCTATCAAATAGGGTATGATTTTGTCAAGGAAATGGGCTACAAGTGTTGGTGGTAGTGTTCAAATGGTCATGTCCTATGCCACCATTCCCATTGAGGTAAGCCTTGTCAAACTCTATGGTGAAAAGAAGATGTTACACTTGATTGAAGATCCCAACAATGCTTCTTATGAAGTGTTGTTTGATGATGTAGATGTTGACAATTTCATTGGTTTTGCTAATGGAAAAGAGAATAAGTTGGAAAAATCAGAATGCCTTGGTATGGTAGGTTCTCCATGGACATTATTATTTGATGGAGCTTGCTCCAAAGATGGAAATGGTGCTGGTATAGTGTTGGTTTCCCCTAGTTTAGAAGAGTTTCCTTTTTCCTTCAAGCTCAATTTTGAATGTACTAACAACATTGCTGAGTATGAGGCATTATTATTGGGCTTAAGGATTGTATGGAAGTATGGAGTGAAGGATATTATTGCCAGGGGGGATTTAGAGTTGGTTTTCAAGAAAGTAAGAAAGTTGTATGCTACAAAAAATCAGCGTATGAAACAATATAAGCATGATGTTTGGGACTTACTTGAAATCTTTGATTCCTTTAACATTGTTTACCATGATAGAAGTCTAAATGATGCTGCTGATAAGCTAGCTATTCTTGGTTCTAAATTTGATAATTGCACCATTTCACCTTTTTGTGAATATGATGTTGAAGTGCTAACAAGGCCAGTTGTCCCGAATAATGTGAAACATTGGCAGATTTTTTATGATGATGCACAAGTGTTGAAATTATTACAATGCCAAGGAGAGTTTTCTGGTCAGAATATTGATTGGGAACCAATGGTGTGCATGAATGAAGGCAGATAAACTTTGTTTGACAAGGATATTATACAATTAAAAACAAATACCATTCCTAAAGGTCTTGTTGCACTTGAATCCAGTTTTAGCAATGCTGATTGCATCATTAATAGAAAGATGTTTGCTTCAAGGGATGTGGAAGAGCACAACTTGGGAACTAAAGACAAACCAAGGAAGATCTAGTTGGGTAGTCATCTCAGCAAAGAGGAGAAACAATCATATGCCCAACTTTTAAAGAAATATCAAGACTGCCTTGCTTGGTCTTATTCAGAGGTGAAGGCATATAGAGAAGATTTATTTCAGCATGAGATCCCCCTTGAAGCTAAAAGAAAACCATTTAGACAAAAATAGAGGCCTATTAACCCACTACTTTCCATGAAAATTCAAGAAGAGTTGAAGAAATTGAGAGATGGTGGCATCATTCAGCCTACTAGATACTCTTCTTGGGTTGCCAACCTTGTGCCAGTTAGAAAGAAGAACAGAGATATCAGACTTTGTGTGGATTTTAGGAATTTAAACAAATCATCTGTAAAGGAAAAATATCCTTTGCCAAACATGGAGAATATGTTGCATCTTGTAACAGGGTCAGAAATGCTTTCTACTTTGGATGGTTTCTTTGGATACAATCAAGTAGTTGTCAAAGAATTAGAAAGACTTAAGACAACCTTCACTACTCCTTGGGGGACTTATGTTTTTGATAGGATGAATTTTGGATTAATGAATGCTGGTGCTAATTTTTAGAGGGCAGTGGATGTTGCTTTTGTTGGTTATATCAATGAATTTATTGTAGTTTATCAAGATGATGTGACTGTTTTTTCAAGACAGTGAGTAGACCATTTGCAACACCTAGAAAAGATGTTGATCAGATGTAGGGAGAAAGGAATTTCACTTAATCCAAAGAAGTGTCATTTTGGTGTGCCAAAGGCCAAGTTGCTGGGACATATTGTATCTAAAGAAGGTGTTATGATAGACCCTGAGAGAGTGGAAGCAATCAACAAGGTGCCTATTCTAAGAACCAAGAAAGGTATCCAATCTTTCTTTGGACAAATAAATTTCATTAGAAGTTTTTTTTTTAATTTTGCTAAGCTAACTCTCCCAATCATGAGCATGCTAAGAAAGGATCAAGTTATTAAGTGGGAAAATTCTGCCATCCAAGCTTTTGAAGGAATAAAGAATGCACTATATCATGCACCCGTTTTGGCAGCTCCAAACTATAAGATTCCTTTCTAAATCTTCTCTTTTGCATCTGAATTTACTATTACTTCAATTTTTCTACAAAAGGATGAAAATGGAGCTAAGAGGCCTATTGATTTCTTTAGCAAGGCTTTACAAGTAGCTGAATTGAGGTACACAATTATGGAGAAATAAGCATTTGCATTAGTAAAAGCAACAAAGATTTTCAGGCCCTACATTTTGAGTTCAAAGGTTGTTGCTTATGTTCCCCACACCATGGTTAAAGACATCTTATCTGACATGGAGATATCAAGCAAGAGATGTAGATGGGTTAACAAATTACAAGAGTATGATATGGATATTCAAACAACAACGCTGGTAAGAGGTTTAGGTCTTACCAAACTCATGGCTGAAAGTAATTTGTAGAATGTAGAATTGAATCAGCTAGGGGAAGAAAGGGTGGATCTCCTTGACAAATTGATGAATTCTCAGTGTTACAAGGATGTGGTCTATTACCACAAGCACTTATGCTATCCCAATCACTTAAATAAAAATCAGAAAAGAGCCCTCAAGCTGGCTTCTCAGAAATATGTCATAACAGACCTTGGGCTAGCTTGGAAGAACCCTAAAGGTGTCCTCTTGAAATGCATAATTGAAGGTGAAACTCCCAAGTCGATTACTAATTTCCATGGGGAATTTTGTGGAGGACATTTTTTTGAGAGAGTGACAACACATAATATTTTAAGAGCTGGTTACTGGTGGCCAACTCATTTTAAAGACACAAACTGGTTAGTTAGAAGGTTCGATAAGTGCCAATGTTTTTTAGGAAGATTGAAAGCTTTAGGATCCCTTCCTTTACAACCTGTATCAGTTGAATTTCCTTTCAAATAATGGGGAATGGATTTTATTGGTGAGATTTTAGATCCTTCTAGTGTTGGTTACAAATGGATCCTTGTAGCAACTGATTATTTTACAAAATGGGTTGAGACAATTCCATCTAGACAGGCAACACACCAAGTGGTAATGGATTTCTTGCTAAATCATATCATATCCAGATTTGGGGTTGAAGTTAAGATTGTGTCTAATAATGCTATGTGTTTTAGAGCCAAGCCTTTAATGGCAATGTGAAATGAATATGGGATAAATCTAACCTATTCTTCAAACTACAACCCACAAGGGAATGGGAAAGCTAAATCAAGTAACAAAAACTTGCTCAAGATCATTAGAATAACCTTGGAAATCAACAAGAAGAAGTGGGGAGAACAATTGAAATTTTCAGTTTGGGTTGAAAGGATAACTCCAAAAAGAGCAACTGGTAAAAGTCCATTTGAACTAGTGTATGGAACTCAGGCTTTGCTGCCATTACACCTGCAATTATCCACTTTTCAGTTTGCTCAGCAATTTTAAGATCAAGAACATGGCCAATATGAATCAAGAATTAATCAGATCATTGAGTTGGATGAAGAAAGGAGAGATTCTCATCAAAGGCATGTCAGGTTTAGGGAGAAATTGAAGAAGTTTGATAAGAAGGTCACCGCTAGAGCTTTCAATGTTGGAGATCTAGTTTTGTTGTGGGATAGTAGGCATGAAGACAAGGGAAAGCATGGCAAGTTTGATGCTTTGTGTATGGGTCCTTATGCCATTGATATCAGGATCAGAGAAAATAGATTTTTTCTCAAGGATTTGGATGGGGATTTGCTGGAGCTGCTTGCTAATGGTAGACATTTAAAAAAAATCTTGGATTAAATCCCCATGTGAGGTATGCATAAGTTGTACATTTTGTATAGCCCTTTTTTTTGTTTTTTCTTTTCCTTGTTCTTGCTGTTGTTGGCTTGTGGTTTTCCCTTTTATCCTTGGCAACCATTGTTGGTGTGGTTTTCTTGGTCTGTTTTTGGTGAAAATTCTAGTTTTTGGGCTGCTATGCATGTTTTGACTCCTTGCCCAATGGATTTTTGGCACTTGGTCTATGTTGTGATCTTGTGGCACTCGCTGGGAGTGCCCATCCCCAAGTAGGAGCTAATGTTGGTGTAATTTTTGGGTTTGCACACTTTTATTTGATTTTCCATGCTCCATTTTTGCTCCAAAGTTTCTTTTTGGCCCAGGCTGGTGGTCTATAACTCATTATACCTAGTCAAATGCCTTTGATATGATCATAATGTTGTTATTCTACCCTATTTTGAAGCAAAATCTAGGTTTCCCCTTTATTGTGCCATAATTTTTCATTTGCACAGGCTGTGTCATTTTTTCCCTTGCCCAAATTGTGTAAAAACTAAAAATGGAGGGAATCCGAGTCATTTGTTGCTGAAATCCTAATCCCCAGGCCTAAATTATTGTGAAAACATGATTCAATTGATTCAAAGTGAAAAATATACCTTCCTTGTGAAAAAAATTGATTTCAGAAGCATCCCCTGCATTTTTTGCATTTTGACAGGCATACGGGCATGTTCTACCCATCAAATTTATCATTGCAATGTTTATGCTAATGTGGCAGGTTTCTATTGGCTGAGGATGTGTGGGAAAAGTTTATAACTTGTCATTTTAAAAATTATTGGCGAGGGGAAAATTTTTGTCCGCAGCCCCACATTGCTACAGTGATGTGCCTACATGGCACAATTTAATTGGTTGATGGATCAGCGGTGGCAGGACGCACTTAGGAAATTTTCTTCCATTTTGCAAAGTTTCTCAAAATCAATTTTTTGCCCGAAGGCCCATAGCGAATGGCGTGACATGTGGAACAAGAGGGTTAGGTGGATGGTAAAGGACTTGGGAAAATTTTGATGTATTTTGGCTCAGGGAGTCAGGGGAAAAAATTTGGATACGCGCCCGTGCCCAATGGGAAGGCTACACGTGGCACGAGAGGATCAAGTGGGCAGTGGTGGAATTGAAAATGTTTCAAATTTTTGCTCAAAATGCCAAAGGAAAATTCTGATTGGAGACCTGCACCCAATACGAAGTGGACACGTGTCCAAGAAAGTTATCATGGATGGGCAAAATTTGTGAAAATTTTGAAGTCTTTTAACTTCAAAATGTTAAAGTTACAATTTGGCCGAAGGCCCGCCACGAGTAGGAAGGTGACACGTGTCCAGGAGAAGAAATGGAAATGGGGGCCGAAGAAAACTTTTGGGAATCCTTACCCTTGGTGTGAAAGGTAAAAAATGAAGAATAGGCTCACATCCAATGAAAATAGGACACGTGTCCTAAATTTTGCTGAGGTTTGGAGCATGGAGAGGAAGTTGAAAATTTTGCAAAATTTTAGCGAAAAATCTCAAGGTGAAAAATAAACCCACGGAAAAATTTGGGGGGTCATCTCTGCATCAAATCGGATAGAGACGTGTGGCACATTTCAAAAGGTAAAAAGGAGAGCATGGGCCCATAAAGGATTTTGTGCTCGCAGAGGAATGAAGGTAAATTTGGTGAGTCGGCTCCACATGTAATGGGAGAGTGACACGTGGCAGAAAAACAGCGGGCATTCGGGGGCAAGAAACATTTTGAGAAAATTTTCCTTTTCTCAAAAAGGGAGAAAATTTATCATTTTGGCCCACAGTTTTCAACAGGGTCCACAGGAGGAAACGTGGCACATCCAAGGGCTCACAGGGAAAATTTTCAAAATTTTCCGAAGGTTAGGAAAGGTTCAAAACACATTTTTTAAGGTTGGAGGCTCGGTCCAATGGTATTTAGAAACGTGTCCACTTTATCTAGAAGTCAAAGAAGATATTTCTTGGTCTGCATGATGAATCTCATCAAGATACATGGAGGGAGGAATTTTAAAGTTGATTTTAATCAACAGTTACTTTGCGTTTTCATTTTTGGGTGCCATGGATGCTCCAAGAAGTGTGGAATCATCATTTTTCCACCAAATCACATGAAAATTTATATGAATCTACATCCCTTTGGCATTCTTAACACAATGGCACCATTATTTTGAGCTAATTTGGTGCCTTATGATGTTTTTTGATGAAATTTTTCCCTCAACCCATGAAAAAATGTGAAAGGTGAAAGTAAAAAGTTACAGAGTTAAAAATGGTGAGGGAAAAAGGTGAAAAATGATTGCAAATGCATGCTAGCATGGTGGAATGCCAAAAACGTGACCATGGGATGCATAAGGATCCAAGTTCATGTAATATTTTAAAGTATCTATGCATCTCTGGCATTTGGCGAGTGGTTTCAAAGTTTTATATCATTTTTCATCAAATGGATAGGGTTTTATAACAAATTTGATCCCTTTGGAATATTATTTGCTTGGGATGCAAGGATCCAAGTTGGCATAGGGTATATCATGTAGTTTGGAAACATTTTGTACGCCTGTTGAGAATTTTGGAGAAGGAGAGAAGAATTTTCATAGGGAAAACTGGAAGAAGTCTAGTTCCATTTGGAGAAACTACCTGAGAGCCATTTTTTATTCCAGTTTGCATCAAATGTTCATCATGTTGAGTTGGTTTTAGCTGTAAAGCCATCAACAAGCTTTGAGATTGTCTAAATAACATTCCCTTGCTGATATATTTGATCAAATTCTTGGATTAACTAGTTTTATCTCTTGGAAAAGCTTGCATACACTTGTATTTCAGTATGTTTTCAATTTGTGTTTCATGCTCATCTTGCAATCTTGTGTTTGGGATCTTTATTGGTCATGCATTGTCTCATTTCTTGTAGAGGGTTTGAAGGCATCTGCAATCTTCCATTCAGAAGAGAATTCATTTGAGTGGAGATAAACAGACTTAAATTCATCTTACCTTCCTTGTAAATTGAGGGTGTTTGTAAACCTTTGGGTGTACCTTAGGTCATGATCTAACAAGGGTTTTTGAATGCTTTATTGATATTTTACTTCAAGCCTTTTTTGCAGGTTATCAAAGTTTGTATGGAAAATTTTAGATTTGGGCATCCATATGTGCACACATCCTAGTTGAAAGAGCACTTCAAATTCATTCAAATATCTCTGTTGTTTAGGTGTTGTAATTCTTTTTCAAGGTTTCCCAAAGAAGGTGATGAATCCTAACTACTCTTGTCCCAAAATATCTCATCATAATTTCATTTTAAACTAACTCATCCTACCTACAATACCCCTGCATCTGCATTGTGTGTCCACAAAAGAATTCAATCCTTTCACAAAAATGCACAAAGTTGATCAGGGTTCTATCATGTCTTTAGCATCTCTAGCCTTATTTTGAAAACATTTCCATCATTTAGTAGTGACAATTGCTTTGAGTTTGGATAATGGATATTTGATCATGTTTTCACAAAACCTCCTCCATATTATATGCAAAACACAAGGACATATCCATCTCCTTACCATATAGGGGCTGCAATACATGTTCTCTTGCCTTAGTTGATAGGCACAACCTAAAATAGTGAGGATCAAAACCCTGTTGAAGGTGCTATCTAGTCCCTTAATTCTTGAATGTAAACAAGTAGATAGGTGTGCTTCCCTGGATACAAATGACATACAAACCATCTATCTATCCTTGAGTGTGTTGTGTAAGTTTATGATGTTGTTCAATTTGTGAAGGAGATTAAATCTGGATACCAACAGATGAGATATGAGAAGAAAATTTATCAGGAGGGGTAGATGATAATTATTTTATTTTACCTCTTCTTCATGTATTATGATTTCTAGATTGCGTAGGTTTGTGAACCGTACTGATTTGAGACGAGGAACCTTCAATAGAAGGTAATGAGCAGAAATATGAGAAAGGTTTATAGAGATATGATTTAGGACAACCCCCTTTTCCTAAATATTTGGGTGAGGAGACCATCAGTGACTTGGGTGTAGATGTTGATGAAATTGATATACCTTTAATGGAATATGTGTACATTGATGATATTGAGATACCTTTAATGGAAGGTATTGACGAGATGTCTGATAAAGGTTTGATAATATGAGATTGAGGATGTTCACCTTCTCTTGTAGACATCAGGGGTGGAGGTGTAGATGATATTGATGATGGATTACGATGTTCTTCTTCTAGGAGAATATCATTGATAAGGAAGATTTGTTGGATTATGGCTTTAAGCACTTTACATCTCTCTGTGTCATGATCTAGGATTCTATGATAGGCATAGGTTTTATCTTGATCATACTAGGAAGGTTTTTGAGGATGTGGATTGGGTGTTTTGATTGGTGGTAATGTGATAATAGAATCCTTCATGAGCCTTTTGAGGATTTCTATGTAATTACCTTTTGGGGGATTTGGATTAACAAATTTTTAATTTGATTTTGATTTATGAGAATGCGTAGTGGGTTGTTTCTTATTTTTGGATGGAGATGGATGCATAGTTATTATAGGGTGTTGAAACATCATAGGGACATTGTTAGGTTTATAAGAGAGAGGATATGATGTGGGATTGATATATTTAGATGATGGATGAGGTCCTAAAATGGGAAAGGAGGTATAGTTTATAGATGAGATAGGGTTTGACTCTGTGACATGATATTCATATAAAGGGTAAGGTCCCAAAATTGATGGTAAGGGTAGAAATTTAGATTTTATAGATTTGGATTGTGACAAATGGTGAGGTACCAAAATATATGGTAAGGTTGAGATCTTATATGATATGTGTTTTGATTTTGTAATGTTGATTTTAGGTAGAATAAGGGGGTTTTATGAAAGAAGACTAGGATGGGGTCGTGGATGTGCTAGGTTCCAAATTTTTAACACATGTTTTTGATATAGAAGAGGGTCCCACGTCAGATGATGAGGGTGAGGTCATAGATGTGATGGTATTTGATTATATAGTGTTTGATCCAAAAAAAAATTCTAGACTATATGACAAGTGAATATATGGGGATAGGATTAGGTCCAATTAAGGTGAAGGAGATGTTATTTCAAGACATGATTGAGGTGGGTTATATTTATGTGAGATGTATAATTATTTAATTAGTTTAAAAAAGTGGGTTGATGTAGAGATATTCAATGATGAATTCCTCCTTGGTAATGGTATTAAAGGTGAATTCTAAGGGTTGAAATGGGGTAATGGATGATTGGATAGTGGACACAGTTGATATCGATGTGTGAGGATAATTTAAAAGAGGGTGCAGGGGTTCTATGTTTTCAAGGGGATGCATCGGTGATGAACGGGTCTCCTCATAGGGAAGATCATATGTAATATTATTGATGATGTGACTCAAAGGATGCTCAGTATGTATATAGAATGAATCTATCAAGGTTATTAGGTCAGGAAGATAAGTAATGGTATCATGTGTGGTAGTCTCATCGGGTTTTTAGGAAGACCTAGGAGAATTAGATGGGACATGTGTAGATTGAGGATGAAGATGGCATTCTTCGAGGGCTTGGATTTATAATCTTTTGGCCATGGTAAATTCTTCATCAAAGGTATAGAAAGTGTATATTTAGAGGATAAAGAGATGTGATGGGAACATTATTGAGAAAAAACCTGATAAGTTTTGATTAAGGCATAGAGAAGGTTAATTAATTGATAGTGCTTTACCATTTAGTGACAAAGTCAACAAGGGATTCATTTTTAGATTATTAAATGGTAGAAAGGTCAAGAATGGTCTTTTTATGAGTAACATTTATAGCGAATTGCTTGAGAAATAACATGGCTAGCTATGTGAAAGAGAATAAAGAGTGTCAAGGGAGGGACTTATACCAATCCAAGGAAAGTCCTACTAGTGACATAGGAAAGGTTCTAAGTAGGATATTTTGATCATTGATGATGAGATACTATGAATGTCTAAAGGATAATATGTATTGTTGAGGATACTCTTGTATTTGGAACTTGGTGAATTTAGGCAATTCCTAATGCAAAGGATAGGGCTTATATGGTACTGATGGATGGATGGGATCATTACAGACCTAATCATAAGTGAGGGTGTGTTTGGGTCTCTTGGTAGTGTCCTCTAAATTCTCTAATCTATTTAATATAACTTGAAAGGGGATGTTTGTAGTATTAAGCATGAGGTAATTTACGTATGAATGTGGATGAGAATGTAGTTGAGTTGATTGATGAAAATGTGGAGTAGGATGGTTTTGTTGTGGATGGGCTTGATGTGGACGTTGATAAGGGGTAGCTTGAAATGATATTGTTTGTAGAGTAGGTTTTGATAAATGGATGTGGGGAGATGTGGAATTTTTTTGAATATGTTGTTGTTTTTTGATGAAAGGGGTTGATTAGGACCGAATAGGGATGTGTGTATGAGTTTGGCCTATCTGGGGTACCAAGAGAGGTATTGAAGTCGAGATAGGCTGATTGGATAAACAATGGGATTAATATTATGATGATTTTGTGATGAAGGAAGGGATGTGGAAATGACTGATTAATGGGATACATTGGACATGAGATGAGGAGGGATAGTTTGGAAGTAACTTGATTTTGAAGGGCAGTCATAGGGTTTTTGGATAGGGCTGTTATAGCATTGTTGGATTGGTTGAAAGGTAGAGACTCCATAAGGAACAAAATATGGTCTATACGGTTCTAGAAAAATGTCAGAGCTACATGAGTTTGAGTGGGATGTGATAGGTTCATAATATTGATAATGACTAGATCCTATGTGGGGGATATTTTGAAATTGATTGCGATGAAAAGATGTAGAAGTAGTGGATGGAGATGATTGTAAAAATGACACATAGTGGTTAGAGGGATATGAAGATGAGGAGGGTTGATCCATATTAAGTGATAATAAACTAACAATGACAAAACAAATCCCTAAGAGAGATACAAATCTAATAGACAAGTCAAGTAGAAGAATTTTAGTTATCTTGATTAAAATTTATATGTGGAGGAAGAGGCTCTTAGGGAAGCTAATGATATGGCCATTCTAAGGCTGGTTTTAGGTTTGTTCAAGGCTAGAGTCCTCGATATACCCTAAGGTACGTGAGGCTCAAATTTGTGTTGGTGCCGATATGGGGATTGGTATTGGGGCCTACCCCCTTACTTCGTGGTCCTGCAACTATAAGGGAGCTGGGTGCTTAGCCAATATAATGAAAACCATTTTATACTCGGACATAACACCGAGTTGGTTTCCCTACTGAGTGATGAAATTTCAATAGTTATCACCTCGGTAAAAGTTTTTGACGCAATTTTGGTATTTGATGTGATTTGGCTGTGTGTGGGGGAAGAATCAAGTGAATGCAATTAGTTAACCTTCCTCATTAAAGATATATGATCAAGAAATATGTAATGTTCATTTTTAATCCCAAAAGAGACGACTAATTTTCATAGGGATAGATAACAAATAATATGGAAAGAAAAAAATAAGGGAAAAAGACTCACCTTAATAGCGCTTCCTTTTTTATTTTTTACAATTTTTGATTTTTTTAGCAAGGTAATAACCAACAAGAAAAATCCCCAAAAGTAGAAACCTTCAAAAAAATTTAGAAAAGGAAAAATAACAAGAAGAAAATGATGTTAGAGGCTGAATGATAGGTAATCAAAAGAACTCACAAATATCATTGACGATTGATAGAATCATTGATGATTTAACTTGATTGCTGGCGATTACAAAACGGAAGGCCTGAAGTTAATAAAATCAATTTCAATGAAATAAAAGAGGGACTAAGGGTCTCACCGGGTGTTCTAGGATGTTAATATATTTTTTTAACTTTCTAATTGAATTAACAAAGTGAAATAATAAAAAAATGACATTAGAAGTCACGGGGTTTAACAATACCCGTAGATGATGGATGTTGTAGCTACTGGATGAAAGTTCTTTCCTTATTTCATTAACAGAAGAACCTACAGATAACAGACACTCAGAAAAATATGGGAGTAGATAGATATATGGTGAATTTCCTGGAAAATTCTAGTCCCCAGAAGTCAATGAACTTCCTTGCAAAGATGTCAATCCACATTCAAGAAATAAATATGATAATGATAAGATAAATGATAAACACATGATATAACCAACAACACAAAGGAAAAGGGACTAATGTGGTCCATAGATATATTATGGTCTAATGGTGATACCTAATCTGAAATGAGTTTAGAAATCACAAAATGGATCAAAGGAACAAGGATGTTTATAGTTGTGCACTCACAAAGGTGAGAAAGATGATAAATTTGATTTAGATAATTGATAGAGTGCTAATAATGGCTCAAAGGAGCTTGATGTGATTGGAAAGACACTTGAAGATTCTTGTGGTAGTAGATTATGTGATCTAGATGTATAAATATAAATATTATGGGTCAAAATACCTTTTTGATAGGAATCTCTGGTGATTGGGGCAATCATCAGTGATTATTCAGCGAATCATCAATGATTTTGGCAATTGTCAGCGATTGCTATTAAAATGTGTAGGTTGATAATGGAAGAATATGAGACTTGAAATAAATGTTAAAATTTTTGAATTAATATTTTATATGATGCATAATAATTTAATGAAACAAGGGAAACTAATTACCTTGTATAAATTGATGAATGGAGATTATAAGATGATATTACTCAAGATAGGAAGATTGTTGATGAAAGAAGACTGTTTATTTGATTCCTAGACATATGAATTATAGGTCTATGTGTTTTTTTCCAGTTCCTCAATACGTACATAGGAACAAACATTGGTTCCCTGAAAGAGAGGGTTTTGAGTAGATGAGAAGTATTCTGCCCACATTGAAAGTGAAGGTGATTGTTATGGTATACTTGCTTGGTAGTTGTACATGTAAAAACTTGGGATGGGTTGAACGTATTCATCATATTCTGACATATTCGGAGGGTATAAGAATAGCCACAAAATAAAGGATGGATAAAGAAAGTAGAAACATTTAGAGACTAGCTCTTCACGTCGAGTTCACCAATTTGTATGATAGAAAATCAACATGTGACCTTCTTCGCACCGCAACCTCTCAAGGTCATGTTGAGACAGCCAGTGTAGAATTAATGTGAATGTGATTGTGGTGATGGGGATCAAGATAATTGGGAAATATTATATCTTCAACATGTAATATCAGGATCTATGAGTCTAAGGCAAAGAACTCTCTCCTAACTTGAAGTGGTGTGATGGCTTGGTATTAGATTATAGTTGCTGAGAGACTCCAATCAATGTCGAGATCTGCCAAGATTATATTTTTTGGTTGTTAAACATGAGGAAAATGACCTACGGGCACCTCACATGGATTTCCAGAAAAGGTAATGGGAGTAAGAATAAGATACATGGTGGAGCCACAGGGATTTATGGGTAATTTCCTAGTCTTGTCTAGAAATTCTTAGCCTGGTCGACTGCTATGTGCAGTAAGGAAAGTTGTGTAATAATGTCTGGTGGAAGTGGTGAAGATATGAATACTAATGTATGAAAAATAGTGTCAATGTGTAACTGGTTAGCATGCCCATTGGGTTATGGGACCTGAGGATCACAACCAAAGACTCATGGAGGATGTGGCCCTTGTATGGTCATGCACATAATCAAACCCTATTGTGAGGAGTATTACAATAATCATAGGCTTGATTAGGAATGGTGTTTAGCATATTTAGTTGTTATTTTTTCTCATCAAAAGTTACAAGTGTGTGTAAGACTGTTAAATGTAAACTAGTATCAATATCAGTTATCAATTCTGGCCCATTGGGTTGTGGGACCAAGGGATCAAAACTAGATGTATTTTATTATTATTGACCATTGACGGTAATACATAATGAAATAAAGTAATTTTGATAAGAAAAATAATTACTGAAGGAAATATAATCTATTTTTTTGGATTTTTCACAATACATTAGATCAAAACAATAAAACAAACTAATCTATCAAAGGAAGTATTATTGATATTTTCTAATTTTTAAGCAATGCGTTCTAATCTAATAAATAACATAAAGATAAGTGAACACCTAAATGTAGCTACTTACTTATGTGAATGTGTGAATCTAATCTGAAACAAATAACCTAATCCAATCAATAACCATTCAAACCCTACCTCAGAGGTGAAGAACAAATCATGTCCCTGAAAGGGCTATTGTTCCCCACAACATCCCTAGTAATGTTAAAGAGAAAAATTTCTAATGATTTGATCTACTTGTGATTACCTAACCTATTGAAATGAATATTTTCTACTCTATTTGATATGTAATTGAAACTAGTGATTTGAAATTAAAAATTTAACGAATAAATAAAATAAACACACAATTCCAACCTAGACAAGCAAGAGCTTTGGCAAATGTGGTTGTATCTATATTTGTCCCCTCAGTATGATCCTTTATTTCTCTGAGTTTTCATATGAGTGCAAGGGATTGGGAATGCAAGAACAACAATAGGAGGATGGTGCTTGAGAAATGGCAGCTCAAAGGCTATCCAGATGCAATGCAAGTAGAAGATAGATAGTATAAGAGATCCGATCTTGGCTATACAATTCCTAGCAAGATTATGGTAGCAATACTGTGTAAGATACAAAAAATATATCAAGCCTTTTTCTTGAATACAAGCATGGAATATATAAGAATTGGGGCTAGGATGTGCCTTCATGCATAATGCAAGAAGAGGTAGTTCTAACTAACTAAATCACATGTACAAATAGAGGAGGGAAGGAGAACCAAACAATCAAAACTATTTTTAGAAAATTTGGCCCACGGATGCATGCTAAAAGTGAAGTTAAGTGAATCGTCGTATGTCAAAATACACATAAATGAATATGGAAAAATCATTCAGGACCGCTGCCTAGATAGGGCGGCGGTCCTGGCACTAAAGGAAAAAACATGCACAGAAAGAGCTAGAAATCTGGAAAAAGCATCGGAAGGCTAAGTAAATATGTCTAGGAAACAAATATACACTACGAATGGGATTTGGAGCTCGAACACCTTCTTGAAAGGACCTAAATAATCATTGAAACTTTGGTAACCATTTTTTGATAACGTAGCACATGTAATTTTTGGTGAGTACATATTTCCCCCTCAAAGAAATGTCTTAGCCATGAAAAGGTGTAAAACATAGAGTTTGAGTATGGCATTCCCTAAAAGGGGAGTTAGAAGTTATACCTAACATGCCCATGTGTCAAAATTTCACCGCCCAAACTCCCACTACTTGCAAGAGAAAAAGAAGACTCAAGTGTAGATAGATAAAACATTAGAAAATAAACACTAAATCAAAAAAACAAGAGGACTTTACAATTATGTGGGGATATAGAGATATACCTGTGCCAATGCTCCATCCATATGAAAACATACCCTCAAAATGAGGTTAAAAATTATTTATATATATATATATATATATATAAAAACGAACTCACTTTTCAATTCATTTGCGCATTCATGATTTGGTGAATTTAGAGCTTTGGATTCATGGTGACCATTTCCGATGAGAGTACATACAAAATGACCATTGCGAGATATCGATCATGCCTCCACATGTGGGAGATCGACATACGTGGTCTAAGGTTGGTTATTTTCACTTTTTTATTTTTATACCTGAAATGTAAAAATGTTGAAAAGTTCACCTAGGGGGGATTATTTTCAAAAAAAAAAAATTGTCTTAAATGAGTCTCTAGGGAGGCGCCTATAGGGCATTCTTTTATTTTGTCAGAAATGGTATTTTTTTTCATTTTTGAGTGTTTTTTACGGTTAAGGACATGTTTGGAAAATCGGCTCAGGACCATCACCCAAAGTAAGGTGGCGGTCACAGAACCACCGCCCTACTTAGGCAGTGGTCCTAGAACCACCGCCCTACACTAGGTAGTGGTTTTCAACATAATGACTAAAACATACATTCACTTGATGTTTTTTGGATATTTCATATTTTATCTTGTTTTTGGTGAGCTTGTCTTCTTGTATATGTTACTAACTTGATAGTTTTTCATTTTTTGGTGAATGCATAAGAAGGAGGATTACATCTGTTGGAGTCAAGATAGGGAGTGTGACTGGATCCCTGGGATTCTGGATCAACTGAGCCATGTTAAGAGGGATATTTTATAGAGGGAAGGTATTTGGAGGATTTCATGGGTGCCCCATGTTTCCCCTGCCAGTCACATATTTTTTGAATTATTTTCCTATCAGAACACTTTCTAGTTTCCAGGTGTCAAAGGTGAGTGGAACATTACTCTACAGGATGTATACTACATCCTTGAGCTCCTAATTCTTGATAGGAGATTGACTTTGGAGACAACGTGATCTAGAGACCCGATGACACAGTGGGCCAAGTATATGGGAGATGTCATTGTCTCATCTAGTTTGAAGAAGGGGATGAAAGTCTGGTCCATTGCTACAGCTCCTATTCTGATCATTCAGAGAGCCATTATGGGTATATTTTCCTCATAATTGATTGGGGACAAGGGAGGTGACACCCTTCTCTAATACTGGGATCCTATTATCACATAGATTAAGGGACATGGCCATAGGTACGCTTGAGGAGAATACATCCTAGGTTCTACCTACCATGACTTATACAAGTTAGTCCGATTGTAGGGGAATTCAGTAAGCCATCCCACTCTAGTTATGAGTTGGGTATATGAGAATATCACCCCCTATGGAAGGGGAGTACATGTATTAGATTCAGGGGCTATCCGAGAAGTGAGGTCGATAGCTATGTCAGTTATTACGACACCTCATTAGCTAGTGACTTCTCTAACTATGGAAGACATGGTTTCCACTCCCTACCTAGACATGACAAGGTTGTGGGGATAGGATGTGACCACAGTGATAGATTTTATACCACAAGACAACTAGTTGATAGGGATGGGAGAGTCGATACTAATCCATTGATTGAGTTCCTCAACATTTTGGCTTACCATATGCTAACATATTTCCCATAGTGGAATCTTTCTATAGGAACATTCAAGAGGACCATAGGGGCCCTAGAGGAGATCATGAATAGATAGTTGTTACCCTAGGTGTGCCTATTGTTGTTAGGTGTGTGGTTCATGCTCAATGGGTAGTTAGTGCCCCTCAAGCACCTTTACTCTATATTGCGGCCACTCGTGCTCACATTGGAAAGGAGGATGAGCCTATTGGTCTAGAATCCAATTTAGAGGATCATACAAGAGATGAGATGGAGGAGGAGTTAATCAGAGAGGAGATTGAGGAGGAGGATGAAGGGGAAACGCACAAACTTGTAAGGTAGACCACATGGTAGAGGAGGAGAGTGATCCTACGTGGTATGACACTCAATAGATTTTGAGAGAAGTGAACGAGGAGGATAGAGCAGAGAGAGATACCTTGGTATTAGAGGAGCCATTTCCTCTAGATAGGGAGGGGGATGATTATTCCATGATTGGAAAATGTTTGGCATCTATATTTGGGGAAGCCCCATAACTTCTAATAGTAGTCACTGACCATACCTAGATGCGTAGAGATCTTAGTATGTTTGATAATCTTCTCTTGACTTTGTTAATTTGAAATATTAGTTTTGGTATTCTATTTTGATTTGCATTTTACGGTTTTCTAACTTATGTGTTTCTTCTCCTTTCTATGCTTGCATTGACTACACACAAGTTTTGAGAGCTTATCTGATGGGTGTGCATGGACACCTTGCTGATTCCCTTAAGGAAGACCCGAGTTGAGCTAACTGAGGATTCAGGTCAGCCGTTAGCTTCCAGAAGACACACTAACATGTTTTCACCTATTTGGAGGACACTAGAGGTGGTGACATCCCTTCGTACCTAGGTGGCCAGATATGAGGTTGCTGAGCATCTGATGAGGTAGAGCCATTCTTGTAGTGAGACCATAGCCAGCATCTGCCACAACAAGCATTCACACCATTTAGTTCATTCCTAGCATCATCGTAGCCATAGCAGGAGTCCTAGACGTGGCCGTGCACCATCTGAGGGATCCCACAGGGATTGATAGGACATTGGGCCATTTATTTCTTTGTTTCCATTTTATCGGGAAATATACAATTTTTTTGTATATTTTAGGCTCATTATAAGCATTTTGACCATGCCTTAGTGCGTGATGGCATTGTATACAAAATTGATTGACTATGATATATACAAACTCTTATTTTTGGTTTGGTAATCCATTATATCTCAGTTTACTCTCTTTTGGTTTATTTCTCATGTTTATTGTAGATGTTTAGAATTTCTATTTTTCTATGTTTTTTAGAATGCATGCATTGGATGTGAAATGATAACATAATGATTTCTTTTTATATTTTATAATGCTGATATATGATAATGCGGACACAAAGTGATGTTGAACTTTAGTTTATTTAAGTAATCTTTGATAATTCATATTTTTTTGGAAAAACATGGTGATATAATGATATGATAAGTAAATGCACTTACCCCACTCCTAACTCCATGCAACCACTAGGATGCAAGGGCTCAACACCAAGAACCGGAAAGGGCACAAGCTAAGGACATTTGTTGAATGGTAATGATTAGGGAAATACAATGGTTTGATAGGACCAAATTGATACACTACAACCTCAACCTACTCAATCTACTTCATAGCTTAGAATGTGATTTACTTTCCACTTTATCTAGAATCAGATCCATAGATGGCTACTTGGTTGACAAAATCTGGTTTTGAGGTTTTAAACTCTTTTGGAATTTTGGACATTTAACTCACTTTGTTTTTGACTTATGATTTCACAACATTTGAATGAACTACTCATAAATTTCAAGTTTAACAAAAATACCCCCTACACCTTGCCCCATGCTACCAGTAGGAAGCACATGCTCATCACCATGGAAAAGGAATAGGTGAGTAAGGGAAATTCTCTCCTTTCCCAACCCTAAATCACCATTAAGAGATTCAGGCTCAACACTGAAGGTTGGTAGGGAAAATAAATGTGTAAAATAAAAATTTTCTGTAGATTTTCATTTGACGTACTCATCTAAGAAAAAAATTTAGTATTTCCTTATTTCCAAAGAGATATTTATGGGATAGATGTGACACCATGAAGCTTCTAGAATAGACTATAGGTAAAGACACCTAATCTAGAAAGAGACTATAAGAATAACCAAGTATGTAGGCCTTGGTATGGTCATGGTCAAAAATTTGTCTTATCCTATTTGAAATGATGAAATGATTTTAAAACAATTGATAATAACATGAAAATTTTAAGAGATATAATTTGAATGTTTTTCCAATGTTTTTTAGAAGTTTTTAGGAGTTGATATAAGAATAAGTCCCTTGATCAAAATTTTTACAGAATGAAATGGTAGATGAAAAGCCAATGTAGATGTAGTAATGTACATATGAAAATGCTAATGGATCATGCATAATACCTCTTCAAGTGAAGAGAGTTCATAGATTCATTAAAATTCTCACCATATAGTGTACACAGGAAAAATGCCCCATTTTTGTAGTCTTCTACTACTCGATATGGACCCAACCACCTAGGTCTGAATTTTCTTCCCTTGCAAATATTTTTTTCTATCCAGCTGTCAAGTCTTAAGGAAAAATATCCCTCGTATATTTCACATTTGTAAACCTTCTTATTATATTGCCTAGCCATTTTGTCAGCATAAATGTTGTGCCATTTCTTGGCATTGATTCTAACCTCATCAAGAAATTCTAAGTGAGAGATTCGTGCTTCTCGATAGCCTTCTTCTCCCAATATTCCTTGCAGCAAAACACGAAGACTCGGTATTTCAACCTCAAGAGGAAAAAATGCTTCCTCACCAAATACCAAAGAAAAGGGGGTTTCCCATGTTGGTATTCTAACTGATGTCTGATAGGCCCATTAAGGTCATAAAAAGTGTTAAATTCCAATCTCATTTGTTCTCCTTAATAGTCTTAAGGAGGATGGACTTCAATGTCTTATTCATAGCCTTAACCTGTCCATCATCCCAAGGATAATAAAAGGAATCCGTGTGGTGAATTATCTTGAACTTTACACATAATTCACATACGTCATCATTTTCAAAGGATGTGCCATTATCTGAGATAATGACCTGTTGGACCTCGTACCTACAAATGATCTGGTTTAATATGAACTTAGCGATCACAGACCTAGGTACAATGGTAAGAGGCACGACTTCTACCCACTTGGTAAAGTACTTTGTGGTTGTGATTATGAAGTTATGACCATCTATTGATGTGGGAGATATTTTCCCTATTAAATCTAGGCCTCACATGGAAAAGGGCCATGGGGTTGCAATTGGTTGCAAAACTTGTGCTGGTATGTGGATCTCGTGAGATAACTCTTGATATTTGTGTCATTTATACAAAAACTCTACTACGTCATGCTCTAGAGTGGGAAAGAAATGCCCCATCCAATGCATATTTAACGAAGTGTTGTGGCCTCTAAAGTGACCTCCATATACTTCAATATGTGATTCATAAAGAATATTTTTAGATTATTTTGCATCAACACATCTGAACAAAATTCCATTGAAGGCTCTACAATAGAGCACTTTCTCCAGGATCATGTACTTAACGACAATGATGCATATCTACCTTATTTGTTGAGATTTTTCCCCTTCTAGATACGCATCATCTACTATAAAATTAATGATGTCAGTATACCATGGACACGTAGAAATGGGGGGCCTTGTCTCAACAAATTATACACACTCATTGAGGAAGTTTAGATCTACTAGATTTCCTCCATATATTAGATTATCAGCCAACCAATCCACAATGATCTATCATTTGATGGATTTTTGATTAACAAACTTTAGCTCAATTCACCCATTAGAGTTATGAATCACCCAACCTTCTTAGATAAGGATCCTTGTGTGAGGAATGTCTGCAAGTGACCTGACTTAACAATAACCCTCATTTCTTGATTCAACATATAATGTCTTAAGATCTTTGTCACAAAGACTATGGAAAGGCATTATGTTTCTACCTAGGTGTAAAGTGTCTCATAATGAAGAAACCTTCAACTAATAAAATAAACTACATGCTCTCATTTATCATCATCTTCTTGAGCCAACATGTAGGCTAGCAAAACATCCATACCTCATAAATACAAGATCAAAGGGAGATTCGATCTAGATGGCATGAGCATGGGAGGGAACAATAAGAATCATTTAACAAACTCAACTACCTCATCGCATTCATATATCCAATCAATACGGAAATCCCTTTTCAAGGAATTGTTGATTGGGTGAATACTAAAGGTCAAGTCAGGGATAAATCTTCGGATTGCCCCGAGTTTTCCAAGAAAAGATCTGATGCCAGACTAATCCATTAGTGGAATCATTTCCAATAAAACTTTTATTTTGGATGGGTCTACATTGATTCCGCATGAAGATATGATATACCCCAAAAAAATTTCTCTTGTTACACCGAATACACATGTTTTTGGATTCAATGTGACACTGTATTCGATTAAGTGAGAAATGATAATATGAAGCACCTCTAGGTGATCACAGCACTTTCTGGACTTAGCCAATAGGTCATCCACATAGGATTCCATAATATTATGTATAAGATCATTGAATATATAAGTCATCACTCATTGGTATGTAGCACTAGCATTCTTAAGCTCAAATGACATGACAACATAAAAATAGGTTCCCTAAGGAGTTATAAACATATATTTTTCTTGATATTCAAAGATTTTGATATGATTATACCAAAAGAATCCATCCATAAGAGACAAAAACTTGAAACTAGTTGTTACGTTAATGATAAAATCAATGGATGGTAATGGGAAATCATCCTTAGGACAAGACTTATTTATATCCTAAAAATCTATGTAGATGTGGATGTTTCTATTTTTCTTGTGAACGAGGACTATGTTAGATACCTATTGTGAGTAGTCAACTAGCTTGATGAATCCCACATGGAGGACTTTCATCACTTCTTACTTCACCATAAGGGCCACCTTTAGCTTCATAGGCCTTGAATTTTTCTTGATTTGCTTAGCATCTAGTTTGGTGACAAGATTGTGCACCGTAATGTGTGATGTAATCCCCGTCATTTTTTTGTACTTAAACGTGAATGATTTTTGATGAATTTAGGTATGTATTTCAACCTCCTCAAGAGTTAAAGAGGACCCTAGCTTTAAAATCTTTGGTTCTTCCTCAGTCCCAATATTTATATCAATTGTTCCCTCAATTAAGAAGGCATTGCCTTCCTCAAACTCAGGTGGGGCCAGAGGCAACTCTAAATCCCCCTCTTCTCCTACCTCACAAATTTTGAGTTCCCTCCTAGGGGATGATTCTATCATGGGATTTCCAAAATAGGAAGAAGAGTGTTGAATTAGAGAAATATTAACCTCGTGATGCATAAGATGTAATTTTGTGAGAGTGTTTAGATATTCCATAGTTGCTTTGTCAATGTCAATGGGATCTGCAATGATAGACTTGCTCTCAGTCTCTACGTATGTCAACATTGGAATTACTAGTGTCTTACGAACCAAAGGTTCTTTATGAACCAAGACCACAAATTTTGAATCTTCCAACTCACTTCTTGGAGTAAAGTGAGAAGCGAAAGCTACGATCAAGTCAGAAAGGAAATTCTTCTCTCGTGGAATTTCTTTGATTGATATGAAGTCAAATCTCTTTGTTAAATTCAACACTACTATTTTGTATAGTTGCAAATGCTCAGCTCTAGTATCATATACTTCAGATACTTGATTTGTAACTAGTTTTGAATCACCCAGCACCTTGATATTAAGAGCACCCACTCTTTCAACCATGATGAGACCAAGTATAAGGGATTCGTATTCAGCCCCATTATTTGTGCACTTGAAGTTTAATTTGAAGGTAAAAGGTAGAATCATTCCCTCAGAAGAGGTAAGAATAACACTTTCCCAAACACCAAAATAACATTTGGCTCCATCAAAATGGAGATTCCAACAGTTACTTGGAAAAATGGATGTTGGATCATCTTTTGAATATTTCTCCTTCACTTCAGTTACCTCAGCCATACAAACCTCATTTTCTAGAAGAGAGATGAGTCCTAGGGTATGTCCCATGTCCATAGAATGGAAAGGAAGGAGAACGGGTATACATTTTTCCAATATCTCAACAATAATTTTTGTATTTCCTAATGATACTATCTCTATGATGAAGGTTTCATCTTTGACTACCAGAATGCCTTTGATCAAACCCGTGACCTCTAATTTCATTGTAGGAACAAATTTTTCCTCTTGTAGTTAGATTGTAGGTTTATTTAAATGATTTGTAGGAAGGTCAAAATTAGAGTGGATCCATGGCCTCCTTTTCAAGTTAGATAGGTGTATGTCGAAGGGTTTTGATCACCCTGCACCATAAAGAATTTCCCTAAATGTAGGAACCTAACTTCCTATAACAAAGTGGAGGGAATTTCCTTCATGAGATTAATCCAAGGATGACCAAGGATCATATTATAGTTGGTTTCTTGATCTATGATCTAATACTCAGTTAGTACCATCTTAGGTCCAAGGGTGACCGAAAACACTATAGTCTCGACTGACATTACTTTCAAGTTGTCGTAGCCTCTCAATGTATTTCATGTCGAAGAGCAATTGGTATCTCCATACCCTAGATTTTGAAGGAAAGATAAGGGTACTATGTTAACTGATTCCTCATCATCAATCATCACATGCTTTACATAGTTGTTGTAAATCCACACTTGTAAAAATAACACCGGATCACCTCTACAAGCTATTTCAACGTTTGTGGGCATCTTTCTAATGTGGAATACAAATACAACATCTCTTTTATGCTGCCCTGGAGGATAGAAATCAAAGTCCATGTGGTTTATTTGTGCTTCTGGAGGAGGGGTGATGCTAACCAAATGACCAAGACCTAACACTTCTAGTACATCATATTTATGAGCAAGGGAATTATTTAATAGATCCAAGAAGGAAATGTGCAAGAATGTCTTAGTTAAGTCAATGAAAAAATTATAAGATCCTACTGGCTTTCTTAAAGTATCACAAATGCCATCTGATGTAGTCAGGTAGATCATGATAGGCTACGAATAATAATACTTAGT
Source organism: Taxus chinensis (assembly GCA_019776745.2). Taxonomy (NCBI): domain Eukaryota; kingdom Viridiplantae; phylum Streptophyta; class Pinopsida; order Cupressales; family Taxaceae; genus Taxus; species Taxus chinensis. Next base: position 315,794,652 of record CM034154.1, read on the forward strand.
TATATTGGAAATGTTAATTTTTGGTTCAATGTCTAACTCCACTAACCCCACAATTTTTGTTTACTAGTGGCCATCCAAAGGAGGTGTGACTTGTGTGTTTGATGAAGTTGAGGCTTCCCAATCATGAGTACCTATTTGGATGTGTGGGGAGAGGATAATTAAAGATTCCAAGTTGTGTGTTATGTGGAGATAACATACCCATGTAGGTGTTTTGAGTGGGCATTATCGGGTTTTCTAAAATAATGTCAACGAATAACTATATTTGATCCTCTAGAAAACATTGTAAAAACTTTTTACAATCATGTCATGTTCTTGCATCATGCCCATGAACCCTATGGAAACCATAATATAAATCATGATCATAATCTTGAGGCCTTTGGTTTGAATCTTATTGTGTCCCAAAATTACAGTTATTGTTAAGTTGTTGATTATTGTGGTTAAAATTCAGAAACCCTTACCCTTGGTTTTTAAATTGGTTCGGATACCCACTTGGGTATTGGTTAGGGTCTTAGGTTCAATTTTGTCTTGATTGCTGAGGTTGTTGTTGTTGTTGATGGTTAAAATCTATAGCATTGATTGAGGGCGAGAATTTATTGTTTCTTTGATTGTTGTCATTGTTATTGTTACTATTTGATGTGCCTATATTGGGAGCATTAACAATGTTATATTTCTTAGCTATTTTGTCAATTCAAAGAGCACCCTCTAACATCTCTTCATAGCTCCTTATCAGGAACTTTTGAACCTCTTCCTTTGTCTCCCTATTGAGAGAGTGGAGGAAAAAATCACAAAGCTTCATTTGATCCATATTCAGAGCACTTGTAGAAGAGTAGAGAAATTTTCACCACCTTTGAATGAAGTGGGCTATAGACTTGTACTCTTTCTTGATATGAAGGAATTCCTTGATTCTAGCTCTCAAAAAAAATTCATATTAAAATATTTAATAAATTATGATACGAGTTACTTGAACGAGTGTATTGAAGCCTCTGGTATCCCATAGTACTAATCGAGAGAAAGACCTTATAACATCTAAGGTAAAATCTTAACAACAAATGCATCCCATGAGAGAAGCTCTTGAATGGACGTCACATAAGATTTGATGTGGGCGTTAGGATTTCCCACCCATTTGAATTTTAGAAGATTAGGAAAGGGTCTTGAGAGCATGAATTTTTGAATGGAGAAGTCTAAAGGCTCCTTAAGATATTTAGAATAGGTCCCTATTGCTTATGTTTCCACCATTGAAGATTCTTGTTGGGGAGGTGAATATTGCATTGATTGCTGAAATGGGACAATATAGACATTTTTTGGTGCATATGGCATCCCCTATGGTTGTCCATATGGACATGGGTAGGTTTACATATTGCCTTGCAGAGATTTAGAATACATGTGTATGTGGGGAGGTTGATTACCTTGAAATGGAATCAAAGGCACAAAGCCAGAGAATGTTATATTTATGGATAGTATGGAATTTGAGAATGCACTTCCGGCTAGTGCCTGTTGTAGATATCCATATATTGTGTGAGGGGGAAAAGCTAAGGTTCCCATCCCCATAAGCTGATCTCCAAGGTCTGGAGTACCCATATAAACTGGAGGATTATGTGTAGTAGGTATTTGTCCATAATTTTGTGGGTAGGGAGATGTTCGTGCTTACCATGTGTATGAATTTTGAGCATTTTGGAAATCTCTATCTCCTTGAATTTTTCTACAAAATATGATATGACATCACCCATTGACGGGGTGATACTTTTGTAAGGTAATTTTTGTTGAACCCTCAGAGGTTGTTGAGGAGTATGGTATCCTATTATGAATTATTCACTATGTTTCCACCCCTCGATAGCAACATTTTCAGTTAGTAGAGGGGTAACAATATTATTTTGGATCAGAACATCACCTTGTCCTTGCAACCTATCAAAATATTGATTCATGTTCTAGAAGTTTTGTTAAATCCTTACATATCGTGCTAAATATTCCTCATCTAGATGTGGAAGTTGGTCTGATTACATGCTAATGGGATGCCAAAACAATACCCAAGGAGATGAACTTGCTACACTAGTGAAATTCATGTTGTTTGAACTTTATTGTTCATAAGGATAGGCTTACATGATTTGGTCAAGTTCCTCAATACGTACAAAGGAACCAAAATTGGTTCCCTAAAGTAGAGGGTTTTGATACGATGAGCAGTTTTCCACCCACATTGAAAGTGAAGGTGATTATTATGGTATACTTGCTTGGTAGTTGTATCTGTCAAAACTCAGGATGGGTCGACCATAATCATCCTATCCCGACATATTCACTGGGTATAAGAATACCCACATAATAAAGGATGGATGAAGAAAGTGGAAAAGTTTAGAGACTAGCTCTTCACGTTGGGTTCACCAATTTGTACGACAGAAAATCAACACGTGACCTTCTTTGCACCCAACCTCTCGAGGTCATGCCGAGAAAACTGGTGTAAAATGAATGTGAATGTGAGTGTGGTGATAAGGATTAAGATAATTGGGCAATCTTATATCTTCAACATGCAATATCAGGATCTGCGAGTCTAAGGAAGAGAACACTCTCCTAACTTGAAGTGGTGTGATGGCTCGGTATTAGATAATACCTTCTTGGAGACTCCAATCAATGTCGAGCTCTCTTGAGATTATGTTTTTTAGTTGTTGAACACGTGGAAAATTACATGTGGGTGCCTCGTACGGATTTCCAGACAAGATCATGGAAGTAAGAAGGAGAGACGTGGTGGAGCCACATGTATTTATTGGTGATTTTGTGGTCTAGTCCAAAAATTATTAGCTTGATTGACTGTTATGTTCAGTAAGGAAAGTTGTAATATAATTTCTGGTGGAAGTGGTGAAGATCCGAATACTAATGTATGCAAATTAGTGTCAATGTCTAACTAGTTAGAAGGCCCATTGGGTTATGGGACCTAAGGATCACAACCAAAGACTCGTGGAGGTTATGGCCCTTGTATGGTCATGCATGTAATTAAACCCTATTTCCAGAGCAATCTATTAATCATAGGATTGATTAGAAATGATGTTTAGCATATTTAGTTGTTCTATTTTCTCAGTAAAACTTTTAGGTGTGCATAAGATTGTCAAACATAAACTGGTATCAATGTCAATTATCAATTCTAGCTTGTTGGGTTGTGGGACCAAGGGATCAAAAATTTATGTCTTTTCTTTTTGTTGACTATTGATGGTCATATAGAATGAAATGAAGTAATTTTGATACTAAAACTAATTACTGAAGGAAATATAATATATGTTTGTAGAATAATAAAAAATCTATCCCCCCTCATGAGAAAAAAGAGGAACATGATAGAGTTACGCATGTTCATGGAGTGATGGCAGGCTGCGCGTTTGAAATCAAAGAACTACGATGTAGCCACTAAGGAACCAGTAAAAGTGAAAAATGTGATCATTGGTGACAGTTTCAGGTCTAGAGCCTGGGCACAATTTGTTAAGACTCCTCCTGATAAAAATGTGAGACCTCAGGCTATATGTGATTTTAAAAGTATAAAATATGCTGAAGGGATGACCCACTTACAGGTGCCTGACGGATGTCTGCAAAGAGCTCTGGAGAAAACCAATCTGGCACTTGTCAGAAATTTTTTGGGATCATGACCCAATGTGGACACCATTAGGAAATGGGCCATTCGTAGATGGAAACCAAAAGGGGATTTGATAATCACCACTATGGAAAAAGGTTTTTTTCTAGCTAGATTTAATATCCAATTTGATATTGGCTTAGTCTTTTTGGGTGGTCCCTGGTGTCTGGGTAATATGGGACTATTTTTTAAAAAATGGTACCTCGGATTTAATCCATTTGTTGAAAATATTCATGCCATACCCATGTGGTGTAGACTCCCAGGGCTTCCTTTGCATCTTTGGGATGATGAAATCCTCCTTCATATTTCCAAATTGATTGGTTCACCTATTGGCCTAGATGGGCCCATGAGAAATAGGTCTAGGCTAGCATTTTCTCGGTTCTGTGTCTCCATAGAAATGGATCAGGAGCTCCCCGATAACATTGTTCTACAATCCAAATTTGGAGAATGGAATCAGAAAATAGAATATGAAGCTTTCCAGTTATGATGTACCAAATGCCACAGATTAGGGAATTTTGCCAGCAAATGTCCTGAACATACAGTTCAAAAGCTGGAAGATTTCTCAGATATTCTTGAAGATCAAGGACAGAATCAGAGAGATAAGTCAGATAAAGAGTAGATATCTGAACCAGCTACTGGAAATAGGTGTTTGGAGAGACATTCCAAGCTAAAAGAAAGGAAAAAAGGATTTAAGGCAAAGAGACCACCAGTTTACAAAAAACTTTGGAAACCTAAGAAGTTGATTGAGTCTCAACAAGAATTAGATCTGGGTCCAAATGAGGAAGAAAACAAAAGGGAGATGTCAGTGGATTCAGTTTTGAACTCTTTGATTCCAAATCTGGTAAAGCTGAACATGGAGATTGATGAAGAAAATGAAAAAGTTAGCATTTCTCTCTCATACATGGGAGGAGAGGAAGACAAAATTAGTGCCCATCAAGAGCTGCTAAGGAGCAGCTCATTGGAGAAACTAAAAATGAGACAAGAGAATGAAAAAGTGGATGTAGAATCCATTTCACGAGATCTAAACCAAGAGAAAGAGGACACAGATGTGGAGGAGCTGACTCCTAAAATGGATAAGTAGGCTGATATTACCACAGGAAAGGAGGATGGGGAAATTACCCCAATCAGTAAGGAAAATGATTGTGATAATGATGGATTCATCTTAGTGAAAAGAAAGAAAAGAGGTTCAAAAATCCTGGAAGAAAGTCTAGAAGAAAAGCAGCTTGGAAGCTGGGAAGCTTCCACCTCAAGAATCACAAGGGCCACTACTAGAAGAACTGCAAATTTTGGAGTAACCTTTAGAAAAGGTAGGCCATCTAAGAGAGAAGCAAGAGAAAAAGAGACTGAAAAAGAAATTGCAGATGGTACACAGAGAATTTTGAGCCATCCGACAAATGCATCTCCAAATTTTTTTTAATGAAGGTTATTTCTTGGAATGTCAAAGGCCTCAATGGAGGGCCTAAGCAAAGAATGCTTAAGGAAATTAAAAGAGCAAACAAACCCAACATTCTTCTCATTCAGGAAACTAAAATGAAAAGTAAAGCAGTTGAAGACTTCAAAAGACATTTTTGGCAGAACGTTGCCTTTGCTGCTGTTGACTCTCAAGGGGCTTCTGGAGGCTTAGTGATATTTTGGGATACAAAGATGGTTGATGGTAAGGTACTCTCTTCAACTCATAATCATTTAGCTATTATCTTTAAAAGCCTTGAAAATAATCATAGGTTGATCCTGTCTAATATTTATGCACCCAATACTGCTACTGGTAAAAGAAGTCTATGGAAAGAGTTAACCTTGTTCCGAAGCAAGGTTGAAAACATGAACTGGTTGGTTATGGGAGACTTCAATACTCCTTTGAATCTAGGAGAAAATTTTGGAGGAAGTTCTGAATTCTCCCTTGGTATGGAAGAATTTGCTGACTTCATCTCGACTCTTAATCTTATGGACATAGAGCTTCATGGCAATCAATTTACATGATCCAACAGAAGATTAGGAGAGAGCTTAATTAAGGTTAAACTTGGCAGAGCTCTTATTTCTACAAATTGGATTCTAGACCAGAATTTCCATCTTTCTACTCTCCCCAGAACGGGATCTGATCATAATCCAATAGTCCTCAATTTCTTCAATTAGACAAAACCTTTTCATGGTAATTTAAAATTTGAGAAAATGTGGTTCAAACATGAAGACATTCTAGATAGAATTAAAGAGTGGTGGGTTTGGGAAGGCACAGGGATGGCCCAATTCAGGCTTCTTCAGAAGCTAAATAATGTTAAACAGAAAGTTAGAATATGGAATAAAGAGGTTTTTGGAAACATTTTTGAAAAGAAGAAAGAACTTAAGCAACAACTAGAAGAGCTTGAGCTAAATGTCTCCATGAAAGGTATGACCCTAGAGGATCATCAGCGGGAAAAAAAACTCCTATCAGATCTGCATAATATAAACAACCATGAAGAATCCTTTTGGAGAATGAAATCTAGAGCCCTTTGGCTTAAGGATGGAGACAGAAATACAAATTTTTTTCTTTTGACAGCCATCAGACATAGAGCTTGTAACAAAATTTCAGAGGTTGCTAAAGGAAATGGAAACATTACTAAGGATCCTAAGGATATCAAAACAAAGGCACTTAATTTTTATAAGAACCTCCTCACTGAAGATACCTCCTACAATGAATAAGTGGCCTCTTTTCTCTTAGACTCCATTCCTAATAATCTAATACCTGCTGAGAGATTTAAAAGTCTTTCAAAAACTGTCACCATTGAGGAATTAAAAAAGGTTGTCTTTGCTTTAGAAGGGGATAAGGCTCCAGGTCCAGATGGCTTCTCAGCTAACTTTTACCAAAGATGTTGGGAAATATGCTCTGAAGATCTCTTGAAAGCTATTAATGAATTCTACAGAACGAGAAATATTATTAAAGAACTAAATAATACACACATTGTGCTTGCCTCGAAAAAGTTGGATGCAAAAGACTTCAAATATTTCAGGCCTATCAGTTTGGTTAATATCATTTATAGGATTTTTACAAAGATTCTCACCACTAGAATGCAACCTATACTCATGGAGATCATTTCTCAATAACAGAGCGGATTTATCCAGGGAAGAATTATCCAAGATGGCATTATCATGGTTTATGAAACTATACATTCTATGGATAAAACTAAAAAGGTGGGGATGGCCATCAAACTTGACATGCATAAAGCTTTCGAAAGAGTCTCCTGGAGATTCATGGATGAGGTCCTATCCAAATTTGGTTTTCAAAGCAAATTCAGAAAAATCATTCACTCTTGCATCTCTACCTCTAGATTATCTGTGGTTATTAATGGGGAACTTGTGGGTTTTTTTCTAGTAATAGAGGTATACGACAAGGTGACCCAAACTCCCCTCTTTTATTCATTATTATGGCTAATAGTTTAAGAAGATCTATTTCCAAAGCTATTGACATTGGTATGATAAAAGGCTTCCCTCCAACTACTGGTGATCATATCTCCTCTCATTAGCAGTTCGCTGATGACACTTTGCTGCTACTAATGGCTTCTATTATTGAGGCAAAGGACATTAAAAATTTTCTTAGATTTTATGAGGAAGCCTCGGGACAAAAAGTTAATTTTGACAAAAGCTCTATTTATTTCTTCAATACTCCTGAGGAGAGGCAAAGAAATATTGCTAATATTCTAGGATGCAGTATTAATTCTCTACCAGCTACTTACTTAGGGTTGCCTTTAAGTACTGGCAAGATTTTAGTGGAGGTATGGAATGATCTTATTAAGAGATTTCAAAGAAATTTGGTTGGCTGGAAAGGAGCCATTCTTTCAAGTGCAGGTAAGTGTCTTTTGGTTAAAAGAACGCTTCAAAACTTTCCTATTTACATACTGTCAATGTTCAGCATGCCTACAGCTGTGATGAACAGTATTGAGAAGATTTAAAAACACTTTTTGTGGCACGGTACTGAGGACAGATTCAGATATCATCTTGTGGCTTGGGAACAGGTTTGTAAACCTAAGAAACTAGGGGGGTTAGACATCAAAGATATCAAACATATGAGTAATGCCCTTACTACAAAATTAGGATGGAGGATTATAAAAGAGCACAAACCTTGGACAGAGCTGACTAAGATCAAATATCTTTCAAATCAAAACAAGATTTCCTTCATATATGATCAGTCCCTTCCGAGTGGTTCTATTTTCTGGAACAACCTTCTGTGCAGTAGACACATTCTCTCTCAGGGGTGCAGCTGGAAGCTTGGAGATGGGAAAAACATAAACTTCTAGACTGATAAGTGGACGGATTCTAATTGGATTTCTGCTTATGATCATATTAAAGACAGATTAATTGTAAAGTATGGACACAAAATCTAGGGGTACATTGAGAGGGATGGAAACAAAAGAAAATGGAAGCAGCTAAAGGTGGAGAATGATAATATTCAGGCTGATATTATATCTCTCTAGAATCAACTTTCCCTAATCCATATAAGTAATCAAAATCTTAAGGATGAGCTCATCTGGAAAGATTCTTTTGATGGGGAATACACTGTTAAATCAGGATATAATTCTTTCTTTGCATCCATGGAAAGTGAAATTAAGTGGCACAAGTTTTGGATGCCGAAACTAACCCCTAGAGTGAACTTCTTTTGGTGGCTAATTATTAATGGAAAGATCCTAACTAATGACAACCTCATCAAGAAGGGATTCATCATGCCAAATAGATGTTACATGTGTCAGCAAGAGGCTGAAAATATAAAGCATTTATTCTTTCATTGTGAGATTGCTTCCAAAGTTTGGCAGCTTGTTTTTGCAAAATTTAATCTGAGATGGATTTTTCCCCTTACTTGCCTTTAGGCTTGGGAGCAATGGAGCTCTCCATTTAAACATTGCATTGTGAAAAGGCTATGGCAACTTGTTCTGCCCCACACTATGTGGAGAATCTGGAAGGCCCGTAATGATAGTATTTTTAGAAACAATAGACAAGCTTGTAACAAAGTATATAAGGAAATTATCATTGTTGTGCAAGATAATATTGCTAGATTTAAACCCCCTAAAAATAGACTTTACCTGGAGAATGAAGAATGCATTCTGACTGAATGGAATATTGCCACTGTCAATAGAAATAACAATGGTACTGAAAAAAACACAGTCTGATGGATTAAACCCCCCACTGATTGGCACAAGTTAAATTTTTATTGGGCCTCTAAGGGAAATATGGGTGACTCTGGAGGAGGGGGAATCATCAGGGATCAAAGAGGCTGTTATGTTGCTACTTTTTCTAGGAGAATGGGCAGACAGACTAATCATTATTCTGAAGCCATGGCGGCTCTTTGGGGTATTAGACTTACCAGAGATTGTAATATTCCAAATATCATAATTGAAGGTGATTCTCTAAATATTATCAATCTTCTGAATAAAAAGCAACACCCCAGCTGGTCTATCACGGATTATATTGAGGAAGCTATTGATATATGCAAAAGATTTGAAAATGTCCAAATCACCCACACCTACCAGGAAGGAAATAGGGTCACTGACAGTTTGGCTAACTTCGGTGTTAATAATCCCTTTTAAACTTGGATTGGGGGGGATGTTCTGCCCACTCATGTCAACAAAGCCATTATCATTGATCTACATGGCAGTGACAATCATAACTAACGGCTATATTTTAGACGCTAATGTGTGGATCCCCAAGTACATGATGATGACATAACAAAAGATTTGGATGATTGTTGTGATCTGTGCGGGCTAGACTATCATCATTTCTTGGCATAGGAGGAAATCCGAGGAGCGGGGCAATAATAACAAGTGTAGCATAATAATTAAACCGACTTTCACGGGAAGGAAAGATTCAAATACCAAAATAAAAGTTTATCCTATCCTGCACATTGGTAGCTATTTTACCATTGAGAACAGGAAAAGGAGTAGAGGAAACATGGGGGGGCCGCCATGTAAAACCGAACCGACCCAAAATACTGAGTGGAAAGAGAACACAGAGCTTTGGGATTACCTGCAAATCGGGGCCCTGTCTAATTTCATTGAAAGGATCCAAGGCTTCGACCAAGACATCTGTATCAAATTCACCCAGGGTTGGAAGAATAGAATAGTCAAATATAGTAACATGAAAATGGAAATCACAGAAGAGCTCATAGCTCAGATCATGGGCCTCAGCCTTGAAGGCACACAATTCTTCAATAAGAAGGTAGACAGGGAGGTGGAAACCAAGAAATTTCTAGAAGAGGGGGAGAATCTTGAGTTCTTGACTACTAGCCTCAAGGTGGCATCGATCCCTGAACCTTTTGATGAACTAGCCAAAATAGTGGTAAGGTATGTTACCCATGAAGGAAGATATGTGACTATACCTCAAAAGCATCTGATTTTTCTGAATCATTTTCATAGAAATAACATTATCAACTTTCCTCACTATCTGATTAACTCTCTAGAGAAATCTATAAGGGAAGTTCAAAGGCACTCTAGGTCTGTCCCTTTGCACCAAGGCCTTATCCTCTTGATTCACCATCATTTCTCCATCTCCCCTCCCGTGAATCCTATCCCACCTCCCTCCTTCATACCTCCACCTGCCCACACTACTCCCACTCCCCACTACTAAAAAGAAAGATCCCCAGCAAGAAAAGCAAGAGCCTCAAAGCTAAAATCCCTGCTTCCCAACGGGTCCTAAGGAGCCACAAAGACTTGGAACTAGCTGAAAACCTCTTGCATATTAGCAAGCCAGTGGAGGAGCCCAAAGAGGAGGAATTTCTAGATAGGGTGGATAGATTAGATAAGGAGATACAAGAGCTCAAAGGGGCTATAAAAAACATGGAAAGAGCTAAGGGTAAAAGGATCCTTTAAAGTGAGGAAGAGGGGGTTATTAGGGAAGTCTTCAAGAAACTTCAGTCCTTAGATGGTAGATTGGGGAATGCTAAAAGCCGAAATGACTGCATATTGTCTACCCTCGAAAGAATTTATAATTTCATTGAACAACATGTCCACAGTGTTTACAGTTTAAGTGAGATTAATGAGGACATATGGGGCTCTAAAGAGAAAAGGGACATTACAATTGCCCAAGTAGATTTGCAAGACTCCTCTCACGCCCCTGCCATTTCCTTCTTCATGTCAGTGCAGGCTATCAAGACCAAAACTGACAGAGCCATCAAGTAACGGGCTGTTGTGATGCTATTTTTTGGTTGCGGTGTGGCTGTCATCGGGTGGTTCTGGAGCTATTTTTTGGTGGAGCTCTTCATGTTGTTTCTCTTTTGGTTTCTTTTTTATCTTTCCTTCTTATTTCTGGATCTTTGTATTTTTAGATCCTTTTTCACCTATATTGTAATATTTGGCTGTTGAGCCTTCCTTGGTTGAATGTTTTGCCCTTCTCTAGGTTGCTTCTCTCATCTTTACTATCTGGCTTTTGAGCCCTTTTGTTTCCAGGGTATAGTCCCTTCAAAATATATATGTTTGTAGATTTTTCACAATATATCATATCAAAACATTAAAATAAAATAATCTATCAAAGGAAATATTTTTGATCTTTTCTAATTTTTAAGCAATGCATTCTAATCTAATAAATAAACTAAAGATAAGTAATCACCCAGATGTAGCTGGTTACTTGTGTGAGTGTGTGAATCTAATCTAAAACAAATAACCTGATCCAATAATAAACCCTTCAAACCCTACATCAGAGGTGAAGAATAAATCATGACCCTGAAAGGGCTATTGTTCCCCATAACTTCCCTGGTAATGTTAAAGAGAAAAATTTATAATGATTTGATCTACTTGTGATTTCCTAACCTATTGAAATGAATGATTTTCCACTCTATTTGATATGTAATTGAAACTAGTAATTTGAAATTGACAAATTAATAAATAAATCAAACAAACACATAATTCCAACCTGGACAAGCAATAGCTTTGGAAAATCTGGTTGTATCTATATCTGTCCCCTCAGTATGTTCCTTTCTTTCTCTGAGTGTTCATATGAGTCCAAGGGATTGGGAATGTAATAACAACAAAAGGAGGATGGTTTTTGAGTAAAGATATCTTGAAGGAAGTCCAGATGCAATGCAAGTAGAAGAGATATATCACAAGAGATCTGAGCTTGGCTATGCGATTCCTAGCAATATTGTTGAAGCAATACATTACAAGATACACAAAAATTATCATGCCTTTTGCTTGAATACAAGAATGAAATATATAATAATTTGGGCTGGGATGTGCCTTCATGCACAAAGCAAGAAGAGGAAGTTCTAACTAACTAATGCACATGTAAAAATAGAAGAGGGAAGGAGAACTAAGCAATCAAAACTATTTTTAGATAATTTGGCCCACAAATGCATTATAAAAGTGAAGTTAAGTGAATCATCACATGTCAAAACATGCATGATGGAATCTAGAAAATTCATTTAGGATTGCCTCTCTATGCATGGTGGTGGTTTCATGATAGTTTCCCTACGTTCGGTGGCAGTTTCAGAACCTCTACCCATGCAGGTCGGCGGTCATGGCACTAAAGGCCAAAACATGCATAGAAAGAGGCAAAAAGCTGGAAAAAGTGTGGGAAGGCTAAGTAAAAATGTCTAGTAAAAAAATATACACTGGGAATGGGCTTTGGAGCTTGAAAACGTTCTTAAAAGGACTTGAATCATCATTAGGGACTTTGGTAACTGTTTTCTGACAATGTAACACATGTAATTTTTAGTGCGTATAAGCACCCCTATCCTTTTCCAGGTGCCCCAATCTAGTCAAAGAGATTAGATCTATACTTTCTCAGGATTTTGTGTGGTCATTTCCTCCTCTTATTCACCTGGTTCACACTGCAACACAATCCCGCACCTTCATCAAATTAGCTAAGGACTTCTTAACCCTCTCTTGCATATTAGGGTTTCATCTTTCATTTTCTTAGTTGTTTGAGTGATTTTTGTATTACATTATTCCATTCATTTACTACTTCTATATCATCAAATTAGGCTAGGATATTACATTTTAGTTTAATCATATACAATTTTAGTTATAAAATTTTATGTTAATGTCAATTTTAATGATATACATAAAAACTAAAAAAACTATGTCAAATTAGAAAATTGATTTGGATCGTAATTAAAAATATATTAAAAATGAATACAAATGGAAATTTTTTTAAGGAAACAATAATAAATTAAACAATATAATCAAACCACTCAATAATTACTCAAAATCCACAATATTATTGTAATAAAAAATAGTTATAGAGTCATAATTGACCCCATACAATATTAGAGATAATATCCACAATATAAATTCATAATACTCAATGTCATCCATGAACATCATGGTACTCATATTCATTCCTTCCTAACTCTCATCCCTTCCATGCTCCTGAGTAACATCACCCTTAACAATAGTATCATCAAATCCTTAAGAAACCTATCCAACATCCAAATCCCCACTAGCTCCACTGCACGAAGAAATCATATAACGATACCCCTAATAATGATGTGGCTCATGTTCAATTCTCAATGCATTTTTCCACTTTATCTGAGGGGGATATTACGTGTTCACTACATCAAAGAAAAATAACCATTGTTAAGAATATCATAATTATCAATAAAATAAATGAATAATTTCAAAATCTATTTTATAATGAATTTATATAGTGTACATGAAATGGTTGGACTTCATTATCAGTCATTTTCTTTTGCATGGAACATATCCATAATTATGGATATGATCCTTATACCAAGACTCGATGGGCTTCCCATAGTCCTCCTCTGATTGGATAATGAAAATATAATATAAATTTATATTATAATTAAAAACTAAAACTTGAACACTTATTATTAGAAGCTAATATAAACTATGATACTTACAAATTGATCCCATTCTCCAACGAAGCTCATATGACTAATGGGATTTGTGACCTTTTTTCCTTGTTCTAATAAGGCATTTACAACTAGTTGTTTTAGTTGCACTGAATCATGACTATCTCAATAGTTAATCAATCAATGCCATCGATAATGTTTGTACCTAATAGGTGTACAAATAATTTATAAGTATAAAATTAGTTAGGACAACATTTAACAAATTAAAGCTAATTATAAAATAAATCACATTTATAAATATAATTAAAGTAAGTATGATTTAGACATTAAAATTTACCTTAGTTATTTTCCACTCCCTAAGGTCATAATGCATCTTCATATTTCTTTTCAAATTATATCTTTGTCACTACAAGATTTTTTGGCGTAGTTTTGAACCATGTCTTTATTATAAAAAATAAGTTAGAAAACAAAACAAAATATAATAAAATATTATAAAATTATTCAAAGTAAATATTATTCAAATAATTTTATTCAAGAAATAAATTTACCCTCATTTCGTAATGGACCATTCATTTCCCAAATTTCCTTGAGCACCCAATTATTACATCTTTTCAGGAAATTGATGTAGAAGACATCATGATAATCTTTGCTTTCCTTCTTGGCTAGCCTGCTAAAGTTTTTTTGCAATGTCTACATCATAAACAATTTTATCATTCACTACTTGTAATTATAAACCATAATAAAAGATAAATTAATAACTTGCAATTAAAAGAGAAATATAAAAAATAATTTGCATTTGAAACATATGAATACACCTTCCATTCATGTTGGGGTATATATCCCAAAAAGTATATAGGAATATAGTCTTGTTCTTATTGCAGAAACAAGACTTCTTATACCTCTATTTTAGTAAAGCATAATGTGCAAGATCTGGTGCTACATTAGAGTGTGGGGAAGTATGTTAATAAGTGTTAGGAAAATCATCATTTGTGACATCTCTAGAACAAATTATATGAATTTTACACCAATACATGTAGTATGAGGGATAACACTTTGACATTGGTGTCGTCAGGTAGAGAGAGATGTAGTATGTATATTGATAGAGGGATCAATAACATAGACACTTGTGTGACTTAAGGGAGGTGATATAGAGGAATGTGGGAAGGTGGAGGTAGTAGGTGTACCATGTGCATCTCTAAATATAGCTATAATTTTTTTTATCCATTTTAGGATTTTCATGAATTTAGCTAAGAAATCAATTAAATAACTGAATAACATATATGACAAAAAAAATATATCATGATTTACAATAATGTATGTAATACTAAAAATAATGAAATTGCATAAAATAATAAATGTAGTTTATACTATTTTCCTTAAAGTTCAATAATTTTTCACAATGTTATAAATGTAACAATAAAATAAAATTTCACTATCTAAAGTGTATGAAGTATAAGAGCATTAGAAATGTGCGTTGTTAATAAACCTTTATTTTTGTGATAGAAAATGCCTTCTAGATAAAAAAAATTCTGTAGGTATCCACCAATAAAGGATTAAAAATATTTTTTCTCAAATATCTTACTTATGTAAGTGCTATTTGAGACATATCAACACCTATAAAAGAGAATGTTGCAATGATGTTAGAATATTTTTGGGGAGTGTATTTTCACCTAATATTTTATTATCTAAGGTTTCATATTTCTTAATTATGTTTTATGAGGTTTTATGTATTATGTGACACTCTTTTTTGTTGTGTGCATTTTTGATGTGATTGGGCAACAATAGTTAAGTGCACTTTAAAAATTCCCAATAAAATATTTAAGTGCCAAAAGTGCACTTTTTACCCACATGGGGAACCTCTACCAAGTTTGGAACATCATTTAAGTACTCATGGAACCTAAGTGAACATATACATGCCAATAGGAACCTTATACAAGGAATGTTGCACCTCCTCATGTACTTGGAAATTTACTAAGCCATGACACACATTTTATTTAATGTTAATGTAATGGTGAGCACTATTTACAAGTCCACGCTGAAAAAAAAACATAGGTGCACTATTTCATGACTTTAAGAACCTTTTTGTATGGCGAGCATAAAATTTTAGGTTTTTCGTGGCACACACACTCATAATGAGGTTTTAGAACCAAGTCAAGGCATAAAGTGCACAAATATCGACATTTAGGACTCAAAAGAGTATGAGCACACTTGGAATGGGTGTCATGAACATAGCTAAAAGATTATAAAGTAATTATGAATGGTCTCTCTCTTCCTAATTACTCTTAATGTCAACTTATTAATGTGCATGTTGGAAATAAATCCTTCCTTGATATCTCAAAGGAAGATGAATTTGTCAAGATTTTATATTTATATTTCACCTTGTCTTGGGCTTTAGTATCCAATGGGGAGAATCAATTGCTATTGGTAGTGCTTCATTTTAATATGGTTGGAACTAGATTATGCATGGAGATATGTTAAAGTTTTTAGGGAATCCTCTTTGAATTCCAATTATCTCAATACAACATAGATAATTGTGTTATCCAATGAGTTGAGAAAAATCTTTCCTCTTTCCTGACAAAACCCTTTACTACCGGTTAGTAAAAACTCTATCTCACAAGTCAGTTATATATTTGATTTACAATTTTACTATCCACTCATTTTCTAGTGACAAAACCATTTAATTGCAATCACCATCCATTCATTTAGGTTATATATTTGACAAAACCCTTTACTATTGACTTAGTTGCAAAGTTTGAGCCAATCATTAAACTCCATATAGCTTCATTGTGTCAAAAAATTTATTAGTTCTTTCTGTCTTTGCAAAGTTTGAGCCAATAATTAATCTCCATATAGCTTCACCATGTTAGTGTTTTAATTGATTTTTTTTCTATTGCAAAGTACCAACCAATAAGGTTGTTCCACGCTCTTCAAAAATTTAGTATTTTTTTTTTTTTTTACTCATGCAAAATATGATCCAATAGAAAATCTCTATGTTTTTTCTTATTTCACATTGTCAGTATTTTGTTTTCTTGTTTCTATCAAATGCAAAATATGATCTAATAGAAAAAATATTAAGTCTTTTCAAATTTCGTGATTGTCATTCTTTTTAATCATGTCAATGGCTAACCAATAAGATTAAGCCACCATTTTCACATCTTTAAGTGTTTGTCAGAATTGTGAAAATTAAGTCATTAAGAAGACTCCACGTGTGTGGTGCATCTTTGTAATATCTTCTCCTTATTATGATACCCTCTCCATATGAGGCATAAAACTAATACTTGATATTTAAATTAGAGTTATTTACTCTCGAGATCCATACACATAGAATGGATATTTAAGTAATAGATTATTCCATATAATTACTACAAATCAATCATTTATATGCTTCTTACCACACCTACAGACACACTAATACAAAAAAACCAAGAAAATACTTAATTCTTCATTTACCCGTGCACACACTGGAAGATTACATTCCACATCTAGTAATTAATTCCCTAATTCTAGAACAAACTGAATAATCTCATATTTCACTCAATGAAATACAAAGATATTAATATGTTGAAACCTATTTTTCTACCCCTAATGATGATAGACATTGCGTAATTTATCTGGGAAATTTATTGCTAACTCAATTTTTACAGACATTATAATAGTTACACAATTACATTTACAAATCTTTATTTAACTCTCCATTATGGAAGAAAACTGCTATGATGCTCAACTTCCATGATACTCCACTGTCATGATGCTCCTGCATCAGTGTGTTCATATTTGTTTTTTTAATCTTTGATAATTGTGAACCAATAGAACATGTCCACGTTCTGTCAAATTTTGTTTGTCTTTTTTTATAATCATGTCAGAGTGTGAAATAGTGATCTAATAATTTTTTGACACATGTGCATGGTTTAACAGTCTGTTTTTACTATTAACTATCTTTGGACTTGTTTGTTGTACTATGAAGTGTGATATAATAACAAAGTACCATTTGTCTTTTTCTTTTTCACAATTTCATATTTAATATGTTTTTATGCATGATTCTTTTTTTTTCTTCACATTTTTTAAACATGTTGCGAAAACAATAATCTATTTATTTGGAATAAAATTCTAGGGACTTTACGTCCACAAGGGGGATTTGTTTTAGAATTTTCCAGAAAGCCAAAACATCTCATGTTTCTTTTTGTTGATCTTCGACATGTGTCATATACAAATCCATTCACAAATTTTTATATCTTCTTTATACCGTGGTTTTTCAAATTTTCTTTATTCCATAGGTTTAATCTTTTTTTGTGTATTGCGGATTTTATTTTTTATTTGTGCTGCAGATTTCAAAATTTAAAATGGCCAGAAATGTTATATTTGTAATGGATAAATCTCAATTATTAAATGGAACAAATTACATTATTTGTAGAGTAAGGTTAAAATCATGTTTCATGGCTACAAAGCTATGGGATCTTGTAACTAGTGTGGAAAAAAACCATTCGAAGACTTGCAAATCCTAAAAATCTTAGCTCCTCTCAAAGATCACAGGAAGCTATGTCCATCCTATTGCAAAGTATAAAAGATGAAGTGTTTATAACTGATGCCTGGAAGTAATAAGAGAATATGCATGAAGGCATTTATCTATCCAATATAATTAAACTAATTTTAGAACTATTTACAACTCCCATGAAGGGGGATGAGATAATTGTTAATTACCTGGGTAAAATTAAAAATACTAAAGCTCAGTTGGATGGATGTAATTGTGAACTGTGTCAATATAAGATTCTATATTAAATTATTCAGATAAGTATTCATGAAAAATTTAGGAACTATATCTCCATTCTTAAATCTAAATATCAAAATGAGAATGAGAATGATCTTCCTGATCTGGATAAGTTGTCTTCTCTATTAATTCAATAATAACAGGTAATGGAGAATTTTGATTCAAAAGAGATTGCTTCTTAGGCATTTTTCTCTTAGAATCATAATTCTTCTCAAAATAGGAATAATAGTAATCCTAATCAGAAGTCTAACATCAGATAAAAATTTAAAAACAATCCTAAGCCTAATTCTATTAAGAAAAGTCATAATTTTAAAGTCAAATTTAATGGAACATCTAACAAGTGTGGAAAATTTGGTCATAAGGAGTTTGATTTTCATTTGAAAACTAACAATTTTTTTAACAATAATAGAAGTATTAAATCTAATAGCCAAAAGAAAAATTAAAATTAAAATCATGCAAATATTGTTGAGCAGTCTATTACCTTGTATACTGCTCTTTCAACTTCAAAGGACAATGAATGGATCCTAGATAGTGGTATCCTCTTAGATGTTGTTAAATGTGAGGAAAATATATATCGAGGAGATAATTCCATCATTATATATGAAGGTTTTGGGAATGTTAAATTGGTAAAGGGGGTAATTAGGAATGCCTGGTATGTTCCTCAGTTGAAAAATAATCTTTTGTCTTTCTCTTAGTTAACTAAAGAAAATTGTAAAGTTGTTTTACTGCAAGATAAATGGTATGTAAAAGATGAACTGAGTAATGTTATTGCTTTTGGTATTCAAAAAAATGGCTTATATATTTGTGATGGATTTGTGAATGAATCTTGATTTTCTTCTTCTTCTATGAATGATATTTAGCTTTGGCATCAAAGATTAGATCATGTGAATTTCAAAATTTTGTATGATATGTCTCACCTAAATATTATTATTGGTCTCCATAAGATGAAATCTATTCATGAAACATATGAAAGTTTCCTACCTGGTAAGAAACATGTTGAACCATTTCAAAAACATCATGATCCAAATTCCTTTCAATTATTAGAGTTGATTCACAATGACGTGAGAGGTCCACTTGAAGTTCCTTCTCTCAATGGTGCTTTGTTTGATGTTTTCTTCATTGATGATTTCTCTAGGATGACCTAGTCTTATTTCATTAAGAAAAATTATGATGTCTTACCTAAATTTCAAGAGTTAAAGGCCTTAGTTGAAAATTATTCTAATCTGAAAATAAAAAATTAGAATTAATAAAGGAGGTTCATAATTTAGCAAAAATTTTGATGAGTTCTTTGTGTCATGTGGGATTTAGAGAGATTTGACTACTCCCTATTCCCCATAACAAAATGGAATTGCAAAAAGTAAAAATATGACTATCTTAGAAATGGCTAGGACTATGATTCATGCATTAAATGTGCCCAAGTTTTTATGGCTAGAATCTATGAAAACTATAGTCTATATTCTTAATAGAGTTCTTACAAAATATCTTCATTAATCTACTCATGAAGTATAGACAATGCAAAAAATAGATATCTCTCACTTAAGAATATTTGGTAGTCCTGCTTCTATCTTCATTCCAAAATTTAGAAGGAAGAGTATTGATCCAACCTCCTATTCTTATAATTTTGTTGTCTATGAATGTAGAACTAAATGATTAAGAGTCTATGACCATTTAAGGCATGACATAGTAAAAAATAAGAACATTCATGTCTTGTAAAAGACATTTAGTGATACTTCTTATGAACCCTCCTCCATTTATCCTAAGATAGAGCCTGATAATACTTATCCTAACAATATAGAAACAAAAGTTAAAGAGGATGATTATCCTTATCTAGATCTGATGGAGATTGAAGGGGAGTCATCTAAAAATGTGTTACATCCTAAGATTCCTAAATAGGCTCAAAATATTGTTAAGGAATATCTCCTTTTAGCCTTAGAAAGGTAACTCATTGTCAAAATTCTTATTATGCCTTAATGACCCTCTATGAGGTTGAACCATAATATTTTAAAAAATCATGTCAATATAATAGATGGATTTAAGCTATGAAAGATGAATACAATGCTTTGATTAAAAATAACACTCGGCAACTAGTCCCTCCTCCTTAAGAAAAACATTGTAGGATCCATGTGGTTTTATAAAATCAAGTATAAATATGTACGAGAAATTGATAAATTAAAGGAAAGAATGGTAGCTCGTTGTTTCAATCATAAACCTGGTCTTGACTATGTTGATATTTTTTCTCCTCTAGCTTAAATGAGCACTGTTAGGATTCTTCTTGCTTTTTCTTCCCAATATGGTAAGGAGATTCACCAAAAGGATGTTAAAAATGCATTTCTAAATGGTGATCTAAAATAAGATATATTCATACGTCAACCTAAAGGTTTTGAGGAACATGGTAATGATATATATGTCTGTAAACTAAAAAAATATTTGTATGGTCATAAGCAAGCTCCTAGAGTTTGGTATGCTAAAAGTAATAGTTTCTTTCAGGATATTGGTTTCTCTAATTGTTGTTTTGATAATGATTTATTTTTTAGGTTTTAAAATAATCATATTATCATTATTTTCTTGTATGTTGATGATCTTTTGATTACTAGTAGTGATAAAAATTTAATTGTTAGAATCAAAGAAAGATTAAAAACCATTTCAAAATGATTGATTTAGGTTTGCTAAATAATTTTCTAGGCATGGTTATAATTCAAGATCATAAATATATTGTTGCATCTCAATCTAAATATGCTATGAATTTACTTAAAGGATTTAACATGATTGACTGTAAAATTGCTTCCATTCCTATTGACGTTTGTGCTAAATTAGATCCTAAACCTACATGTGCTAAATGTGATCCTACTCTGTTTAGACAACTAGTTGGTAGTATAATTTATTTGACTATTACTAGGACTAATATTTCATATGTAGTAAGATTTGTTTCAATATTTATGTAGGATCCTTATGAGGATCATTGGAAAATGGAAAAAATAATTTTTAAATATGTTAAAGGAACAATTTATTATGGTCTGTTTTATTCCTCTTGTAATGATGCACAATTATTTGGATATTGTGATTCTGATCATGCTGGTGATACTATAGATAGAAAATAATTATTTAAGTTAGGTGTAAGTTCCATCACTTAGAGTAGTAAGAATAAACCAACAATGTCTATCTCTTCTATTGAAGAAGAGTATATAAGTACTACGATAGTTGCAAAGGAGGCCATGTGACTAAAATGATTGTTGGATGAACTTCATATGGGCATCAAAAGAAGCACTACTATTCTATGTCACATCCAGTGTTGCATTGATCTTGTAAAAATTCTAGTTCAACATCGAAGTACCAAACATAAAAAAGCTCATATGTACTTTATTCAAGAGAAATTAATAAATGGTGATATTGATCTCAAGTTATGTTCCACTGAAGATCAAGTTACAAATATCTTCACAGGCCATTGTGTGATATAAAGTTTTGTAAGTTTTGTACCTTGTTAGGCCTATCAGAGTTTCTATTGAGGGGGAGTATGCATGAAATGGAACCTCTTAACGGCCGATGTAAACTTCTAATACTTATTCCATTTGTTAATAAGTAAATAATCACAGTATGTGAGTTTACTTGTAAATCTCAGGAAAGCATTAGATATGGGTACGCCTTGGTTTATAAAAGGATCCAAAATCCGATATAAGTCTTCATATAGAAATAAATTTTCCTAAGTACTTCTTTATGGGTAGATCTACATCATTTCCTTTGTTTACATGCTAGCCTAAAAAATTGTTGATGATTTATAGATCTGTAAATCCTTTTGTAGAAAAAGGTAATTTGGCATGTTTTGTTTTTTATTCCCACTTAACATCAAGGGGGAGTGTTGGGGTGATAATTTCAAGTGGGTATATCATTTAGGTGGACCACTACTTCCCGCCCCATGTTATTTTAAAGTTTATTTAATAAACTTTATTATGTCAATCTTCTAAAACCTTAAGAGTGAAACGGTATGACCGACCACCCATCCTATATATATAGGATGATCCCTCATGAGATTGATATCGATTTAGATATATAATATGTGAATTCCCAAGGTATTTTATATATGTAAACTATAAAACTGCAAGACACAAGTCTACAATTTTTTTCTATGAGACTGAGGAGTGAAGTGGAAGTGCTCGGTTAAAGTGTTTGATAAATTCTTAATACATGTAGTGATTTATTTGAGTGGGTTTTCTTTCTTCCTATTTCCCCACTATAAATCTGGTGTTCTCCATCTCACTTACTTTTTTGTTATTTATTTTCATCTTTTGTTATTACAGTCTATAATGTACACAATATATATATATATATATAAACATTTAAATATATGGTTAATTTAACTGTACATCATAATCTACAATATTCAAAAATTACTTTGTGGATTTATAATTCATTAATTATACATTCCTGTAATTTCTGTAACACTTGCTATAACTTAATTCTTTGATCACCTAGATCATCTGGATTTTACACATTGGAAGGATCTTGAAGCTAAGGAGAAAAAGGAAACACCAATAAAAAAATTGAAAAAAACTACCACAACACTATAGTGGCTAGGTTGGGGATGTATTTCAATTTATTTTAATCTTAAATATATCATTGGTTAGAATTTAGAGAAGTTATTTATACTATGATTTAGAAAATAAGATCTTACTACTTCCTATAAACATATGTTACATATTTATTCATTCTAAAATATTATATCATAGATGATTTATTCCCATCCTATCCCTATGATTTGATCAGGAAATGATTCAAGATAGATTAAAATAAATATATAGATCTTTTATTACCCATTATATTTTGGTCTTGAATAGAACTAGTCCTACTGGAGAAATTTTGTACAAAAGAGGGGAAATAGCTTTTGAAAAGTTTCCCTTCTTGGCAAGCTTGAGGCATGAAATTTTCCGCAAGAGTATTTTACTATCATTTAGTTTCTAAATTCCACATACATATTTATAATAACTTCCTTATTAAGTTTAGAATTAAAAACCCTACAATAGAGGAATAGAAATATCTGATTATTCTTGTTTAGTTTATTTCTGATTAAAATAATCAATTAGTTAGTTTTAATTTAGTTGTTCATTTCTTCAAGTTATATATTTTCTAGTTATTATAAATAATTAAAAAATGCCAAAAACATTTGTTATCTCTAGATTTTTTTGCATTTTCTTTACATACTAAATATCTAAAAATACAAAAATAAAAGCTAGAGTAGTTTCATTCATTTTAACTAAATGATTAATTAGAAGAGATTTAATAAATCAAAGAAGTTATTTCTATTTTCGTTAGTCTGTTTAAATTCCCTTTCATTTATTTATTCATTATTAGAGTTTAAAGTAATATATGAATTAGAATCAAAATTTCCATGCCCTTAATTCTATATCTTACATTGGATGTGTATATCCAAATATTGGCTATCATAACTTCTTATCATGATGTTTCTCTTTCATATGTATTGTATTATCATTAATGGGTTGGCCTTGGTGATGGCCATGAACATAGGAATTATATATATAGAAGTTTCTAGTAGTTGATTCATCATTGAGCACTTGAGTCTTATTGTGTGGTTTAAAGGTTTCTTCATCGAAGTGGCTAACCTATTATATTTACATATTGCAATTATTTCTCTATAATTGGATGTTATTTTTGTTCTATAGATTTTAATATTCATATCTATCTAAGTAATTTCATTACATGTGGTATCAGAGCTTGATCTTGACAAGAACTACATTAAAATCCTAATTGTGAATATTAAACTATATATCCAAACTGGTAGTGAATATTGGATCTACATTTTTATTTCTTGGTTTTGAAAAATTAGTCAAGTAATATCCTCTTCAAATTTTAAGATTTTTTGACTTGTTTTACAAAATTTATATCAATTTTAGGGTTATTCATAAATTCACTCTATAAGCTACAAATTGTAAATTTTTCCCAAGATCTCTACATTTTCGGGAAGAGGATAAAAAATTAATTTGAGTTTGTTCTTTAAAATGTTTCATATTTGGCTGAATATTCTTGAAATCACAAACCCTAAAATTTGACTTTGATTCCTAAAATGGTGGAGCCTTCCATAAGAAACAAAAATAATCCTGTCACTCTGGGTAAAAACCTAGATAAAGAAGAGGTAGTAGTTGAGGATTGGGAGTAAGAAGGGGTAACTACAGTATCCTTAGTACTAGGGTATACCATAGTGGAACCTAGGGTAAGAACACTTGAGGATGATATACAGATCCTACAGTCTAAAATGGCCAAGAAAGAAGATGTAGAAAATATCAGTCAACCACTTGGATGAGATCATGTAAAAAATTAATAAAAATACAAAGGTTCATCATCAACCTATGATCAACCAAGGTGGACCTACTAGCCAAACCAATCCAAATACAAATACTCTTTAGGCCCGAAATATGATGCAAAAATTGGAAATGTGTAAGTTTGATGAAAATGATCTACTCAATTGGATTAAACAAATGGAAAATTTATTTGATCTACATAAAATTCCATCTAGAAAAAGGTTATCATGACATTAGTGTATCTTGAGCTTGACCAATTCATCTGGTATTGATGGTTATGTGCTCAAAGGAAAAAGAGAGGTCTAAATGTCACATGGATAGTTTTTATTGAAAAGTTGCAATTGCACTACAATTATAATGTGTAAAATAATTAATTTGGATAATTAGAAAAGTTAATAAAAACAATATTAGTCAAGGATTACATTTATCAATTCTAAGATATATCCTTGCGGGTGGAAAATATTACTGAAAAGAATATAAATTAGCTATTTCTTTGGGGTATTAAGGATCACATTGAGAATGAGGTGTTTATGTTGAATCCTTATAAAGTTTTTGTATCTATTATCATGGAACATAAGGTAGAGGAAAAATTTATTTCTAGTAGAAGCCAGACTTTCACTAATATCAGAGATCATAACACCTCAACACCATCATCCCCTTGGCTAGTTAGACTGAAATCTCAAAAAATTGGATAAAATAGATTAAAATGGTTATGTTTTAACTATGAAAGCAAATATGGAATAAGGCGTAAATGTGTTGAAAATAAGTTGTTCTATGTTGAGGGGCCTAATGAATATGAAGAGAAGGAAGAATATGAAGAGGTAGAGGTCATGGTTAAGCTAGAAGAGGAGTTAGTAGATCCATAACCAATGATATCATGTCATGTAATTTTAGGTATTAGCACTCCCCAAACCCTTAAAGTGGTTAGATTATTGAAAATAGATGGTAAAAATGTTGATTGGCTTGGGAAGTACTCACAACTTCATCGATCATAAGTTGACAGTGTGCTTAAACTAATTTAATTTATCTAGGTCCATAATGTCAAGTTATGATCGTTGATGGGGGTATTGATAGTTTTTTAAGAAAATTCCATAACTTTAAACTCACCATGGGTGATTAATTGCTAATTATCCCTATGTATTCCATTATCATGGGAGTAGAAGACATTTTGTTAGGAGTTTAATGATGTACCACCTTAGGAACCATTGAGATGAACTTCTAATATTTGTTCATGTTTTATCAATCAAAAGGGAGGAATTTTAAGGTAAAAGGATTAATACTAATGCCACCATAGCTAGCGAGCTCTCACCAGATACAATAATTTATTTTAAAAGGTGTAGAGGGGTTTTCAACACAACTAGTTTCATTAGAATCATATCACTCACATGTAAATATACCATCATCTATACAAGTATTTATAGATGAGAACTCAATTATGTTTGGAGATATGTAAAAAGTTTTACCTCCAAAAAGGGACCATGACCATGCCATCCAACTAGTACGAGGGAGTCAAATTCCTAACATGAGACATTATAGGTACCCATATGTGAAAAAGAGTGAGATACATCAAGAATAAAGTACATGAGATGTTAGAAGACAGAATTGTCTGCCATAGTCAAATTTGTTACTCTTCTTCCATAGTGATGGTGTGGAAAAAAGAAGACAATTGGCACATGTGTCATGATTATAGGAAACTCAATAAGTACACAATCAAAGATAAGTTTCCTATTCCTATAATTTATGATTTTCTAGATGAGTTGCATGGTGTTGTTTACTTTACAAAACTTGATCTTCATTTTGGATATCATTAGATTAGAAAATAGGATAGGATGTTCATAAAACAACCTTCTAGACATATGAAGGCCATTATGAATTATTGGTAATGCCTTTTGGACTCACACATGTACCCTCTACATTTTAAATTTTGATGATTGTTATCTTTAAATAATTTATCCAGAAATTTGTTTTAGTGTTCTTTGATGATATATTAATCAACAATAAAAAATGGGAGGAACAATTGCATCATGTAAATAAGGTGTTGGAAAATATTAAACAACATTAAATTTATGCAAAGCCCTCTAAGTGTTGTTCTTTTTTACTCAAAAAGGTTGAATATTTGGGTCACATCATCTCTTATGAATGTGTTAAAGTGGATCCTAAAAAGATAAAGCGATTCTTAAATGTAAGGTTACCGAAACCATAAATAATTTAGGAGGATTTTTGGAGCTTACATGTTATTATCATAGATTTTCAAGGAATTATGGTATCATAATAGTGGCACTCACAACTGTATTGAAGGACTTTTTCCATTGAAATGAGGAAGCTACCATTGTAGAAGAAGGTCATATGCACCACTCTAGTTATAGCCACCCTAGTATTTTTTCCAAAACATTCATTATTGAATGTGATGCTTCAAGATATGGTACGGGGGTAGTAATCATGTAAGAAGGTCATCCAATTTCCTTTGAGAGTGGCCAATTCAAAGGTAAAAATACATAAAAACTAATTTATGGGAAGTAAATGCTAGCCATACTTCATACAATGAAGAAATGGAGACCATATGTAATGGGTAGACATTTCAAAGTAAATAACGATCATGATAGTTTGAAATACTTCTTAGAGCAACATTTATTATCTGAAGAATAACATAAGCGGGTCGAAAAAAATGTTGGGGTATGATTTTGAAATAATATACAAGAAAGGGAAGGAGAATGTTTTTCCTTGATGCTTCTATCTATTAAGGATGAACTCATGCTTAGGAATGGATTGTGTGCCATATCTATATTACATAGATATGTGGATAAGTGATTATGCTAAAATGTAAAACTGTTCTAGTGTAATCTAATGTCTATATGAGCAGTAAATGAAATGAAAATAATATAAAAACAAATACACCCAAGCAAACCAAGCAATAGAAAATATAAAACCCTAATGTGTAAGAGAGGGTTAAGAAAATCCTTGTCTTATTCGATAGATGTCGCAAACATTGTGTTGCATACTGTAGATTAGGTGAACATAGGAGGAGGAAATGACCACATAAAAGTGTGAGAAAGCACAAATCTAATCTATCTTACTAGATTGGGGGTACCTGGAAGAGGATAAGGGAACTTAGGGTGTCCTAGTCTAATATCTGGGTGCCTTGGTCTAATATCTGGAGGTGTCACTAGATGTTCACCAGTATTTACTTCCTGCTGCACTAATGTTGCTAAACTATCACTGTAAGAGCTACAATATAGAAACATAGGAAAAACCCTAGACAAAGCATCAAAACCCTAAAAAATAAAGATGCATATGAAGGTGTTGGACTATCCTCAACTGATAAATATATGGAATCATCACTAAGAAATACACTACATCTTAGACCCAATGTATTTCTAGGTGTGTGTGTGTGTCAAATCATGCCCTAGGTTTCTCTTGTACCAGTCACACTTTACAAAGTAGTGATAAAATAACTAGATATAGAATGTAGTAAATATGTGCATGGAAAAAATAGAATCCCTTCCTATGAAGTGTGATGTAGATGAACCAACCTTGTGTGCCTTGTGGTGGAGCTATATGGATGCAAATGTATCTTTAGATGCCTTTGATAAATGTAACTCTAGATGGTGATAGTAGATGTTTAGTGTTTGGTCCCTCATTATGGTCACATAACTTTATATTTATATCATTCTCTTATTCTAATTTCATAATTAACCTAGAAAAGTTTGACAAAGAAAAAGATAGAAATCTCAAATGAATAGAAAGTGCCCAAAAAGGTGAGTGTAAAGTGCAAAGAGGATCAAGGCACCCCGTAGGGGACCATGGCACTTGGGGCACCCAAGTCCTAGCTGGGCACCCCAGTCAGTACTATGAAAAAGCAATAATGATAATATAGACTAGGAAATTACATGTGTAAGATCGAAAATATGACGAGAAATGTAAAAAAGGCCAAAGACATGGGTTAATTATTAATCTCTTCACTCAAGAACCATATAAATAGTAATATGAAACCATGACTAATTAATGAATCCAAGTGCATGATTTAGTGACTAAAATTTCCCAAACTTTATGTTTGTGAGCGTAAGGATCGGTAACATAAATTAGATAGAGATGTGTACCTGATAATCCATGTAGAGTGATGTAGTAAATGTTCCACAAGACTAGAAAAAACGTGGAGTGACAAAAAGATGGAGTGTAGAGACTAAAGATGTAAAAGTGATAAGAGTGAACCTAGGGAGGAAGTGTGTGTGTGTAGATGCCAATATATTTAGCGTACTTGTGTGGTTAGTATCATGTGTGTGATGTACCAGCCATGTGTGTGTTGTTATTGACTATTTAATTCCCATACAAAAAGACCTAAAAAAAATTAGATGAGAAATTAGTCAAATACATATGTATATGTGTAAAAACACATGTATATATGAAAAGAAACATGTAAAAATAGTACAAAAATGACAATTAAAAAGGAACATGTGCACTTGATCCATGATGAGATAAAAGGGTGTAAAAAGGATATCCTGTAACTTATGGTGAAGTGCAAGTTTTTTGGGTAATCTCATGCATGTGTGGTTGAAGAAGTGTAAGGAGAAAGCTATGTTATTCTCTAACATGTATCTTCTTCCCTAAGATTGGTGAAGAGATCTATGTATTGTCTGGTTTTTTGGGAGATCCAATGCTAATGGCCAAAGAACTATTGGGAGGAAATCCCAATGTTTCTCCAACCTATAATTTCTCCCCAGAATGCTAAGGAAAATTCTCCTTGTAAAAAATGTTGTGTATGGGGTTCATACACTAGTCAGAACCCACTCGCTATAAAATGAACTACGTCATGAAAAAAAATTGTAGAATGAGTTGTAGACTGAATTGTAGACTAAACTATGTTATGTAGTGTGTAAACCCAAATGATGCCCCCTGTTTTATGGCACATGCAAGGTCATGGATAGGATAATGTGGCCCAAAAATAGGACCGACTGTGTAACTAAAAATCTACCCTGCAGGAGGAAGGGAATGTGTTTGGTAAAAACCAAGGCACACAAAAATAAGTGGCTAGGAAATAAGTGTTAGTAAAAACAAACATGCATGTAGAAAAAAATCAATGTGTAAGATAGAACATAAGAACATAATTTAAACACCCAAAAAGATAATGTATACCTCAAAAAGTGGGTTGCAAACATGGTACACCACTCACAATGTCGAAAGACAATAAGGCCGCAATGGCCGCAAACAAGCAAGTATGCACACAAGACAAAGGGAAAATCCTACAAGCAATAACAAGCAATAGCATACAATGTAGCAAATAAGTATGGAAGTAAATATCCCTGCATAGAAAATTCTACACAGGAAGCACCCGTTAGCATTTTAGAAAAATAGCAAGTATGTCAAAGCATGTAAAAATCAAAGTAGTGTGCCATGAACAAAAATGAAGCAATATCACATGTAGCGTATGTGGATGCCCCCAATAGGTAGTGTATCAAGTATCAATGCTACATGTAGAAGGTTTGTATCTATGATCACAACTAGAAAAGAATGTGAATGCATATGTGTGTATGGTACAAATAATGACATACAAGAGATCTATCTAACATGTGTAGTAAAGTGAACATATAAGAGAAAGTGCAAGAAAAAGTAAATGCAACCATAAAATGCAGTATGTCGTGGATGAATGGAATGGAATGTAGTGTGGATGATAGGAGTTGTGTGCTTCCTTAGATTGAATGAGATTTTTATGTAGTGAGTTTCATTTGGTATGCCCCCTCAACAGTTAATAATTAACCATAAATGAGAGTTCGTCATCAGGAAATGGTTAGAACTATGTGTTATGTATAGACGTGCTCTGATGAGTGTGTATTGATGCTATAGCGACCTAAAAAATGAAGTATGCGTGACTTTGTAGCCTAAGTGTATATCATGCAACAAGATGAATAGAAATGAGTGACAATTTAGCCTAAAGCATATATCAATAAATTATGCAAGGATAAAGTGATGATGTAGCCTATCACGAGATGGTGCTCGAAGAAGTGAATCTATAGCCTAAAATGTATATCACTAATCCTAGGAATGTTTCATGAGAGAGAGAGATTAGATGATGAACATGTAAAGTTGATGAGGTCCATTTGTGATGTATACCCTCAACAGTCTAGTATGGATAGTGAGAGTAGATTGTGTCATAGGGAAATGAGTGCAACGTGTAGAGGATAGTGATTGTAATGTGTGATATGTGTCATAAGTGAAGAATATGTCATTGGTATGTGATGTGTAATGTGTAGTGTGTAATGTAGGATGTGTAGTATGTAATGCAAGATGCATGGATGATAAGAGATGGGTAAATCCATATTAAGATACAGGATGTAATATGTAGGATGTACTATATATGTATGTGAAGATACGTAATGTGTAGTGTCCTGTGTGTGAGGTTCATGTGTATAGGATGCCCTCAATAGTCAAGTGTGAACCGAAACACAAGATTGCATCAGTAGGTAATGGCAAGGAAAGTGCATGTTGAAATATGAGCGGAATGAGAGGATGTTGGATGGTTATGTGATGAAGATGTAATATGCATGTTTTTTGTTTAGAGGAGGGAGGGTGATGATAAGTGTCATGACCCCAAGTATGTAAGTGATGGATATTTAGTCAAAATATGTTAAGTGGATTAATGTAAGGATTAGTTTCTTTGAAAAAAGTCTTTGGATGCTAAAGCGAGGACTAGACTGGGTCCTTAAATTATGAGTGTCAAAAGATGTCAGCTAGAGTGTTTTTGTCTTGTGTAATGAGTGGTTACTTGTTGACCACAGATGAATTGAGAGGTGGAGGATTTACATTGATCTTTAGAGGGGGTTGCTTAGTCTGGATAGGTAATATTGTAAGGTAATTAGTATGAGGAACTTTTGGACTAATTTGGAGAGGTGGTTGCTTGACTTGAGTAGATTGCATAGGTGGCACTTGAGTGATGGAAAAAGGAACACTAGAAGAGATGATGTTATGCTCACTAGACATAGACAAATCAGATTTAGGAACTGTTGATTGGTGAATCACATCACCCCTGAATGTCTGCAACTTGATGGGTTGAGACTCTCACTGCGATTGCATAACATGGAGCTTTTCCCAAGTGTGGGACCTTGCGAAATTGGAAAAGCTCTCCGGATGAAGGTCGGTTCCTATTCCTCTATTTAGATGCACACGTATAAAATGTAGAGGGTTTACTAACAACCTAAACTAACTTTCCAAGGAGACAGGGTAAGAATATGCATAAAAATAAACCTAAAACTAACAAAGGTGATGCACCGAGGAATGAAGAACACTTGTCTTGCCAATCAACACAGACTATTAAGATGCAATGCAAGATCATTCACAGATAACCAGATTTGCAACGAAAGATCAAGAGGAAGCAAATGAACATAGAGAGGGTTGAGAATCATCGACAGACATGCATTATTTTCTCCAAAGATTGATACAATACGCTATAAAATGCCAAGAGGCAAAGTTGCATTATAGCTTTAAATGGGAGGTTTGAACTCCACAAATTCACCTGCCAAAGAGAAGAAGGGAGGGGTAAAACAAGAATGTCCAACCTTTAGAAAGAAGCCCCTCCTTATAATTTATAGGAAAAATGAGAGAGAAAAGAGAGAGGAATTCCAAAACTAACCCAACCACCTCTAGGTTGCATTTAATTCATCTCATTATGATGGTAGGTGAGAACCCCAGTGAACCCAAAAGTGGTAAACTGTATTTTGCATTTTTAAGAATTTTTTCTCACCCAATTAAAGATATCTAGTCTTATTTGGACAGAGGACCTCGTAATCTTTACAAAAAGTCCAACCTTGCATGAATCCGAGCTCCCAGTGAAAAGTTATGGCCATCTGAATATCTGCACCAGGGTCTGCTTCCTGTCAGTGCTCAGAATGTTGCGCCTCCTAAAGGTGCACCATAGGTGCATTCATGTGTGTGTCAACAGCCCTTTACCTGTGCCTTGGTGCATCTATCTTCGTGTTGACATCCATTTTCATGCACCCTTTACCTGTGCCTTGCCGCATCTATCTTCGTGTTGACATCCATTTTCATGTGCCCTTTACCTGTGCCTTGGCGCATCTATCTTCGTTTCGACACCCATTTTCATGCGCCCTTTACCTGTGCCTTGGCGCATCTATCTTCGTGTCGACATCCATTTTCATGCACCCTTTACCTGTGCCTTAGTGCATCTATCTTCGTGTCAACATCCATTTTCATGCACCCTTTACCTGCACCTTGGCTCATCTATCTTCGTGTCGACACCCATTTTCATGTGCCCTTTACCTGTGCCTTGGCGCATCTATCTTTGTGTCGACATCCATTTTCATGTTCCCTTTACCTATGCCTTGGGCTGTTGGTGACGTAATAAATATTGGGCTATGAGTTTCTTTGATTTCTATATTCTTCTGTTTGTCTATATCTACCCAGGGGGAAGATATTTATAACAATTTGGTGACTCAACGGGATCACCTGCTGCTAGGTAGAAGATCAGTGGCCTTGTAGCAATCTATTGGGCATAGAGTCATAAGTAATAACTTGAAACCAACGTGATATCTGATCCCAAGCCTGATATCACAACCCCTTCTTAAAGAGCATGCTAAACTGTAGAAATCCAACCTAGGAGCAACAAAACTTGTGCCAAAGCACTTAAGGAAACTGAAACCTAACTACAACAAGACAATGTGCATACGCACTTAGAGGAATTAAAATCTAGGCTAATATTTACAAGTGTAAACCTTTTATTTTCAGTAGCAATGTTTAAGATAGATTCTGTTAACCGGAATCGGGAGTTCTTCTCTATCCAAAGTAGACAATTGGAAGGCATTGCTATTCTTACATCCTGTGACCATGTAGGGGCCACTCCAAATGGCATCAAACTTGGAATGCCTTCCTGGTTTTGCCCCGATCTGCATCCCATTTTAGAACTAGGTCCCCTTCCTGGAAGGTCCTTTCTCTTGCTTTCTTATCAAACCATCTTTTTACTAAGGCCTGATCTTTCTCAATTGTTTGAATTGCATGTTCTCTAATTTCTTCCAATTCCATCAACTCTGCATACCTGGCCTCCATTGGTTCAAACTCAGCCAACTCCAACTGCTTCATGAACTCTAATGCAGGCATTTCTAATGATATAGGCAATACTACCTCTTTTCCATAGACCAAATTATAAGGGGAATTACCTGTAGACCTCTTTGCTGTTATTCTGTCAGTTCATAATGCTGATTTTAGCTTGGTATGCCATGTTCTTTGGTTTTCATCCAGAGTCCTCCTGATGATTCTTAGCAAATTTTTGTTCGTGGACTCTGCTTGTCCATTACCCTGTGGGTAATAATTGGAAAAGGTTCTCAAGTAGATTCCATTCTTGACAGCCCATTCTGTAATCTTGGAACCTATGAATGCCAATGCATTGTCTTATATGATAGTAGCCGGCACACCGAACCTGGTAATTATTCCTTCATAAAAGTCTAGTATGTTAGACTTGTTTGCCTCTTTGAGCACTACTGCTTCGGTCCACTTGGTGAAATAGTCCGTTGCCATGAGAATCCACTTGTGGCCTTGGCTTGAGTTAGGATTTATGACCCCAATGAAGTCCAATCCCCATTGCATAAATGGTTGGTCAGCCAAAATTGGGTGTAATGGAAGCACTGCTAGTCTTTCTTTACCTGTGAAGAGTGCACATTTCTTACACTTTCTTATCGATGTATAGTAGTCATTGAACACCGTGCGCCAATAATACCATGCCTTCATTATCTTGAGAGCTGTTACTCGTGGGGAAAAATGTCCTCCAGAATCTCCATCGTGAAAATCTTGTAACACCCTCTCAATTTGACCTGTCCCAATGCACCTTAATAGAACTCCATTGATGTCTTTCTTAAACAAAACACCATCAACAAGTACATACATAATAGCTTGTAATCTAAAGTATCTCCTCTTTGCTTTGCTCATTTCTGGAGGGCATAGTCTTGTCTGTAGGAAGTGTATCATATTCTGAGTCCAACAAGGAGTAGGCACATCATCATTTTCTTGTTCTTTACCATCCTGTAGTACCAAGGCAGTCTCTTTTTCATCACCTGCTTCAACTTGTTGACTCAAGGCTAGCTGGTCACATATTCCCTTTCCACGTACTAGTTTAGTGACATTAATTTCAATGTCATATTCCATGACACGAGTGATCCATCCTGCACATTTCTCATTCAGATCCTTATTTAGAAGGAAGTCCTCGACTCCCGCATGAGAGACTAATAACTGGATCTTATTGTTTGAGACTTGGTGCTTGAATTTCTTTAAGCTCCTGATTACTACAAGGACATGCTTTTCAATGAAAGAGTACCTAGTTTCTTATTCCTCCAAGCCTTGACTGAAGAAAGCAACTGGTTGTTCTAATCCTTCTTTGTTTTGTTGTACCAGGATTGCATAAATCGTGTCCCCACCACCAAAGGCATATAGCACGAAGTTCTTGGAGAATTCTGGATTCACGAGAGTCGGAGCTTGAGATATAGCCTCTTTTATTGCCTCAAAACTTGCCTTGCCTTTAGATGTCCACTTAAATGCCATGCTCTTCTTTAACATCAGCGTTATTAGCTTTACGAGAGATGCAAAGTTTGGAACAAACCTGCAGACAAAATTGATCCTTCTGAAGAAGCTTCGAAGAGCCTTCTTGTGACTTGGCAATGGCAATGCTTGAATTGCTTCAACTCTTTCTAGGTCAATTGTCAAC
Organism: Taxus chinensis; assembly: GCA_019776745.2. Lineage (NCBI taxonomy): Eukaryota > Viridiplantae > Streptophyta > Pinopsida > Cupressales > Taxaceae > Taxus > Taxus chinensis. Next base: position 315,829,791 of record CM034154.1, read on the forward strand.
CCCTCCTTTGAAACAATATGGCCTAGAAGTTTTCCCTCGTGAGCCAAGAATATGAATTTTTTGGGATTCAATGATACGTAAAATCTTCTACATCTCTGAAATACTTGCCTCAAATTACAGAGGTGATCCACTGCATTTTTGGAGAATACAGTGATGTCATCAAGATATATCAAAACTATTTTATTGATCAACCCCTTGAATGCCATATCCATTGCCCTTTGGAAAGTGGCTCCAGCATTTGATAGCCCAAATGGCATCTTCTTATAGGCATAGGTGCCCCATTTGGTGGTGAAAGTTGTCTTCAAATGGTCATCTTCTTTCACCATTACTTGATTATACCCTTAGTAGCCATCTAGGAGAGAGAATCTCTCTGAACCGGATACTACTTGCAATATTTGTTCCATTGAAGGAAGTGGGTAATGATCTTTGAGAGATGCCCTATTGAGGTCTCGGAAGTCCACACACAACCTGATTTCTCCACTCTTCTTCCTGACTGGAACCAAGTTAGCAACCCAGCTTGAGTGCTTGATCAGGAATATAATGCTTGCCTCTATTAGCTTATTTAACTCTTTCTTCATTAGAGGCTCAATGTGAGGGTTAACAGGTCTCTGCTTCTGCCTGATGGGCTTAGCATCTGGATCCAATTCTATGGTATGTTGTGTCAAATTTAGATTGAATCCTCTCAAGTCTTCATAGCTCCAAGTGAAGACATTTGGAAATTCTTGGCAAAGTTGTATGAAATCTGATTTCTCCTGTTCAATGGCCACTTTGACAATTTGAAGTGTTTTACCTTCCCCAACTAGAATTGGCTCTGAATCTTCTCTCTTGACTTGTATGTTAGCCTTTTCCTTACGGAACTAGTTGTTAGGGTTGAAGATAGACTCCAACGTTATTAAACCCCTGGGAAGCTTGTTTGTCTGCAGCTGCACTACTTGATCCCCATACTGCTGCTCTAGTCTGTCCTGATTCCTAGCTGAGAATTCAACCTCTTCTTGTAAAAAATTGACAATCTGTTGATCGTTCTCAAACACCTGCCAACTTATTTTATTATCTAGAACTACTGGCCTCACAATCACATGGATATGTGGCTATGTTTTTTCCCTTTGATGTTGTCAACCACATCAAACGTTGCTCCAACTGCTACGAGCCTATCCACGGCTTCATTTTTCTTCCTGGGTATGGACATGATGTTAAAAGTTTCAAAATACTCAATGAGGTCCCATACCCTATTCTTGTAGTTCTTCAGCAGGTCATTCTTTGTAGCATGTTGTCCCCTGACTTGATTGATGATCAGCTCACTATCCCCGAACACCTGAAAGTTATTTATGAGCTTTTTCCTAGCCCAATGAAGTCCATGAATCAAGGCCTCATATTCAGCTGTGTTGTTTGAACAAGAAAACTGGAAATGAAAAGCTGAATAATATTTTATGCATTGAGGTGAAACAAGCATAGCTCCTCCTCCTGCACCTTGCCTACTCCTTGATCCATAGAAAAATAATTTGCATACCTCATTGTCATCCTTATGGTTTGGTTTTGTGATGCTAGGAATAGGTTGGTTTTCTTCATGTATGTAATAGACTCCTAGCTCAGATTCTTCTACTTCTTGGTAGGGATCAAAAGCATGTACCTTGCTTGCCCATTCATCAAGAGTCAAATCTGGAATGCTTCCAACTTTGGTGTCAGCTTCATCTGTGTTTGGATAATCTTCTTGATCAAATGCTGAATAGTTGGCATTGATTTGGCTTGGAGTATGAGGCTCAATATGAAATTTTCCAATTGGTTTGGATCTAATTGTGACATTAGTACCATATCTTGTTCTTAACAACATGTGTGACCAATCAGCAGATAAGTAGCCTCCAATTTTGGCTCTGAAATCCCTTGATAAACATTGGGCAAAGAGTGGTGGAAAATCTATCACTGACACATCTTGTAAAACGGTAACGTTGGGGCATGTATGCAAGGTAAGATTCAAACCTTTAATTACTCCCACGGTTTCTACTGATGTCCCATCCAATTGCACTACCCCTTTAGATATTACTTCATATTGGAGACCTAGCTGATCGGCTATTTGCTTGGGCATCACTGAGCTACTTGCCCCAGAATCAATCATGCAATTGTGTACTAGTTTATCCCCAATGATTAATAAAACATAGAATGGAGGGGGCTTCAAAACTTTACCTTGTTGTCCTCCATGATTCCCTTCAGGATGAGCAGCATTTGTGAGGACATTCTCTTACATAGGAACCTGCTGGTTCAAAGTTGACCAATTCTTCATGGCAGCTTATAAAAGATATCTTTGGCCTGGGATGGATAAAGATTCCCACATTGATATATTTACATTTGTCTTCTTCATTTGATCAATGATGTTAAATGGGGATGAAAGATCTCTTTGTTGTCCTTTAGGTGGCACATTCCTTTCTTGTGCATGGGCAGCAACATCTGGCATTTGAGTTGGTTTAGAAGGTGGTTTGGGTTGTCCTTACATGTTTGGAGCTACATTTTGCTTACTGACACCTTGTGGAGTGATGGAAGGTTGTAGATCACTTGGAGCCAATGACTTCCCTTCACCAATATTCCTCTTCTTTGATCTTGTGTTAGCTGCTACACTCTGAGAAATTATTTGATTCATGCCACAAAAATCCTCAGCTTGCCAATTCACAAGTGCGGTATCATTTGGAGCTATGTTTTGCTGAGATATCCCTTGTTGCTGGTTTGTTTCTTGACTCACTTCACCCTCTACGCCAGTATTTGTCACCATCAAGACTTGGTTCAAAGCACCATTGAAGCACATAGATTGGTTGTGAGATTCATTGCATGGGAAACACCAATCATACTCTTGAGCTATATTGTTTTTCACTGGCACTAATGCTTTAGAAGTAGATGCAACATTAGGGCTATAGGGCTGAAATGGTCTATTAGCAGGAGGCCTTACTTGGCTTTGATTTGTAGTTGGATTGGGTGGCCTATTGGGCTGGTATGGTGGCCTAGCCTGGTACTGCGCTTGAGGCTGATACGGTCTAGCACTTTGAGCTTGTTGTCTTTTGATAGTCACCAGCTCATTTCCAAGGTTCTGTAATTGTTTCATAACCTCTTGGAGTTTGTTTGAGGCACTAGAGGATGAAGTAGAAGTGTCATTTTAACTTTGATTTCTAGGAGTGGGAATAGGAGCCAAAGTGGGTGCTTGACTAGTGCTTGGATTTTCTAGGTTTGGATACAATGGCATGGGAGGCCTAGGAGCCATCTTGCCAACTTGAATAAGATAGTTTTCAGCCCTAATGGCAATGCTATAAGTAGCAGGTAAGGTTGTGCCTCCCATAGATTGAATTAACATAGAAATATCAGAATTTAAAGCCTTAAGATAGTATAGAAAAGCACCTTTAGCTGTTGGCCTAACGGCCACTGGAATTCTATCCCAAGACCTTTGAAATCTGAAGTTGAAGTCAGTCAGCTGCTCATTGGGAGCTCTCTTGATAGTTGTCAATTGTTCAAGTAGAGAAAAATTGTCTCCCTTTTCCCCAAATTGCTCATGGAGAACTATGCATAACTGATTCCAATTTGTGATAGAACCGGCTCCAAGGCTCCTAAACCATTGCAATGCCTTCACTTTGAACGAAGATGCCAACAATTTGACAGCAACATCCATTTCATTTATCTCATGGATTGCACAAATGTTAGTAATGTATTTGACATGATCACCAGGAGTGGTATGATTTTCTCCAGTGAAAAATGGAATGTTCTTCAATGCTGCAATTGGAACTAGATTCTGTGCATTGAGGGAAAGTGGACTGCTGCCGGTGAAATTGACAAAGGGATTCGGTGGTTGTGCCATTCTGATTGGCCTGAGAACCCTTGTTGATGCGAGAAAAGGTCTACCAGGTGGAGGTGTAGACAAAGTTTGGTTAGGTGGAGATGGTGATATTTGTGGTCTTCTTCCTCTCCTTCCTCCTCCTGGTGATAGTTGCAAGTGGACAAATAGCCCCTCTTCTTGAGTATTGGACCTGGTTCGAATTCTTCTTATATTCCTAGGCAACTTTTGCTGCTACACCGTTGAATTCTACCCCTTCGGAGTCGCCAGATGTGTTAGAAAAATGAGCCTTAAAAGGTAGACTTCTACCAAGTTACACACCAAACCTGACAATATTTAAAAAAATAGAATTTTGAAAGACCTGTATTTTTGAGATTTTAAAGTTTGGAATTTGATTTAGAATGACAGTGCCAAAAATCTAAAAATGCCATTCTTCCGAAAACCTGAAATCCGAAAATCAAAAGACCATGAAATTTTGAAAGTCAAAATATCAAAAATCTAAGAATACCCTTTTGAATATTATCCCCCGATCTATCAACTGGTGAAATTTTGACTTGTTTCGAGCAAGTTAAGTCCTTGAAATTGATTTCAAAGTTCAGCCTAGAAGGTGAAAATATGAAATTATAAAACCTGCAATTTTTTAAGTCTAAATTTCTTGAAAGTTCCTTCAAATCTTTAGAATGACCTCTTGGTCCCACCGGGTGTGCCAAAACTGTTGATTGGAAAATCACAGCACCCTTGAATGTCTGCAACTTGATGGGTTGAGACTCTCAGTGCGATTGCATAACATGGAGCTTTTCCCAAGTGTGGGACCTTGCGAAATCGGAAAATCTCTCCGGATGAAGGCCAGTTCCTATTCCTTTGTTCAGATGCACACGTATAAAATGTAGAGGGTTTACTAAAAACCTAAACTAACTTTCCAAGGAGACAGGGTAAGAAGATGGATAAAAATAAACCTAAAACTAACAAAGGTGATGCATCGAGGAATGAAGAACACTTGTCTTGCCAATAAACACAGACCATTAAGATGCAATGCAAGATCATGCACATATAACCATATTTGCAGAGAAAGATCAAGAGGATGCAAATGAACATAGAGAGGGTTGAGAATCATCCATAGACATGCATTATTTGCTCCAAATATTGATACAATACGCTATAAAATGCCAAGAGGCAAAGTTGCATTGCAGCTTTAAATGGGAGGTTTGAACTCCACAAATTCACTTTCCAAAGAGAAGAAGGGAGGGGAAAAACAAGAATGTCCAACCTTTAGAAAGAAGCCCCTCCTTAAAATTTATAGGAAGAATGAGAGAGAAAAGAGAGAGGAAATCCAAAACTACCCCAACCACCTCTAGGTTGCATTTAATTCATCTCATTATGATGGTAGGTGAGAACCCCAGCGAACCCAAAAGTGGTGAACTATATTTTTCATTTTTAAGAATTTGTTCTCACCCAATTAAAAATATCCAATTGTACTTGGACAGAGGACTTCATAAGATTTACGAAAAGTCCAACCTTGCATGAATCTGAGCTCCCAGTGAAAAGTTATGGCCATCTGAATATCTGTGCCAGGGTTTGCTTCCTGTCAGCACTTAGAATGTTGTGCCTCCTGAAGGTGCGCCATAGGAACATTCATGTGTGTGTCAACAGCCCTTTACCTGTGCCTTGGCACATCTATCTTCATGTCAAAATTCATTTTCATGCGCCCTTTACCTGTGCCTTGGCGCATCTATCTTCGTGTCGACATCCATTTTCATGCGCCCTTTACCTGTGCCTTGGCGCATCTATCTTCGTGTCGAAAACCATTTTCATGTGCCCTTTACCTGTTCCTTGGCACATCTATCTTTGTGTCAACATACATTTTCATGCGCCCTTTACCTATGCCTTGGCGCATCTATCTTCGTGTCGACATCCATTTTCATGCGCTACCTGTGCCTTGGCGCATCTATCTTCGTGTCAACATCCATTTTGATGCACCCTTTACCTTCACCTTGGCGCATCTTTCTTCGTGTCGACACCCATTTTTATGCACCCTTTACCTATGCCTTGGCGCATCTATCTTTGTGTCGACATCCATTTTCATGTGCCCTTTACCTATGCCTCGGCGCATCTATCTTCGTGTCGACATCCATTTTCATGTGCCCTTTACCTACGCCTTGGGCTGTTGGTGATGTAATAAATGTTGGGCTCTGAGTTTCTTTGATTTCTATATTCTTCTGTTTGTCTATATCTACCCAGGGGGAAGATATTTACAACAGGAACCCAATGTAATTGAGCATTTATAGATGGCCATGTCATAGAATGTTTTTCAATGAAGGAGATAAAGCTCTGATTCTCAAGATGTTTGATTCTTCATTGTAAAGTGTAACAATCATTTTTTGTATGGCCATTATTTCGATGATAATTGCAATATGGATGACCTTGATATTTTACAAGCTGATAAGGAGGATAACAATGAGTAGGAAACAAAATGATGAATTGATGACTAAGGATCTTAGAAAAATTTTCTTGTTGTTTAATATTGTGATAAAAGGTGAGAGGATCCAGTAATGGTATGGCTTGAGGTTCACTGATATGAGCACATGTAGTAGAAACTGAATGAGATGGAGAAAGAAAACAAACATGAGCCTGAGAAGTGTCCTTAAAATGTTGGATTTCAGATTTGAGATATCTAATCACGGATTCCATAGCCTTAAATTTTTCTTAAAACTGTTGATGGGCATCCTTAGGGGACACTTCCATCAGAGTCATGGGAATCCTTAGGTTGGTGGGACATGCATCCTAATGAGGCCTCCAAATTTTAAATAAGCTGGCTCAGATTTGTAGAGGGAGATAGGGATTAGGAAAACTAGAAAGAAAAAACATAAAACAAACCTAAAGCGATGCACTGTAAAGAATAAACCAGAAATCCAAATGAATATGCAATCATCTCAAACTACTGAAGCACAACACCAAAGGTTGCAATAACACCCAAAGATGCAAACTTTCTAAATGAAAATAAAGGCAATCAAAGACAATAAAGATATGTGAATGATGAACCAGAAACACCACAAAACATATATATTACTCCAATGGTTGTACACAATATTACATTAGAAAGAGGAAATATTGCTAGTACAAACTTAGGCAGAAGGCTAGAGTTCCAAGATCTCTTCCTTTTACAGAAGAGGAACTTGTGACAGAGAGGAAAATATTAAATCACCTAGTATCTAACTAAAACTATCCTTTATCTCCTATATAATATCTCTCTTCTTCTTTTTCTCTCTCTTTTTTTTGTCGAAACTTCGTTACAATTTATAGGGTGAGGATGGGGTAAGAGAGAAATTTGAAACTCCTTTTCAACTTCCCATTAATTATGATAAATGATGTGAACTGATAGAAATAGATTGCCTCAAATCTTTCTCACAATTTTACCCCTTTGGAAAAGTGAGAGCCATGCCTATTTAATGCATCTTAATTATCCTGCAACTGAATCCCTTGAGATGGACTCGCCTTTTAAGAAGAAACACTTTTGGCTATTTATTACATAGCTAGATATTTCAACCCTTTATGCATTGGTTCATGGCCCCTTAACTTAAACAACACATATTTTATGATGAAATGACCCTTCACCTTTGATCTTTTGAAAAAAATCTTGAGCTTTAAATCTTACAAATAAGACCCTAAATCACTTATATGTCGCGGGTGGCTTGTCATCTTTATGGTTTTCTTTAAAGACATAGTCCATTTTTTGAAAGATCCATGTGGAATGCTCACACATCCTCTTGACTCTAATTTTTTGTAAGGTTTTGAGGGATGCACTGAGTGGACACTTGGCACCATCCACGGGCTCACTATCATACTCATTTACTGGCTCTACGTGTTAGTCCTGCGGGAGTTGGATACTTTGTCCCCCTTTTGAATTTTGAAGTTGCACCAACTTGACACTTGTCGCGGTCTACGAGCCATTCATTTCCCTTTATAATTTTGTTAATTCCCCTCTCTCGATGAATATTTGGCTTTAAATGGGTTGCTCTTAGCCACAAAAATTTAAATAACAGTCTAGCGACTCACTGGGACCATTTAGAATGCTAAATGAAAATAACCCACGATCTTCCACTATGAAAATTATGGTTTGAAGCCTCTGTGAATTTTATTTTGAGGCATCCTTTAAGTTTTCTATGGAGTATTCATAATTTCTACTTGACTCCAGCTCCTTCTTACTCTCATATCGAAACTCAGTAAGCTTTTATTTTTTTTAGAGTAGAAAATTGAAAAGCATGGCCAATGGTAACCTTTGGCTATTTTAGTTGCTTTGTATTTGGTTTGAAGAGAAAACTGTAATTGTCTTCAATTGATGGTGATTTTCTTGGTGAGCCAAACCCTTTATCAGAGATGGCACATCTATTTTGGAGTAATATAGGAGCGGGACTATAAAAAAGACAAAACATACATGTCTTAAATGAGATATGCAGTGCATTTACATGCACTTATTTTTCTAAAATAAAATCTAATCCTACTCCTAGTCTAACTAGTTTGATGCATGTTAAACGAAAGCTGAAACAAACAAGGAATAGTAGCTTCCTTTTCTTATAAAATGCAGTGATGTAATCAATTTGGCTATTGATATGGTTTGTAGTAAGAGTGAACATTTACCCTTCACTCTTCCACCCGTGGTATCAGGGAACAAAATGAATACCTCCTTTTGTTCATATTTTGGCCGGAGGTGCTACAACTGACCTTTGGGGTCTTGAATATCATTCTCATGTTCTGAAATGAACATGACCAGTGCTGGCATCTTGCTCGATGAGATACATACTAAGTCAGGGCTTGGTCCTACCTTATGCTTATGTCTATCATTCTGGTTGGTTTCTTTTAGATTGAGGCACCCTTACGGATCCCTTTAAAGGGATTCATCTTGTTCATCTTCTTTCTGCTCTCCCTTTCTAACAGCTTCTCCAGTGATTCTAGGCTCTTTGATTGAAAGAAAATATCTTCCAATGATACTTTCTTCTAGAGCCTCTGAATTAGGTCTAGTGAAAAGGTCATGACAAATAGGTGGCCTCTGTCATGAGACTAATGAAGTGAGAAAATATGTGATTTCAACAGGCTACTCTTCATCAAGACATTCCCCTAGATCTAATAAGTGCTTGACCTTATATCCTTCCTCCTCTGTCAAATCTTTATGATTTGATATGATGGTTTTTGAATCTATAAATTTTCCATCATATGTGGCTTTATTTTACAGAATGAAGCCCGTTGATAAGGATCTTTTCAAGGGAGTTGCTTTGTGGGGAGGAAAAATAGAGGCAACCTTCGTAACCTCTCCTCTGTTAGACTAGTGATGTGAACCTTGTGAGTGTGTATCACTTCCTACCATATGATCCTATTTTGTTGGTTTTGGAGCCTTTGTTTTCTAGTGTGTGAGGTATAGCTACTCGAAGATAATGGTAGTGCAGAAATTGTGGTTTGGAGATGAACAAGGGGAGGATCCCTTGGTGGTAATGGATTCATGATTACATGACCTCATTGGATGAATATAAATGGGGGGCGTGGAAAGGAAGATGAATGAAAATGGATGAGAGGGAGCTTCACAAGCCTTTGTAATGATTTGGTCAGACCTTGTGGAGTTGTTGGAAGTACTCCGCAACCATCTTTATAGAAGTTTGAAATTTTTTGAAAATTAACCAAGCTAATGCCACAATAAAGTATCACTCAGAGTCATCCCACCAAGCGTACCAGAAAAATTGTTGATAGACATCCTTGGTGGACACTTCCATCAGAGTTTTGGGAATCCTTAGGTTGGTAGGACGTGCATCCTAAGGAGACCTCCATATTTTAAAGAAGTTAGATCTTCTCTATGGGGGGAGATAGGGATTAGGAAAACTAGAAAGAAAAACCATAAAACAAAACTAAGGTGATGTGCCAGAAAGAATACACCAGGAAGCCAAATGATTACACAATCATTTTAAAATACTTAAGAACAATACCAAAGGTTACAGCAACACCCAAAGATGCACAGTTTATAAATGAAAGTAAAGGTGATCAGATACAATAAAGATATGTGAATGATGAACTAGAAACACCTTGAAACATATATATTACTCCAATGGTTGTGCATAGTATTACATTAGAAAGAGGAAAGATTTCTATTACAAACTCAGGAAGAAGGATAGAGTTCCAAGATCTCTTCCTTTTATAGAAGAGAAACTTGCAACAGAGAGGAAAAGATTAACTCACCTAGTATCTAACTAAAACTATCCTTTATCTCCTATATCATATCTCTCTTCTTCTTTTTCTCTATTTTTTTTGTCGAAACATTGTTACAATTTATAGAGTGAGGAGGGGGTAAGAGATAACTTTGAAAATCCTTTTCAACTGCCCCTTAATTATGATAAATTATTTGAACTAACAAAAATAGATTGCCTCAAATATTTCTCATAATTTGACCCCTTTGGAAAAGTGAGAGCCATGCCTATTTAATGCATTTTAATTATCTTGCAACCGAATCCCTTGATATGGACTCACCTTTTGAGAAGAAACACTTTGAGCTATTTATTACATAGCTAGATATTTCAACCCTTTATGCATTGGTTCATGGCCCCTTAACTTAAACAACACATATTTAATGATGAAATGACCCATCCCCTCCGATCTTTTGAAACAAATATTGAGCATTAAATCTTACAGATAAGACCCTAAATCACTTCTAAGTGGTGGTGGCTTGTCATATTTATTGCCTGCTTTAAAGACATAGTCCATTTGTTGAAAGATCCACATGGAAGTCTCGCGCATCCTCTTGACTCTGTTTTTATTTAAGGCTCTGGGGGATGCACCAAGTGGACACTTGGCACCATCTACGAGCTTGTCGTCCTAATCCTTGGCTAGATCTAGGTGTCAGTCCCATGGGATTTTGATACTTTTCCCCCCTTTGACTTCTAAAGTTGTGTTGCCTTAAAACTTGTCGCAGTTTGTGAGTCGTTCATTTCTTTTTATAACTTGGCTAAGTCCCCTCTCTCTCGAAGATTTGTCTTTAAATGGGTTTCTCTTAGCCATGAAAAATTAAATAACAGAAACAAATAATGCAAATCTTGAATTGAGTAAAACATAGATTGATTATATGGAGGATCATGAGGACTAGGGTCATCAAATAGATGATTGAAAATAGGGTTTAAATCATGTGGCAGGGTATATTTAGGAAGACACATGGTGTCTAGGGATTTCTTAATAACAACTTGGAAATTAAGATTCATATTAAGTAAACTAGACAAAGAAATTTAACGAATTTTTGGATCCACGATATAGGAAAAATTAGGATCCTAAGTGTGAAGATCGATTTTTAGTTCACCAAAATGATTATGCTAAAATGTAATATCCTAGCCTAATCTGATTCTATAGGAGAAGTACATGAAATAATTCAATACATAAATTACTCAAGTAACTAAGAAATTAAAAGATAAAACCCTAAGGTACAAGATAGGGTTAAGAAGTCCTTAGATGATTTGAAAAATGTTGGGGACTTTGTCACAGTGTAAATTAGGTAAACATGAGGAGGAAACAACCACATAGAAGCATGAGAAAGTACATATATGGGATATTTGACTGGACTCGGGTGCCTGGAAAGGGATAGCGGTACCCCTGGGCACTGTGGTCTGAGATTTGGGTGCCCTGGTCTATGAAAATGGCCTAAAAACCTCCTCTGAGGTGTCACTAGATGTTTTCCTGTAATTAATTCCTATCGCACTAATGTCGTTGAACTATGCCAGATGTCGCTGTAAGAGTTGTGATAAAGAATCACCTACAAAACCCTAGACAAAGGATCAAAACCCTAAAAAATAAATATGTCTATGAAGGGTTCAAACTGTCCTCAACTTCAAAATGAATGGAATTATCAGTGAGCTTTACACTACATCTCAAACCCAATGTAGTTCTATGTGTGTGTGTGCCAAATCGTGCCATAGGTTTCTCTTGTTCCAATCACAAATTTTTAAGTAGCAAGTAAATAACTAGATGTAGAATGTAATAAATGTGTGCATGGAAAAATAGACTCCCCTCCTATGATGTGTGATGTAGATGAACCATCCTTGTGTGCCTTTTGGTGGAACTAGATGGATGCAAATGTAGCTTTATATGCCTTTGATGGATACAACTCTAGATGGTTATAGTAGATGCTTAGTCCTTGGTCCCTCATTATGGTAACATAAATTTGATATTTATGTGGTTCTCTTGTTCTAATTGTGTAATTAACCCTAAAAATCTTGACCACCAAAAAAATAAAAAAGCTCAAATGGCTAAAAAGTGTCTAAAAGGTGAGAGTAAAGTGTAAAGAGGATCATGGCACCCTAGAGCGTACCAGGGTGCCTAGGGCACCCTAGTCCTAGTTGGGTGTCCCATTTAGCAATAGGAATAATGTAGAATGAAAATACAGACTGGGAAAATGCATGTTTAAGACCCAAAATTTTATAGCAAGCAATGTAAAAATGGCCAAAGACATGGGTTGATTATTACTCGTCACTCAAGAATCATATGAATAGTAGTATGAAACCAGGACTAAAAAATGAATTTAAGTGTGTGATTTAGTTACTAAAGGTAGAGGAGGTAAGGTCTGAATGGAAAATGACCCAGATACACAAAATATCATTCATAATCTCTACTAACATGATCTAAGAATTTTAGAAAAAATAATATGGAAAGGAGATGTTTTATGGTATATATATATATATATATATATATATATATAAGAACTCAACCCTTAAAAATAGGGTTCTATCTGAGATCCATGCTTCTCTAGTATGGGGGATTTTGGCTTCTTGAAGACTTATCATCAAATCAAACAAGATTTCTTCTAGGAAGGGATAAAATAGGACATCCAAAAATTTGTGATAAAATACATGGTATGTGAGAAAAATAAGGGTGAAACAATCAAGTCCCAAGTCTTTTACAACGTCTATCTATTCAGGTGGGATGGGGTTTCTATGGAATTCATCACATGATTTCCTAAATTAGAAGGGAAAATAATAATCATGAATGTGGCAGATAGAATCACCAAACATGCCCATTTTTTTGCCTTATCACACCCATTTGTTATAAGTACAATAACACCTTAATGGATATAGTTTTGAAGCTACATGAGACACCAAATATTATAGTAAGTGATTGAGACCCTATATTAACTAGTAATTTTTTGACTGATTTGTTCTCATGTTTGGGCACTCAACTATCTCATAGTTCTTACCATCCCCAATTTGATGGGAAAAATGAGGTGGTAAACAAGTGCTTGGAGGGATATCTTCTTGTTTTACCTTAGATAAAAAAGTGATATGGGTACAATGTTTACCACTTGCATAGTGATAGTATAACACTTCCTTTCATACTTCATCTAAAATGTCTACCTTATTGGTATTATATTGATACCATCCACCATATATCACCTCATCTTTACGAGCCCAACCAAGGGTTAGAGAAGTTGAAGAGCATATTCAACACCAAAAAGAGGTACTTTCTAGTCTCAGGGAGAAATTTTCCATGACACAAAACCACATGAAGCAGTAGAGAAATCAAAATTCCACTGAAATACATTTTGAATTCAGTGATTGGGTTTTTGTACCTTTACAACTGTAGGAACCTAAATTTGACTACGCAGTTTTAATACTAAAATTACACTGATTGTCCTATTTTCCAAAATTTTGTTATAATTAGTGGTTTTTCTGATAATTAGCTAACATTCCCCTTTGTCTCAGTAGATTAACAAAACTTCATTAATTAACTATCTTCATACCACATCATGAATGCCAATTAACAAAAAATTGTTAGTTATAATCCTCTTTTAATTACTTAATTAACAATTATTAATTAATTAAGCCTTTTAATCTTGTAATTAACTAGTAGACCTTCTTATTAGTTAAATCCCACCTTTTAAACCATTTAAATTATACTAATTTATACATCTTCCAACCAATATGAGTGGGAAAGGAGGATCTCTGAAACTGGTTGAGTGGGAAAGCGATGGAAGGGAAATTATGCCTAGATTAGAGGATCTTGTGGTAGAAGAAGGTGAGATTAATGAATATGATGATCAACTGGTAAGGTGTCTCCCATCTAATCCCCTAGATTCATGGTCAAATAAAGTTCAAAATGGTGGATATGTTTCAAAAACCCAAAATTTCTTCCTCCAAGTGGTTAAAGAAGATTTTTGAAGCATTCTTCAAATATCGGATTCTCTACTCAAATGCACTACAAATAACCTAAACTAGGCCTTGGTGGGAAAACTAGTGGGTGGAAGACCCAATATTGATTTTGTTAGAATTTGGGCCAAACTAAAATGGATTCCAAAAGAGCATCTGGAGGTAAGTGCTCTCACTAATGGTTTTTTCCTCTTTAAATTCTTTAGCTGTGTGTTTCACCTGATTCTTAGATGTTTCTTTGAAAGTGATGAAACATATAGGGTAATGGGCATAGGAGGAATACTTGTTGAAATGTTGGTTGTTGGGTTGTTGCGTGTGTATGAATTTTGAACCCACAGCTGATTGTGAGAGCTTCCTTTTGGCTAGGAGGAACTACCTGAAATGGAACACAAGACAACTAGAAAGAGTTAAACAATATGTGCAGTGAACTGCCTAGCGTGTGCTAGATTCGGGAAGTGTGATACTTCCTAGATGGCTGTTAGTCCACTGTTTAAAACAATTTAATGCTAGTAAAGAAGTAAATCCTATTGTAATTGAAATGATTTAGGTATCTCATTAAAAACACAATAAGAAAGATCTAATCTAACAGGCTAGGTTAAAATAAGATTCAAAGGTCAAGTAGTTGGTTCTGGTTCTCTGCAGGTCTGACAGAGGTCTCACATAGGTCACAGGTGATTAAGGGTGATGTGGGAATAGGGGGTAAGTCACTGTTCTAGGATGTATTGGTAAATATAGAGACCGACACTATTTAAGGGTGACCAACACCAATTGGGGAGAACCAATGCCTGTTACTGTAAAAAACTAGGAATACCACAGAATGAGCTCTAGATCTCCCTTATGATTGCACATAGGACATGGTTGGCTGGAACGAGGTATTATGCTATTCAAATGGGATTTAACAATGTTTTAATGGGTATGTGGAGGGGTGAGTATCAAAGGAGGCCAATGGGTGGATAGGAGACCAAAATATGAAGATACAATGCTTAAATGAATGAACCAGAGAAGTAAACTATTCCACTTACTTTAAATATGGTTCTAGGTACCTATGAGTGATGAATGAAGGTGTTGGTAAGAGGTTGAATGTTGTTGGGCATCACCAAACATTGGAAAACTCCTACATGGGTTGAATGTGTATTCCTTCTTGCTTGGTTGGATCAAATTTGTGTTGGGTCATTGTTGTATGGTTGTCGGGTGAATTTTGGATGTCTATGTAAGAGAAAATGCTTGATCTATTTCCTTCCATGCATGTTCTCACAAAAACTAGTTCTCAAAAGATGTGATATCTCTCAAGGATGTGCCAAAAATTTTGCCAACCTCAAAAATAAGGTTTTTTTAGGGATTAAAAGGTGACCGATGGTGGTTCCAGCTTAACCGGCAATGGTTAGGGGTAACCGGCATCAGTCAAGGTGGGATTTCCTAGGTTTACTAAACTAGGGAGATCCCCTTGATTTTTTGGGCTCTCGTGTCACTCACCCATGGATTAGGATGGAAGATTCTTGTAAGCATGTGGGAATGTGGTTAGAGGGAATGTAGGAATTGTTTTTTAGAGTTTGGGTAAGTCTTAGTTAGTTATGGAAACTTACTAAGAATAGGTCTTAGGGTGAGTTGGCTTGATGAGGTGTCTAGGTAAGGTGTAAGTGTCGGCATTATCTAAATTAAGATATTTAAAAAATAAATATGGTGAGGATAATGAATTAAATTAATATTAGTGGGGTGAAGGGGGCCATGGCTAGGTGAATGTGATGAAGGTGTTTATTTGTCGAGGGACCAAAGGGGAGTGTGACCTAATTTAATGTCTACATTTTGCCCCTTTTTATTGTGTAGCTTGTATTGGTAAGTGACACTAACAAAAATAAGATGTGGTTGCCCCATGTGTGGGTGAAGGTGATCCCCATCAAACTAGGAACTGACGAGGTAGAATGTAGAATTGGTGAGTGGTTTGATAAAAGGTAAATGTGATGAAAAGGAAGGTGGGTAACAGGGGAAAAAGGAGCAAGGTCCACTCAAGTAATCTAGGTAATGGGTCAGGGTAAAAGGTAGTAATATTCAAACACACACACACATAAACTATAACACACTACTAGGTTAAAGAGCAGGCAAACACTACATTGTCTAAGGTTGATAGGTTTATCCAAACAAGGTCGAAGTGATTTTTGTATCCAAGGTATAGGATATGGCTAGGAAGAACAACGTAGGTTAGGTGCAGGAATGTTTAGGTATGTTTTAGTACACCCAAGGTAGGGTCAGGATAAATGGCCATGACAAGAGGTAAGGTAATGTCATTAGATCAATCAACACAGGTAATATTGCAGCAAGTTATAATGAACACATGAGTTCAAGGGTCACTAGCGATGGTCTAAGTCCAAATATTTAGGTCGCGAAGCGGGTAAGGCTGAGGTATGGGTAAAATAATGAGTCCCCAAAGGAAGAAAAATGTAGGTAGTAAATGATGAGGTCAAGAGAGTGAGGTAAATAGTCAAGGTAAGGGTTGGGTGAGGTAAATGGTTAGGGTAAAGGGTAGGTGTGATAAAAAAAGGAGGGATAGGTGGGGTAATAGGGTAAAATGTTAGGTTTTGTGCAAGAGAGGGTGACTGATGCCAGTCAGGGGTAAATAAGGCCAGTATAGTGCAACCAATAACGGTAAGGTATGGCATGTGACCGATGCTAGTGAAGGTTAAAATGACATTAATTAGGTCAGGTTTGTTATAAAAATAAAAAATCCATGTTTTTTGTTATTCATTTGTCATATAGTGAGTTGAGAAAAAGAAAAAAGAGAGAGAAAAGAGGGAAAAGTGTCCAGACGAAATGGAGTGTTGAGTTGGCAGTCTGAATGGCCGGTGATTGGTTGGTGAGAGGTGGGTCCATAGGATCGGTGTGTGTAATTCAATCAGGTAGAGATGCGGGTAGAGATTTGGTGATGGCATAGGCTAGAGAGGGATTGGGTGGGCCATTGGTGTAGTGGCTAGATGTGTTACCGTGATAATAGTAGCATGATGAGGTAAGTGTCTAACTATAGTTGTATTTGGTTAGAGAGATTAGGTGATTTGGAAATTGGTTTTTGGTTTTTTTTGGGTGGGGGAAAAAATAAAATTTTGAAATGGGAGGGTAAAGTGGGTAAAATAGGAATGGGGAGAGAGATAAGTGGGAGAGGAGGGGAGGGGATGAGGTCTAAGGGGAGGTGTAGGTGATTTTAGGTGTGTAAAAGGGTCAGGGTGTAAGTGTTTTGAGAATGGAGGGTTTGGGGGTTGTAGGTTTTTGCCGCGACAATGACCAGCGTTGGTTAGGATGAGCCAACATCGGTAGGGTTAAACTGGTATCGGTCATGAAATAGGTAACTGATGCTAGTTTAGGGGTGACCGGGGTTAGTTACAGAGAACCAACACTGGTTAGGTTTTGGAGAGCAAGGTGTCAAAAGTGCCACAGGATGGGTGATTGAGATGGGTAGGGGTAAAATAGGGTGTTGGAAAATGATAGGGGGCAAGTATGGGTGTGATAAATGTATATTAATGTGTTGTTTGTATTGGATACAGGGGAGAGATCAACTACATATGTGTGATAGGGTTCCACCCCTACTCGTGATAGTTCACGTTGCATCGATCCCTAAGAAGCTGCAACATGTGGAGGTAGTGGGCTTGAGTGGGGTCCAATGCAATCGACATGTGGTCTAACAACCTATTCTGATTGTAGAGCTCATCAATAGATGGGATTCCGTGACCAACACGTTCTACCTGCCGATGAGTGAGATCATTGTCACCCTGGAGGACATGTTCAGTATTCTATGGATACCCATATTGGGTACACAGGTCTACTCTATCTCCTCTAAGGCCTTAGAGGAGCTAATGCTGATGGTGTTTGGAGAGGGGATGGATGATTTAACATTCTATAGTGCCATCATTCACTATGGAGAGATGTACCTAGCCTTTCTGGAGGAGATTAGGCTAGTAGTTCTATTGATGGAGGCAGTGTGTTGCTTTAAAATGTAAGATACAGAGGGAGGGTGTTTTCCTAGATCGTTGATGGGGGTACTCCACAACATGCTGATAGATCAGACCCACTTTTCCAGGGTGCTATCATTTCTGGTGTAGCTATATAGGGAGTTATGGGCTGAAGATAATGAGGATGTATGAGAGTTTTTGTATATTTTCAGCATATATCGGCCTACACGCCAAAGATATTTGGTATTGGTTTATTATTTTTAATGTATATGATATCGGCCTACGTGTCAATGAAATTTTGTATTGACTATCAACCTATGTGCCAACGGTTTTTAGATGATGGACATGATTGGATATCGATGTACATTATATTGAGACACATATTTATGTATATGATGAGATGCATGAGATTCTTGATTTGTTGGTGTTTTGATGAGACTTTTGATTTTTTGTTGTGATATGGATGGAAATTAGGTGAGTTAGGCATGATGGAGTCAAGTTGGCTTTAGGCATGGATCAAGTCAGGTTTGGTTAGGCATGGATCGAGTCAGGTCATAGGCATGGTTGAGTCAGGCTGGTTTAGGCATGGTTGAGTTAGGTCATAGGCATGGTTGAGTCAAGTGAGTTTAGGCATGGTTGAGTAATGTCAGTTTAGGCATGGTGGAGTTAGGTTGGTTTAGGCATGGTTGAGTTTAAATTAGTTAAAGTGGTGATTCATTAATGTAACATTCCTATTTTATGACTTTAGAAACAAGGGAATTTTTTTTTTGAGTAATGTTCCCTGTTCTAAATATGTAATTTAGAACACACATTCCAAAACAACCATTATAATAATTGATATCCAGATGCAGCTGTAATGACTTGGTAAACTACTGACCTATTCATTTCATGACTCAGTAAACTACCGATCTATTCATGTTTAATATAAGTATTGAATACTTTTTTGTATACTATGTATACTTGGTTCTCTTACCCTGTTCTAGGTATTGGGTGATCTGTCTAAGGAATCTAACTGAATAGTTGTTACCAATATTCATCTGCATCACGATCCTTAGACTAGGTGACATAGGACAATGCAATCAGCAGCTTGTGATACTTTGGCCAAATATTTCCAACATACTGTTTGTATTACTTATTCCTTGACGGCATACTCATGAATCTAGAATACGTCCTTCACCCCACTCTATTGTTAACTAGAATTTCCTTTACTAACTTCTGTCAGTCCTCTTGTCCAATGTTTAACCCTAGTACTGGTTAACATCATAGGTTATGATAGGAAGGAGCTCACAAGGACTTGGGATAGATTCACATATTGGTTCAACCTAATTCAAGCCCGTGTGCCCAGATACCCTGATTCCTAGAGGGCTACTTCATATCGCAACTACGCTACTACCCAGTCCTAGGAGAAACTAAGTTCAATTCCGAAGTGTGTATATCCAGACGATCAATGCAAAATGGTGTTTCCACATGTCAACTATAGTGTTATATCCTCGAGAAGATCCTAATCTTCTTGAAGGTACAACCCTGCAGTCAGCATGTGCCAGCATCCTACAAGACAACCTTATCGAGATATACATACTCTTAGGAGATTATTAATGTTAAATTGATTTGGATTCCTAAAGGCAAGTTTCAGCAACCCTGCCCAAACTCTAATCCAACTCTCCTTAAATTCTTTTCCAAATCAAGTTCCATTAACCCTTGCAGAACTTCCTTAACTTAAGATTTCTTTCGATATTCATTAACTTTGGTTTATCCAGTAATTACCATGAAGAAAGGACAACAACCTCTTAAGTTCCATTATATATAACTTAACTATTAAGGAAAGTGTATCAACCACCGAGGTTATAACTTAGTAGACTTTATTAAATGAAGTCTAATGATTTTATTTATATCTACCCTCTTGCTTACTTTTTAATAGGAGAGGAGAGAATTCCTCTTTGTAGTTAAGTTCTTAGGGTTCACACACCATTTTTATCTTTTATAAATTCTATAAAGTACAATGTAAGTTCATCACACGTTACTTTAATAATATGAATTGTTTAGATAAGAACATTGATTATCTGTAACTTATTTAGTTGCTTCATGTTTAGGGATAATACTCTAATTCCCTCTTCCCTAATTATCCAGGAACATTCATTGAAACATATAAGTAACATGAAGAACATCAATAGAATAGGATTCCATCTCTTATGCAAAAGTATAAGATAATTTACATAATCCATGCAAGTAAATCCTCATTCTACATTTCCTTTTCAAAACTTATACATTTACAACTTATGCATTTCAGACATACTGCATGACAACAGCCTTCATTCAAAAGAAAATAACTTTTCTTTTTCAATACAACTTAAGAACAGATCAGAATTCTTCTCAAGAATCAACTTAGATCAGCTAATGCAACATATAAGTTTTTTCCTTCTTTTATCACTTACGATGTCCATCTGTAAAAATTGCTAGCACAGGTCAGTTCAATGAACTGAGCATGATAAGCACTAATCCTTAAAATGAAGTGCATTCCACTAATTGTTCCAATAAAAACAACCCTGTTTTAATGAACAACAAGTAATTCATACTCCCTAAGCATAAGTAATATCAATACAAAGAAGAGCAAAACTAAACAGGTTAAAAAAAGAACAAAATATAATCTATATTACCTGTCCTATAAATTGATGTATAATTGATCCCATCAATTATCTTTACCAAACAACAAACATAACATATCATAGTTTCCAATTCTACCAATTATGATACAACACATATCTTTACCATACGATACAGAAGTGTTTACTGCGTATTCCCTCTTGGATGCTTCAACTAAATTTCAAGTAAAGAAGAAGAGAAAGCATCCCATTTTCCAAGTACATAACCATCATAAAAGATGAAATAGTGAATATCATGATTTAAACTATTCTTTTAAAGTAACTTCACTTTAAAATTTAACAATTTAAGGTATTCATCAAAATAGATCCAAAAGAAAGAAATCCAAGAAGAAGTGATGGATTAACAATCAACCACAAGCTACGATTTCTTTTCCTAATCTAACTTCTATTTCATTCCACTTCATTTCAGTCAATTGACAAGTATACAAGACTAATAAAAAATGATTTTATTTTCCAATAAGAATAAAAATCAGGAGGTTCCAATCAAAGAACTTAACCCAACTTCATTATAGAAGTAGTCTTACAAGAATATGATCCCAAACCCTAATCATTTCCTTCAACTTAATAAAAAAAATTTACCTTCTCACATTCATATAGTTTAATTTCATTCAAGAGTTCCAAGGAAAGAGAAAAATGACCATTTCAAAGAATAAGAGTACTAAAAACTATCTTCCTTTCTAAACCTCTTCATTATAATGCACGAATTCTACTTACCCTTAGGAACAATGCAACAATGAAACTCATACACGTTCCACGGTCAGTAAAGGTTCACAGAGTATTTATTTAAAGGCCTAACATTCTCCCATTGGACCAGAATAGCCTCAGATAAGAAGAAATCATGTTAACATTGCTCATTCTTAGAACCTTATACAATCAACAGTGAAGTTCCATTAAACCTTACCATTAACTTTACCATTTTAAAATATGAGAGAAAACAGTGAAGTTCAAAAACAATCGCAGTCAAGTTTAGATCGTAATGAATCTTCCAAGACATAACATACATTTATTATTCCCAACAAGAATTGAGAATCTGAGTAGTTGCTAACAATCAAGACTTCCCAATAGTTTAGGCAAAGTAGAACCATCTCAACGGTATGCCCGCGCATCACTACAAGAACTATAAATTAGGTTTCCAACAAAATACAAGATCAAGCATCTAAAAATAATATGTACAATCCAAGACTCATTTAAAATTCCAATCACAATGCAAATCATAAACATCATTGAAGGATCATAACCATTCAAATACATGCAACCAAGTTACAGTAACAACCTGTTCCCTTAATAGTTTATTAAGTAATGAAAATACTATAATAATTGAACCAACACAACGTTCAGGTTTCTATTTCAATTAAGAAAACCAAGTATTAAATGGTTTTTACAGTGATGCATCTCAATATCACAAACACAATTACATAATACACTAGCACCGTAAGAATATACTGAGTGTAATGAAACTATTTTTATACAGTTCAGAGTAAGAAGAAAATATTCCATTCTCTGTTAACATCCTTTCAACCCTATTTCCAAACTCAAACATGATGTAAGATGCTTGACAAATCTTAGACCGGATGACTCACAAGTCAGGTTCATAAAGAATCTCCAAAAACCATTAATGTGGTCATAAGAACAAGATTTCACAAGCACCATGCCAAAGAGACTTTGAGTTATAGTCTAGTTTACCCAAAATAACAAACAAAAGTTCCAAATTCAATACTGTTCCAAATTCAATCAAGCTTTTGCAGGATGAAATGAAAAACTAAACCATATACGGTTTTTCCTGTGTATGCAAGTTTCCATAATAGTCCATGTTTTTCACAAGGACAAATACGAAAACCAAACTATATATGGTTTTTCTAGTGCATATAAAATTTGCTATAGTCAAAGTTTCCACAAGGTGTTACAAAAAGAACAAGCCATATACGGTTTAATTCCCAGTTAATATAACTATGAAATAACACGTTAACACCATGGAGCTAATAATCTCTACAATGGTTCCATCCACCAAAACAAGTTTCCAATCAAATAGCTCAAACTAGTTTGAGAATTTCCATAAGAACTAGAGTTGCTTACCAGCTCGGGTATATGAAACACAACAAGTTTGCAACACTAAACTCAATAAATATAGACAGATCTCTGTAACGATTAAAGGTCAAAAATAATTTGAACCTAACAACTATTTTCAACCACTGAAGAAGAAAACAGTGTTACCAAATTTTTTTACGTATACATTGTTCCTTTATGAAAAAGGAAGTGCAAAGTAAGCTTTCAATAGAATCATGCAACACACAGATTCAAAAACATAGAATAAAAGTTTTATAAAACCCATCTATCAATTAACCAGTTAAGCATGAATGCACAAAACTCATCAGAGAAAAGTTGTTTTAATGAAAACAATTAGAGGAAAGCAAGAGATTTTAATCGTTAGGGCCTATCATGCCTGATAATGTCACCAAAAAATCGAAGAAGACTTCTAGCTGAGCTCGTTTCTTCCCTTCTTGCCCACGAAAGATCAAACAAAAAAATAATTCTTCCAAAATGCCTCATATACTCTCCATGAAACAAAAATAGATTTGAAACTTCCGAAATAGCCATGCATTCAATTTAAACTGCTGGTTCGAAAAACCAGAGTGCAAGTAGAAAGAAAATTGGAAAGCATACAAAATGAAACAGCCAAATGAAAATCCGTTGCCATGCCTACCAAAGTGGTTTGGGCTTGTGAAACTAATTTCATTAATTGCATTAATTCCATATCTCCTGCCCAATCTCCCTTTCCACCACCTACCAAGTCTGGCGAGTTCCAAATAAAAAATAACATGTGTTTCCATCTCTAGTGATGTTTCCACCTAGGCCTTCACCAACCAAACTATCCCCTGCCAAGTTGACAATCCCTCATGTCCTTTCATCCTTATCAAAAAAATTAATGCCTTAGGAATTGTTACGAATACTTACGACCCCTTAGATTCCTCTTCATGCCAATAAATTAGGTTGGATTAATGGCTTAGGTTAGATCTTAGGTACGTTAAAGTTTATACCTTAGGATATAACACTAACCACTAACCCCTAACATAGGTCCTTAGCAATTAGGTTAGATAACTCCATATAGGTAATTATTAAAAAATATAATAGCTTTTAGAACTAGGTTAGATCACCAAATAACCTTGTAGTGTTAGGTTTTAGTTTTAATACCTAGCAACCCTTCTAACTCTTTAGTACCAGTTTAGGTTAGAAATAGAATTGTATCAAGTAATATAGTTTATATAGGAAATACTTTCACCTAGCTTAGGATTCCATAAGTCAATCCTCAATAGGATCCCAAATATCTTTCTTCTGTACTGTGAACAGCTGCATTCCCATCTTTATCAGCAAATGACCTATCATGATCGATCTTCAAGGACCCAAGCCAAACAACCTACTAAATGGAAGTTCGTTCACATAGAAGTCAAAGAACTTGCAACAAAAAATTTCAGTCCAGCATGTATCATAACTCATGGAATGTCGATTTTACCATTCACTCAATATATCATTTTTGAAACATTCCTTGGATCACTGAAATTAATCCAAGGATGAGTCAGATAAAAGACAAGTTTACAACTCTTAAACTAGATTGTAAACCACCTATCAAAAGTGAAAAATGGATCTAGAGAAGTCATACCAGTTCGATCAAAGGATCTTAAGCATAGAAAATACTTATCCATATCAAGCATGATTTCCAATAATTAGAAGAACATATCCATATAAGGAAAATCACATATCAACACTTGAATGCAAAGGAGGAAAATAAAAACAGTTAAGGGTGTTACAATTGATTTGTGAAATGAATGTTGATATGGGTCATGTGTAAGATGCTTCATAATACATGTATGATGATGGTAGAGAAATAGTAGTCATAATAAATGTATGTTGTGATGATGATAAAAATGTTTAGCAAGCATTGTTTTTTTGGTTTAATTTCCAATTCTTTGATATAAAAAGGAAATTACGTAGGGTAAACTATGATTTGAGGAAGATGAAAGATGAATTAGTTAGGGTAGAGAGTGGTCGAGTTAACCTCTAAGGGGCCCATGCCCTCGGAGTGTTGTCTACATAGTCCCAGCAAAAAGGGACCTCAGGCCGATGTAATTCTCCCATAAGCTAGGGAAGAATATGATGGGGTATGAAAATGAGTTGGTAAGTTTTAGGCATGTTGTGGGTTTAGGTCTGCTAGGTGTGTGTGGGTTATAGGAAAATTGGTATAGGTGATGTTGATTGTGGAAAAAGAAGAATATTACCCCAAACGTAAGTGTCAAGGACTAGGTCCTGTATAAGGTAATCAAAACATAAATACCGATGTTTAAAATATAAGAGGAGGCAATAAATCCACCTGATTGGTTAGGATCATACCTTGGAGGAGGTGATGAACATAAGACCCTAAAGACATTGCATGATTGATTATTCTAAGGTGAAAAGTAGTCACATGATCACCAAATGTCTTGGTTTCTAAGAGGTCCCTTGAGGTGGTAGGAAATAGAAGTGGGAATGGTGAGAAAGGTGAAAGGTGGTTAAATTTATATGGTACAAAGTAACATGCTTTGTGGGAAAGATATCTGAGGTCACAATGGGAAATTCCATGACTAAAAAGTTTTCTGTCTTGACTTGTATTTGAGATAGACTAATCGATGCGGGAAGTCTATATGGGATGAGTAAATTAACTCCTTGAGGTCTTCGTGAAGCTAATCAATGCGGGAGGATTCAAATTCTATCATTATTTTTTAGCTTTACATAGTTTTGCTTTGAGGGATAAGTCTATTTATAGTAGTGATTGCTGAGAGGAAGATTTCCTTTTAAGGGAGTCATCTTTTTGTTAGAATTTTGACTCAAGGAGTTGTGTCCCATGTGGGGATTTGAACTCATGGACAAGACCAAGGTGAAGAATAGGATTCTTGTTCAAAAAGTAGGGTGAAACAACCATGGGATATCATCTAAAGGTAGACAAAAAGTATCCATGAGAATCATGCTATGTGTAGTGCCACAATACACACATTCAAGAGAAGATGACAAGTGACGGGTACTCACATAATTCTTGTTTAATCATTGGTGAGGTGTATGAAGTGGATAGCACTCAAGGGATGAGCATGGAAAGAAGACAAAAGGTGAGGTAGGACTAAAATTCAACAATAGAATAGTTGAAGATGCAAGGTGTTAAGGGGTTCAGGTTCAGTTTTACCATCGAGTGAAGATAAATGATAAGCACTTGATCCATAAGTATGAGTCATGATATATGGTCCAAGCCAACTAGGAGAAAATTTTCCCCGTTTACTTTTTGCTACTCTGGTTACATGTTGATTTTATTTCAGGACAAGTTCACTGACTTGGAAGGTTCATTCATGGACACATTTTTATAGGAACATTTGATACATTTTTGGTAAAATTTAAGGTGATCAAGAGCATTAAGATAATGTTCATCTAATAACTCAAGTTGTGCTAAACGGTCTTGACAAAAGTCATCATCATTGAGCATGTCATGGAGAGAAATGCAGAGTGAGGGAATCTGGACTTGGAGAGGTATAACATCCTCTGTATCGTAGACCATAGAAAAAGATGTGGTGGAAGTGGAAGTGCAAATACTAGTGCAGTATGCCCACAGGGCAAAAGGAATGTGCAGATGCCAATCCTTCCCAGTATCATTAACCACTTTCATTAGAATTATTTTAGGGTTTTTTTAGTGGATTTTTCTTGACCATTGGTTTGTGGGTAACAAGGTGATGAGAAACTTAGCTTAATGTCAAAGGCATCGCAAAGCTTCCGCAATGTTTTATTTTTTAATTATTTTCCGTTGTCAGTGATGAGGCAATGAGGAACACCAAAGCAACAAATGATGTGATGATTGATGAACTCAAATATTTTCTCAGCTTTTATGGAGATGAGTGGTATGGATTCCACCCATTTTATGTAGTATTTGGTAGCAGTGATGATCCATTGATGACGCTGGGAAGAATGGGGGTTGATCTCTCTAACAAGATCCAAACCCCATTGAGAGAAGGGCCAAAGGTCACAGGTGACCTGTAAGGCATGACTGGGTGTGTGGTGAAGGTTGGAATGTTGTTACCATTTCACACAATGCTTGACATAGTCGCAACAGTCATGGTTAAGGGTCATCCAGTAATAGCCTAGAAAAAGAATATGCTTAGCCACAGTAAGGCCACTGAAGTGACCTCCACATATGCCATCATGAACTTCCTTAATGGTATAACGAATTTCAGAGCTTGTGAGGTATCGTAAGAGAATACCATCAAATTCACACTTATAGAGGAGGCCCCCCATGATGACATAACAAGAGACCTTTTTAAGGAAGGCGCGTTTTCTGTTACGGGTGAGATTAGGAGGGAAAATGAAGAGAGAAATCTAGTCAAAGTATTGTTTATACCAAAGGTCCCTCGGGTCAGGGGTGACGGTTCCAATGGAGGAAATGTTGCGAGGTAAATAATAGGGTGATTAGAGTCACTGTACGGTGACAAATATTTTAGAATCGGTGGGCGAAGCGGGTATTTGAGAAGCCAATCAGGCCATGGTGTCTGTAAATTTTTTGGTTGAACGAGGGACAGTTTGTAGGGTGTAATGGTCAAAGGTGATCAAAAGTATGTCTACATGATGTTTATACTTTTGAAGTATCTTGTTATAACATTGGTATATACTATTGACCTAGTTTACGACTAATTGAGAATCACCAAATATGTTTATTGATTTGACATCTAGGGAATAGCTGGATTGGAGACCTGATACAAGTACTTCGTATTTAGTGATATTGTTTGTACAATAAAAATCTAGTTTGAAATACAAAGGTATGGGCTCACCATCAAGTGGAATGAGGATAATACCAGCCCCACCCCCACGCTAACACTTGGAACCATTGAATAAGAGTGTCATTTGATAGGCGAGTTTTTCCAAGGAAAGGGTAGCAATAGACACATCTGGAAAGTCAAAATTAGAGGGTTGATCCCCGGTAATAGTTGCTTCATCCAATTTGTCAGTGATAACTTCACCCTTGATGTAATTATTATGAATTAATTTGAGGTTGAGGTCAACTAAAAGCATAAGCCAATGTGTGGCACATTGATTTTGATAAGGCTTGGCATACATGAAGTGTAAGGGGTCAATTTTTGTCACAACATAGGTTTTGTGGTTGAGTAGGTAATGGTGGAGTTTGGTGGCAATGAAAACTAAGGCTAAGGAAAACAATTCGGGATGGGTGTATTAGTTTTCATAGTTTAAAAGAGTACAACTTATGTAATAAACCATCTACTCCTTGTGTTGTTCATCATGATGAGCAAGCATGGCTCCCAAGGAGTGATCGGTAGCTCAGATGTATAAGTAGAAAGGTTGATCTTCTTTAGGTGGAATGAGTATGGGTGGTTGGAGAAAGTATTGTTTTAGGACCTCAAAATCTTTTTGGCAGCCATCATCCCATTTAAGGGAGACATCCTTCTTGAGCAGATGATGAAATAGTTGACACTAATCATATAATTGTGAAATGAAATGAAAAATAGATTATAACTTTCCTTGCAAGCTATGGAGTTTTCTAAGGTTAGTAGGTAGAGGCATTTCGAGAATGGCGTTGAATTTAGCAGGGTCAATTTCTATACCAATTAGGGAAACGATAAAGCCCATGAGTTTTCCTGAGAGGACCGCAAAGACACACTTCTTAGGCTAAAGGTGAACACAATATTTAATGAGATGACCAAAAATGGTTTTGAGGACAACAAGGTGCTTGGAGTGGCATTTAGATTTGGCCAAGAGATCATCCACGTAATATTCCAATATGTGATGCATGATATCAGGGAAGATTTAAGTCATAGCTCACTGATATGTGGCACCAACATTTTTAAGGACAAAAGGCATGAATTGATAGCAGAAGGTTCCCTGAGGGGTGATGAATGTGGTTTTATGTTAATCCTATAGGGAAAGAAGGATTTGGTTATAACCTAAGAAGCCATCCATGACTGATAGCATCTCATGACTAGTGGTAAGATCAACCAGTTGGTCAATACTGGGTAAGGGAAAGTCATCTTTTGGGAAGGCTAGGTTGAGGCCACAGAAATCCATGTAAATATGAATTGTGACAGGGACAATGTTAGAAATCTAATAAGCATAATCAATGGGTAATATGAAGGAAATGGAAAGAAGGCATTGAAGTTATTCTTTGACGAGAAGGGAAATGCGAGGGTGCATTTTCCTCAAATTTTGTTTGAAGGGTTTAGAATTGGGAATGGTTACAATATTGTGGACCACTATGGTGGGGTCTATACTAGGCATGTCTGCATAAGACCAAGCAAAAATGTGGTTATGATCTTTGAGAAAATAAGTGATGGCTTCCTGTTTAGTAGGATCTAAAGATTGACTGATCTTTAGGATGTGCGGGTTGTCCTGAGTATGAATGTTAACCTCGATAATTGATTCATTCAACATGGTTTTCATCTCAAAGGGTAATGACCGATTAATCTATGAATCTTCTACACTAAGGTAGATTAGTATATATTTATCATCCTGACATTGAATGATGTTAACTGAAGGTTTTTTTTCATTGATCATTTCAGGATATAGGAAGGGAAGAGAGGAAGGAGCCTCACCCTCATGTTGATAAGCCAGAGGTCCCAAGGGAGTGGTGTTTATGAAATTTTTTTAGGAGGGATAGATTCTAGATCCATCAACTTCGTCAGCGAACACGTTGATGAAGGTGGAGTGGGTGAAGAAGGTGAAGAAGGGTTGATGTCTTTGATGAGTTCAATGTGGGCCTATTTGGTAGGTGGTTCAGAAAATATGATATCACTACGGTCATTATGTTTATGGGTGGTACATGAAATAATAGTATGGCAGCCTTACTTGTAAAATCCAAAACCAAAACCCTTCCATGTACATCGGGGCAGGAAGGTGTGGGAAAAATGGTGATTGGTGAGAGACTAAAAGTCAGTGGAAAATGGGTGGGTTTGTGATGGTGATTCAGGTGTGTAAGTGGTATTATCAATTACCCCATAGGCGAGACTAGTACAAAGATGAGGAGGACCATAAAGGAGGCATTCTCCTATGCGGTCATCATAGCAAGGGTGTTGGTGAAGACTTCCATACTCTTGTGGAGTAAGGAATGTGTTGACACTATCTAGGCAGTATTCCCCCAGAGTGAGGCATTGAAAAACACCTTCCAAGGGATTGGTGGTTAGTATGTGGGTAGCGGGAATAGATGATGTGTCAGAGGTAGAGTTAACAGATTGGGAGACTAATGGATAGGTCGTGGATGTTGTGTTGGTGGTAGGAATGGAGGAGGCATGTGTGGTTGAGGTAGTGACTATACTAGTAAGCGGAGGTATAAGTGAAGTGGTAGTGGTTGTGGAGGTATATTCCTTAATGGGTATGAATACATCATTAGGTTGGTAAAACATGTTGCATGTTTTAAAAGGTGATGGATCAGCTAGAATAGTATAGGTGTGTCCTTCATGTTCAAACTTTACACAGTGATGCAAAGTGGAAGGAACACAACCCATGACATGAATCCAAGGTCTTCCAAGAAATAGGTTATATTGAAATTCCCCCTCTAAGACGTAGAATAGCTCTGGAATAGTGCAGGGCCCACACAAACATGGAGAATGATAGTGCCTAATGTAGAGGTGATAGCGTCATTGAATTATCATAACATGATGGGATGTTTGTGTATGTAATTATCAGGTATGCACATTTGAGTGAATGCATGGGATGAAATGATATTCATACTAACACCCCCATTGATCATTACATGTCATACACATATTTCATTGATGTGAATAGAGATGAAGAGGGTTGGGTCTGGGTCATCATTTTGGTGCAGCGTGATCTCATCCTCTGAGAAGCTAAGGTAGGATATTTGGTGAGTAGGGTGAGGTGTGGATAAATGTGGCAATTTTGTGAGAGAGGTTGCATGATGGGGTGTGATAATGGAGGCTACGGGTGTAGGGTCATTAGGTAAAACCTCCTTAGATTGAAGAACCTCCATGAGAGCTTGACGATGGGATTTTGAGGTTTGGATGAGGGCATATAGGGACATTTTGAGGGGAGATTGGTGTAATTGTTTGATCATGGTGTGATGTGTGACCCCATTAGAAATAGGGTGTGTGGGGTCACGGATAGTAATCTTAGTTGTAGGTACAGATGGTATGTTGGGTATAGGATTGGTCAATGAGTCAGTTTCCTTTTATTTTCCCTTATCCTTCTGAGCACGTGTAGTGACATGCATCATGTTTATTTGAGGGGAGTTGTTAAATGGAGAAGGTGTACTATGAGTGGTATAATGACATGACGGGATAAAACCTACTAGAGGAAAAAATCCTTGTGAGGTGAGCTGAGTGCAATGACATTTAGGTGATGGTGTGGCAAGTTCTCTAATGTAAACCATGTTAATTTCAAATCTTAGACGTGGCTCTAGGAGCTGTGGGGGTGGAGGTCATTGTTGTTGAGTGGGAAGAGAGGGAAGGACTATGGGAATGGGTGTCGGTGAAGTAGGGTCCTCATTGAGAAGGTCGTCCTCATCAAAGTTGGCTTCTAGAGGACATAATTGGATAAGATTAATTTTCAAAGCCTTGCAGCTCTCCACATCGTGCCCTAGCACATGATGGTAGGCACAAATTTTAGTGTCATCAAACCGTTTTGGCTTGGGTTTGAGGGGGTCATAAGGTCGGAGTGGTGGTAATGTAATGATGGAAGTCTCATGGAGATTGGTTAATATGTTGGCATAGGACCCCACTAGTGGATCACAATGGGAAGTGAAAGTGGGTTTGGGTGTAGGTGCTGATGATTGTTGAGGAACGGTCCTTGTAGGAGTTAGAGTGGGTTAAGCCATTGTTTTGGGTGCTAGAGTAGTCTTGGGTGTTAGTCATGTTTGTTTGGGTAGGGTAATGGTAGATGAATGGGTAGGAGGGTGTATGGTTGTTTTGACTACCTTATTGGAGGGTAGGGTATTTTTGTCTTTGGGTTGCACCTTCTTAGGTAAAGGTGATGTGGGTGTATGAGATCTAGAAAGGAAAGCAGATGGGGGAAGAGGAAAAGTTACCCAGGGGGATAACGAAGGTGTTGTGAAGGTAGATGATGTGGGTCATGTAGGGGGTGTGAGGAACAAAAAATGAAGTGTAATGGGTAGTGAAGAAGTTGCAGGGGGTAGTGGAGGTATGGGTGGTAAAGATGTTGTAGGTATGGGTGTAAGTCGTGTCAGGCACCTGGGTAGGTTAGAGGTTTATGAGGAAGGGATGGGCTATTGTTTGTTTGGTTTATTGACTAGTGGAATTTTCTTAACCATGTTGGGAAGTTGAGGTCTTAAGATAGATAAGATAGGTGCAACAGTGATTGGTGCAGCTAGGGTATGAGTTCTATGGGTTTGGTTCGTCTGTTTGGGTGCCAAAGTAGGTGTGGTGTTGAATTTGGAGGATGTAGATAAATCTAGTTTTATAGGTAGATGAGTAAGGCTGGTGGTTGGGGTGACCCCTAAGGTGGTAATAGGTTGAGTTGAGGAAGATGTTATAAGTGTGGGTTTGGGTTTAGATGTAGGTTGGGTTATGGGAAAGGGTTTCGTGGATGAATTTGTGATAGAGGTGGTTGTGTTTGGTTCGATTGGTCAAAATATTTTTGGGTAGATAATGGAAGTATCAAAAAGTGACATTTGCATCTGTGTTGAGATTGGAAGCAGAAGAAGCCCAAACAATAAAGCTCTATCCACATAATTTAGGCGATCAACAAAAATATGACAATGACACGTCTGTAGGTGATGTTGATGAGGACCTAATGGATATTCCCATAAAATGTGTCTTAGAGACGGGGAATTTGTTAGATTCAGCTTCCGTGGGTAAGAGAGCCAAAATTAGTTCTGCAGGATCTTGGGTAGCTGATGGAGAATGCTCACGAAGAGGCAAAGGTATCTCAATTGGGTCTGTGATAGGTGGAGGAGAAGATGGGTGCTCCTTTATAGGTGGACGAGATGATAGTGCTCCTCTATAGGTGGAGGAGATGATGGGTGCTCCTCTGTGGGTGGAGGAGGTAAAAAAGTATCCTCCATGGAGTGAAGAAGTACTATGGGTGTCAGTTCTCTAGGTGGAGAAGCCAAAGGTGAAATGGTCTAGATGTTATCGAAAGGATCCTCCATAGGTGAGGTAGGAGGTGAAAGGTGTTCCTTTGTGGGTGGAGGAGTAAGTGAGGTGGGTTCCAATGCATAAGGAGGATTTCAGGCTAGAATGTTCTCTATGGAAGGAATATGGGGTAATTATGAAGCAACAGGTGTGTCCCTAAAAATAGCATGGACCTCGCAGGTATGGCTATCATGAGTTGAGGTCTCACCAATTTGATTAGACGAAGAGGAATGATTGGGAAAGGGTTTCTTGAAGATATGTAGGTTCTAATTGGTAGGTGCGTTAGGATTATCCATAGTTAACTCACCTTTCTAGGGCATTTCTTGGACAATTATTTTGAAAGTGATGTAATTGCCATCACTATGACCCTTTACTCGATGATAGTTACAAAAGTCATGTTCTTTATACCATGCGGGCATGGGTTGAGTAGGGTCAAAACTAATGTGTGGTTTTATAGGTAGAAGAGTGATGGCCCCATCTTTGATGAGATTTTCTAAGACAGAAGAGTAGGGCTCCCCAATTGGGGTGTATTTCTATTGTTCTCGTCTGAATTGAAAATTATGGATGGGTGAGAGATTAGATGAGGGGGTATCCTGATTTGACAGATGAGTTGAACCTGCTTTGAGTACCATTGCATTAGCGGTGCCCTTAGATTTTGAATAATTGCTCTATGGTTTGGAAGAAGAAGAGCTA
Organism: Taxus chinensis; assembly: GCA_019776745.2. Classification (NCBI taxonomy): domain Eukaryota; kingdom Viridiplantae; phylum Streptophyta; class Pinopsida; order Cupressales; family Taxaceae; genus Taxus; species Taxus chinensis. Next base: position 315,863,166 of record CM034154.1, read on the forward strand.
TCATTCGGATTGAATGCCAAATTCTTATTGCGTAATTGGATTTGCTTCTCTTCGATTGCCTGAATCTCTAACTTTCATGCCATGGTTAATGCTTCATCAAATGTCCAGAAAGTTTGAACCTGCAGGGTCTGTGAGATGTGTCTAGCACAAGCCCACGTGAAGAGCTTGATGAGTTTTGTTTGCGGTAGTTGGAAGGTGAGTTGATTGATGAGGCTATGCTAGCAAGTGAAAAAATCTACGATATATTCATCATCATACTGACACATGGAGTATATGTCAGTCATGGTAACCTTCTTGATGATATTGATGGAGAAGTGATCCAAGAAGGCTTGGGATACCTGATTAAATGAGAATATAGAGTGTTTAGGCAACCCACTATACCAATCTAACGCAGGTCCAGTCAGAGACATGGGAAAGGTCCTTAAGAGCAAAGCATCATCGTGAGCGATTAGGTAACACCCGTGTTTGAACAACCATAAATGCTATTGTGGGTCTTCTTTGCTATTGAAATGATTGAATTTAGGAATTTCCCAATGCATGGGGTATGGGCAAATAGGAATGGATAGGTGGATAGGCTCATTGCAAATTTCATTGTAGGTGAGAGTATTACGGGAGCCAGAAACCAATGCCTCCTATTAGTGCCATTTCTGAGATTGCATTTGTGTGTCCTAATTTCTCATGTTTGATTTCACTCAAAAGTGTTTTATTTCTCAAATTGGTGATCTGTAATTTCTTCCCCCTGGTTGAATGTTTCAAAAATTCCCATAAAATTATTGTTCTACGTTGGTTTAAAAGAAAAAATCCATGTGTGCTCTTATTTGTGCCCTAGAATTTTCCAATCCCTTTGCCAAATCGTGCAAAAAATAAAAATTGATCAAATATAAATTGTATAGGTTAATATCCTAATCCTAAGGTTGAAAATAATGTCAAAACATGATTCAGTTGATTCAAAATTAAAAAAAAATGCAATCCTTGTTGAAAAATTTGATTTCTAGTGCATCCTTTAAATTTTTCACGATTTGACGGTCACACAGGTGTCGTTTTCCCATCAAATTTATCATTGCAAGGTAATGGCAACATGGCGGGTTCCTATTGGCTGGGGGTTGTTGGAAAATGTCTCTAACTTATCATTTTTTTAAGATTTTGGCGAAGGGAAAATTTATATCCGTGGATGCACCTTCTGCTATGAGCTGCCTACGTGGCACATTTTGATTGGTTAGGGATTGGCGGGTGGCAGAATTTCCTTAGGACTTAGATTTTTTTGGCTCTAAATTTATAAGTTTCAAAATCAGTGTTCTCCCCACTCTAATCACAGATAGACACATATCCAACAGAGTAAGGCGGGCCAGTAGCTTGGCCGGTGAAAAGTTGAAATTGTCCCTTAGCAAAAAGGGGGACTAAATTGAAATTTTGGGCCGAATCTCCGCAGCGAATAGGGAGAGGACGTGTGTCCAAAAGGGAAAAAGGAGGAGGAAGGGGCTAAAGGAAATTTTTATAACTTTTGGCCTTTTTTGTTTAAAAGGTAAAAATGAAGAATAGCTCTATAGCCTATCCATGATGGACATGTGGCACATTCTAAGAAGTCAAAGGAAGGGCACAGGCCTGTGGTAAGTTTTAAATTTTTAAAATTTTGTAGGAAGGTCTAAAGGTAGAATAGGAGGCTTGGCCCCATGGTAAATTAGAGGGCACCACGTGGCAGGGAAGAGATTGGGCTTTCAGGCCCATGGAGGTTTTATGGAAAAAATTTCTTTTTTCAAAAAAGTGGTAGAATTGATCAAATCGATCCACAGTTGTCAATGGGGCCCACATACGGACACTTAGCGGGTAAAGGGGAGAAGCGGGGAAATTTTGCAAAAAAAATCTAAAATTTAAAAAGGTTGTAAAATCATTTTTTGAAGCATGGGCCCGATCCAGTCATGTTTTGACACGTGTCCTACCTTATCTAAAGGTTAAAAAGGTAATTTTGAGCTTATTTCTAAAATTTCATCTTCCACGTGGGGGGCGGACATTTAAAGTTGATATAAGATCAACGGTTACTGTGCATCCATCTTTTTTTGCCACCATGGGAGCTCCACGAGTCCTAGAAATCACGTTTTTGCATTAAATTTCATCAAATCTTATGTGAGTTTGTGTCACCTTGGCCTTATGACAATAATGGAATCATTTTCATGACCTAATTCTTTGATCTATGTGGTGTTTTTGATGTAATTTTGGCTCAGGCCCGAGAAAAATGTGAAATGACAAAGTCAAAACTTACAGAGGTAAAATTAAAAAGGGGAAAAGGTAAAAATGATGAATGAAATATGCTTCCATGCCTAAATGATAAAATTTTTCCCCTGGGGTAGATAATGACCCAAATTTGTGTAATGATTTAACTTTTTGTGCATACCTGGCAACCTGCAAGTTGTTTTTCTATTTGGTGTCATTGTCATTAGATCATGAGGTTTTTTGTAACAAATTTGATCCCATAGCATATTATTTTCTTGGGAAGGAAGACTCGAATGTGGCATGAGTTATATTATGCATCTTGGCAAAATCTTAAAGGGTCAAGAGTTGAAAATCAAAAGCAGATTTTGAGAAAAAACTCATTTTCTAAGAAAATCTGCCAAAGAACGAGGTTAATGTTTCATGTGTTAGAAAATTCATGTATATGGGTTGGTTACAAGTGTATAGCCACCACACAGCTCTGAGATTTTTCATATAACTCTCCCCTACTGTTGAATCTAACAAATTTTGAATTAAACCTATGTTTTTCTTTGGGCAATATGATGTCTATCATCAATTTTAAATGAATGCAAATAAATTTTATTGTTCTTGTTGCAATATTGCATTGAAAATATTTAGAAGTCACACAAGATCTCCATTTCTAGTTGATATTTTAGTGGCATTTGCAATATCATACTCAGAAGAGTTTTCATCCGATAAGGAGATAAACAAATTTAAAATCACTTTACCTTCCTTGACTACAGAGATTTCTTGTAAGCCTTTAGGGCTACCTTAGGCATGGTTTGATCATGGATTTTTGTGTTTAATTGAGTTCTTTACTTCAATATTTTGTGGTGAGTTCTCAAATATTCTGTGAAGAATGCAATTTGGGCTTCCATTTGTGCCTCTTCTGGTTGAAATAACATTTTGATTATTTTAGGCATTTCATCTTATGGTTGTTCAAGTATTGTATAGATTGTCAAAGATCTGATCTATCCCAGTTTGTTGTGTCAATCCCCCACCAAAAATCATCTAACAACAAATATCCTATCATGTACTATCCCTGATTTGCATGTGTATACCCACAAAAGATCAAAATCTATTTGCAAAAGTATGCATAACAGATCAGGATTTCCAATGTCTCTAGTAACCTTTGCCTTATTTTGAGAACATACCCATGTTTTGAGAAGTGAAAGCTTGTAAGAGTTTAGATCTGGGGTGTTGATCATGTTTTCATCAAGGTCTCCATCATAGAATTTCAAGAAAAGAGAAGGACATCTTCATCTCCTTCACCATTACAAGGTTACAAAATAGGTCCTCTTACCTTGGTTGCAAGGCACAACCTGAAATAACCAAGACAAGGTCAAGTCCTATTGGAGTGCTATCCATTTCTCCACAAACCTTAGTGTTACGTAGACCATATCCCCAACTACCAATGACATACAACATGGTCTAATCTGTCTTTGAGCTCAATGACATAACTGTGGTGCTGCTCAGACTAAAAAGGAGAACAAATTTGGATACCAACACGAGTGGCTCTGCTCCCAGGGATTTCATGGAATTTGTTGGTGTTTTTGAATTGTTTGAAGAGTTTGAGACTTTTTGTAGTCAAGTATTTGAGATGCTACGTTGTTAAAATATCATCCTATGCTTCAGATTTGTAAGTTTTTAAACAAGGGTTTCAAGTTTTGTTTGCCCCTTTTTCCATTTACTAGCAGTTCATACACTTTGGGTGCATTGTGATTGATTGATGTAAGAAGAAGAAGGTCTGATTTATAAGGCTTTGCAAGGGTTTAATTACTAGAAAACATTTGATATAATTATTTTAGTGCATTCTTGCATAACTAAGGTGAAATTCCTTAGTGGTGACTTCATGCTGAATTGAATTTGTAAATACCAGTGTCTTAAGGTTTCTGTCATTTATTTTTGTGTTGTTGATCTCTACAAAACTGGAGGGAAGAAGATCTATCTTCCTTAAAGACTCTGCTAATAAATTGTTCTTAGATTCAAGAAATTTAGATTTGGAAGGGAGAAGAGTTTGGAAGGTGGTTAAAGGTCAGACATTAGGAAAGAGAGAGATTAACCTTTAGTAGAGGACTATCACTCTTCTTCAAGTGATTCTGATTTAAGAAATCCTCTCATAAACCTATTTTCCTTAGCTAGTGAAGGTCCTTCTGCTGTACTTGGTAAGTTCCTTATCTAATCTACACCTCTGTGTTTTAATTCAAGTAAAACTTTCCAAGAAAATCAGCACTTAGAGGATACCAGTCTTGTGAATCACACTCTTGAGCCCCAAATATATAGCACTCTTCATCAGCTTGTCTCACCTCCAAGATCACCCCCACCAAACAATATGGCTCAACCTAGAACTCCATTTTTTGTTAACACCTTTGGTCCTATGAATTCTAGAGGAATGGATGGTTACCCAAATACTGTCCCACAAGATGCCAGAAATAGGTTGCCAAAATTCCAGGGTAACATTGTTCTTATTGGTGATCATCATATCAAATTTTTTGATAATATGATGGAAGATTTTTAGAAAGAGTTTGAATATGTGTATATTAATTTATTTATTCATACACTAGAAGAAGATGCTAGGGATTGGTATAAGGCTCCACTTGATAACTCTATTGATTCATGGACTAAAATAAAAAATGCATTCAGGTTGCAATATGGTGACAGGACTGATCCTAGATTTCTTTTATCTGAGTTTGATAATATCAAGAAGAACCCTAATGAATCAGTCCATGAGTTCAACACAAGGTTTAACAAAACTTTGAGAAGGCTTCCTGTTGGTTTGAGGCCTTGTGATGAATCTTTTTTAATGAAATATGCATATGCATTTGATAAAAATTCAGCCTATTACCTAAGAGACAAGAACCCAACCAATCTAAGACAAGCTTTCACCTTGGCACTTCAAATTGAAAACAATATTAAAGAAATTAGGAAACCTCTTAAGAGAGATGGTGTAAAATTGATAAACCCTGAAAAACCTCAAGCTAGCAAAGATGCTGATTTAGAAGAGGTTGTGAAGACTTTGGCAGGGGTGGTCAAGGAAATCTCATACAAGTTGGCAAGAGATGAGAAGGGAATTGGGTAGAATTCACAAGGTCAGCCTAGGTAGTAGGCACAAGATAAACTTAGGAATCACCATAGGAATGAGCAGATGATTGATGATAAGGGTAAAGGTCCTATTGGATCTGTAAATAGACAACCCCAAACACGTGAAAATAGATTGGTTCCTGACCCTCTAAATGTCAGGGTTGCTACTGTTGATGAAGTTTTTGATATGGATTGGTGTGATATATGTTTTCTTCCTCATACTCCATGTGAAGTGGACCAAAAAGTTGATGAAGCTGATAAATAGGATGGAACTAATGATAATATTTTCATGGTGGGTTGTTCTTCAAGCTCACAAGGAGGATCAACATCTATTGAAGTAATAAGTGCTAGGATTGCTGCTACCTTTTGGGATTGCATCAAATGGGTACATGTTTTTCTCCCCCTTCATGCTCTTGAAGTTGATGTAGTGTAAGATTTTGAAATTCCTAACAATGACTTTGAATACTTAAGAGATTTGATGATTAAGAAGTATGATGGTGGTATCCCTTCAGAGGAAGATAGATAATTGTTGATGAATGCTATTTTAGCTTAAGAGAAGGACTATAACACTAGAAGCAAGTTTGTTAAGGGAGTTGGGCCTCAAGCCAAACCTAAAACACCCCTTCTCACAAGCATTCCAAAATAATCTCCTAGGAAAGAAACACTTGCTAGAAGCTCTGCCGTCCCGAGAAAAAATTATAGTCCTCATCACGCCCAAGCTCCCAAGAATCCTTTACCATCTGATGAATCTTCTTGTATCTCTTCCAATGATATTTTTCCAAAGAGTGTCCCCTATGAAATAGCCTAGGTATTGAGCCAAATTAAAGTGAGGGTTCCAATCATTGAGTTGCTTAGAATTCTTGAGCATAAGAAAAGAGCATTTGAGTACTTGGGGTTGAAAGAAGAGAAGATCACCCCAAGAAAAAATGTAAATGTTGTTAAGAATCCTTTTCACATCATTGCTGACCTTGAAACATCACCAGCTATGGAAGATCTTGGAGAGACACCTGAAGTAATCCTTGGTTGATTCCCAATTGAATTTTGATCCATTCTTTACAACTTTGCTCATAAAAGATAGGCTACTTCACAATTGTATGTTTGATTTCGGTGCATCATGTAATGTCATGCCTCTAAAAGTCATGAATGAGTTGGATATCAAAGTGAAATCTTCCTAGTAGAAGTGTACTACCATGTATTCAAGGGAAGTGCCGGTGGTTAGTTGTGTGAAGGGTTTGGTAGTGCAACTTGTAACCTATCTGGGTAAGAATTTGAAACTGGATGTTGTAATTGTTGACTGCCCTGCCAAATGGGGTATGATTTTGTCAAGAAAGTGGGCTACAAGTGTTGGTGGGAGTGTTCAGATGGATATGTCTTTTTCCACCATTCCCATTGAAGGCAGCTTGGTCAAAATTTATGGTGAAAAGAAGATGTTGCACCTAATTGTAGATCCCAACAATGCTTCCAATGAAGTGTTGTTTGCTGATGTAGATGCTGAGAATTTCATTGGTGTTGCTGATGGAAAAGAACACAAGATGGACAGATCAAAGTTCCTTGATATGGTAGGTTATCCTTGTACCTTTCTATTTTATGGAGCTTGCTCCGAATTTGGAAATGGTGCTGGTATAGTTCTGCTTTCTCCTAGTTTGGAAGAGTTTGCTTTTTCCTTCAAACTTAATTTTGAATGCACTTACAATGTTGCTGAGTATGAGGAATTTTTGTTGGGGTTAAGGATTGCATGGAAGTATGGAGTGAAAGATATTGTTGCAAAAGGAGACTCAGAGCTGGTTGTCAAACAAATAAGAAAATTGTATGCTACAAAAAATCAGTGTATGAAACAGTATAAGCATGCAGTTTGGGATCTAATTGAAATGTTTGCTTCCTTTAACATTTTTTACCATGACATAGGTCTTAATGCTACTACTGATAAGTTAGCATTGCTGGGTTTTAGATTTGAAAATTTCACCATTTCACCTTATTATGAATAAAACATTGAAGTGCTGACTAGGCCAGATGTCCTTGATAATGTGAAACATTTGAAACTCTTTAACAATGATGCTCAAGTACTGAGGTTCCTAAAAAACCAAGGTGAGTTTGCAAATTAGAATATTTATTGGGATCCAATGGTATGCATGAATGAAGGAAGAGAAACTTTGTTTGGAAAAGATATCATCCAATTGAAAAAAAACACCATTCCTAGAGGTCTTGTTGCACTTGAGTCAAATTTTAACAATGCTGATTACATCATACATAGAAAAATGTCTACCTCAAGGGATGTGGAAGAGCATGACTTGGGAACAAAGGAAAAACCAAGGAAGGTTTGGTTAGGTGGTAATTTAAGTAAAGAAGAAAAACAGTCCTATGCCCAACTCTTCAAAAAATATCAAGACTGTCTTGCTTGGTCCTATTCAAAGCTGAAAGCATATGAAGAATATTTATTTCAGCATGAGATCCCTCTTGAAACAAATGCCAAACCATTCAGAGAAAGGCAAAGGCCAATTAATCCACTTCTCTCCATGAAAATGCAAGAGGATTTAAGGAATCTGAGAGATGGAGGTATTATTTAGCCCACTAGATATTCATCTTGGGTTGCAAACCTTGTGCCAGTTAGAAAGAAGAATAGAGACATTAGAATTTTTGTGGATTTTAGGAATCCAAACAAAGAATCCATGAAGGACAACTACCCCTTGCCAAATATGGAAAATATGTTGTAGCTTGTGACAGGGTTTGAATTGGTTTCCACATTGGATGGTTTCTTTGAATATAATCAAGTGGTAGTTACAAAATTAGAAAGACTTAAGAAAACATTCACTACTCCTTGGGGGACATATGTTTTCGCTAGGATGCCCTTTGGTTTGATGAATGTTGGTGCCACTTCTCAAAGAGCAATGAATGTTGCTTTTACTAGTTACATCAATGAGTTCATTACATTTTACCAAGATGATGTGACTGTATTTTCAAGGTAGAGAGGTGATCATTTGTAGAACTCAAAGAAGATGATGACCAAATGTAGGGAGTATGTCATTTAGCTTAATCCAAATAAGTGTAATTTTGGTGTGTAATAGGCCAAGCTGCTTGGTCACATTGTGTCAAAAGATGGTGTTATGATAGAACTTGAGAGAGTGGAAGCAATCAGTAAGGTACCTATCCCAAGAACCAAGAAAGGCATCCAATCTTTCTTTGGTCAGATTAATTTTATTAGGTTTATTTCCAACTTTGATGAGATGACTCTTCCAATAACAAGCATACTAAAGAAGGACCAAGTTATCATATGGGAGGAGGCTACCATTCAAGATTTTGAAGGAATTAAGGATGCACGTAAACATACACCTGTTTTACTAGCCCCAAACTATAAGAGGCCTTTCCAAATATTTTCCTTTCCTTTTGAGTATACCATTGCTTATATTTTGCTGCAAAAGGATGAGAATGAGGATAAGAGGCCTATTTACTTCTTTAGCAAGGCTTTATAAGCTATTGAGTTAAAGTATACAATCATGGAGAAACAAGCATTTTCCTTGGTGAAAGCAACACAAGTTTTCAGGCCTTATATATTGAGCTCAAAAGTTGTTGCCTATGTTCCCCACGCCATGGTGAAAGACATCTTATTAGAGATGGATATCTCAAGTAAAATATGTAGATGGGTGAAAAAACTATAGGAGTATGATATGGACATCCAAACCACAAAGTTGGTAAGATTTTTAGGTCTTGCTAAGCTCATAGCTGAGAGCAACTTGCAGAATGTGGAAAGTGAATCAGCTAGAGGAAGAAAGGGTAGATGTGATTGTAAAGTTGGTAAATTCTGAGTGGTACAAGGATGTAATCTTTTACCTTAGATACCTTTTTTGTCCTGATCATTTAAATAAAAATCAGAAAAGAGCCCTCAAGCTGGCTTCTCAAAAATATATCATTACAGACCTTGGGCTAGCTTGGAAGAACCCTGAAGGTGTCCTCTTGAAATGCATAGCTGAAGATGAAGCTCCCAAGATAGTTGTTGATTTCCATGGGGGATTTTGTGGAGGACACTTTTCTGGAAGAGTCACAACACATAAGATTTTGAGAGCTGGTTATTGGTGGCCTTATCTTTTCAAAGATGCAACCCAGCTGGTTAGAAAATGTGATAGTTGCCAATGTTTCTCTGGAAGCCTGAAAACTTCAGGCTCCCTTCCTTTGCAGCATGTATCAATTAAAGCTCCTTTCAAGAAATGGGGAATGGAATTCATTGGTGAGATTTAAGATCCTTCTAGTGCTGTTCATTAGTGGATTCTTGTAGCCACTGATTATTTTAGAAAATGGGTTGAAGGAATCCCATCTAAAAAGGAAACACACCAAGTGGTAGTGGAATTCTTATTGAATCATATCATATGCAGATTTAGAGTTCCAGTTAAGATTGTATCTAATAATGCCATGTGCTTTAAAGCCAAACCTTTAATGGAAATGTGTAATGAATATGGAATCAGTCTCACTTATTCTTTGAACTATAACCCCCAAGGGAATGGACAAGATGATTCCAGTAATAAGAACTTGTTGAAGATAATTAGAAGAAACTTGAAAATGAACAAGAAAAATTGGGGAGAACAATTGAAGTTTGCAGTTTGGGATGATAGGATAACTCCCAAAAGAGCTACGGGTAAAAGCCCATTTGAATTGGTGTATGGAACTTAGGCTTTTCTACCCTTACACCTACAATTATCTTCATTTCAGTTTTCCGAGTAGTTAGAAGATCAAGAACATGGCCCATATGAATCAAGGGTCAATTAGATTATTGAGCTTGATGAGGAGAGAAGAACATCCCATCAGAGGCATATCAGATTTAGAGAGAAATTGAAGAGATTGTTCAATAAGAAGGTAACTCCTAGAGCCTTCAATACTGGAGATCTGGTTTTTCTATGGGATAGTAGGCATGAAGACAAGGGAAAACATGGAAAGTTTGATGCATTATGGATGGGTCCTTATGCCATTGATATCAGGATTGGTGAACATACCTTTTTTCTCAAAGATCTAGATGGGGAATTACTGGAGCTTCCTGTTAATGGCAGACATTTAAAACATTTCTTGGATTAATCCCCAAAGTGAGGTATGAACAAATTGTACAATTGTATAGTCTTTTTTTCTCTATTTTTTGTTGTTTGGTGGTTTGTGGTTTTCCCTTTCTTCTTAACAACCATTTTGTTTGGTTTCTCGGCTCGTTTTTGTTGGGTGGTTCTATTTTTTTGGGTTGCCTTGTATTTTGACTCCTTTTCTCAATGGTATTTTGGCACTTGGTCTATATTTTCTCCTTCTGGAACTTGTTGGGAGTGCCCATACCTAGGCAGGAGCCAATGTTAGTGCCATTTCTGAGCTTGCATTTGTGTGCCCTAATTTTTCATGTCTAATTTCACTCAGAAGCATTTTATTTCTCAAATTGGTGATCTAGAATTTCTTCCCCCTAGTTGAGTGTTTAAAAAATTCCCATCAGCTTGTTGTTCTTCCATGGTTTAAAAGAAATAATCCATGTGTGCTCTTACTTGTGCCCTAGAATTTTCCAATTTTTGGGCTGTGTCGTTTTCCCTTTGCCAAATCATGCAAAAAATTGAAATTGATCAAATCTAAATTGTATATGGTAATCTCCCAATCCTAAGGTTGAAAATAATGTCAAAACATGATTCAGTTGATTCAAAATCAAAAAATTTGCAATCCTTGTTGAAAAATTTGATTTCTAGGGCATCCTTTAAATTTTTCAAGATTTGACGGTCATATGGGTGTCATTTTCCCATAAAATTTATCATCATAAGGTAATGGCAACGTGGCAGGTTCTTATTGGCTAGGGGTTATTGGGAAATGTCTCTAACTTATCATTTTTTTGATATTTTGGTGAAGGGAAAATTTTGATCTGTGGCTCTGCCTTCTGCAGTGCGGTGCTTACGTGGCACATTTTGATTGGTTAGGGGATTGGCAGGTGGCGGAATTTCCTTAGGAAAAAATTGATTTCATTTTACAAATTTTTCAAAAGAAAAATTTTGGCCCAAAGACCCACAGTGAATAGGGAGAAGACACATGGCATGGAGGGTGTGAGGATGGTAGAGGGAATTAAAGGTTTTTGGCTCTTAATTTATAAGTTTCAAAATCAGTGTTCTCCTTGCTCCAATCACAAATGGACATGTGTCTAATAGAGCAAGGTGGGTCAACGGCTTGGTGGGGTAAAAGTTGAAATTGTCCCTTAGTAGAAAGGGGGACTAAATTGAATTTTTGGGCTGAATCTCCACAGCAAATAGGGAGAGAATGTGTGTCCAAAAGGGAAAAAGGTGGAGGAAGGGGCTGAAGGAAATTTTTATAACTTTTGGCCTTTGATGTCTAAAAGGTAAAAATGAAGAATAGCTCCACTACCTATCCATGATTGACACGTGGAACATTCTAAGAAGTCAAAGGAAGGGCGCGGGCCCACGGTAAGTTTTAATTTTTTTAAATTTTGCAATAAGCTCTAAAGGTGGAATATGAGGCTTGGCTCGGTGGTGAATTGGAGGGTGCCATGTGGCAGGGAAGAGATCAGGCTTCTAGCCCATGGAGGTTTTATGGAAAAAATTCTTGTTTTCAAAAAAGTTACATAATTGATCAAATCAGTCTGCGGTTGTAAATGGGGCCCAAATATGGACACATGGCAGATCCAAGGGAGAAGTAGAGAAATTTTGCAACATTTTTCAAAACTTTAAAAAGGTCATAAAAGCATTTTTGGAAGCATGGGCCCAATCCAGTCACATTTTGACACGTTTCGCACCTTATCCAAAGGTTAAAAAGGTAATTTTGAGCTTATTTCTAAAATCTCATCTTCCACATGGAGGGCAGACATTTAAAGTTGATACAAGATCAATGGTTACTTTGCATCCATCTATTTTGGCCACCATGGGAGCTTCAAGAAGCTTGGAAATCACAGTTTTTCATCAAATTTCATCAAATCTTATGTGATTTTGTGTCACCTTGGCCTTCTGAGAACAATGGAATCATTTTCATGACCTAATTCTTCGATCTATGGTGTTTTTGAATTAGTTTTTGGCTCACGCCCGAGAAAAAATGTGAAATGACAAAGTCAAAAGTTATAGACATAAAATTGAAAAGGGGAAAAGGTAAAAATGATGAATGAAAGATGCTTGCATGCCTGAATGATAAAAATATGCCCCTAGGGTAGACAATGACTCGAATTTGTGTAATGATTTAACCTTTTGTGCATACCTGGCAACTTGTGAGTTGTTTTTCTATTTGGTGTCATTGTCATTAAATCATGAAGTTTTTTGTAAAAAATTTGATCCGATAGCATATTCTGTGCTTGGGAATAAATAATCCAATGTGCCATGAGGTATATTATGCATTTTTGAGAAATTGTAAAGGGTTGGGAGTTGAAAATCACGAGAAAATTTTGAGAAAAACTCATTTTCTGAGAAAATCCACCAAAGAACCAGGTTAATGCTTCATGTGTTGGAAAATTCATGTATGTGGGTTGGTTACAAGGGTATAGCCACCACACAGCTCTGAGATTATTCATGTAAATCTCCCTTGCTATCGAATCTAACTAGTTTTGAATTAAATCTGTGTTTTTATTTGGGCAATATGATGTCTATTATGAATTTTAAATGTCTACAAATAAATTTTATTGTTCTTGTTGCAATATTGCATTGAAAAAATTTAGAAGTCACACAGGATCTCCATTTCTAGTTGATAGTTTAGTGGCATTTGTAATCTCATACTCAAAAGAGTTTTCATCTGATAAGGAGATAAACAAATTTAAAATCACTTTACCTTCCTTAACTACAGAGATTTCTTGTAAGCCTTTAGGGCTACCTTAGGCATGGTTTGATCATGGATTTTTGTGTTTAATTGAGTTCTTTACTTCAATATTTTGTGGTGAGTTCTCAATTATTCTGTGAAGAATGCAACTTGGGCTTCCATTTGTGCCTCTTTTGGTTGAAAGAACATTCTTATTATTTTAGGCATTTCATCTGATGGTTGTTCAAGTATTGTAAATATTGTCAAAGATCTGATCTATCCTAGTTTGTCTTGTTAATCCCCCACCAACAATCATCTAACAACAAAGATCCTATCATGTACTATCCCTGATTTACATGTGTATACCTACAGAAGATCAAAATCTATTTGCAAAAGTATGCATAACAGATCAGGATTTCCAATGTCTCTAGTAACCTTTTCCTTGTTTTGAGAACATACCCATGTTTTGAGAAGTGAAAACTTGTAAGAGTTCAGATTTGGGGTGTTGATCATGTTTTCATTAAGGTCTCCATCATAGAATTTCAAGTAAAGATAAGGACATATTCATCTCCTTCACCATTGCAAGGTTACAAAATAGGTCCTCTTACCTTGGTTGTAAGGCATAACCTAAAACAGCTAGGACAAGATCGAGTCCTATTGGAGTGCTATCCATTTCTCCAAAAGCTTGAGTGCTAGCTACAACATATCCCTAGATACCAATGACATACAACATGGTCTACTATGTCTTTAAGCTCCATGACATAACTATGGTGTTGCTCATACTGAAAAGGAGGACAAATTTGGATACCAACACCTCCAACGTCTACATCTTATCCATCATTAATTTGATTAGGTTATTGGTAGGTTGTGATGATTGGGTTCCTCCTATAGCATGAGAGGGTTAGGTTTGGGCATATAATGGAGGTGGCATTCCAGTATATGGCACTTCCGTGTAGGTTGATTGAGAAGAAGGCAGTGAAATAGGGGCTAGTTACCTAGATTGAATAATAGATGAAATGGGAGGCTGCTAATAGTACATATATGGAGGTGGAAGGGTCATGGTAACCCTACTGGAAATAGGGGCCAACGACTGTGGAATAGACAGGACAATGTTTTGAAAAGGGGTAGGTGTCACCAACACGGGAGGTGGTAGTGTAGCTACAGGTATATGCTAGATAATAGGGGTAGATGAGGTTGTGTTTTGGGTGGTTTTCAAAGGCATGGTGGATGTGGTGGGTGCAACGGATGTAGAAGATGTGGCAGTCATAGTGGGTATAGGACCTAGCTGTGAAACGACTGGGGGTAAGGTAGATGCAGGAAACACAGAGCCAGATGGGGTTGACGCAGGAGTGGGAGCGAGATTTAGAGGGATAGATATGGGCATGTCGTATATCAACTGACCCAAGGCATCTTGGGTGAATGAGTGGGAAAGATAAAACTACAAGGCAAGAGGTTTTAGGTCAAGGAGTCATGTGAACTCTTCATATCTGGTAGTGATAGTGATAGGTTGGATAGGATCCATGGTGGGTGATAAAATTTAAGGTGGTGAAGGAATAGGTATGAGTGGTTGACAACTAGCATGGAATGTGAGTGCGCTAGCTTGTCAAAGTGTTAGTACCATGTGAACAAGTACTGATCAGGTTGGGCTACTTCTCTGTAAATGACATAGAAAAACAATAGGAACAGAAAGAATAGGCGGTAATAAGTGGATTAGGTACCAAATTTTAATTGAAAAGTGGCACAGGATAACCAATGTTGGTCAGGGAAAATGGACATTGGTTACGAGTAACCACTTCCAGTCATTGTGGGAAATGGATAGTTGGTGAAAAAAAAGGTATAAAGCCAAATTTGATAGGTATACCAAATATGATGAGTTTTACAAGGTCAATGGGAATGATAAATGTGACAGGGAATCTGAATAGTTGAAGAAGGTGAATAAATGTCCTTTTGGGTGGGTTAACCAAAATGACAGTGAACCGACGCCGGTTGGGTATAACCAATGACGGTCAGGGGGTAACCGACGATGATCACTAGACCGACACCGGTTACTATGAAATTGAAATAGTGATGAAGAAAATATGGTTGTGAGTTAAAATTTGATGTGGAATTAAACCCAAAATTCTAAGAATGATGAGAATATGGTTTAGGAACACTCAGATGAAGCTGGAATACACCAACTGTGATGAGGAGCGTGCAAGGAGAAAAAGAAAAAATCAAGAGCATGACCTCTCACCTCAAAATGCAAGCCAAGTAGAAACACTAAGAAAAACATGATCCTAAGAGTGATTTTTTTATTAGGTTTGTTTAGCTTATGTTATTTAAATACTGACACATGAACTATAAAATAGAGTTATTTTTGGTGAGGATGGCTTCCTAGAAATAAGGAGATCTAAAAGGTCAGGTTTCGGGTATGTTATGGTGCGGACGGGCTTTGCTCTAAAGTATGACTCGATAGAGAAACGAGATGGGGAGTACCTACCAATCCTTAGATCAGTGCGATCATTGACAAGCATTCCCAGGAGAGATGTTGTTTAAGAATATGTATTTGTTTTGAATTTGTGCAATTTGGCAATACTCAAAGAGAGAGAGAGACATGTGCTTTCTATGATTCGTTTTTCAACCATCAACTGGGAATGACTTCTAGTGTATGGGTTGCCCTCAATTAATGTGAGCTAATGTGATAAATCATAATGAATGTAATGATTTTTAAGCCCAAATCGAAATATGAAGTTTGATGACACAAATGGATGAATAGGAAGAGGGATGTTATTTCACTAAAATGCAGAAAATAAGAAGAAATGATTCTGTTTAAGTACACCAAAATAAAGTTTTCTTTTAGAGAAAATAGAAAAAAAAAGAGGGTTACTAAGGAAGAAAATTAATGTGTATGCTTTTTAGAAGGGTAACAAAAACAAAAATTTTCCTAGGAATGAATAAAATATAAGGAACCCCAAATGGGTCCCATCGGGCATGCCAAAATATTTCACCTGATTCTTAGACATTTCTTTGAAAGTGATGAAAAAAATAGGGTAATGGGTGTAGGAGGAATACCTGTTGAAATGTTGGTTTGTTGGGTTGTTGTGTGTGTATGAATTATGAACCCACAGCTGATCATGAGAGCTTCCTTTTGGCTAGGAGGAACTACCTGAAATGGAACAAAAGACCACAAGAAAGAGTTAAACAATATGTGTAGTGAACTACTTAGCATGTGCTGGATCTAAGAAGTGTGATAATTCCTAGATGGTTATCAGTCCACTGTTTAAAAAAAAATTAATGCTAGTAAATAATTAAATCCTATTATAATTGAAATGATTTAGGTATCTCATTAAAAACACAATAAGAAAGATATAATCTAACAGGCTAGGTTGAAATAAGATCCAAAGGTCAAGTAGTTGGTTTTGGTTCTCTACAGGTCTGCTAGAGGTCTTAGGTAGGTCACATGTAATTAAGGATGATGTGGGAATAAGGGGTAAGTCATTTTTCTAGTATGTATTGATAAATACATAGAATTTCACCAGTTAAGGGTGACTGATGCCGGTTGGGGAGAACCATTGCCAGTTACTGTGACAAACTAGGAATACCATAGAATGAGATCTAGATCTCCCTTATGATTGCACAAAGACATGGTTGGCTGGGACGAGGTATTAGGATGTTTGGATGGGATTTAGCGAGGATTTAATGGGTATGTGGAGGGGTGAGTATTAAAGGAGGTCAGTGGGTTGCTAGTAGAATAAAGGATGAAGATACAATTATTAAATGAATGAACCAGAGGAGTAAACCATTCTACTTACTTGAAATCTGGTTCTAGGTACCTGTGAGTGATGAATGAAGGTGCTGGTAAGAGGTTGAATGCTATTGGGGATCTCCAAACATTGTAAATCTCCTACATGGGATGCATGTGCATTCCTTTTTTCTTGGTTAGATCAAATCTGTGTTGGGTGGTCATTGGATGGTTGTCGGGTGAATTTTGGATGTTTGTGTAAGAGAAAATGCTTGATCTCTTTCCTTGCATGCGTGTTCTTACAGAAAATGGTTCTCAAAAGATGTGATATCTCTCACGGATGTGTGAACATTTTTTCTAACCTTGAAAATAAGGTTGTTTTGGGGATTAAAAGGTGATCGACGGCGGTTTTGGCTTAACCAGTGACGGTTAGTAGTAAACGACGTCGGTCAAGGTAGGATTTCCTAGGTTTACTAAACTAGGAAGATCCCCTTGATTTTTTGGGATCTCGTGTCACTCACCTGTGGATTAGGTTGGAAGATTCTTTTAAGCGTGCATGAATGTGGTTAGAGGGAATGTAGGCATTAATTTTTAGGGTTTGGGTAAGTCTTAGTTAGTTATGGAAACTTACTAAGAATTGGTCTTAGGGTGAGTTGGCTTGATGAGGTATCTAGGTGAGGTGTAAGTGTGGGCATTATCTAAATTAAGATATTTAAATAATAAATATGGTGAGGATAATGAATTAATTTAATTAAATTAATTAAATGAATATTAGTGGGGTGAAGGGAGCCATGGATAGGTGAATGTGATGAAGGTGTTTATTTGTCAAGGGACCAAAGGAGAGTGTGATCTAATTTTAGTGTCTACATTGTGAAGATATGTAGAAGGTCTTGGAAGAAGGTCCCGGGTTCTATGGAAAATCTTGTTGGTATATGAGGAAATGGGAACCAACCTTTAACTTGTAAAAGGAAAATTTGAATCAGTTTCCAGTTTGAATACGCCTTCCAAACCTAACCGTGGAATTCTACATGAAGATATTGTAAAAGGCATAGTGAACTCCTTGGGATCTTTGGCTATAATAGATAATGCCAAAAAGAATATGACAAGACTTATTTGTGCTATTTTTTACATATATATAATAGCTGATAAGGAGATCCCTAGTAGTATTAATCTAAATCCAGACTAGGGATATGGGAGCAAAATATTGAAATGGAAAGTAATCTAGAAAAATGCACCAAATGTAATGGGTGGGGTCTGACAAGCTAGAATTATAAGTTCAAACTTTCAAAAAAGTATATTGCTGAACCAGGGAATGAAGGAAAAGGGGAGAAAGGAAAAGGTATAATGCAAAGTACAAATGATCATAGGAAAGATTTTTCAAAAATTATCTTGGAAGGTCTTACCCCCTTGTGAATTCAAGATAAGAATGGGACCAAAATCCCTCCATTAAAATATGCTCTGGAAAAGGATGAGGAAGGTTTTACCCTATCGGTCAATAGAAGAAAATCCAAAAATGAGGCTTGGTTAGATTCAAAGGTAAAGGAAAAAGTGAAAGATCTTGTAAAAGATCCCACCAAAGGCAGAAATTTGGAATTATTTCCATTAAAAGGTGAAGAAAGTAAACTAAAGGAATAGGTAAGTATAGAGAAAATTCCACATAAGGACTTAATGCTGGTTGATAGTGTTCTGAAGGAAACAGTGGAGAAACAGAGTAAAGTTAAGAGTATCCAGATGTCAAAGGAAAGTTTGGAAAATTTTGTGAAGGAAGGGATGACAGTTGGAAATATTTTTAACCTCCCCACAAAATAATTAATGGATGTTCAACTATCCCCAAATAAGGAGATGGAAGGAAAGAAAGAAATGTTAATGCCTAAAAATAAAAGGATCACTAAGGAAACAACTCCTTTAGGAAAAAGAAAATCAGAACCAAATGTTAAAAAGGGTGTGTTGGGCCCGTAATATAGCTCCCAAATCTTAAGGGTACATAGGTGCACATGGCCAAAGGAAGCACGCAAGTGAAGGAATGTAAGGAATTATTCAAAAGGATTCTCAAAGAACCCAGGGCATGGGTGCCACATGAAGAACAATTCGGAACTTAGCCGCTTTTGGACTTTTGGGAAAAACACATGAAGAACGTGTTTCATTTGGATAAGGTTCCAGCCTGGCGACAGGGTGTCCTGGAAGGAATATACCTTGTGATAGAAAGATCCAAAAATTTAATCATGACATGGAGAGGCATGTGCCTAGGGTGACCTACACCTTGACACTTGGAGCTAGATCTGACGCTACAGAGGAGTTTGTTAGATCTCAGATGCCTATTTATACACGAACCCTTGGCAAAGAAAACAAACATAAGTGAGGTAGTAGAGATTTGTAGAATTACTGCGAGAAATATGAGATGAAAATGGGTAAGGCATTCTAGTAGAGATGTAATGGGGAATGAAATTTTTTCTTTGTGAGAATACATGTATGAATCCAGACATGGCGCATGACTATGGTCTGCATCTCTGTGATACTTTGTAGCAAAAATATGAATGAATATGATAAGGTTACCATCATATTTACGTTAAAGATCTCCTTCTGAATGATCTGCATATTTTTATTCTACTTTTGATCTTGTATAATCATGGACCTTACTTGAATGATTAAGTATATTTGTGGATTTACAAACTCTTGGTTCTATTATTTTCTTTGTGCACCTTGTTTCTATTATGACTGAAGGGGTGTAGAAGTTGTCTTGAGCTCTATAGCTTCTTCATGTATGTTAAATCATTAATTCAGAAACACAAACTATGCCTTCCACTAGACTCACATAAAAGAGAGACTCGGCTCCCTCTCGCGCACCTCAGGTGAGTTCCCAGTGCCTTCTAGGTGATAGGCCGGCGTGCATGAGGTTCCCTTGTTCTTGGTGGGGTGCAAAAATGAAAACATCTTGGTTCCATTTTTGGGACCTCTTTTTAAAGTTGTAATAGAACATGGAATACATCATGATCTATGCAAAAAGTGATGGTGGGGTGTTTAACACTTGAAGGTGTTGAAGGTTGGTTTAAAAGCATGAAGGATGAATTCACTTAGAGATTTAGTACCGGATCTGCATTTGATACATGAAGATGGGTGGAAGACACTCTTTATCATGAGTTGTATGAAACCTTCTTCTATTGTTTCTCAGTAGAGTTATTTGAATGGCTCTTCACTTATACATCTAGATTGGGATGGTATTATAAGTCACACCCTTGGATTCAAGAAGTGTATTAGAACTTGCAAGATGTTGATCTAACATGGACCCGTGTTATAGATCATTGGTGGAAGGGAGTATTGACTAGATACACTCTGGAATACACCATTTCCACACATTCCTATCTAGAAGTTGCTGAGTTTGAGTTCTTACAAGATCCCAGGGGATCATTTCTGTGTGCTATTACCCTTACGATCAAAATCTTGATGGTAACCATGGGTTTAGAGGCATTTCCTATGGTCGGCTAAACCACCCCGAGTGCTAGGAAAGGAAGCCAGGTTGGGAAAGGATGGCTGATATGACGACTAAACAGGAAATGGAGGAGAGATGACTCAAGTATAACAAAGAACATGAAAAGGAGATCGATAGACAGCTTGGGATTACAAGTGGGTTATGGAGCTAGACATGGTGGAAAGGAGTTGAGGTTCATGCTGAGGATGTCAAACCCGAATGGTCTATGGTACCCCATCTTGGTAAGTGAGGGAGAGAAAGCCTTGCAACTTCTGATGAGAGTCTGTCATGTAGAGAAATAAGAGTCATTGGCATGCATCTGACCCAACCTACAGACCAAACCTTGGCGCTTGTTTTGTTTGAACAAGGGAAAAGTATAGTTGATCCATTTGATATTAGTGGAAGCAACCGATCGGTACCTAGAAGATACAACTTCTCATTTAGGACTTTTATGGCTTCACACACTATTCTGGTAATTGGTGGAATGTTTAGACAAGGCACGTATACAGCTAGTTTTGGAAGCACGCTAGGAATTGGTGGAGGAAATATGACTGGGAGTGGTACTAGGTTGCAAACTATCGGCACGTAATTCAATTTGATGACGGGATCATTCGACATGATAAATGTAGGCCCTTACCTAACACAAGAGGATCTAGAGGTGGAAGTGGTTGAGCTGGTGGCTTAGGATCTAGTGGATCTGGTGGAGGGAACACAGGAGGAAACCAAGGGACTGGATCAGGAGGGCAAGGGCCTCAACCACCTCCTCAAGTCTTTTTTGAGATATCTCTACACTTACTAGATTACAGTGGGATAGAAGGTGCCATGGAGCATGTGCATAAGTGCGAGCTACTATGGCATGTGAATTGAATAATGACCCATGATCAAAAGGCTAGTCAATTTGCGATGACCTTGCAAGGATGCGCACATAGTTGGTATAGAAATTATGACCCTCATCAGACTGTTGTGGATTATACCACACTGAGAAATGAATTCTTGGTGGAATTCCACATACCTAAGTTTGAACAGAAAATCATCAATTCTCTCAAGGAAATCTAGCAAGGAATGGCAGAGAGCATGAGGGAATATGATACGTGCTTTAAAACTCTATTGTCTAAACTATCTTATGATATCCACCCTTCACAACATGATCAATGGTTTTTCAGAGGATTGATCACCCCCTTTAGGAGGGCTTTATCTCATAAAACATTCATGGACCCATGAGAAGCATTGGAAGTTACTTTGTGCGTTGAGGTAGTTAGAAGTGTTGACACCGGCGTTAGCCCATTTTTGGAGGCTCAGATCGCTGCCATGGCTTAGCAATTGGAGAAATTTTCTACCAACACAGTTCCAGAGATTTGAGGAGGGATGTGGTGCACAGATTGTAATGCAGAAGGGAACACAAAGGCCAATGGAGGCGTATGTACTCAGAAGGTGGTGCGTGCCATAACAATAAATTGTGAAATATGTCATGAGAACCATGATGTAAGTAGGTTCCCCCTTTTGTAGTGTGTGATCCACAAAAATGTGTCCTATTATTGTAAGATATGTACCTCAACCACACATGACACCAAGGATTGTAGATTGATTGACCATATTCATGAGGTAATTGATCTTGGTGTGCACCAGACTGGCATTTCCAATAGTTCCAAAGGAGATGACCGTGGGTATGGAGAGTTCGGGGATGGAGGTGCACGTGGAAGAGGGTTTCATGGGGGATTTTTTGGTCATGGTAACTGCAGAGGAAGAAGTGATTTCCCACGTGGGATGTAATTTAATTGTGGAGTCATAGACCATTATAAGCGTGAATGTCTATATCTTCTACAATGCTCCTGGCGTGGAAAAAAACATAAGTATGAAGAGTGCCCAGAGTTATATGAACATATGAGTCAGCAATACTGGAAGGATAAGGGTGCTGCCATGGTGACTATTAAGAAGGCTGACATGCAATGGCTTCCGTGAGTAATAAGTGAATCAGAACTAGAGCCTGTTATGGTAACAACAAGGGTGGAGTCCATGCACGTAAAGGAGGCACCTAGAAAGAGACCTCTAGTTTTGAGAGAAGAAGTAATAAACGGGAAGTATCCAAACCCAGCTCACTAGAAATAAGTCTACCAGGAAACCATGGATGTAATTCAAAGTTTATAAGGGGAGATCCAATGCTTAAAAGAGTATACTAGAAAAGATGAGCAAAGGAGGAATTAGAAGCACTAAGGGATGACTTGGATGAGGTTAAGGAGGTGTGTAAACTACTGAGGCAGGAGAATATTATTCCCCTCCTAGGGGCATGGTTGAGAGAAAAGGTGTTGTGCACTGGGGGAGAACATGAAAGGTAGATCCTACATGTAAACCTCCCACCTCACATTCTTGATTATGAAAAGGAGATCACCTTGAATGTAGTAGTGGATGGATGGTTTCTTAGTAACATCTTCATTGACACAAGCGTGGAGGTTAATGTGCTCACTCTAGATGCCTGACATCAAATGGGAAGACCTACATTACAACCATCTTCAAATGTGTTGTATATGGAAAATAAGACAAAGGAAATGCCCATAGGTGTCTTGAAGGATGCGACCATTACCATTCAAGGGACTAGGTTCATTGGGTATTTTGAATTCTTGGCACTTTCTGAGGAATATAATTTCCTAGCTCTACTTAGGCACCCATGGTGTTATAAGAATAATGCAGACCTTCAGTTTAACAAGGGGTACATAAGCTTTGAAAATAAGGAATATCAGGTAGTTATACCATTGGTTGATGGGAAGTCCACCCCCTATACTAAACCCCTTGGGGAGGAAGTCCTAGACATAATATATGTGCACTCCATAAGAGATCCAGAGACCATCCACCCTACAAAAGGAGTCATTCAGTTTCATGATGCTCAATCTATCAGTAATACTACCAGTATAGCATGTGATAATTGGGTGCATGGGACTTATGAATTGATTTGGTGACATAGGAAAGGATCGGTAACCAAGGTAACAATGGTGTGTACAGTTTGGAGCCTGGGAGGAAAGAAAATAACCAAGTATTCTGGGGATGCATACCCTGAGGTATTTTTCAGAGAAATGGAAGCTCAGTGGAGGGAGGACAAGTGACGAAGTATGCTAGGTTATGTTTTGATAGGCACAATAGCAAGGTGGTGGGCCGCACATTGTGAAAAATTGTTGGAATGGCACGAATTTAGAATTGTGCTCACTGTCTGATTCTCGAAAAAGCAAAATACCCACCACTATCAAGGATTACAATGGCAATGGACCTACCTCTTCCCACATCCAAGCATGTGAGAGGGTTTGGGGAGAAGGGGTGGAAGCTTTACCACCCTCCCTTTGGGTGCACAATCTGTACATCCATTCTGAAACATGCCGCCAAATAGGAAATTGGCAGGAGTTAGCGGCTGACCTGGTTCACACATTCAAGTACCAAAGTAACAAGCAACCAATTGATTAGGTGTTGTAGAATATCAAGCACCTCACTCTAGGGGATTGTGCCATGGTGGAAGATAGGTTAGTAAACTTACTTGGCAGACCTAGCTTGGAAGTGCGGTTCTAAGAGGAGGAACTAGAAGACATACAATTCAAGCCCACGTGTGCTAAAAAGGAGAAAGGAAAGATGGTATATGCTGTTGATGGGGAGGAGATGGAAAGCATGAATGTTGACCATTTGGTTGGGGTGCGTGAAGTAGGTGATAGTGTAGATGCATGTACGCATGCATACCATGAACCACTCAAAACCAAGAAAGTTAACATCGGCTCAGATGTGGAGCCCAAGGAAGCTATCTTTGGGGACTACTGGTCAAACAAGGAAGTATCAAAGATCATTGATCTCTTACACAAATTTGAGGATTTATTCCCATGTGGATACCATGAGTTGAAAGGTGTCAACCATTTATTGGGGGAAATGAGGATAAAGTTGAAATATGGTGCACACCTGATTAGGAAGAGGCCTTACAGGATGAATCCCAACATGTGCGTAAGGGTTAAAGAAGAGCTAGACAAGATGATAGCATCTGGTATAATTGAGGCTATGGAAGAATCAGAATTGATAAGTCAAATGGTGATCAACATAAAGAAGGATGGGCAGATTAGAATATGCAAGGATTATAGAGAATTGAATGCTTTTTGCATCATAGATCCTTTTCCCACCCCCTTTACCGAAAAGATTTTGGAAGGAGTTTCTAGGCATGAGGTCTATTCCTTTACGGATGGATTCTTGGGATATCACCAAGTAAGGATTTCTAAGGAAGACCAAGAGAAGATAATTTTTTCCACCAAGTGGGGAAGCTTTACATACACAGTCAGGCCCTTTGGATTGAAGAATGCGCACACTTTATTTTCACGCATAGTGGTACAAGCATTAAGGACTTCATCCACAAGTTCCTTCATGTATATTTGGATGATTGGATAGTGTATGGATTGGTTAGGGACCATTGTGATAACTTGAGGTTGATGTTTGAAATATGTTGGTAGTTAAGGAACTCCCTCAACATTAAGAAATGCATCTTTGTAACTCCTTTTGGAATGTTTTTGGGGAATATCATATGTAAGGAGGGCTTACTAGTGGATCCCATGAAATTTGTAGTTATTGTGGGGTTAGGGGAGCCTGCTAGCCAAAGTGTCATGCATAGATTTATTAGACACACTGGGTACTACAGAAAGTTCATTAAGGGATACGCCAAGATCGTTGCACCTTTGGACATATTACTCAGACACAAGAGTGCCTTTTAGTGAGGAGAGGCACAACAAAGGGAATTTGACACTCTAAAAGAAAGGCTTATCACTGCACCTATTATACGATTCCCATCCTAGGATAAACCTTTCCATGTCCACGTGGATGCCTCTGGTACAACAACGGGAGCCATCCTTGCTCAACTAGGAAAGGGGATTGTTGATCATCCCTTGTGTTTTGCAAGTAGGAAGTTAACACAAGCAAAACAAAATTATGCAACGACTGAGTGCAAGGCATTGTTAATGATCTATGTGCTCCACAAATTCAGACAATATCTGCTAGCAAATCCCTACGTATTCTACACTGACCATATATCCTTGAAGTATCTAGTAAACAAAGCAGTGTTGCAGGGGTGCATATGCCATTGGGTACTTTTATTTTAGGAATTTGATTTCAATGTGGTGGTAAAACTAGGAAAGAACAATTATGGGCTAGATCATTTATGATGTATTGATTTGGGAGAGGACATGTAAAGTATCAAGGAAACCATGTCAGATGCACAACTATTCAGGTTGTGGTGCGCGCCCTCAGAACTAGAAGACATTGTTTTTTTCTCAAGGAAGGTGTGGTGCTCGAAGGGATGAATGCTCTGGAAAGGAATAGGTTAGCCATACATGCCATGCCCTTCATGTTGATCAATGGGGATTTGTATAAGATGAGCTGTAATGAATTTTTGCACTGGTGTGTATAAGAACATGAACACATAGCTATAATAGAAGAAGCCCATGGTGGGATTGCTGGAGGAGACTATGCAGGTAATGCAACTGTGTGTAAGATCCTAGTCACCAAAATCTATTGGGAGATGATTCATTAGGATTGTATTGATTTTTACAAGGCTTGTGACCTTTGCTAGTGCCTTAGAAAACTTGGAAAAAAGGGATGAGATGCTGTTGCACCCCATCGCCAGCACAGAACCTTTTGAAAAGTGGACAATAGATTTTGTTGGCCAAATCTCACCAGCCGTGCGGAGGACTAACTCGCGGTATATCATTACCTGTGTTGATTATCTAAAAAGGTGGGTAGAGGCCACACCCACTAAGGATTACACCGTAGCCACAACTACTAGATTTTTTGTGGAGAACATTATCAGTAGGTATGGGTGCCCATTAAGTTTAACAAGTGATAGGGGCACTCACTTCTTAAATGAAACTATAGGTAGAATTCATGGTAGCCCATCACAAGACTACCCCTTATCACCCTCAGGAAAATGGGACTATGGAGGCATTTAACAAAATCCTTAGTCACACATTGACTAGGATATGTGACATGGGTAGGTAGGATTGGGATGATAAGGTATCAGCAGTCCTTTAGGCATACAGAACAACGTACAAAAGGTTGAACAAGGCCACACCATTTAAATTGGTGTTTGACGTGGAAACAGTTTTGCCAGTAGAATTCATGTTACCATCTCTACGTATAGTGCGCGCAGGAGGGTTAGACGATGAACAAGCACATGAAAAAATAATAGATGAATTGATAAAGTTGGATGAAAGGCACTAACTAGCAAGATGGAGCAAAACAATTGAAAAAGCTAAGCAAAAGGCATGGCATGACTGCAACATTAAAAACAAACAGTTTGAGGTTGGCCAGATGGTATTGCTATATGATTCTAAATTTCTACGCCATTCTAGAAAGTTGAAGGTGCATTGGTTAGGTCCTTATGTAATTTCATACATCCTTGATTCGGGCGTGTGCCAGTTACAAGTGCTGGATGGAACAAAATTACTTGGACACTTCAATGGGAGTAGGCTGAAGCCCTACTATAAATAATGCTTCTTGGTGTTTGTAAATAAGGCAGTTCTACTAGTTAGTTTAGAATTTCCTTTTATGCTTTTCCTTTCTTGTTTTTCCCTTTCACGTTGTTGTCTTGTTTTGCGCCTTGGGTGCCAGTAACCTTATTAATTTTTGACTTACGAATGCACAGAGGACCGCACATCAAATTAGTGTGGGGTGAGGTGATAAAGAGAGGCATGAAGTTATTATGCAGGAGGATTGGGTTGGTAGACCATTCGAACTGGCCCTGTTGAAAAGAGGCATTAGGAGAAAAGAAGGCAAATGGTTGGCAAAAGTAGGTTACATTGGAAATCCACGTATAAGAAGAAAAAGTGAAGAAACATGCGGTAGGTGAAAGAAAGAATCATGAGGATGGAAGAGGTGCCTTTGGCACTGGTAACATGCCCACAAGAGTCTTCTATCAAGATGGATTTTCTACACGCCAGAAGGTTGGAAAATTTTTTGCGCAAGGATTGGGCATGGGTGAAAAAATTTTGCTCAAGGATTGGGCGCATAAGAAAAAGTGCTGAAGTTAGGTTTGTTTGAAAATGCCACATTAAATATTTTCATATGATGCTAGGTAGCCTACCCTTTAATGCGTAAAAGTGGTAAAATCTATAAATACAAGGATGGGTAACTCATTATTTTACTTTGTGAAAACAAGAGCAATTTTCTTTCAAGAGATAGGGTTCGAGAGATAACTTGTGCAAAGGAAAATATCAAAAACTCATGTGCAATCGGTCTATTAGATCTACAAACCAGATAAGAAGTGATTCATGGGTGTGAGGAAAGTTTTGAAAGAGTGTCGTGATCGAAGGAAGAAAATCAGAGATTAGGGTTTCTGCTCTAAGGCACGGGGCACACGAAGAAAAATCTTAGACAACTCAAAAGTAACTAGGGAATGAAATATAAGAGTAAAATGATGGCCACAAAACAAGTTGATAAACCTACAGTACAATCCAACAAGGGAAAGAGAAAGGGAAAAGGGAAGAAGAAAGAAGAAGAAATCCCATTGGATACTAATGAGGAATGGTACTCAGAGATGCAATACCAAGATGGGGTTTTTCTAGGGAAAGAGTGGGAGTCCCACATCAGACAAATGAATGTGATCAATTATAATCACTGGTCGAGTATAATTGCGAAGGAAATGGTGTCGGAGCTGGTGTGCCCCACAAAAAATGAACACCTGATGGGATGCCGATCTACATCGACGTAGTTAAGGTGAAAATGGAGAAGGAAGGGCTTCTCCAACTTTTAAAGTTTCCATATTTTGAGAATCCTGAGCGCCTGTACCGATGGTTAATGATGCATGTACATGAAGATTTCTTCTACTTTGTAGGGTGAAAAATGTGCATAACTCCCTAATTAATCTCACACTTTACAGGCCTAAGTTGTAAAGGGGACGTGATCATATATGACCTCTAGGATGAGGAGGAAATTAAAGAAACCAATGCATCTCAGGATTATAAGAAGGGATCAAGATACTACGACGTCATAGATATCAGTGATCCAATGATGAAAATGGCCACACACCTCATTTCCAAGCTGAATGGACAAGAGAGGTGGACCCAGGTGAGAAATCCCTAGTTGAATTTCTGTAGGAAGGTCACAGAGGGCACCATATACAATATCTCCTAGTACATAGTAGACAAGATCATAAGCAGCGCGAAGAATGGAGGAAAGATATTATTTGGGAACATTCTATTAACCATTATGTTCTCAGAGATTGGGGTTCCAGATGCATCTGATAAGTTTGTATGGGAGTACCCTGATGAATACCCTTCGCCCACGGATAGGTTCTAGAAGTATACTTGTGAGTCAATGATAGGGGTGCACAAGGCACGCTTGGAAAAATGCTACGCGTTCCTTAGGAACACATTTAGGGCTGAATGGAGGATTCCTGTGAAACTCCCCACGGTGACTGAAGGAGAAGAAGAGTTTGCGGTATACCAGAACTTTTGCATTGGTAGATTCATCTTGGTGGATGGTAGTTGGAGTCCTTGGTGTAAACTCCCCTTCTAATTTACTGCCCAATTTTTCCAGGCAGGAGTGAACAGGTATAAGGAGTCAAAGAAATTAAAACTTGACCTATCCACCCTTGATAGTGAACACAGAGAGATGAGAAAGAAGTTAGTTTACCCAGGGAAGTGCATGTACATTGAAAGGTATGTGTCGCAGGATGTGCACATTATAAGGCCATTGACCTTACCAATTTCTGAGAGCGTTGCTTCCAAAATCTACCTACACATAAGGAAAAAGTTTGAGAAGGGCACATACATAGAGAATGAAATATCCATCTCGGATGACCCCATGGGAAGGAAGAAGCCAGCACCAAAGCATAAGAAGAAATAATAACAACAACAACAACAAAGGGTGGTGGAGAGGTAGAACATAGATACTGCAGGACTGAGTACCTATGTCTAGAAGAAGAGGAGAATGGTGGTTAAGGAGAAGACCTCGGAGCCTGTAAAGCCACCATCCTCTGAAGAAATTTCAGATGAAGAAAATATAGTATCCCCGACTCTAGATTTTTCTCCAAGGGAAGAAGAACAAGGGACGGACGAACAAGGGTCTGAAGATACAGACAACCCAAATGCCTATATAGGTGAAAATGATGATGATGGAGGGGAAGAGCTAGAGGTGGATCAAGAGAAAATTAATGTCCATGATTCGGAGGGAGAGGAAGCAGAGGATACAAATGATGCATTCATATTTGTAAGGAGGAAGGGCACCCAAAGAGAGGAAGGTGTGCAGAGAAAAGAGAGGAGTGAAGGGGCTAGTACCAAGGAGATAGATATGTCAAAGCTCACTCAAGAGGAGGTGAATGAGAAGGCAACAAAGTAGGTAGAGAAGATAATCAATACCCTGGTCAAAGAGGAGTTAGAGCATAGTGTGGAGCTAGTGCTTGGTGAATTCAAAGAATAGTAGAGGGAGAAGAGTGTGGGTAGCAAAAAAGGCCCAACTCTTTCGGTAACTACTCCTAAGGGCGTGCACGAGAGAAGTAAATGCATGGAAGGGGGAAGAACAATGATGGGTTATATTGATGACCCTAGCAAAGTTTTGTGTGTGATTTTCTAAATTTCCATGCCCACCAAGGAGCTCACCACCATGGAATCATTTTACCCTGAGGGTGGATACCCATGAACAAGGAAGATGCTATCATGGGCATTCAACTCCCACCTCGACGAGCCTGAGTTATAGATTAACCAAGGAGTAGTATTAATGTTGTCCAGAGGAAAGGTGGAAAACCCCACTGTAAACAGGTAATAACTAGCAGTTGAGCAAGTGTGTAATGCACTCAACAAGGTCTACATGGAAATTGAGGCTAGGCTTTTCAATAGGAATGATAGGGTTAGAGTCTTGGAGGACCTGTTGGAGAAGAGGAAGATGGAAGTAGTGAAGTTGATGAAGGATCTCAGCCTTGGGAAATTAATCAGTGTTCAACTGTAGAGGGAGCTTCAAGAAGAGAAGGCTAAAGTGCATGAAGTTTACAAGAAGGTGGAACTCATATCCCAAGAAATTATCATGAAGCACTTGGACCTTAGCCCTCCCATGTAAAATTATAGATCCTCCCTAGAATGCCTAGAGGACTTGACTCGGATCCTCACCATGGAAAGGAAACCTTTATCCTTAGAGTCGGTAGAGGAGATAGCTATGCGCTTGGAGAATGAAGATAATTTGAAGGTCATTGCACTTTTGGCTGAATACAACAATGTGCTTTCCGATGTAAGAATAGCTACACAAACTATGGTGGTCTCCTATAACCACTACGTGGATCAAGACAAAGAGACAAGCATACTGCTTGCCAATGATGAGGTTTAGCTGAAGGAATTTAGAGAAAAGAATAAGGGCAATAGAGCAAAGTGAGAAAGGATTATAGACAAAGTGTAAAAGAAATCCAAAGTTATTGAGAACTGATAAGTCTTGATCAAAACCTAGCTAAAAGAGCTCTACAAGGTTATCACGAGGAAGATGGATGCCCTTGAAGATCATGCTAAGGAACTGCAGACTGTGGTGGAAACCATTACCACACAAGGGGAAGGGTTAACATTCAATGAGGTGAGAACATTGGTTGGTGACATCTGCACTAAAGCATAGGAGGAAGTTAGCGCTTGGGGTACACTGGAGGCCAACCTACAACAAAATTTTCCCCCTATTCTTTCTCTCCCCCATTCTTTATTCTTCCCCCCCATTCTTTTTCAATGAAATGCCTTGCATTCCTTTTATACTGCATTCCTTGAGAAGGTTCCCAGGGGTGGATAACAGGTGAAGTGTGGGGTAATGTTGGGCCCCTAATATAGCTCCCAAATCTTAAGGGCGTGTGTGCGCGCATGGCTGGAGGAAGTGCACAAGTGAAGGCGTGCAAGGCAATATTCAAAAGGCTTCGTAGAGAACCTAGGGCACATGTGCCATGTGAAGAACAATTCGGGACTTAGCCAATTTTGGCCTTTTAGGTAGAACACATGAAGAATGTGTTCCATTTGGATAAGGTTCCAACCTGGTGACAAAGTGTCCTGAAAGGAATATACCTTGCAATAGAAAGATCAAAAAAGTTAATCATGACATAGAGGGGCATGCTCCTAGGGTGACCCACACCTTGACACTTGGAGCCAAATCTGAGGCTACAGAGGAGTTTATTAGAGCTCAAATGCCTATTTATACATGAACCCTTGGCAAAGAAAAGAGACAGAAGTGAGGAAACAAAGCTTTGAAAAATTACTGTGAGAACTATGAGATGAAAATGGGTAAGGGATTCTAGTAGGGATGTAATGGGGAAATGGGGATGGAAATTTTTGCTTTGTGAGAATACATATATCAATCCATACATGGCACATGACTATGGTCTGCCTCTCTGTGATAATTTTTAGCAAGACTATGAATGAATATGATAAGGTTACCATCATCTTTACATTAAAGATCTCCTTTTGAATGATCTGCATGTTATTAATATTCTTTTCATCTTGTATAATCATGGACCTTGAATGATTAAGTATATTTTTGGATTTAAAAATTCTTGGTTCTATTATTTTTGTTGTGTGCCTTGTTTCTATTATGACTGAAGGGGTGTAGAAGCGGTCCTGAGCTCTATAGCTTTTTCATGTCTATTAAATCACTAAGTTAGAATCACGAACTATGCCTTCCACTAGACTCACATAAAAGAGAGACTCGCCTCCCTCTCACGTGCCTCAGGTGAGGGCCCAACGCCCACTGGGTGATAGGCCATCGCGCATGAGGTTCCCTTGTTCTTGGTGCGGTGCAAAAATTACTACAGGGTGAATACTCTAGGATTTCCACTCCTAATCAGGAGTGTTTGAACCCTATAAATGTGGAGCTTTCCAACTACAAACAAGATAGACCAAGAAAATTTGAATCTAGGAAAAAAACTACTCAAAAGGATATAGACATAGGGAAATAACTATGTTTAGACTAGAAGGTTTTTAAAAAGAAAAAACCAAATCTTAGGAAATGAACTGCATCACATGGAATGGAAGAGGGCTCAATATCCGTGTGAAATGGAGGATTCTTAAAGATATTATTTAAGGACATAAAATTGATGTTTTAGCTATGTAAGAAACTAAAATGAAAGAAGACATTTTCTTAAACTCTTGCAAGTCCATTTGGATGAATTCCAAATATTTTTTTGTTAGTTTGAAAGAGGCATCAGAAGGACTAGTTGTGGTTTAGAATTCAGCCTGCTTTGAAGGGAATTTTTTGGTGAAAAGTGTAATGCCCGCTTCAAACTACCACTTGAGACCAAGAAACAAACTAGGATTAGCTGGGAAAAATTAAGGAATAATTTGTTTTTAATTAGGAGAGTCCACAACTAAGTTGCAAGACATCAATTTGCACTAACAGGTTCCAGAACAAGGTCTAATTACCAAATACACATTTTTTTCCCATTTTAAACTTATAGCAAGTTCACATGATTTCAATTTTAGGATTACATATTTTACTTAGGTTCAGGGAGAAATTTACCCCATGCCTACTCTCTTAACAAGCCCTGAAATTCAACTAAATTTTACTAACATTAAGAGTCATAAAAACTTTCCTAATTTATGCTAATTGGATAGGAAATTATCTCACATTTCCAACCATCTAAAGAAGTCCTCCTAACTCCTTGTAGAACTCCAGTTATGGCCGGGTGGAGTTTTAGGGGGAAATTTTCATTAGGGAGGTCCGCGGGATTAAGGGGAAATTTTTTCCTATAGGGCGGATGGGCGGAGCGGGGAGGTAAATTTAGAATTTTCCCTACTTCAGGTGTAAAGTGAAAAACACTTCCATGCACCCGCAGGGCCGATGAAGCAGGACACGTGGCGCATGTTGATTGGTGTGGGGTGGCGCAGACCATCGGGTTGAAGGAGGATTTGGAGGTTTGGGTAAAAATCTAAGCGGTAAAATTTGTCGCTTGCCTCCACCAAGGAGAAAATGGGTGCCATGTGGTGTCTTGTGATTGGCTGTAGGCCAGTGGAGTGGCAGAGAAGATTTGGATTTTTTGCCAAAGGAATAAAAAAGTAAAAGAAAGACTTGCGCAGCCCCGTGCCTCCAAGGGGACACGTGTCAACATCCTATTGGTTGCGGGGGTACGGGTCCATTGGGAAAAAATGTGAATATTTTCCCAAAGGCTAAAAATGGTTAAGTTTTTTATTTTAGCCCATGCACCCTCTGTGCCACGTGTCAGCACGTGACTGGTTCGGGTCCGCGGGGTTGCGGGGAAAATTTGGAAAATTCTCCCGAGACCAATTTTTTTTTTTTTAAAAGTTTAAGTTTTTTCAAAAATATATGCCCATATAGATGCCACGTGGCATCATCTGACTAGATAAGAGGGTGGTGAGGCCACAGAAATTTTTAGGAATTTTTTCTAAAGTTCAAAATTTAAATTTTTCTAAGGTTGAATTATTTCATTTTTCTGGTTTAGGATGGCCATTTCGAAGTAAAACATCAAATGGCCATAACTTTTGATAGGAAGCTCCATTTTTCAGAAAATGAGGACTTTCTAGAAATATCTCGGAGTCCTCTTTGCATATGAATCATCAATTTTGATTTTTTTAATAAATTTTTCAAGGTCATTTTTTAATAAACAATCTGCAGGGTTTTTAATTGCATAACTGGTAGTTTTTCCCAACTTACAATTTTTGTTCAATTTTGATTTCCTTTCTCCTAAACATGTAGATTGAACATGGAGGGATGATCATGGGTCTTTTAAAGAGTTTTTTCCAAGTTCAAATTATGGATTGGGTTGTAATTGATATATTTTGCATCTTTTGACAGGAAATCTATTATGCAAGTTTAAAATCTAGTTTGATGAAGTTCTTGATAGTCATTTTAATTGTTGTGTTTCCACAAAGTATCTTAAACATTAATACATCTAAATTTCATTGTCTCATTCCTTGATTTTAGTTATAAATTTGAATTTTGCATTTAACGAATTAATTTCGGTGCCAGATTCTAAATAAAACAAAAATCAATTACTGACAAATTAAAAGTCAATTTACAATTTCCCAAAGTGGAAGCATTTTCAATTATGATCTGAAACATTCAGTTGCTCTAATTTATTACTCAAAGTACATGGCACCATTTTAATATCTAAATTTGAACAATTAAAAGCAAGGAAACAAAATTTTGTCTTTTATTCTTCATGCATTTTCTTTTTCAACAGAGATACCATTTCAAACAGTAAATGTAATTCAAGACATTCAATAAAATCCAGTATGCACATTCCAAAAGAATTAAAAGAATCAATGCCATCCTTTATTGAGAGGTCAAATAACTTTACAACCAAACTCGTTTCCAATTTTATTTGATTTGAAATTTCAAAATTACTAGTATGGAATATCATTTGCATTATCTTTCTAAGGTAAAATAGAGAATAAATTTCTCAATTCAATTATAACTTCCAATTACAAGGTAAATATTTCACATTTTAACATCAATTACATTCATCCACTCTATGTGGAAAGGGTTACATTCAATTTTCTCAAGAAAAGAGGACTGTCAAAACTAGTTTTTTTATTTTCTTTCTCCAAACAGCAGTATGTTGAATTCTTCATCTTCAATATTTAGATCACAACAAGGAAGGGGGAAAGGCAACACTCTCCACCCAG
The DNA here is from genome assembly GCA_019776745.2 of Taxus chinensis. Classification (NCBI taxonomy): domain Eukaryota; kingdom Viridiplantae; phylum Streptophyta; class Pinopsida; order Cupressales; family Taxaceae; genus Taxus; species Taxus chinensis. Next base: position 315,897,991 of record CM034154.1, read on the forward strand.
CCAAGATACCCAATGGGAAAAGATAAGACACTTTCCCCATTGGCCCCCAAGCCCCAACCATATTGAAATGGAGCATGATTTACAACACATGGCAACATGTCTTCTTTCACATATAACAAACATTCTTTCACATTCAAAAGGCACATAATTCAATGAAGATGTAGTTCACAACTACTTCAAAAACAACACAACAAAACAAAGGCTTCTTCAAATAAGAAATCCAAACAAGAGTAAGATCTATGGAGGTCTCCTTAATTCTCCCTTGTTGAAATTTGGGCATCCATTAAAATAAACTGTCAAAATCATAAAGAAACTCATAAAACTTATCCCTCCTCAACCCCTCCTTATCCCTACTCCAAATTTATCTCTTATGCCCCGATAAAAGATAGAAATGCAAGCATATTATTTTCCTAGGTGGATCCTAAATCAACACTCCCTTCATAAGACAAGTGCCCTTGGCAATCCCTTATCCCACCTCTGATAAAACCTCATAGTCTTCTCCCTACACCTTTCCCTAAGCATTCTACCCATCCATCCAAGAATGAAAACACAAACCATTCAATATTGCATGTAAGAAAGAGGGAAAAAACAAGTAAAAAGGGCAAGAGCCTACCTCTCCATTATGGAGCTTTGTTTTCCAACACAAATGTCTTTTCATGCTCAAAACACAATCCTAAAACAACAATGTAAAAGCATGTGGATCAATCCAAGCTCCTTCCAGAAAGCAAGCTCCAAAGGCAAGAGAAAATTCGACCCAAGAGTGAAATCACAAACTTTCAACAACCTCAAAATGAGGAGGAATTCAAATTTTAAAGGAGAGGGTGGGGATAAGATCATGTGGATTCCAAGTGGGTTGCCACATCATTTTTTCTCATCCCTAAGAATGAAAATCAACATCAACAAATAAATCACAATAAATGTGAATGACAAACTACTTACATACTTCATTTTAGCCCATACTCAAAAGGAATGCATTAAAATTTTCTAAAACAAGTGCAATCAATTCTTACACAAAAATTATGTCAAAATATAATAAAATAGATTGATTTTGACTTCAAAAGTATAATCATGGTTGGTGGAACATTTTGAGAGGTGTGGGACAAGTTTAACTTGTCCCACAAACCTCCAAATTTGTCCTCCGAGATCAAATTCGAATTTCAAGAGGGATAAAGTGTTTGACCTTCCAAAATCTTCCTTACAACCTCTTACAAATTATTACACATCCTTACATGGTAACTTACACACTCTTTCAAAATGTATTAATATCTATGACATTCATTTATTACCATATTTTGACGTAAGGTTTATTTATTTATCACATGGTTATACTATATATAAATCAAATTTAATTATTACTCAAGACAATAAAATTAATTCCTTACATCCCTCATCCCAATTATTTAATTAAAATTTATCTATATGACTTCTCACATTAAACTATCACATTAGAATAGTTAAAATAAATATCACATTAAAAATAAAATACATATAAAAATAAATAAAAAGGGAACACATAATTAAAACACATATATCCCATGGTCACAATATTGGAAACCCCCCTATGGGGAGTCCTAACAAAAAAAAACACACAAAACAAACACAGTTGCCATGGTGACCTTGTTGATCTCACACTCAATTCCAATATGGTTAGTCTCCAGTCCCCTGACGTTGTTGTGATTTTTTTTTAATCCTACAAAATGCAAAATACCTCCTTTGGCCTTGTGGCCATATTAGAACATCCAAATGATATAAGCAACATACAATTATTAAATCCAAATCACAACACTATCAAGAATTTAACATTTATCATTTAACTTCAATTTGCAACTATATCATCATCCAATAGATCTTTATACTAGCTCTATTCATAATATCAATGTCACATGTCTAAAATCAACATCAATAACCTATACATGTCAACTAATATATCATCATCCACATAATAATAGTAATGTCTCAATGATCATCAAACAAAATAACTGAATCCAGATTAATATTAATCCATAGTCTAACATCTAACCAACATACTAAGCAAAACATAATAATTTCCATAGAAATCCATGATCTAGTATATACACATCATATTACATCAAAACACAATAATGTCCAAAATTTGATCAATAGTGTCAGGATTAGTATCTAAATAGTGTCCAAGGAAGGTGGGTACTACATCCCGCTCCCCTTAGACTTGACCTCCTCCTGGAAGTCACTAGAAAAAATGTGGAAACTACACTTGCAAAATAGTAGCATCCTCCCAAGTAGCTGCAATCTCATCATATCTATCCCACTGCATCGGTAGCTGATCAATCTCTCTACCTCAAAGGCCCAGGGTCCTACAAAAGAGCTGGTCCAAGAGATACTCTATCCTCCAACCTGTCCCAGATAAGTGGTTTCCTGCACTCCCTACCATACAAGGCCTGAAAAGGATCCATGCCTATAGAACTCTATAAGCTATTATTGTAGGCAAACTCTTCAAGGTATAGATACTCTTCCCATCTCACCTGGTGATCCATCACATACATCCTGAGCATGTCCTACAAAATCTGATTCACCCTCTCAGTCTATCCATCTATCTTAGGGTGATAAGTTGTAATGAAGTTAATCTTCATCCTGAGAACATACTACATGGTAGTCCAGAAATGGGAAGTGTACAAAGGATCGCAGTCACAAATGATCTTCTGTGGAATCCTGTGTAACCTAACAATCTCATCTAAGTACAAATGTGCCACTGCACTAGCTATATACATGGTCTTCACTAGAGAAAACTGGGCTACTTTTGTTAATTTATCATTTGTGACCATGATGGTGTCGTGGTGATATCTTGACATTAGTAACCTAACAATGAAATCCATGGAAATGGTGGCCTATTTCCACTCTAGTATAGCATGAGGAAAGAGAAGGCTAGCTGGATGCTGATGCTCAACCTTCACTTTTTAACACTCTAAGCAGCGTGACATGAACTGAGCCACATCCCTTCTAAGTCCTCTCCAGTGATATAACTGTCTTTGGGAACATAAATCCAACCTCTGTGTATGAGAAGACCATCTACCTCTAGTGAGAAACCATCAAACTTCCCCTCAAGGGGTCTCTGGGACTCAATCTCTGCTTGAGCTGCAATGTCGAAGCTCTCAAGGGGAAGTTTCTGAAGGATCCTGTTCTGTAAATCTGTACTCACTAAAGTAGCCATACTCACATGTCTTTGTCTGTTGAGAGTGTCTGCAACCACATTCTCCTTCCCTTTCACATGCTCTATCTACATATCATACTCACAAAGTAACTCCATCCAATGCCTCTAACGAGCATTTAGATTGGGCTACATGAAGAGGTGGCAAAGACTCAAATGATTTTTCCTAAGTGTGAATCTCTGAACAAGAAGAAAATGTCTCCATCAAACTAAAGCATGCACTACAGCTGCAAGCTCAAGGTCATGAGTCGGATAATTAAGCTCATGATCCTTGAGTCTACGAGACTCAAAGGCAACTACTCTACCCTCCTACATAAGGACACCTCCAAGGCTTGCTAACGAAGCATCTTTACAAACAAAGAACTCAGCATGTGGATCTGGTACTGTAAGAATGTGTGTTGTGGTGAGACATTTCTTTAGTGTCTGTTATCCAATTTTCACCCCCCACGGTAAATTTTGATAACATGCATCAGAAGGAATCCCAACAGGTTGATAAAAAGGAAGAAATGAAAAAAATGTGGTTGCAGGACTGTTTTGAGGGATTTCGGGTCTAAAGGGCTCAGGTCATACTAGTTCGGGTTGAGCTAAGGTTCATCGTATCAAATCTTAGAGGCCAGAAAAAAATCGTGAAAATCAGCTAAGTCTTAAGTCCAAGCAGTAGGGACAGTTGGGACATTGGGGTGTGAACCGGTGAAAGGCCGCTAGGTGGTCTATGTAGCATTTGGGACATCCGGGCCAAAGGGGCGCGTGGGACGCGGAAATCTGAAGTGGCCGAAAAGTGAAAAAACTGACTAACTGTTGAAACAGACAGTCTGGGACATCTGGGCAATTAGTACGCGGAGGACGCAAGTCAGCCGAAAAGACTTAAGGCAGCCTGAAACAATTGGACCAAAGGTACGCAGAAGACATGAACCAGCCGGATCGGCCGAAATGAGAATTAACAGTCTGGGACAAGTGGGACAAGAGTACGCGAACCGGCCGAACCGGCAAATCGGAAAATTTGTCCCAGACAGTCCGAGACAAGTGGGACAAAAGTGCACGGAAGATGCGAACCGGCCGGTTCGGCCAAAACAAGGGACTTTCATACTGGGACATCCAGGCCAAAGGGACGCGTGGGACGTGAAAAGTCGAAGTGGCCGAAGGAGAAGAAGAAAAGTCAACGTTCGGTCCGGAAACTTCAAACGGCCATGACTTTTGACTCCGAGCTCCGATTTTCACAAAATTGGACTTTCTGGAATGAGCACGATGTCCTCTATGCCAAAAAAACTGGATTTCTTATTTTTAATGAGGGTATATATATTTAAATAAGAGAAACATATTTGGCTCCAGTCAGATTAATGCTCATTCCCGTCAAATGACAGAAAACGTCTGTCAGGCCCAAAATAGCTGCCCGCACTCAGAAGGCCATAACTTTTGCATTTCTCAATGAAATCACACAAAATTGGTACCGTTGGAATTATGGTTCCAAGCTCGATGTACAGAAATCAAGAAATTCTAGATTTGATTAGAAATTGATTGAGATTTTTAAGAAAACGTGGCCTGGTTCAGAACAGTGTTTTATTTGGTAGCTGGGAGCACAATTAAGAGGCATGGTCATCATTCTTTCTCTGCTGCAACACATGGGACAATATGGGGAGCCTTTTACAAGTAATGTATAATCATATTACTCTATTTAATGCCTCTTACAGGTGGTTAAAGGACAGATTTCGGGATTTCCATTTTCCCTTCTCTTTCCCTTCTCATTTTTCTATAAATTGGAGTGTCAGGCTCATTGTAAGAGAGAGTGTTTTTGGGTAGCAAAGCTCTACCAAAATTTCTTTGTGAAGCCAGTGTGTTACAGGCCCTTGTAGTGGATTCCTTGCATGGTGATCCAGGCCCTTATCTTGTAATAGATTGAACTGTGTATATCATGAAGCAATAAAATACCAGTTTGTGGATGTATCTTCCCCTGCTGTGTTTTCTTGCATTCTTCTTGCCCCTTTGATCTTTCCATAAGAATATTGTGTATATTATTATGTTCTTGCAGGGATTCATTATCATTGTGTATGCTTGGAATATTGTTGTGAATGCATTTTGCTAGATTATGGTGAACTGTCATCACCTCTTCTAGTGTGCACTTTACCTCTGTATTTCACACATTTGGAGACTACTCTCACATCCTCCTTTTCTGGTGTATCACCGCTTTAGTGTAGGCCTTCATTTTATGCATTATCTTTCCCTAGTCCCTTGGAAATTTAGATTAGAACAGTTAGCTTATCCTGCATTAGAATAGATTGTGGCAGGTAGTTTAGGAGCAAGAACCAACTTTCTCTGGAGGTCTATCTCAAGTAGTAAGTCCCACAACTTGGAGATAGTAACCATGTTATCCAATCACACCGTGAGTTCAAGTCTATGCACTTTTATAAACATAAGGGTGCTATGATTCGGTGATAACAGTGTCCTGAACACCTACTCACACCTATCTTTCCAAAAAAAATTATTCCCTTTCCACTGAAGGGAAGTGATGGGGTGTGCTATGTGAGAGAAGTCCTCCAAAAATCTCCTGTAGTAACCTGCTAACCCCATGAAGCTACTCACCTCTGTCACTTTAGTGGGTACTGGCCAATCCATAATGGATCTAATATTGGAAGGATTGATTGTGATACCTTCCCCAAAGATGATATGACCCAAGTAATGTATCTCTGACTAAAAGAAAGCACACTTCTCCAAGTTCCCATAAAGTTGCTTCTCATGAAGACACTGAAGAACCTGTCAAAGGTTCCCCTCATGCTCTTCATCCGTATGTGAGTAAATCATAATGTCATCAAGAAATATGAGCATGAAGCAATCTAGGAAGCTCCTAAATACTCCATTCATCAAACTCATGAATACTGTAGGGGCATTCGTCAAAAAAAAGGGCACCACTATGAACTCATAGTGCCCATACCTCGTATGAAAAGAAGTCTTATGAATGTCCACCTCCGTAATCCTCAACTGATGGTACCCTGACTTGAGATCAATCTTAGAGAACACCATGGCTCCCTTCATTTGATCAAAAAAGTCATCAATGTGAGGTAGGGGATAATGATTCTTGATTGTTACCATATTCAGCCTGGTGGTAGTCGATGCACAACCGCAATGATCCATCCTTCTTCTTCACAAAAATAACTGGTGCAACTCCAAGGGGATACACTAGGACGGATAAGGCCTTTCTCCATAAGGCCCTCTAGCTGCAACTTGAGCTCACAGAGCTCTAGGAGTGGTCATCTGATAAGGAGCTCATGAGATATGCTCTGCTCCTAGAACCAAATCAATACGGAAATCAATCTCACATGGGGGTGGCATCCTTAATACCTCCCCTAGAAAGACATTTTTGCATCCTCTCTTAGAATGGGATGGTCACCTAGCGATGTCCCACTAGACCCATACGTCTACCCTATCACTGATTATAACTATATATATCTAACAACCCCGTACCATACACATCGCTTGAGCTGCATAGCAGAGATAGTGTGAATAGAATCGTGTCTCCTGACCCCTGAAATCACCAACTGAACTCTAAGGTCATTTGCACAAGATATAGTCTTGTGATAGCAATCCATCCTGGCCCTATGTGTAGATAACCATTCCATGCCTAATATGACTCCATAAGAGCCCAAAGGAAGTATGCGTAGATTTGAAGTTGGTGGTGAAAGGTCACTGAATTTAACAACACACTCCTTTACTAAGGAGTCTACAGAGACCTTGGCTCCCAAAGCCATCTCAACATCCCAACTATGACCTTGTCTAACATCCACTAGCCTACATCGCTCTACTAAGGACGGTGAAATAAATGAATCAAAAGAACCAAAGTCAAACAATATAGAAGTGGGAACACCTCTAATACTACCTGTGGTCTCAATGACCGTGCTCTGGTGCTCAGCCTGGTGGTTCTCAACCGCTACATAGATCCTATGACTCTGTCCCATGTCTCTGACTGTAAGCTTTGAGATGGGTGATTTACCCTTATTATGGTTCTAGGGGCAATCTCTCCAAAATTGTCCCACTACTCCACATCTGAGAACAATAACTTGAACCTCTCCATTCAGAAGCACCTCCAGAAGGTGACCTAGAGGTAGGTGCCATGGATCCTTGATGATCTAACTATAGTCTGTTGTGGCCTCTGTGGTCGAGCTCCTGCTGACTGAGCTCTAGCTCCACCTTGTGTTCTAGGTGGGTCCACTAGGAGGAGGCCCCATACAATGACCTCTTTGTGCATCAGTCTCTCTGAGGAGGCCTAAAAGGTGGGTGGGACTGCTGCTAGCTCCCTGCTGTGGTCTGAAAGATGACTATAAAGAATGTCTCACCACCACAAGGAGGAGGATCTGACCCCCTCGATCTGTTATCCTATAACTATTGAATACAGCTCTTGACTCGGTCTCTAACCTACTCGGTTTTACCCCGAGTCTCCTCTGCAATGTAGGCCTACTCAATGGCCTCTACTAAGTTCTGAGGATAGTGGATCCGAACTGCACCTACAATGTCTATATTAAGGCCCCAAATGAACCTGTGGATCTACACCTTCTCATCCTGCATGTAATCAACATACTGAAGTAGGTCTAGGAACCTACTCTCATATTCTACCACTAAAAGGGATGCCTAATGAAGATCATGGAACTCATCGATCGTCTATTGTATGAATCTTTATGACAAGTACCTGCTCCTGAATCTCTCCTTGAACAGCTCCCAAGTGATTATCTCTAAATCTATATAGAGCTTCTGCTCCTCTTTCCTCCACCAAACACTAGCTCCATCCTTCAGTAGGTGGATCGCAACATGAGCTTTCGTGTTGCTAGAACAAGGATAAAGCTTGAAGCAACCACTCAAGCTAACTAGCCAGGCCTCTGCCTGGAATCCCCCTTTATCACCTAAATAATGTGATGGCCTAAGCTTCAGGATCTCCCTGATGTGATCCGAAGCTATGGTCCGACAGCCTCTAGGCCTCTCTGCATGGCTATCCCTAATTCTAGGGCTCCGAGACCTCTCTCTCTGTCCTAAAATACCGTCACCATGACCCCTCGAAGGAGACTCTACCCTATCTGACTCTCCATGAAATTTCTTTCCTCTATGCTCCTCATTGGGTGCAGGAGGAGCATGCCCCTCTATAGAAGTAGCTCTGTCATTCCTGTCTGAATATCCTCCTACTGATCCTCCAAGTATGGTAGCATTAACTTCCTGGAGGGTCTATAAAATCTGTGGTAGGATAGTTGCTAAACCCTGATCTGGTGGTGGTGGTGGTGGTGGTGGCGGCGGTGGTGGGGGTGATGGTTGTGGTGACTCTGGGTCTCGATGCATGTTTCTCCTGCTCTTTCTAAGCCTCCTACATAGACCCAAGTAAGATTTAGTTCATTACTTCTTATTTCCTTCAGTTTTCTAAGTTTACTATCATAAACAATTTCAAACAGTTTTTTTTTTCTAAGTTAATAGATTTGCTAGTTTGAAAGTCTTAAGACTCAATTTTCTAGTGTTACCAATGGTCCAAGCTTTTGAACCACTTCTCTGATACCAAGTGTAATGCCTACCTCAAACTACCACTTGAGACCACAACTAAGTTGCAAGACATCAGTTTGCACTTAACAGGTTCCAGATAAACATCTAATTACCAAATACATGTTTGTTTGTTTTTTCCATTTTAAACTTCTAGCAAGTTCACAGGGTTTCAATTTTAGGGTTACATATTTTACTTAGGTTCAGGGAAAAATTTACCCCATGCCTACTTTCTAACAGGTCATGAACTTCAACTAGATTTTTCTCACATTTAGATTCATCTAAACTTTCCTAAATTATACTCATTGGATATGAAATTCTCTCACCTTTCCAACCATATAAAGAAGTCCTCCTAACTCCTTGTAGAACTCCAGTTATGGTCGGGTGGAGTTTTAGGGGGAAATTTTCCCTAGGGAGGTCCATGGGGTTAGGGATAAAATTTTTCCCTTAGGGCGGATTGACGGAGTGGGGAGGGAAAATTGGAAATTTTCCCCCCACTTTGGCACAAAGCGCAAAACATCTTCACATGCTCGTGGGGCCGACGAAGCAGGACACATGGCACATCCTGATTGGCGTGGGGTAGCGGGGCAAATAATGATTTGGAGATTTGGGTGAAAACCAATGGTGAAATTTCTAGCGCACCTCCACCAAGGAGAAAACTTGTGCCACATGGCACTTCCCCATGCCACGTGTCAAACTATTATTTGTCACAGGAAAAAATTAAACAAAATTTTCCAAAAGCCAAAAGTTAAACTAAAGGAAAATTTTTCCTCCGTGCCTCTACATGTGCTCCAACTACCATGTGGCATCACGTGATTAGATGTGGGCCTACAAAGAGGCGGAGAGAAGTCAAAATTTTTGCCCAAAGAGGAAAAAGAATAAATTGGTTTGCTCAAGCCCGTGTCTCCAAGGGTACACATGTCAACACCCTATTGGGTGTGGGGGTACGGATCCCTGAGTAAAAATGTGAAAATTTTCCCAAAGGCCAAAATGGTTATTTTTTTAATTTTAGCATGTGCACCCTTCCTGCCACGTGTTAGCACATGAGTGGTTTAGGACTGTGGGGTTGCGGGGAAAATTTGGAAAAATTTCTCGAGGCAAAATTTTCAAAATGTTAAGTTTTAAAAAGGGTCTGCCCCTCCCAGGTGCCACGTGGCAACTTCTAATAGGATGAGAGGGTGGTGGGGTGGCAGACTTTTAAAGGAAATTTTTCCAAAGTGTAGAATTAAATTTTTATAAAGTTAAATTGATTTATTTTTCTTTTGCGATCGCCATTTTGAAGTAAAATGTCAAATGGCCATAACTTTTGATAGGAAACTCCATTTTGGGAAAACAATGACTTTCCAGAAATATCTTAGAGTACTCTTTGCATAGGAGTCTTCAATTTTGGAATTTGATTAAGTTTTAAGGGTCAATTTTGAATAAAACATCTATAGGGTTTGTAACTTCATAACTGGTAGTTTTTCTAACTCACAAGTTTTGTTCAATTTTGATTTCCTTTCTCCTCAACATGTAAATTGAACATGGAGGGATGATCATGGGTGTGTTAAAGAGTGTTTTCCAGGTTCAAATTATGGATTGGGTTGCAATTGTTATGTTTTGCATCTTTTAACAGCAAATCTATTATGCAAGTTTGAAATTTTTGTTTGATGAAGTCTTTGATAGTCATATTAATTGGTTGAGTTTCAAAAAGGTTCCTTAAACATTGGAACATCTAACTTTCATTGTTTCGTTTCTTGATTTTAATTATAAATCTGAACTATGCTTTTATTGGACTAATTTTAAATACCAAAATTAAAATTTGAAACAAAGATCTTTTTTCCAACGAACTTGTAAACAAATGTGCAAGTTTGAGTTATGGAAAAACATTTCAATTTCTTTCTCAACATTCAATTGATTCAACACCACACTTTCATTCAATATGCAGAGTTAGTTTCAATTATACAACTCAGTTCAAATATCAAAATTTATGTCATTTCTTTTTTTATATGTGTCCCTCTTTCTCAAAATAGATTTGCAAACTATAACAGTCATTAAATTTTCAACATAGCAATGCAATTGGGGAAAAGAAGATAGTTCTTTCATTGATCTCCAATATCAATATACAACTTATCTCTTTCTTTGAATTCCAATTTGAAACTTACAAACTGTATGATGTTTTTTTTTTTCAAAACAGAGAGAGGAAAAGTGACTCTTCACATTTTGAAATACAAAATATAGGATATCATTTACATTGCTCAATCAATGACAACTTCTAATTAATATGTAAACATTTCACATTTAAATATCAATACATTCATCCACTAGAAGTGGGAAAGGTTACAATGACATTTTCTCAAGGAAAGATGACTATAAAAACTATTTTCTCTAAGCTCCCAATAGCAACATGTTGATTCCTCCCTCTTTTATCTTTTGATCACAACAAGGAAGGGGGAAAGGCAACGCTCTCCACCCAACCAAGATACCCAATGGGAAAATAGAATTCATCTTTCCCCATTGGCCCCCGAGCCCCAACCATATTGAAATGGAGCATGAAACCAACACATGGAAACAAAGGCTTCTATCACAAACAAGCAACACTCACATTGCACATAAACAACAAAAGCAGGATTCAAAACAAAACAATAGTTCCCAACTGCATTTGGAAACAATCATACAACACATAGGCTTGAACCACTAAGCCAAACAAGAGTAAGAGCTATGGAGGTCTCCTTATTCCTCCCTTGTTGAAATTTGGGCATCCACCAAAACAACCCACCAAAATTATAACAAAACCCATAAACCTTATCCCTCCTCAACCCCTCCTTATCCCTCCTCCAAATTTATCCCTTATGCCCCCCCCCTCCCCCAAAAGTAAGAATTGCAAGCATATTATTTTCCTAGGTGGATCCCAAACCAACGTTCCCTCCACAAAGAACAAGTGCTAATGGTAAATCCCTTATCCCTCCCCTGATAAACCTCATAGTATTCTCTCTACACCATTCCCTAAGCATTCTACCCATCCATCTAAGAATGCAAACACAAGGCCATTCAAAAATGCATGCAAATAAAAGGGAAAAACAACAATTTAAAATGGATAAGAGGCTACCTCTCCATAATGGAGATTTGTGTTCCAAATAGTAGTTCTTTGATGATCAAATGCAGTTCCAAAATAGCAAATGAAAAGCATGCAAATCAATCCAAGCTCCTTCCACAAGGCAAGCTCCCAATGCAAGAGAAAAATTCGACCCAAAAAAGCAGTGACAAAGTTTCAACAACCCCAAATGAGGAGAAATTCCAATTTTTAAAGGAGAGGGTGGAAGAGGATGATGTGGATTCCAAGTGGGATCCCACATCATTTTTCCTCATTCCCCAAGAGTGTAATCAACATCAACAAAAAATCTCCATTAAATGAAATGACAAAATCACTTACATACACAACTTCAACCCATACTCCAAAAAGGGAATGCATTTAAAATTTGTAAGACAAGTGCAAATCAATTCTTACACAAAATTATGTCAAAATACAATAAAATAGATTGATTTTGACTCCAAAACTATAATTATTGTTGGTGGAATATTTTGAGAGGTGTGGGACAAGTTTAACTTGTCCCACAAGCCTCCAAATTTTTCCTCCAAGATCAAATTCGAATTTCAAGAGAGATGGATTATTCGACCTTCCAAAATCATCCTTACAACTTCTTATAAATTCTTACACAACCTTACATGGTAACTTACACACTCTTTCAAAATGTATTAATATCTATGACATTCATTTATTACAATCTTTTGACATAAGGTTTATTTATTTATCACATGGTTATACTATATATAAATCAATTTTAATTATTACTCGAGACAATAACATTTAATTTATATTCCTCATCCCAATTAATTTAATTAAAACTTAACTATATGACTCTCACATAATACTATCACATTTAAAATTAATTAAAAGAAAGAACACCTTACAATAAAATACACACAACAATAATAAAAGGGAACATACAAATAGAACACACATATCCCATGATCACAATAGTGGAGATCCCCCCCCCCCCATGGGGAGTCCTGACATAACATGACACACAAATAAAACACAATTGCCATGGTGACCTTGTTGATCTCACACTAAATTCCAATATGGTTAGTCTCCAGTCCCCCGAAATTGTTGGGATTTTTAACCTACAAAATGCAAAACACCTCCTTCAACCTCGTGGCTATATCAAAACATCCAAATGTTATAAGCAACATACAATTATTAAAGCCAAATCAGAGCAATATCAAGAATTTAACATTTATCATTTAAATTCAATTTGTAACTATATCATCACCCAATAGATCTCTATACTAGAGCTATTCATAATATCAATGTCACATGTCTAAAATCAACATCAACAGCCTGTCCATGTCAACTAGTATATCATCATCCACATAATAATAATAATGTCTCAATGATCATCAAGCATACTAACTGAAGCCAGGTCAATATTAATCCACAGCCTAACATCTAACCATCATACTAAGCAACACATAATAATGTCCATAGAAATCCATGATTTAGAATAAACACATCATACTACATAAAAACATAATAATTTCCAAAATATGATCAATAGTGTCAAGATCAGTATCTAAACATTGTCCAAGGAAGGTGGGCACTACAAAAAGAGATCATCATATGGATGTGATGATAAAAAATCTTGAAAATAGAAAAATATGGCTCTTATCTAATATATATGCCCCTACCCTTCATAAAGAGAGGAAAAATATTTGGCTTCATCTTCTTTCGTTTAATCTCTCTATCAAGGGATCTGAATGGATAGTGATGGGATATCTCAACATCCCTCTATCTCTGAGGGAAAAAAAGGGTGGATACAAGGAGTTCACTATTGACATGGAAGATTTTAATGAATTTATTTTTTCCTCTCAACTTCATGATAGTGACCTTAAAGGTAGTAGTTTTACATGGTCTAATAGAAGAGATGTTGCTCATCATATTCAGGTAAGATTGGATAGAATATTAGTCTCGGAAGAGTAGTTATCCTAGGACATCTCTCTTTTCTCTCTTCCCTACATTGGGTCTGATCATACGCCTATCCTTCTACAAATCAAGAACCCTGCAAGGAAAATAACCCCCTTCCTTTTTGAGAAGATGTGGCTTCATAATGAGGAACTGAAAGATCTCCTAACTGATTGGTGTAAACTTAAGGTTAAGGGATCTGTGATGTATAGATTAACCAAGAAACTTTAGAATGTCAAAAATCATCTTAAATATTGGAATAAGAAGAATTTTGGTAATATTTTCCAAAAGAAAATGGAAATCAGAACTGAATTACAAAACCTTCAAAAACATATTGAAAGTAGGGATCTTGAAAGGGATATCAAAGAAAAGGAAAGATATCTATTGTAAGAGTACCATAATATTATAAGAAAAGAGGAAATCTTCTGGAGACAGAAATCTCGTATTACTTGGCTCAAGGAAGGGAAAAAAAACTAGGTTCTTCCATTTGTCTACTCTAAAATACAAATTTTTTAATAGAATTAGTAGAATCAGTAAAGAAAATGGTTATCTTGTGGAAAAGAAAGAACAAATAAATAAAGAGGTTATTTCTTTCTTTCAAAAGCTTCTAACTAATCAAGGTACCCCAAATTTGGCCAAAGAGCAAGATTTTATAAGCTGCATTCCTTCCTTAGTCTCTAAGGACGATAATAAGATGCTCTCTTCGATCCCATCAATTGAGGAAGTGGAATTCATGGTGAAACATCTTAACCAAGATAAGGTGCATGGTCCAAATGGTTTTCAAGCCTTTTTCTTTTAGCACTTTTGGGACATTTTAAAAAAATATGTGTACAATGTTGTGAAAAAATTCTTCATTCAGAAAAATATGCTAAAGGATATGAATTATACCTTCCTCACTTTGGTTCCGAAATGTGGTAATGCCATGGAATTTAAAGACTTTAGACCTATAAGTATTTGCAACACCACTTATAAAATCTATACTAAAATCTTGGCCCTCCGTTTACAAGTGTTTATCCCCTCTATCATATAGGATCAACAAAGGGGATTTGTTATTAGATGCCAAATTAAATATGGGACAATAAAAGAGACTATTCATTTATCTAAACTTAATAAGAAGGCAACTGTTTTTAAAAAAAAATTAGACATGGCTAAAGCCTATGAAAGGGTCTCATGCAGTTTCTTGATAAAATCCTTGACATGTTTGGATTTTATTTTTCCCTTCGAAGCTTGGTTAAGGCTTGTATTTCCAGTGCATGGTTTTCCATTCTCATTAATGGGACCCCTTTTGGTTTTTTCCCCATCTCTCAAGGTTTAAGGCAAGGGGATCCTCTCTCCCCTTTCCTTTTAATTATCATGGTTGAAGCTCTAAGTAGAAGATTGAATGTTGAGACTGAGAAAGGCTACATCAAAGGGATTTCTCCGGCAAAGGATTTGGACAATGTGTCTCACCAACATTTTGTGGATGACACTTTCCTTGTGGGAGAAGCTACTATTTTAGACACTAAGAAGCTTAAATGCCTTCTAGATGACTATATGGAAGTTTCTAGCTAGATGGTGAACTATAGAAAAAGCTCTCTTTTCTTCATTCATACCTTGGAGAGTCGTTGTAAGAAAATTTCTGAAATTATGGATTGTTCCTATAAGTCCTTCCCTATTTTCTATCTAGGAATCCCTCTCAGGGATAAGAGACCCTCTAGTTTGGAGTGGAACTTCCTTATTGAAAGGTTTGATAAAATACTTGCAGGGTGGAAAGATAATTTGTTATCTCAGGATGGAAAAATTACTCTTCTTTCTAGCTCGATCTAGAGTCTTTCGGTTTATGTCATGTCTCTTTACCAACTTCCTGGGAGCATAGGGTAAAAACTGGAAAAGATCCAAAAACGTTTCTTATGGAGTGGAATTGAAATTAAGGAAAGAATCCCACTTGTGGCATGGAATAGAGTTTGTAAACCCAAAAAACTTGGGGGTCTTGGTCTTAGAGACTGGACTAAAATGAATAAAGCCCTCTTAGATAAAATTGGTTGGAGGTTAATGAAAGAAAATAGTGTGTGGACCAAAATTCTTAAGAGAAAATATTGGATGGATGCAAATGATAAAATATGGATTTTCAAATAGTTTTCTTTCAATGGTTTAAGCATATGGAAAGCTATAAATTAGGCTAAAGAAATTGTTACCGGGGGTAGTAGATGGAAAATAGGGAAAGTAAATGAGATATGTTTCTAGAATGATAAATGGGCTAGGAAGTTTACCCTAAAAGAAAATTTCCCCAAATTACAAGGTTGATTTAGGATAAGTATGGGGAAAAAATATCAATTATATGGAAGATGAATACAACTTTTAGACATGGAAAATTATAGAACTAGATAGTCAGGAAGTCGAAGAACACTTGGTTGCTCTCAATGATTTTCTAAAAAATTATGTGTCTTCTAACAACAAGGATCTGGATAGAATTGTGTGGGACAAAGAACAAAATGGTAATTTCTCAGTAAAATTTGCCTACTCTCTATTCTTTGAGGGGGAAACTAGAGATGAAGACATATTGGTTGGCAAAATATGGAACAAGAACATATCTCCTAAAGTCAATTTGTTCAGCTGGCTTACTGTGATAAACAAGATTCTAACAGTGGATAACCTGAATAAAAGATGATTCCAAATGGTCAATAGATGTGTTCTTTGTGAAAAGAACATGGAAATGGTGAACCATCTTTTCTTAGAATGCCCTCTCACTCTCCAGATGTTATATTCTATTTTGGTTTGCTTTTCAGTTCCTTGGGTAAACCTTAATGAAATCCAAGATTCATGGATTCAATGGAAATTCCCTTTCATTAGTCAAGGGCTTAAAAATCTTTGGATAATGAGCCTAAGTCACCTATGGTGGGAAATATGGAAAGAAAGAAACATGAGGATCTTCAAAAATAAAATAAAAATCCTAATAGGCTGTTAATAAAAAAAATTCTTTCAAGCTATTAGAAATAATTTTTCTATCCTCAGGAAAAAATAATTTGAAGCTCTTAAATGTGAACAAAATATCATTAGGAATTGGAATTTAATTTATGACCCTCAACTTAATAATCCCAACCCTCGAGAGGGGGTTAAGTGGACTCCTCCTAGAGGTGGCTTTCTTAAACTCAACTTTGATGGAGCTGCTAAAGGGAATCCTAGGAAAGTAGGAGGAGGAGGTGTTTTTCGTGATGATGAAGGGAAGTTTCTTCTTGCCTATTTTTTTAATCTAGGTATCTAATCAAACAATGTTGCAGAGACTGTTGCTTTGTTCTGGGGAGAAAATTTGGCAGAAGAGAAAGGTTTCAAGCATAAGGTTGTGGAAGGGGACTCTTTGTATATTATCTCTTGTGTGAAGGGAGTGTCTCAGGCCTCTATTTCTATAGTTGACTTCATCAATAAATCCAAGGGTAAATTATCCTCCTTCGAAACTATATCCTTTCAACATGTGTTTCGTGAAGGAAACAAACTAGCTGATATTTTGGCTAATATGAGGTTGGGTGCTAAGGAATTAAAGGTGGTTGAGGATCTTAAAGAGATGATGCTAATTTCATAGACACCTTGAAAAGGGAAAGAATCCCTAATAGCACACCTTTCAATGATGATGTAATTATTCCTTTGGTTTTATGTCTCATGATTTCATGTATCTCAACATAATTCAAACATTTATTTCATATCTTCGCAAAGGCAGAGCATATCTCTACGTGTTGTGGAATTTCACCATCAAGTATGGTATAGACGTTTACCCTCATAAAAAAAGAAGAATCAAATTAGCATAATGGGAGGGGATTTAGTATGTACTAAACAAATCAAGGTCCTGGTGATGTCAAAAGAGGCTGGGGTTTTGCTCGAAAAGGTGGGATTGTTACATTTCTTTAGAATTTTCGATGGGCATGATGAAAAGTTGAGTGAAGATGTGGCGAGAACCTGGAAGGAAGGCCATGTCTAGGTTGGAAATTTCTCTTTCACCATTTTGCCCAAGCTTATTGCTAAATTTTCTGGTCAGTCCATGAAAGGAAGAAGCATTTTCAAACCTAAGTCGGACTATAGCCAGGAGATTGACTGCTTCATGCAAGGTAAGGGTGTTCCCATCTCTCTCCATAATGGTTATGCTAGAGGTAATTTTCCCCATCCTTATGGGGAAATATCTTAGTTAATAATGGCCTATGTTACTCTTGAATGGCATTACAAAGTGATCTATGGGTACCACTTTCCCATGTTGAACCATGTTAGAAACAACGAGCCCTACAATTTCTCATATTTTTTGTCCTCCTCCTTGTCCAAATCTATATTTCAAGTTGAGAAAGGTAATTTCTCCTTTCCATTTCATCAAGGTCTCATTAAAGCTATGCTCAAGATGGGAACTCCCCTCATTGGAAAAAATGAAAAAATGGGGGCTTCTACGAGCCTAAAGAATGATTCTTCATAAAGGAATTCTAAAAGCCTAGAATGTCAAGGAGGTTATTGGTAGTGAGATTTTTCTACTGGGCCCGTGGTTAAAAAAACTAGATCCCACCAGGAAAATGTCGGCCTCAAGAAGCAGCACATGAAGGAGAAGCTTTCGGCTTTGGCTGATAAGGTGGAAGTTATTTTGGAATTGGAAGAGAATCAAGAAGGTAAGTCTGATCATTCTACTTCCAGTGAAATTCAGGATGAAGAGGACTTGGAAGGAGATCACAATGAGGAGATGGAAAGTGGGAAAGCTCCTGAAGCATATAAAGGCAAGATATCAAAGAACTCGGAGGAGGCTATAGAAAGCTTGCATGCTCTCAAAACTTCCCAAAATAAACTCTTTAATGCTCAAGACTGTGTGATCAAATCCAATGTTTTTATGAGGGAATTTGAGAATTATAGGTTAGAAACTGACATTAACAGACATAAGATCAGTATGGTGTCTATGGACTTGGGGGAATTGAATGAAAAAGTGGAGAAGTTGTCTTCTATCGTTCTAAGTGAACAAGTAAAAAATGCTAATGAAATAATCCTGGATATGGAAAATGAAATGCCGAAGATGAAGGAAATAATTATTCAGATAAGAGATCTTCACATTCTCAATGTTAAAATTACCATTCATCACCTTAAACTCCTTGATGAGATGATCCATTATATGGAATTAGCCAAAGTGAAAGAAAAATAAGGAAATCGACCCAAAGTACAGATAGCTGAACCGAACTACAAGTTCTGGAAGACTACTATAGCCAACTTAGTCAAAGAATGGAATGGATGCATGAGTACTGTGTGGGGCAATTGGTAAAAGAATGATGAAGGGGTCTGATCTCCTGGATTATATTTTCTTCTTGCTTGTTAATACTCTGTTGCTTCATAAGTTTTATGATGTTATTTACTCAGATCCTTGCTATTAGTTACTCTTCCATGGGTTATCTATGTAGTTTCTTTTTATTGTTTTGATCTGTGGCTCTTGTGGTTTTGTATGGGCTTCAATGGTTAACCCCTTGGCCTTCGTGTTTATTAGGTTGTAATCTTTGTATGGGGTAGAGCCCCATCAACCTTCTTTTACCTCTAATAAAAAAAATCTACTAATTTCCTTCTAAATCATCTCCAAATAGCTTCTATAAGATTAATTAGGCCTATTAATTAATCCTAGTTGATTAATTAAATCACCTCTAACTCCCATGAGTTTCTAATATTTTATTATTCTCTTCTAATCATATTTATCCATTTCTAATTCTACTTTACCTTTATCCCACATTCAATAGGTTGTAAGCTTCTCCAAAAACGAAAGCTCTATAAATAACCTAGTACACCTTGTCCAAATTTACACCATGTCCTTGTAAGACATCTACATATGATAAGAGAATTTTCATGTTATTTATAATGCTTATTTATCAAACAACCTTTTCCCTTTCCTACTTGGAAAAGAGTAGTAAGAGAAAAACAAAAAATGAAAATTAAGCCATATTAGTGAGACTTGTTTCTCTTCCTTAGAGGAATCCTTTGATCACATGTAATTACATTCAAATCACCAAAGGATTATCTATAATTACAAAGTACATCTAAATATAAAAGTATATGTTTTTATTTCTCATTAGATTTAATGTTTGATGCACATTATTTAATATTTTTCCTTTCATGCTCTATGATGATGTTTATGTTTGATTAACTAAGTTAGGAATCTACTCTATGTTAGTTTCCTTTCATTAAATTAGATTATTTTAACATGCGTACATATGACATGGCTGGTGGGGCACTCCTTTGTCTCATGCACATTCTTTGTTTTTATTAAAGTTTCATTTTTCTCATTTGCATGCCAACACTTTTTTAATATATTGACATAACTTGTGTTTCTAAGCATTTTTTATTGAGTTTTCATGTGTTGAGTTTTCTTTGTAGGTATTAAGGAGGAAAATTTCCATCAAAATTGGATCTTGATGGGAAAAATTCAAGCTTTCTTCATGTTTTCATTTTAAGAGCTTCATTTTTCATCATTTTACATGTTAGTTCTTTCAATTCGTTAGAAAATATTGTCTTTTGAGCATGTATGTTAGTGTTTGATAGTTTTGAGTATTATTTACACATATAAAGGAGGTGATTTATTTTCAAAATTGGATCTTGATGGGAAAAATTCAACCTTTCATCATGTTTTCATTTCGAGAGCTTCATTTTTTATCATTTTACATGCTAGTTCTTTCAATTTGTTAGATTTTTTTTATTTTTTGAGCACGTATGTTAGTTTTTGATAATGTTGAGTATTATTTACACATATGAAGAAGGTGGATTGCTTTTAAAATTGGATCTTGATGGGAAAAATTCAATCTTTCTTCATGTTTTCATTTTAAAAGATTCATTTTTTCATCATTCTACATGTTAGCTCTTTCAATTTGTTGAAAATATTAAGTTTTTGAGCATGTATGTATTGTTTGATAGTGTTGGGTCTTCTTTGCACATATAAAGGAGGTGGGTGTTGTCAAAATTGAATCTTGGTGGGAAAAAATTAACCTTTTTGCAATCTTTGGGACATTTTTTTTTTACATTTTTTAGTACAGGTTAAATGCATTCTCATGACTATAAAAGTGTAGGTATCGTGTATCATGTCCATACTATCATATTGAATGATCCTATATGGTTAATCGATGTGCATATAATGCATACAACTTTAGTTTCTAGTTGGACTGGTTCAATCGCTCTTTACGAATTAGCAGTTTTCAACCCATCTGAACCTGTTCTTGATCCAATGTGGAGACAAGGTATGTTCGGTATACCTTTTATGACTCATTTAGGAATAAAAGATTCATGGAATGGATGGAGTATAACTAGAGAAATTGTATATAATCTAGGTATTTGGAGTTATGAAGGTGTGGCCGGGGCACATATTGTGTTTTCTGGCTTATGCTTTTTAGCAGCTATTTGGCATTGGGTATATTGGGATCTAGACATATTCTGTGATGACTGTACAAGAAAATCTTCTTTAGATTTGCCTAAGAGTTTTTTCATTCATTTATTCCTCTTAGGAGCATCATGTTTTGGATTTGGAGCATTTCATGTAACAGGGTTGTATGGCCCTGGAATATGGGTGTCTGATCCTTATGGACTAAATAGAAATATACAACCTGTAAGTCCGGCGTGGGGAGGTGAAGGTTTTGATCATTTTGTTCTAGGAGGAATAGTTGCTCATCATATTGCAGCAACTATATTAGGTATATTAGCAGGTCTATTCCATCTCAGTGTTTGTCCTCCCCAATGTTTATACAAAGGATTATGTATGGGCAATATTGAGACTATCTTATCTAGCAGTATTGCTAATGTATTTTTTACAGCTTTCATTGTGGCAGGGACAATGTGGTATGGTTCTGCAACCACTCCGATCGAATTATTTGGTCCTACTCATTATTAGTGGGATCAGAGATACTTCTAACAAGAAATAGATCGATGGGTTTGTGCTAGTCTGGACGAGAATCTAAGTCTATTAGAAGCTTGGTCAAAATTTTCTGAGAAAATTGCTTTTTATGATTACATTGGGAATAATCTAGCTAAAGGAGGGTTATTCAAGGTGGGTGCGATGGAAAATGGGGATGGAATTTCTGTTGGTTGGTTAGGACACCCTATATTTAAAGACAAAAAGGGACATGAGATTTTTATACGTTGTATGCCTACCTTTTTCAAAACATTTCCAGTTGTTCTAGTA
Organism: Taxus chinensis; assembly: GCA_019776745.2. Classification (NCBI taxonomy): domain Eukaryota; kingdom Viridiplantae; phylum Streptophyta; class Pinopsida; order Cupressales; family Taxaceae; genus Taxus; species Taxus chinensis. The sequence goes on from CM034154.1 coordinate 315,919,825, forward strand.
GATGAAGAAGGAATTTTAAAATTTGATGTTCCTTTTAGGAGAGAAGAATCAAAGTATAGTGTTGAACAAGTAGGTGTAACTATTGAGTTCTATGGTGGTGAACTTGACGGGGTTAGATTTGGTGAGTCAAAAAATAGGCTAGGTGTGCACAATTAGGTGAGATTTTTGAATTGGATAGTGCTACTTTGAAATCCGATGGTGTTTTTTGAAGTAGCCCAAGGGGTTGGTTTACTTTTAGACATGCTACATTTTCTCTTCTTTTCATTTTTGGACACATTTGGCATGGTGCTAGAACCCTATTCAGAGATATTTTCATTGGTATTGACCCCGATTTGGATGCCCAAGTTGAATTTGGGGCATTCCAAAAGATGGGAAATCCAACTACTAAAAACAAGTGGTATAATATAGTGTCACTCCAATCAATAATAAATGTTGAGAGATTCCATGTTAGTGAATATTCATTTAAAAATTAAAAAATATAATATTTTTAGAAAATGTTGTTGTAATAAGTATCAAATCTATATCCGTAATTGCAAACTATGATTGAATCTATGGAAGCAATGGTTTATACATTCCTTTTGGTGTAGATCTTAGGGATAATTTTTTTTCACTATTTTCTTCAGAGAACCCCCAAAAGTTCTGGATAGAGGAGGAAAATATTTTTTTCTTAAAATCCTAATTCTTATAATATAATAAAATAATGACCTTCCCAATCGGGAAGGTCATTATTTCAACTAGTCCTCATGCTCTTCAAAATGATCTCAAAGTTGTTCAGAGGGTTGCCCAAAGGCGGTGTATAGGGTATAACCAATAAAGCTAACAAGTAAATGAGATATGGAGATAGAGACTAAGGTTGCAATTTCCATTGATAGATAATTATATGTATGTATATATACATTAATATTATACAAAGTTAATAGATCTCAACCAATACTATTGTTTTATGGCTACACAGACTATTGATGATACTTCTAGAACCGGGCCAATAAAAACTAGTGTAGGAAATTATTTAAAACCACTTAATACAAAATCTATTAAAGTAGCTCCCAGATGAGGAACTGCTCCTCTCATGGGCACTATGATGGTTTTATTTGCAGTATTCTTATCTATTATCTCATAAATTTATAATTCTTCTATTTTATTGAACAAAATTCTAGTTAGTTGGGTCTAGATAAACTAGAAGATCCGCTCGGATCCTGAACTCATCTAAAAGAAGAAAAAAAAAGGAAATATTTTTATTAATAACTTGAGTTTATAGGTTATAATGTTCTAATAGTTTGATTATGTAATTAATTTTATCTAAGGATTTTTGGAATATGGGTGTGTGACTTGTTAAAATTGATCTCTATTCTAGTATAGAAAACTAGTTTGTTGTCTTCATAAAGATGGTCCTCCTACCTCATTAGATATTGATCTAATAGTTAATATTCAGAGCACAAGGTATATGAATAAATATATTCAAGAAAATATGAACTATGGTTTCTACCTGCTAATTTATACCTCATGACTAGGCTTCCAATAATTAATAATTTAATAATTTAGAAGCAATACGATTAGAAATCGAGGATATCTCCTCATTTTTATTCTAAATCTTATTGAAGAATGAGAGAGTATCTCATTTATTGTAGTTAGTATGATGAGTGAGTAGTAATTAAATTTAAAGGTTATAACCCATGAAACCTTTTGGGTATGAAAAAAATCAACGAGGTAAAAATTGAAATCTGAGGTTTAGATTTATTCATTTATTGAGATCTTGACAAGATAATTCCTATTTATCATCCCTACCAGTTGTTATCTAGGTGATCATGAATAGGATAAAAGATCATTCAAAAGGCCTATAGCGATGTATTCAAGAATGAGCCAACTTAAAATTTGAGCACTATACAATTAAATTTATTACTGATTTTTGTAGGAAATATTGGATTATTATGAATCCTATTTAGTCATATTCCCAAGGAATGAAGCATGAAGCATATTTCTATTTTAAAAATGATATAACTTATTTGTAAAGGTATTTAGGTGTTCTTGTTTAATCCGTATGAAAGGAAATTCTCATGTACAGTTTTTAGAGGGGGAATTTGAGTTTACCTATCTCAATAAAGTATATGATTAGTTCAAAGAGTGTTGAAATTCAGGCGATTGTGGATGATATCACTAGTAAATATTTTCCTCCTAATGTTAATATATTTTATTGTTTAGGAGGAAACACATTTACTTGTTTTTTGGTACAAGTAGCTACTGGTTTTGCTATGACTTTTTACTATCGTCCCACCATTCTAGAAGCTTTCACCTCTATGCAATACATAATGACTGATGTAAAATTCGGTTGGCTAATCCAATCATTCCATCGATGGTCAGCAAGTATGATGGTTCTTATGATGATCTTACATGTATTCCATGTCTATCTAACAAGTGGATTAAAAAAACCTCGTGAACTCACTTGGGTTACGGGTGTAATTCTAGCTGTACTAACTGTATCTTTTGGTGTAACTGGTTATTCTTTGCCCTAGGATCAAATTGGTTATTGGGCAGTAAAAATTGTAACTGGTGTGCCTAAGGCTATTCCCTTAATAGGATATCCTTTGGTATTATTATTACATGGAAGTGTTAGTGTGAGTCAATCTACCTTGACTTGTTTTTATAGTTTACACACTTTCATATTACCCCTTCTTAGTGTTGTATTTATGTCAATGCACTTTCTAACGATCCACAAGCAGGGTATTTTAGGTCCTTTATAGAAAGAACATCTACATTTTGAATTAGTATTCAAAACCTATTCTTTTTAGTAACAGTAACTATATATCATTGTCATGAATATTTATTCTTCCATATAATTGGGAAGATGGAAATAAGAAACCATGTTTCTCAAATTTCTACTTTCTCTTAAGTATTCTTTATCTAATACAATACAAAGAATTTAAGTAGATACTCATCTCATATGGAGAAAATGGATTATGGGAGTGTGTGACTTGAACTATTGCTTAGGCCATGTAGATAAATTTTTCGATCTACCATGTAAAAAATGAATCACAAATGTGTCTATGTCCCAATTTTCTTCCCAAAAAAAGGAATTTTAGAACTTGGGTAAAAGGGATTGGTAACTTTGTTGTATTTCAAGAGATTTATTTCTATGATCAAATCCAAATTAGGCTCTGTGAAATCCAGATAATGGTAATAACAGTAATAATTTTTACTTATTGCTTATCCTTTTCTTTTCATAGTATGAAAATGCATGCATTTCCCTTGCATCTAAATAGGGTAAACTATCGGAGTAAAAGAAGGGGTCTAAGGAAGGAGAAATGCCGAATCAGTAACAATTCAATACCTAGTATTGCAAAAAAATTATGTAGGTCAGGATTCGGGATAAATGCGGATTACAAGGAATAAGATGGTCCAAAAGGCATATTAGCCATGATTTAATTTGTGAACTTACTTGGATACTGGGCACTTAATTAATAAAAAATACCAAAAACATAAAGAATGGAATAAATCTTTCTTATTCTGATGATACGCCCTTCATCATTTTTAATTAATTTATTGCTCAAGCCGGATGATTAAAATTGACATGTATGGTTCTTTCAGGGGATAGATTCATAAAAATTTACTTATCCAAATAACAAAGAAACCCGACTTGAATAATCATGTATTAAGGGCTAAATTAGCTAAAGGCATGGGACATAATTATTATGGAGAACCATCTTGGGCCAATGATATTTTATATATTTTTCCAGTAGTAATTTCAGGTACTATTGCATGTACCATAGGTTTAGTGATTCTAGAACCATTAATGATTAGTGAACTGGAAAATCCATTTGCAACTCCTTTGGAAATATTACTAGAATGGTATTTTTTCCCTATATTTCAAATACTTCATATAGTACCTAATAAATTATTAGGTGTCCTTTGAATGGATTCAATACCTATAGGACTATTGATAGTCCCTTTCTTGGAGAATATGAATCAATTTCAAAATCCATTTCCTCATCCAGTAGCTACAACAGTATTCTTAATCAGTACCGTAGTAGCTCTTTGGTTAGGTATTGGGGCAACGTTACCTATCAATGAATCTTTAAATCTAGGTATTTTCCAATTTGATCTAATTTATAATAAATATATTGATCTGTAAAGAAATATTTTATTCCTATATCTGGGGAGTAGTTGCTTCAAGACAAATGATCTCTCCCTAGATATATTATTTTAGATATATTTAAATTTTAGCTAATAAATATGTAAAATATTGATTGCAAATGGATTTATTACAATTACTTTCAAAACAAACTTAGAAAAAAGGGAATGAATAGATAAATAAAATGGAACTATTTCATGAACCTAAACCCGATTTACGGGTGAATCAATTCCAATATTTTGGAGAAATTCCAATATCTCTTTGAAAGATTGTTCCCCAAGGTTTTTAATTTTCATTAAATCTTCTCGACTATAATTTGATAGGTCTGATAATGTATTTATGCTATCCATTTTGAGGTAGTTATATATTCGAGTCGAGAAGTTTAATTGGTCAATATACATTTGGTCGAAAATGATTCTCTTAGTATCAGTTGATATATGTTGTAAAGGTAAGGAAGGAGTCATATTATCACTTAGAATTTTTGTTTCAGTGATGTTCTCTTCCTCTGCACACATAAAAGGAAGGAAAAACTCAATAAAATTATGAGAAGCTTCGTACAGTGCCTCTTTAGGAGCTAATCCCCCATTTGTCCATATTTCAAGAAATTTTTTTTATTGTATCTCATTTCCACCCCAATAGGAATGAATACTATAATTTAAATTTTGAATAGGGATAAAGGAAGCATCTATAGGAAAAATTCCATCATGAGAATTATAATTATTTGGATTTTGGATAATATAACCACAACCTTTTTCAATTTTTAATAATATATCTAAGGTAATAGATTTGTTTAGACTAGTTATATGTTGTGTAGTATCAATTACTCTAACAGAAGGTGGTAATATGATATCTTGAGCAGTTATTTTTTCTAGTCCAATGATATGGATATACCATTCATGAATTCCATAGGCATCACTTCTAAGTACAATTGCTTTCAGATTCATTAAAATTTCATGTACCAATTCTTCAATACCTATCATCACAGAGTATTCATGTGTTATGTTTTCAAATTTGGCACATGTGATGCACGTTCCTTCCAACTCTCCAAGTAAAACTCTTCTTATTGCACTACCTATTATATTAGATTTACCTTTGCGAAGTAGAGATAGAGTGAAATGACTATAATAGAGACGCTTGCTGTCTGCTCTAGATTCGACGCACACCAATTGTGGTCTCTTAATAGAGACTAATATTTCATCCTGAATCATAATTATTATATTGAATAGATAATTTCATCATTTATTTCTCTTAAAATTAATTAAATTCTTACACACGTCTCTATTTGGGATGTCTACATCTATTATGTGGCATAGGAGTTATGTCACATACAAAACTTAGTAGTACACCACTTTGCGCAATGGATCGTAATGTTGTATCTCTCCCTAGACCAGGTCCACTTATCAAAACTTCTACCTGTTTTAGAAGACCTTGATCTGTTAATGTAAAAAGAACATTTTCTACTGCAATTTGAGCAACAAATGGTGAACATCTTTTTGTGCCTTTGAATCCACAAGCACTATCAAAAGACCAAGAAACCACTTGTCCTTGTGTATCTGTAATAGTAACAATTTTATTTCAAAAACTTTCTCAAACATAAATAACTCCTTTAATTATTATATGTTTAGTTCTATGTGGAACAAATCTTCCTGTAGTTCTACGTGACACAAATCTTTTTGTATTTTTTGAAAAAAATATTTTTTTTATAGTTTTTAGCATATTTATTATATTAAAATAGTGGAAAGTATAATCATAAGAATGCATTTAACCTGTACTCAAAAAATGTCAAAAAAATGTCCCAAAGATTGCAAAAAGGTTAATTTTTTCCCACCAAAATTCAATTTTGACAGCACCCACCTCTTTTATATGTGCTATCAAAATAGATTCATTTTAATTTGATCAACACCATGTATGATATTCTCTTGCGCTTTCGAGTGACCATGAGAATAAAAATTGGCTATGATTATGGATATTTTTACAACATTATAGTTTTCATTTGTTTAGAAATGGTGTTATCATATTAATTATTTTTTGGAAATCTCCTTTTTCAATATAAATTCATCGAAACCACCTATGTTCTTCTCCTATGCTTTCAAGTGATCTTGAGAATAAGAAATGAAAATGATTTTGGATGTTTTTATAACATTTTGATTTTCATTTAGAAATATGGATAACACTTGATATTTTTATAGGTTGCATGAAAAAAAATCATTTTAGTTGTTATTTGCAAACCACTTTTTAACACTTAAATGCTTTGATTACACTTGTTTTTCCATTTACTTAAGCTGGATCAAACATTACATATGATCTTATCTTGTGCTTTCGAGTGATATTGAGAATAAAAAATGACCTTGATACTCATTCTAATATTTTGAGTTACATGAAAAAATTAATCATTTGAGTTGTTTAAAAATCAATCTTTCTAAACACTTAGTTGTCATTGACTCAAGATTTCTCATTTTCTTAAGTTGGATAAAAATTTGCATATGCTCTTCTCTTACACTTTCAAGTGATTTTGAGAATACAAAATGAATGCGATACTCTTCCTAAACATTGTGGTTTGTATGGAAAAATACTAATGTTTTGATTACATGACCATTCAATTTTCAAAGTCAAAATCAATATAATTATTAATACACTATGTGCAGGTTGCCAAAGGCATTAAAAACCACATTTTAAATCAATATAAGAATGAATCATTCATTCACACTTTATATGTAGGTTTGGATAATGTATAAAAATTGTCCACTTTAAAATGTGGGAAGTTCTTTGGATTAATCCATAAATTTCATTATGAGAAGTACCATAGGAACCCCAAAGTAGTTAACATATTGAGGGAATTGGTTGACAAAACGAGAAGTTCACCATCACCTAATTGACTAGAAAAACCCACGAGGAGTGATATAAGTTATCCGTATGAGACCTTGTTCTTTAAATTTATTGTGGGGTAATTGTCCTTTGTTTAGAATTTATTCTAAAAAATTATACCTCTCTTGGACAAGATATGGGTGAGTGTTGAGAACAAAATCCTAGGGAGCCATTTGGCATTGGGACCAACTTTACCATATCTTATTTATGATTTTCAAAGAGACATTACAAATCAATACTTAAAGTTAAAACATTATTTTTATAACAAAGTGAAAGTCCATCAAAGTTACACGTCATATCTTTTATCACGAATCATACATAGTAAAACTTTTTCCTAGTTTCTACCTTGTTATTCGGAAAAGGAGAAACTCTACCAAAGTTGCGCAATGTAATTTTCATCCCCAATCATAAATTACCTTTCTCTTTTTTTGCATTATTGGTTAAAAAAAACAACTTGAATTACTGCCAAAATTGTGTTGACCTCTTTTACACCCACTTAAATTCGTTTTTCCTTACAAATTTGATTTAAGTGTTGAAAGTGTTGGTACACTTTTCACATTTGGTGGTTTTCTTGAAACCAACATTGGGACATTTCATTTTTAGGATAATTATTAATTTTTATTCATTGCGATGCTCACATTGTATTAATTCATTTTTGATACTTAAATATTTTTTTATTAAATAATATTTATGTGTTAAAATTATATTGATACGGTTCGCACATTGTATCAACCTTTTTCAAAACATAAAACTTATTGTTTTAAACTTGAATTAAGTGTTGAAATTGTATTGTTACATTTTTGAATTGATATCAATCCATATGTAATACTTAAATATTATTTGTTTAAAACTTCGATTTAAGTGTTGAAATTGTGTTGTTACATTTATAATAAACCATTTTGACTATTCACACATGTAACTTGTTTTCCACAACCTTCTTAGAATGTCAAAATTGTGTCATTACGATGTCTATTTTCCTTATATTCTTTTCATAAAATCACATGAGAATCCCCATATTTTCAAAATGTATATTTGGATGCCATTATGGTACCTAAATCAACATGGAAATTCCTTCGATTTGAAGGATTTAAATCATGCAATATAGGTATAGGAATTTATTCCTAACAATGCTAACCATGACTAAATACCACATGGTTCCTCAAATTTATGAAAATAAGGAACCTAGGTTTTGAAATTCACATGAAGTGATGCCTATCATGACTAAACCTTGATTTTTTATTCACACTAAAGAACCCATGCTATCTTCTACTTCCCCACAACCTAGGTCTAGGAATTCACATCAAATGATGCCCATCACGACTAAACCTCAATTGGTTCTTCATGCTAAGGAACCTCTTATGTTATCCACTTCACCACATTCATCTTCTAATCCAAAGTATGATTCCGATTCTTCTAGTCTGTGGCATGATTTTGATTCTCCTAATCATTCATATCCTTCTACTCCTCTTCATCAGTCTTATTCTTTTGATCCTTCTCATCAGTCATATCCTTCTAATTATTCTAATCCATTCTATTCTTCTGATTCTCCTTAGTCTCCTGAGCCTCATCTAATTAACTTTATTCTAAAGAGTAATCAATCAAATAAATGAAGTTTACCTCCTCTAAGGATTTGTGTCACCACACATTCTTCCAATCATTCAGCTAATTTGAATCCTGAGTCATTATCCTCTCTTTCTCCGTAAGACCCCCTTTATTAGTTGCCTCAATGATGTATTCCTCTTTTAAATATCCATGTAACTAAAAATTCCTCTAATAAATCATCTAAGTTGACCCCAATGTCACAATACACTTACGTTATACATGATCCTCTTTATTTTCATGCACTATGCCATCTTCTAGGAAAACCTATGCCAACCTATTCCAAATCCACATCTTCTTAAACTCACGAGACATCCAAATACAAATATACTTCATCTCTTGAGTTATCTTCTTCTATCAATAAAAATCTAATCCCTATTTGGCCCCTAGGTAAATTTTATCATTCCTTATTATATATTCATCAATATTCTAAAAACTAATGTTTATATCCACATCAAAAAATTCACAATAAATGAGGTGCTAAGATATATTTTTGAAGAACTATCAAATTAATTTGTGGGAAAAATAAGGTAAAACCTTCCCACCATCTCCATCATCAAACATATTACAAATATTCAACACTTGTTGGACCCATTTCTTCTAATCAACCTTCTACCATTGACCAACAACAACCCATACTAATCAATTTATTTTAGAATGAATAAGGAATCAAAGAATTCATGGGGATACATGATGAAATTCCTTTAGAGGATCAAAAGAAAGGATTATATTTTGAGCTCGATGTATCCATGTATTTTGTGGAAGAGGTTGATGTTGGGTTAATAATTTCAAGTGGGGATACCTTTTGGTGGACCACCAACTCATGAACCCTTTGTTTAAAAGTTTATTTAATAAACTTTAGATATGTCTTTCAAAATTAGTGTGAAATAGTGTGACCAATTCAACCATCATATATATATAGAATGATCCCTCTCAGGATTGATATATCAGATCAGATTTGTAATATCATCATGATCATTCTATTGTAATTACGAGAAAACATTTTGCAATTATTTTGTGAGACTGAGGAGTGAAGTGGAAGTGATGGGTAAAATTTTATATGAAATTATTAATACAGGAAGTGCTTTATTATGAGTGGGGTTTTTTCCTTCGGGTTTCTCCAGTATAAATATGGTGTTATGTGTCATTTATATTTCTATTATTTCCTTGTTCATGTTTTTTAATGTATAGTATAAACATATTAATCTATGGTTAATCACTACACTTAATAATCTATAATATTTGGAAATTATTTTATGGATTTATAATTTGTTAGGTATTCATTCTTGTTAATTCCCTAACATGGTATTAGAGCTAGTGGATATTTTTGTGTAGAGATAGATCTGGATGGTTTTAATTTACAGGGTGAATAAAATCAAATTTTTTTAGATCTATGAAACCCTAGTTATTCCACCATCTACTTCAAGTTAATCATGTTAAAAATTCTAAATTTTCTAGCAAAAAATATGAATATTGGTCGATTCATTGATTATATCTTGCTTATACATTTTTTGTGCATAAATCTATGTTTCTATAACCTTGGTTCTTTGTTCTTGGTTCTTCACAATCTTCTATAGGTTTTTAAAATATTTTTCACTTTTTTTATAGTTGTTATAGTTGTGTGACTTATTTAAAATAAGCACTTTTATTTTGTAGCCTGCTTTGTTTTTTGGGGCTTTTCTAGTGGGCACAAAATTATTCCTTAGAATATGGTTAAATACATAGTTCTAAGTCCACCCCAATGCTAAGTGCCATATATATTTACAAAGTTATAACCAATCATAAAGCTCCATGTACTTTTTCCATGTCAGATATTTAATAGATCCTTCTGATAGTTGCGAAGCTTTAGCCAATAAGAAAATTCCATGTAGTTTCACTATGTCAGAGATTTAATAGATCCTTCTGAAAGTTGCAAAGATTTAGCCAATAAGAAAATTTCATGTATTTTCATTGTGTCAGAGATTTAATAGATATTTTTTTTAGTTGCGAAGTGCAAACCAATAAGGTTGTTCCATGCTCTTCACAAATTTAGTCCTTTTTAGCTTGTTTTAGTCTAATGTGAAATTCGATCAAATAAAAATGCTCTAAGTCATTTCAAATTTCACATTTTTCAGTCTATTGTTAAACATGTTAGTGGTTAACCAATAACATTAAGCCACCATTTTCTATACTCTTTATATTAAAACTTTGTCAGAGTTATTCAGATGTGAAAAGTTAAAATGTGTCCACGTTCTTTCAAATTTTGTTTTTCCTTTGTCATAACCATTAAGTTAACTACACATATATACGGTCTATTTTACTATTAATTGGTCTTCATACTTGGTTTTTGTACTGTGAAGTGCAAGTTAATAGCTAAGCACCACATGTATTTTATTTTTTGTAGTTTATATTTTATATCTTTTATCGCATGTACCTTTTTTTTGTTTTCCAAGTATTCGACTGACTTGTACACCCTGTTATAAACCCATTAATCTATTTGTTTTTATTTAATTTTGGGGTCCTCACATTCATCAGGGGAATCTACAATAAAATTTACTAGAAATATCATCATGATCATTCTATTGTAATTACGAGAAAACATTTTGCAATTATTTTGTGAGACTGAGGAGTGAAGTGGAAGTGATGGGTAAAATTTTATATGAAATTATTAATACAGGAAGTGCTTTATTATGAGTGGGGTTTTTTCCTTCGGGTTTCTCCAGTATAAATATGGTGTTATGTGTCATTTATATTTCTATTATTTCCTTGTTCATGTTTTTTAATGTATAGTATAAACATATTAATCTATGGTTAATCACTACACTTAATAATCTATAATATTTGGAAATTATTTTATGGATTTATAATTTGTTAGGTATTCATTCTTGTTAATTCCCTAACATGGTATTAGAGCTAGTGGATATTTTTGTGTAGAGATAGATCTGGATGGTTTTAATTTACAGGGTGAATAAAATCAAATTTTTTTAGATCTATGAAACCCTAGTTATTCCACCATCTACTTCAAGTTAATCATGTTAAAAATTCTAAATTTTCTAGCAAAAAATATGAATATTGGTCGATTCATTGATTATATCTTGCTTATACATTTTTTGTGCATAAATCTATGTTTCTATAACCTTGGTTCTTTGTTCTTGGTTCTTCACAATCTTCTATAGGTTTTTAAAATATTTTTCACTTTTTTTATAGTTGTTATAGTTGTGTGACTTATTTAAAATAAGCACTTTTATTTTGTAGCCTGCTTTGTTTTTTGGGGCTTTTCTAGTGGGCACAAAATTATTCCTTAGAATATGGTTAAATACATAGTTCTAAGTCCACCCCAATGCTAAGTGCCATATATATTTACAAAGTTATAACCAATCATAAAGCTCCATGTACTTTTTCCATGTCAGATATTTAATAGATCCTTCTGATAGTTGCGAAGCTTTAGCCAATAAGAAAATTCCATGTAGTTTCACTATGTCAGAGATTTAATAGATCCTTCTGAAAGTTGCAAAGATTTAGCCAATAAGAAAATTTCATGTATTTTCATTGTGTCAGAGATTTAATAGATATTTTTTTTAGTTGCGAAGTGCAAACCAATAAGGTTGTTCCATGCTCTTCACAAATTTAGTCCTTTTTAGCTTGTTTTAGTCTAATGTGAAATTCGATCAAATAAAAATGCTCTAAGTCATTTCAAATTTCACATTTTTCAGTCTATTGTTAAACATGTTAGTGGTTAACCAATAACATTAAGCCACCATTTTCTATACTCTTTATATTAAAACTTTGTCAGAGTTATTCAGATGTGAAAAGTTAAAATGTGTCCACGTTCTTTCAAATTTTGTTTTTCCTTTGTCATAACCATTAAGTTAACTACACATATATACGGTCTATTTTACTATTAATTGGTCTTCATACTTGGTTTTTGTACTGTGAAGTGCAAGTTAATAGCTAAGCACCACATGTATTTTATTTTTTGTAGTTTATATTTTATATCTTTTATCGCATGTACCTTTTTTTTGTTTTCCAAGTATTCGACTGACTTGTACACCCTGTTATAAACCCATTAATCTATTTGTTTTTATTTAATTTTGGGGTCCTCACATTCATCAGGGGAATCTACAATAAAATTTACTAGAAGGCTGATGAGTGCCCTCTTGTGTTGCTTTTGATTTGTGATGCATGTCGCCCCTGCTTTGTTTGTGTGTTTTTACCTTCTTCTGCTCAGCATGCCAGACCTAAAAATATATATTTTTTAGTTAATTCCATAGACTTACGTCCATTAGGCTCATCTACTTGGAAAATTTCTGGAAGGTCAACACATGTGCTTGTTGACTGTGTTTTTTATTTCTCTTTGTACTACGGATTTTCATTTTCTATGTACCACGGATTTCTATTTCTTTATACTTTGGGTTCCTTTTCCTTTATACCATGGATTTTAATTTTCTTTGTAGCATGGGTGTCAAAATTTGAAAAGTTAATAACTTTTTCTGATCTTCTCTGTAGTCTTCCATGTCTTGTTTTTTTTGCTTTGTAGGCTTCCTCCTTGGTTCTTGAACTTTGGTTGGATATTTTTTTTATCAAGATAAATCCATTTTATTTAAGATTATAATCCTCTACACTCTCTTTTTTAAATTTAGTTTAAAATGGTTAGTAATGTTAGTTTCTCAAAGGATAAATCTCAATTATTAAATGGAACTAATTATAGTATTTGGAGAGTTAGGTTAAAATCCTGTTTCATGGCTAGATTATTATGGGATCTTGTAACTGATGTGGAAAAATGACGCACCAATAGACATGTAAACTCTGAAAACCTTAATACCTTCTCTCAAAGATTACATGAAGCCCAATCGATCCAATTGAAAAGTATAAGAGATGATTTTTTAATTTATATATGTCAAATGGATTCTCCTGCTGACGCATAGAAACAATTAGAAACTATGCATGGAGGTAATAATATTTCCATGATAATTAAACTAATTTAGGAATTATTTAGAATTTTTTTAATTACCTGGATAAAATTAAAAATATTAAAACTCAGTTGGATGGATTTAATTATGAATTGTTTCAGGATAATATTATGTATTTTATCATTCAGATAAATATTCATGAAAAATATAGAAACTATATCTCTATCCTTAACTCTAAATATTAGAATGAGAATGATTTACCTAATCTAGACACTCTGTCTTCTCTGTTAATTCAAGAAGAACATGTAATGGAGAATTTTGATTCAAAAGAGACCACCTCTCAAGAATTTTCTCTCAAACTCATAAACCTTCTCAAAATAGGAATAATATCAATCCTAATCATAAATCTAATATTAGATCAAAATTTAAAGCCAGTCCTAAATCTAATTCTATTAGAAAAAATCAAAATTTTAAATTAAAAATCAATGACACATGTAAAAAATGTGGAAAATTTGTTCGTAAAGAATCTTATTGTCATGTAAAATACTAAAAATAGTAAATTTAACAATCAAAAGAAAGAGCAGAAGTAAAATCATGCAAATAATGTTGAGCATTGTATTTCCCTATATACTACTCTCTCTTCCTAAAATGATAATGAATGGATTCTAGATAGTGGTTCCTTTTATGCTCTTAGACCTATCATTTGGATGTAACCTATTACATGCTGATAATGGATGCTTAGAGTTTGAAACTATATATCTAGGGTCACGTAACTGTCCATCACTTTATATGTATTTCCCTAGTTGAAATTTCGTAGACTGAAAAATAGAAGGTCAACCCTTAGTAAAATAATATTCCCAAATGATAAAAGACACTCAAAAGAAGTGAGTAAGAAAGAAAAGGGTTAGTGACTACTCTAGAAAGATGAGGGCATCTAGGAACTAACATCATAAATCTAGAAACTTGTTCCGTAAGCCATAAAAGATAAGTAAAAGATGAAGTACTATAATGGTATTGTATAGGTGTATAAAGACTATAAAGATGGACAAGATATCAAAGAAAAGATTTCTTTAAGATAGCTATCAATTACTATTTCTTCTTGCTTAGAAATTATTTTCACATTTGGTATGTAAGTATTGGGTCTTTTAGAACTTCAGAATTTTTTACCAAAGTGCATGATTTTGTGTCTAAATCATTGTAATATGAGGGGCTATCCATAAGATTCCCTTTGGGTAGTGGATGTAACATGTAGCTATAAGGGAATGGTGGAATGGGGTTCCATCATGTTAAACCTGTAGGCATTGGGGTACAAGATCCAAATAAATCTCATTTAGGTTGAGAAGTTGATCCAAAAAGGGTGATGTGAGATGTACTCATTGAAGCTTTGGGTAGCTCATGGGAATAGAGCTTTGTAGGAAGTAGGATTTATTGATAGGAATGGATATCGGAAGAACTAGTATGGGAATTCCTAGTAAGAAACAGTTTGGGATGTCTTTATATAAAGTGATTAAAGAGAGTCAAATCCTGGGTTTGAAAATGCTATCTGATGATGGAGACATTAGATGAGGGGTATATAAACAAAGAGACTAACTACATGGAAGTGACCTTTTATTTATTAGAATAAGGATATCCTAACAATGTTTCCATGAAGACGTGTGGGATTCAAGCGATAAACTTAACTAAAGGATCTCAGGTACCACTATAGGCTTATGGTTACAAGTATCTGACAAGTTGATACATGTAAGTAATCAATTTATAATGGAGGTGACTAGATAAGTAGGTGTCATTCTGAAAACAATTGATTATGAAATAAGGGAATAGGGGAACTACGTCATTTGTGTTCTGATCAAACCGTTCCATGGGGAAATTGGAATTGATACGTATAAGGGGATTGAATACAATAGAGGTAATGGGTGTACAGGAGATGGGAAGAGGGACAACGAATGTATGCCAGTCCTTGGAGGAAAATCCGATGAATGAGTCAAATAAGTGGACTTCACCTTGAAATAGATGGATGAATGTGAGATTAGAAATCTAGATGGGGCCTAAAGTCTCTTCACCATCTTCCCACATCATCCTTAATAGAATAGGTAAATGACATGATAAAATCAAGGGATCGCAGGGATGAAGAATATTGATAGGTTGTAAAGGAGGAGTAATCACATCACTGATAACTTAACGAAGAAGTATGACTAGTGTAATGGTTTAATAAGAACATGGAGAAGTGGGCTGTTACCAAGGGTTCATTATCCATCATGTGAAATTGTCATTAAATTATTGGAGTGTATGGAAAATTGATGTGACTTGAAGAAGGCAGTAACTGTGGGTAGAAAACTAAAAGCATCCTGTTGGGATTGAAAGTTGCATGATTGGAGAAGCTTAACCATGGGAGGAACTTAGATCATTTATTTGATCAAGTTAGTATCAAGAAGATTCTTCAGGTTCTTATTTTATATTCAGTAAATTGATTCTCTAAGTGCTTCAAATTGTGTAGTTTTTTCATTTTTTTAGTGGATAGGTATAGGTGCACCATGGGAAAGTTATCTAAAGTAGGTGAAAATTGATTATATTGAAGCTTATAATCACCAAATATAGGAAGATAAATCTCTCTTGAGGTCAATGTATGACTCCCTGGAAGAGGAGAATGCTCATTTGAAATTAGAATTTTAAACCAAGGATGAGCTCTTGGTAAAGGTTGTAGTGTGGTTATCAGAAAAATGAAATACCTTCAACTTTAGATGTAGAAACCATGATGGATGATTTCACTGTTAGTTATTCACCATGTCAATCTTCTTCCTCATTCATATTCGGGTTCAAGTAATGATGTTTTTGGTTCATTTGAAAAACATCACTAAAGGCATTAGATCTCAATTGTTGTTGAAAATGGGATTTGATGGAAGAATCCTTAGTAAAAATGGCCAAGGAATTACTAACCCAATACAGGTCGAGGATCATCCTCATTTTCCAAGTTTGGGTTTTCCTAGTGCATGAATTGATATTGGAGATTTCTCTAAGCACGCTGACGGGAGACAAGCTTCCAAAAGCAAATTGAATAGCCCACTAGTCTTGCAGGAATATTATGAGCAGGAAAATGGTGCTTCTTCATTAGAGAATGAATTTTTTAATAAAACACAACAAAGAGGTAATGAAATTCCACCTTTGCAATCTTACCATAATCATAAGCACAATTCAGATTGTAAAAATTATGATCCACTCTTTCAGTTTAAGAAGTATGGATCTGATTTTCAGAAAATTTGGAATTCTTTTCCCTATACTTTTTGTGGATTGTATAACCATTCTGTGGCCAATTGTTGGAAGAGAAGGAAATTGTTGACGAAGTTAGTTTCATTCATTAAGAACGAGGGAAATGGAATAGACCAATATCATCATTCAAGAGGCAAGAAATCGCAATCAGATTTCCTCATCCCAGAAGAAGGATATTACGAGGATTTTTTTTGCTCATTGTCATGAGGAATGGGCATCGAGTGGACACTTTTTGGAAACCTCATCCATCACACCATCATATTAATGACAATCCAAAGATGAATATGGAATAATGGTCTATTGCAAAGGTAAAGGAAGTTCATAATCTACCATCAGATGTCAAGTCAACCCTAGATAAGGTAATAACTGAAAATGAAAGTCCTTTAAAATGGGTTGGTCAACAATTTTTCAATTATATATTGCATAGCTCATGATTGCTGAATAGTATGCAATATTATTTTTGGAGTTCATATTTTGAAAGAAAAAAAACTAAGGGACAGGTTTACCATACTCAGTGGGCTTTATTACATTGAAAATTTTGGATTAATACTCCATTTATATCTCCTTGTTTATCTTTTGAGTTCCCGTTATAGTTTGGATACAGAGATTAAACTAATATTTATCAGATTTGGAGATTTGATCATCCAGTTGGAACATGTTGATGGAGTTTGACAATGTTCGGTTTCAGAACTTCATTCTTGTAGAGGCATTGTGATACATGTAGCAAAATGCATTTAAACTGAGGTGCATCATTCATTGTCATTGATGTCAAGTCAGAACTTCATTCTATCAAGAGGCCATTTTGGGCATCTATTTGTACTTGTGATACTTGCAAATGTAATACCCCTCCCATCAAAAAGGGAAAATTTATGTATTAACTCATAATGTTGTAAAGTATCAAAAATTTCTCTTGTAAGAAATTATACAGACACCCTTACATGGTAGCTGAACTTATCCATTAGTACATTAGATGAAAATAGGTCAAGATCATTAGCTATAGTAGGAGGGTCATGATCATATTTTGAGTGGTCATTGATGATGTCATCGGATCAGATCGTTGCTCTGTATGTAGAGGCTAATTGAAGTAGTGTAATAGGTTATGGAGTCACCAAATTTTCCTTGTCACTTGACAATCAGCTTGGATATTTGTTGTGCGTAGAGGTTATTGGTTATTTGAGACTATGCAATAGAGTGGTAGAAAATCTTTGTCAAAACCTGACATCATGCATTGGATTTGAGGTCTCTGAAGTAGAGGATGTATCATGAAGCCATGTAGAGGCATTGAAGTGGAATTAGATTATCATCAAAATACCTGACATCGGATTGGATCTTCACTCTATGTCAGAGGCCATTTAAGGCACATGAAATAGTAGTGGTATCCTGATTAATCATCGCCAACAGGGAAAATTATCACCGTACAGAGGAGTGAAAGTCAAACATCATAGAAACTATCCAACATTAGCACTGTGTAGAAAGGGATAGACCATGCAACAGATTGGAAGGTCATTCAGTGAAAGCATGTCAAACTAGGGACCCTGTAGCTAGAGCACCGATACTTTCCAAGACCATTTTCCATCACTTAGACAATCAACTAGCACCAATATTCACTCTATGTAGAGGCATAAAGGGTCGTGAAATCAAATTATAATATGATCTATGGAAATCATACTAACATCCAGGAACTTATGTTTTACATAGAGATATATGCCATGTAATAGATATCAAAGGTCACCACAGGCATTGGTGTCTTCTTCAGATGTAGTGGCAATAGAAGGTAGTAATCCCAAGAGCCACATGTCCCAAGATTGAGCTAGTAGTTATCTAATTATGTGAGTAGCATTCAGATGAGAACCTTGATTATAATAGAAGAGGCATCTTCTCAAGGAAACACCAAGTTTCCAGATTCAGGACATGAAAGCAGAGGAAATATAATATTTTTGTGGACAAAAAGCCTTCCTCATTGGGGAGGTGTGATCTGGAGGAATATTTGGGACTATTGAGATTTCCCTATATCATCCCTAAACCATGATGGTATGGTAGAAAATCTTTTAGATAGATTTCCATCATGGTATAAGTAATGTTAAAAATGACAGGTTGTATGCTCAAGATACCACTGTTTAAAGCTTGGTCAAAGTTAGTCAACTCGACATATTCAACTCTGACCAATCTGGACATGACACATGGTACCAAGTAGAAGTGTGAGAAAAAGGTGTAAAAATTTGGTTGGGAAATTCCGGTCTTCGACACTCGTGTTTGGATGGGTGGGCCTCAGTATTTACTAGCTATGGGATCCTTAGCCAGGGTCAACACATTTTTGTTACGAAGGGGTGTCTTTGCCACCAAATATGAGGAATATCACCCCGTATTGATCAAATTTTCCAATGTGGTGGGTCCTCAAACCACCATGTGGCCTACCACCATAATGCCACATCACATTTTATTAGACCTAGTATGGGAAAGTTCCATAGTTACAACTTATTCACCGAGCTACCAGGGCCAGCTTGAAAAGCTTCCTCATCACCTTACTTACCTCTCCACTTATAACTCAGGCTTATCTACTCACAACATGGCCAAGCACTGGTTAAGTTTGGTGAATCAAAACAACCATCTCATCAACGTGGCAAGCAATCCCTGCCACCCCGCCACGTACGTGGCTTACCAAACTCAAGCATCGACAAATCATAACTCAGCCACTATGTGGTATGCAATAAGGTTGACATGTGTGGCCAAAGCCACACTTAATTTGGGTGGTCATCCACATTGAAACCTCATTGTCACCTCTATCCCAATCAATGTAGGATTTTAATCTCATAGTGAATACAAAGCGGTGGAGGGTGATTAGGGAGATTCAAACCCATAACCACCCCTTTACCAAAATTAGCACCCACCACCACGTTTATAAGGGGTCGTTAATAGCCTTTAGCCTATAAATAGGCCAATTCATATTTTTATAGGCACAAGTTGGTGACTATGATATAGGCCTAACGACGCATTTTTGTACAAGGCCATTTTAGAGGCACTTAGAAGCATTTTTGGATCTTGGGTGTAAAATCAAAATTTGTCTAGAATTTTGAGATGCTCTATGTGGACTTATTGTTTTCCTAGTTTGGAGATGTTGTGATAACATTTTATGCTATGGAATTCACTGAAGCACTTGGATTTCTATTACATATCTATAGGGTGTATATCTCCTTGGAGGAAAACTAGAGGAGATCTTATCTTCTGCACTGGACATTATAAGCCAGGTTATTTTAACTCGGTGGTCATAGAGGAGGTTATTGTTCTTCTAAAGACCAATTTAGATTCAAATGAATTAACTCAAATATTGTTCTTCTGAATACCAATTCATATTCTTACGAATCAACTATAATCAAGTTCATTGTTGTACATTCATAGCTTTATTTGTAAGTTTGTATTTGATTTACAAATCGGAAGTTTTAATGAATCGGTTCAACTTTAGAACCCAGAGACGTAGGCTATTTCCGAACTCCGTAATCAATCGTGTGAAATTTTCATTACATTCTTGCATTTATTTTAAATTGATTACTTAAAAGGATCAACTTGTTGGAAAATAAAATAATCCTCTAGGGGTCTGAGATCAGGTAGATAAAAACCATATCATTTTCAAATCAATTAACTACTCCCTATTGCCTATAGCAAAATGACAATACAAAAATGGAAAATATGACTATTTTAGAGATTTCCAGGACTATGATTCATGCCAAAAATGCACCTAAGATTATATGGGTAGAATAAGTGAATACTATTTTCTATATCCTAAACAAAGTTACTTCTAAAGATCTTCATCAAACCACACCTCATGAAGTATGGACAAAACAAAAACTAGATATATATCACTTAAGAATATTTGGTAGTCCTACTTCTATCTTCATTCCAAAATTTAAAAGGAAGAATCTTGATCCAACCTTTTTTTGATATATCTTTGTTGGTTATGGTTTTCAAATAAAAGGTTTAAGATTCTATGACCCTTTCAAGCATGACATAGTTGAAAATATAAATGTTCATTTCTTAGAAAACACTTTCTATGACACTTCTTGTGGAACCTCTTCTATTTCTCCTGAAATAGATCTTGATAATCCTTCTCCTAACAATATTGAAAGAAAATTTCAAGAGGATGATAATATGGATCTAGACGTGATGGAGATTGAGGGGGAATCATCGTAAAATGTGTTGCATCCCAAGATTCCTAAATGGGATCAAAATCTTGGTAAGGACTCTCATCTTGTTAGCCTAAGAAAGGTAACCCATAGTCAACATACTTATCATGCCTTAATGAACCTATATGAGGTTGAACCAAAATATTTTGAAGTACCCTATTAAGATGATAGATGAATCAAGGATATGAAATATTAATACAATACTTTAATTAAAAATAACACTTGGGAACTATTCCCTCCTTCTAAATGAAGCATTGTAGGAACTAGGTGGTTCTATAAAATTAAGTATAACTAAGTAGGAGAAATAGATAAATTCAAGGAAATGTTAGTAGCTTGTGGATTCACTCAAAAACCTAGTCTTGACTATGTTGAAACCTTTTCTCTTGTAGATAAAATGAGAACTGTTAGGAATCTTCTAGCATTAGCTTATAGAAATGGCTAGGAGATTCACTGAGTGGATGTTAAAAATGCATTTATGAATGACGACCTAAAAGAATAAATTTATATGCATCAATCTAAAGGTTTTGAAGAAACTTGAAAGGAACTATTTGTGTGTAAGATGACACAATATTTGTATGGCATTAAACAAGCTCCTAGAGCTTGGTATGCTAAAATTAATAGTTTCTTTCACGATCTTGGTTTCTCAAACGCCTATTATGATAATAATTTATTTGTTAAATTTGAACATAATCATATTATCATTATTGTCTTATATGTTTATGATCTGTTGATTACTAGTAGTGATAACAATTTAATTGTTAGAATTAAAGAAATATTAAAATAACATTTTTAAATGATTGATTTAGGCCTGCTAAATAAGTTTTTAGGCATGGTTATATTTTAGGATCATAAATCCATTGTTACATCTGAATCTCAGTATGCTACTAATTTGCTTAGAATATTTAACATGATTTATTGTAAACCTGTTATTGTTCCTATTGAATTTGGTTTGAAATTATATCCTAAACCTGCATGCAATAAATTTGATCCTACATTGTATAGACAATTAGTTGGTAGACTAATTTAGTTGACTATCAATAGGATTAATATTTAATATGCAGTTGGAGTTATTTCTAGATTCATGCAAGATCCTTATGGGCATAATTGGAAAATAGCAAAAATAATTCTGAAATCTATTAAAGGAACAATTAATTATGGTTTGTATTATTCTTCTTGTGATGATGAAAAATTATTTGGATATTGTGATTCTGACCATGTTGGTGATGCTATAGATAGAAAATATGATTCTGGATATTTTTTCAAGTTAGGGATAGGTGCCATCAATTCGAGTAGCAAGAAGAAACCAACATTTTCTATCTGTTCTGTTGAATAAAAGTATAGAAGTGGTATGGAAGAAACAAAAGAAGCTACGTGGCTGAAAAATATTGTTATATGAACTACATATAGGCATCAAAGGAAGCAATACTCTTCTATATGATAGACAAAGCTACATTTCTCTTGCAAACAATCCATTTCAACATTAAAGTATGAAGTATCTATAATTTCATATGCACTTAATTCAAGATAATTTCCTAAATGGTGATATTGATCTCAAGTTCTGTTCGACTGAAGATCAAGTTGAAAATATATTCACCAAGCCATTGTGTGTTGTGAAGTATTGTAAGTTTCATGCCTTGTTAGGCCTATCAGAGTTACTATTGAGGGGGAGTGTGCATGAAAATTCCACCACTTAACGACCTATTGTAAATTTCCAATACTTCGTCCCTTTTGTGATAAGTGAATTTTCATGTTATGTAAATTTAATTATAAATCCTAATAAAACATTAGTCATGGGAATGCATTGTTTTATAAAAATCTCCATAATATGATATAAGTCTTCATATGTAAAGAACTTGTCCTAAGAATTTTTATATGGGAAGATCTATATGATTTCCCTTATTTACATGCTAGCCTAAATCATCGTTGATGATTTAAGGATCTGTAAATACTTTTTTAGAAAAAGACAATTTTACATGTTTTTTTTCTTTCCCACTTAACATTAAGGGGGACTGTTGGGGTAATAATGTCAAGTAGGGATACGTTTTGTGGACCACCACATTGTGACCTATTTTTTTACAAAATTATTTAATAAACTTTAGGTCATTCTTTCACAATTAGAGTGAATTGGTTTGACTAATTCAGTCATCCTATATATATTGGATGATCCCTTATGGGATTGATATATTAGATCAAATTTGCAATATCATTATTATCATTGTCTTGTAATTGTAAGAAACCATTCTACAATTATTCTGTGAAGTAGGGATACGTTTTGTCATCCTATATATATTGGATGATCCCTTATGGGATTGATATATTAGATCAAATTTGCAATATCATTATTATCATTGTCTTGTAATTGTAAGAAACCATTCTACAATTATTCTGTGAGACCGACGAGTGAAATGGAAGTGCTACGTAAAATTTTATGTGAAATGCTTAATACAGGTAGTTCTTTATTCTGATTGGGGTTTTTTCCTTCAGGTTTTTCCATTATAAATTTGGTGTTCTGTGTCATTTATATTTCAATTATTTTCTTTTTCATGTTATGTAATGTAAAATATAAACATCTTAATCTATGTTTAATCATTGCATTTGATAGTCTATAATCTTTGGAAATTATATTGTGGATTTATAATTTGTTAATTATTCATTCCCATTAATTCCCTAACAGTTGAGTCCTTTAATCATAAAACAGAGAAATATCTTAAGATCATAAAACTTGATCCTCCTCTTGCTCTTCCATATTCTCATTTCCCATTACATGGAGAAATGAATGGTTTATAATTGATTCCCTTCCTATCTTATCATCAGCCAACCATTCCTTATCTATCACACCTCCTCAATCACAATCTCTCATTGGGTCACCTCTGGGTATCCCTTCATCTTCCTCTATATGTGGGTCACTTTTTAATAGCTCCTCATCTTCTATTTTTGGGTCATCACCGAGTAGCCCATTATCCTCTATTCTTGTACACACCATAGTATCCTATGATCTTCTATCTAGGGATAAACTCCCTGTAGTCCATTCTCTTCTATACTTAAGCCACATCCTATTACCCCTTCCTCTTTTATCTATGGGAAACCTCTGGATAGGCCATCATATTCTATTCTTAGGTCACCTCCTATCCCATTACCATCAAATCTTAGGCCACCTCCTAGTAGCCCATTTCCTTTAATCCTTGGACATTATCCTCTCTATCCATCATATCATCCCTCTATCAACAACTATGGAAAGCCCACCATCATTCCTAAAATTCCTATCATCAATCCTAAACATCGACTTCCTTCTCCAACTTCTTGAGATCAACCAAATCACACATTATCTTGTATGAAACACCAATAGTTTCTTTACCAAGCTCAAATAAAAAACCCTAAGAGATCTAAAGCTACATGTAAATCCAACACTCACAAATCTAATTTGTAAATGTGATTAAAATATTCACACCAATAGCTACGCAAAGTGTAAAACTCTATGGATAGGGAACTCAAGCTCCCCTTACAAAATTCATGTTTCAAGATAATTCATAATCACTTGTCGAGTATGATCTCACCATGATCATCAAGATTGGAGATAATATAACTTTTAATAAGCAAAAGCTTCTAGAATCCCTCATCAAAGAAATCACAAACATTTTTGTTGGATCTTATCACACGAAGTGACATTGTTGGTCCCAAATTTTGTATCCATCCTATCATATTATTCCTACCCTATCATAGATTATTTTCCTCATTAGAATATTATATCTTATGGTTTTCCCTTAAAAAACCATCAAAAATAAAAAAAATAAAAAAAAAGAAAATATTAAAACATTACAAATAAATCAAAGGTGCAAAGATCAAACATTGCAATTAGGTATTACATACACATGGATGTTATTTCCTTCCCTTTTTTATATTCCTCTGCAAGTCTCCCACCATGTTCATCCCTTTTGTGCTATTTTGGTTGGTTTATTTTCACTCATTTTATGGCGTTTATCTCTATTGTATCTATTTAACCTTAGTCTTTCATAATCTTGGTAAGTTAAAGAATGAATGAGCTCTTAGAGATCATATCATTTTCATACATCTAATAAACTTGTTGCGAATACTTTTGGGTGTATTTTTTGAATCTAGCCAATGTCCTCATCACAATAACTTCCATATCCTTACATCAAGCCATCAATGGTCCTTAAACCCTTATCAAAATGATTAAGAGAGATGAAATAATTTTGAGAAAGAAATAAATCAATCAAAAAATCAAAAATCAAAAGCGAAAAGCAAATCAATATAAAAATATCTATGGGGTATTTCCAATATCTCTACCAGGTACATGGATGCCTAGATGACAATAGAGGTATAATGTCACTAGAATTAGATACATCCCTATCAGGGCTATGGATGCGTACCTGGAAGCGAAGCAATGTATGACTCTTCTTTCACTCTCTCTTCACAAATCACCTATCAAAATAAATCATTCCTCCACATTAGCTAGTGTGTCTTCACTTATTGCCTCTTTAAATCTTGCCTTCAAGAGGTAATTCATTTCTACATGCACACGATGGATCTCTATGAGAAAACATGATTATCATGTTACTAGGTATTATTTGGACCTTGTTCAGACTCTTTCTTTAGTTCATATTTTGTCTCATGATTTTTTACTTTGGCTCACCACTTTTTCATCACCATTATTTTAGCCACATTTTACATATCCTTCCATAACATTCACATTTTTTGTTATTCTTCATTTATAACATCCACGTGTATAATATTGACTTTTTACTATGTTTCTGAGAACCTTTGTCCCCTTTTAATGAATAATCTTCTACTTATTTTGATAATCTATTTCTTGGCCACCTCATAATAAGGGCATGCTTTCTCATTCTTAGCCTTTCATTGGCTTGATTTCATCATTACATTGAACCTATCCATATTGGTCTTGATTCGGATAACCCTATTATATATATATATATATATATATATATATATATATATATATATATATCTGTGTGGATTTTCCCCTTGTATATTCTCATATTTCATTATGAGCATCTTTGCATCTTCATTTTTCTTTATATAACTTCGGAAAAATTTAAAAAAACCCTAAAAAATTCACAAATCCCAGAAAATACAAAAAACATTAGTAAAACCTCCAAAATTCAAAAACATTAGTAAAACCTTCAAAAATTCAAAAACATTAGTAAAACCTTAAAATATCCAAAAACAGTGGTAAAACCTTAAAAAATCCAAAACATTGGTAAAACATCAAAAATCCAAAAAATTGGTAAAGCATAAAAACATCCTAAACATTCACACACCACAACATCCTCAAACATGAAAATTATCCTACAAAACATATTACTTCAGTAATTTTTTGTTCTAGCACATGACATGCGGATCATCTTGATTTTCCTTCATTAAGAAAGGTGGTTTGCTTATTATGTATGTCTTCCCTTACATATATCATTGCTTAGGGAAGTTTCATAGTGCACGTTTCTTTTTCATGGGACTTATATGACCTCCATAAATTCCCTTATATGTATTATTTCTTGGGGCATCATTTCAAACCTTGTTGTATAACTCAAACATTTGGGAACTGGAGATGGATAAAAAAAAAATTGGTGCAACTTTCTTGAACATTTTTTGTTTGGGTATGTTTGTTATTTCTTGTTTGTTTGTTAGTTTGCTTGTTTAATTTCTCGTATTGCATTGCTTTATGCATTTTTCTTTGAGTTAGTCCTTTAGAAATGCAAAAAATATTAATATTATGGCTCTTCATGTCCTTTTAAACTTTTGTTGTATGTTTATATCAAATAAATAACTACTTTCGAGCCATAAGGTAAGTCAACTATGTCATGATCTCCCCATCCTCAATCTATCTTGTCTTTCATTATACCTATCATTTTCTTACCCATCCCTTATTTCTTCTACACGAAGAGGCCCAGTTTCCCATTTTCTCAATCAATCAACTTTTAACAATGGCCAACCAAGCGCAGTTGGAATCCTAGTCACCGTAATTTCTTATTCTTATGTTGTGATCATATTTTTCTTATTTTTGAGCATCAACTGACCTCTTATATGACCCCATTAAAACTTTAGGGGGCATCACCCATCCTACTAATTTTTATTCGATGCCTTCAAATTTTATAAATTTTTCTACTATCTTTGAAGTGTCGTTACTTACGCTACATCACATCAAAGAGGGAAAAATGTAGACACCTAAATATGAATACACACTTTTAATACAAAAATATCACGAATTATTATCTTTCCCATAATTTTTTTATAATTAGTTGGTTTTCCACAAATTACCTATCATTCCCCTTCGTCTTGGTCGATTAACGACATTTTGTTAATTAACTAGCTTCATACCGCATCCTGGATGCCAATTAACGACACTTCATTAGTTATAATCCTCTTTTAAATAATTAATCAACCATTATTAATTAATTAATCCTTTCAATCTCATATTTGACTAATAAACCTTCTTATTAGTTAAATCCTCCCTTTCAAACCCTTCAAATTCTACTAATTTCCTTCTAAATAATCTCTAAATAGCTTCTATAAGCTTAATTTGGCCTATTATTTAATCTTAGTTGATTAATTAAATCACCTCCAACTCCCATGAGTTGCTAGTATCTGATTAAAATCTTCTAATCATACTTATCCCTTTATAATTCTACTTTACCTTTATCCCACATTCACTATGTTACAAGCTTTTCCAAAACTGTAAAGCTATATAAAGAACGTAGTATACCTTGTCCCAATTTACACCATGTCTTTATAAGACATCTACATATGATAAAAACATTTTCATGTTATTTGGAAGGCTTATTGATTAAGTAACATTTTTCATTTCCTACTTGGAAAAGAGTAGTAAGAGAAGAACTAAAAATGGCAACTAAGCCATATTGGTGAGATCTATTCCTCTTCCTTGGAGTATTCCTTTAATCACACGTAATTACATTCGGCTCACCAAATGAGTATATAAAATTACAAATAAAATCTGAATATAAAAGGATAGGTTTGCATTTATCATTAGATTTAATTCTTTATGCACATTAGTTAAGATTTTTCCTTTCACGATTTATCACGATTAACTAAGTTAGGAATCTACTTGGTGTTATTTTCCTCTCATTAACTTATATTATTTTAACATGAATACAAAAACCATATCAAAAAATGTATTTAAAACACCATAAGAAGGATACCAAGATTTCACCTAAGTATTATGGCCCTTTTCAAGTGGTACATAAGATTGGTAATGTAGCATCTAAACAAGAACTCTCTCACATGTCACTAGAATACATCCATTCTTCCATGTTTCTTACTTGAACAAGCTAATTAGACAGAAGGTATAAAAAAAATAGTGTTACCCGAGATCAATGAGGAGGGAATAATCATCCTGAACCAAAATACATCCTTTGGACACACAATAAATGATTGATAACAAGGGTCATCACCAAGTATTTGATTAAGTGGAAGAAGCTAGATAGTGAAGACATAACATAGGAGGATGTAACATTCTTAGAACAAAATCCATATCTTCTCAACATTGGGGACACTGTTGCTTCCAAGTGGAGAGGCATGATACATCCTTAATCCTATATCTTACATTATATGCGTAGGGATGACTTGTGTCTATCATAACTTC
Source organism: Taxus chinensis (assembly GCA_019776745.2). Lineage (NCBI taxonomy): Eukaryota > Viridiplantae > Streptophyta > Pinopsida > Cupressales > Taxaceae > Taxus > Taxus chinensis. Next base: position 315,948,379 of record CM034154.1, read on the forward strand.
TTATCATGATTCATCTCTTTGATATGTGCTATATTATCATTAATGGGTTGTCCTTGGTAATGGTCATAACATAAGAACAATATGTATAGAAGTTAGTAGGTAGTAGTTGATCATCATTGAGCACTTGAGTCTTATTGTGTGGTTTGAAGGTTGCCCCCTTGAAGTGGATAAACTAGTATACTTGCATATTGTGATCATTTCTCTACAAGTGGATGTTTTTTGTGTTCTATTGTTGTCAATATTCAGATATATATGAGTAATTTAATTACAAAAATAACAAACATTGATATTAGGAATTAATATTAAATGTTCTTATCCTTCAAATCTCCTTTAACCCCTCATGGCTCTCATTATTCGTCACAAGTTGACACCCACACATGACCATTCCTAGGTTGGATTAATTTCATAGGGAAATATTTGAGCCTATCGTCAACCCATTAATTATTTAACTATATTAAGGAGACATATAATTGAGACTATGTGGGGTAGTATTCCACTCTTATCTTTTTCCCCCAAAAATTATCATCCAATTTGATTCTCTAAATGAATAATTATTTGTAGCTAAACAATTCTAGTATGAGTAACAAAAAACACATTAGACATCCAAATATTTAGTTTCTTTTACTCCACACCATATACATTATTGCATGAACCTATTTGGATAAGAATATTTAGAGAAAAACAAAAATTAATCAAGAATCCATCAACCCAACCAAAACATCTTTTACCTAATTGACATAGACCAAGAATTGTGTATGTCATTTATCCTTGATCACAATATCCCATGGATAGTTGTAGGGAGAGCCTTCACTATCCTGTATAAACAAGTATCATACTTGAAAGTTGATCAGTTAAGAGTCACTCACCCATTGCATCTCAATCCTTTTCCATTACTAGTTGTTTACACCCTTTTTAGACTAGGAATATATTTTTTAGTGAATTAATTACACTAAGGATATCAAGGGCATATACATGGGTTATTCTGATTCATTAATTTACAACATTAATCGTACAATATCAAAGCCATGCATTCATTCTTATTGATGGAGGGAGGAAGGAAACATATCTGCAGGGAATCTGTGTATATCAAGGAGTTTCACTCAACCGAGATTAAGTATATTCAATATTCAAACAAGCACTACACCATGAAATCAATGTGTATGATTTAAAGGAAACAAAAATCCATTAGATTTCTCATAGATAAAGAAGAGAGGTATACATGTAGGGTAAGTAATTCCCATGTATAGCTCATGATGGAGAAGAGGAGTTAATTTTCAAAATGGGAATATAACTCATATTACACACACTTACACGTATGATAGATTCCATGACATAATATTTCATAGTTAATATGAAGTCTATGACCCATTTTCCCACCTAAGTGAAATGAACCAAATTAGGTGGAAATACATATAATAAATAAATTAAATATGGAAAATTACCACTCACACTAATACCCCACTTCATCATAACTTAGGATGAGGTAAGGCAAGTTAGCAAAACCTATAAAAATGAAAAATGGGTTCCTGAAACTAAGCCTAATGAGGGTACAACATGAAAAGTAAAACACCATATCAAGAATTTAATGATATCTTGGAAAACCCACAGTTGGGGAAAAATCCCACTTACAATAGATAAAAAACTCCCCTAAACAACTAATAAGAAGAAGGAGATAATAATAAAAGTTATTGTAGTCATTTTTATGCCCTAAGAATAAACTTATAATCCCTTTCATGTAGACCTATCACCCAATAGGCACTGGGCACTCACCCGAGGCATGCAGGGGTGCCAAGCCCCTCCTTTATGTGAGAATTGTGAGAAGATGTTGTCATTGATGACATATTAAGTGTAGAAAAGTAAATGATCACACATATATTTTGAAAGCATAGGATGAGTCATTACATCTATATACTCATTCAAATAACAAGAGAAACATCATATAGATAATAGATACATAGATATGATTCATAACATGAAGAAAAAGGATACTAGAGTTTACACCCATGAACCAGATATGTTTAGAATCAAAACCATATATTCATATTGATCATAGTATCAGTAACCACATTACATTCACAAGATCAATAACAGAGAAATATAGAGATCTAACTAAGGTATAAATAGTTCTAGCTATGTTCTCTTATTACAAAAATTTAGCAGACCCATCCCCCTAGATATGCTAACATTCCTACAATCCTCTAATGAGAACCCCAACCCCTAGAATCTCCTATTATTTCTATAAAGCTTTTCCTTTCATCCTCTATGATGATCCTAAAGCTTTCTGCTCATTAACGCCTATGGTGATGCTCTCTCCAAAATGGTCCTCTCTCTAATTTCCCCTTTCTTCTACTTGATCATCTCTATAAATAGGTTTAGCACCCACCACCATACCTTCCTTCAGGAGAAAATTGGTTGCAAAGTGTCAAGGTGGTCCTTCAATGGAACATGATTCTTCTGATATGATCTCTCCACTTTTTCCAATGATGTATTTTAGGAATGTTCCATGCATGGAATATTCTTTCCTTGACCACCAAGTCATCAAGATGACACCTTATCCACTCAGCATGCCTAGTCGGGTTAGGTTTTTCCTCAAGTGCCTCTTAGAAAGCCAAATATGACTAAGTACTAGAATATTTTTCTCTTCCTTACATGTGTCTTGTGGTTTCTATTAAACCCTTCTAAAACCCTTATCTTGTGTGCTTTTCCCCCCACACGCACCCATCCTCTTCAATAATCCCACACACACGCACCCTTTGGGACTTAGTCAATATTCTAAGGCCCAACATCACCCCACACTAAGCTTGTTATCTATCCTCAGAAACATATTCTCCAAAGAATAAAGAATTGTGAGACTTTGCATTGTTGGAATAAAGAATGAAGAATGAAGAATGGGAAACGGAAGAAATAAAGAATGGAAGAATGAAGAAGAATTTGTTTATTGCTAAAGAATGAGTTGAAAATCCTTCCTTATATCCATCTCAATATTTTCTCATGCATCCACCTCACCCTACACCTTTTGAAATATGTCACCTACTAAGGTGCTCACCTCTTCAAATCCTAGTTCATCACCCTTAGCATTCAACGTATCAACAATGTTTTCTAACTGCTTTATGAGGTCATCCAGCTCATCCATTCTACAGGTGATCTAGGGGAATAATTCCTTCAGCTAGTTTTTGATTGAGCCTCTCAGGGTATCAATGGATTTTGACTTATTCTCTACCTCAGCTAGGATATTATCCCACTCTTCCCTATTTCCTTTATTCTTTTCTTGGAATTATTTTGAGATCTGCCTCATGAGTAGCAACTTGAATGCTTGTTACTCTATCCTTATCAACACAATTGTCATAAGAAGCTTTAACTATCTATGTGGCAGATTTTATAGAGGTGAGGAGCTTGGTGTACTGAGCAACTATCTCCATAACCTTCTTCTTTTCCTCTTTCTCCTGGTGTGCCAGTGCTTCCTCAGCCAATTCCAACATGAGTGGCCACCTTTCCATTGTAAGGATGTGAGTTAAATATTCCAAGCATTGTAAGGTTGATTTGTATTTATGCTCAGGAGGTGATAGGTCTAGATCCTTTAAGACAATGGTATTTATAATCATCTCAAATTTCTTGTATACCTCACACACCCTTGCCTTTCCCTCCTTCATCTCACACCTTAACTATGCACTGATTAGTTCCTCCTGTTTCATATAATTTCTCTTTTCAATAAGCTCCTCCTTTTTCTTCTCCAATTCTCCTAAAAGGAATCTCACCTTGTCATTCCTCCAAAAAATTCTTGCCTCCACCTCAACCAACACATTTTTGAGTGCATTATAGACTTGATAATCAGACAACTATTGAGTATTTACTAGCATGTTTATTCCTTTGGTTTTTAGCACCTTCATCAATGCCCCCTGGTTAACTTTGAACTCAGGCTTTTCGACATGGGACTCAAATGCAAAAGATAGAATTTTCCTAGTTCATGAGTACATGCCTTCTTCTTCGAATGAAGACAATCCTAGGATTTGGTCTTTAGGCACAATGCTTTGGAACCATGTGCACAGTACCTTTTTTGGATCATGGATATAACCCATTCCCTATCCCTGCGCTACTACCACATTCTTTCCTCCTATGCACAATGCCTTTGGAAAGCTCACTACTAAGTTGGGATCTCCACCCATAGTTCCATACTACTTCCCTGTGATTTCCTCCTTTATTTCTGTGAGTATCTCATCAATGATCCACTCCAAATATTACTCCAATAACTTCCATATTATTCCCGTTACATCTCTTTCTGTGACCTCTTCTATCTACTCCTTGGTGACATTGAGGAACCTCTGATCCTTAGTATTTACTTCTTCACTCCCCCCTTTTCCTTAAGTATCTTCTTCTTCTCCACCACTCACCTCACTTATTTATTCCTCTAATTTTTGTACATCATAGATGGGATGGTTCTATACTACTTCATCCTCATCGTCATTTTTATTGCCCCTGTAAGCCTCCAATCTCTCCATCTCTTCTGAGTCTGCCTTCCCCACTACCTTCTATTTCTTATTCACTAGGAATTATTCCTCTTCCTTAGTAGTTGATTCCTTTCTAGGTGACTCTTATTGTTCTGGAACCCCTTCCTTAGGTGTATTTTCCTTATCCTTGATGGGAGACTTCTTCTTGTGCGTGTATGTGCTTGGCTTGGTGCGTGACTCTAGCACACCCATAGACTATGCTATCTACACACTTGGTGCTTTCTTCTCCAGTGCCTCTTTCTCTAGGGTATCTTCCCTTTCCCTCTTCTTTGGCGTTGCCTTCTTTCTACTGGTGGGATCCTCTAGGATGGAGACATAATTCTCCAAGTAGGATCCCTTTTCACATTAGTTCTTAAAGCACAAGTATACTCTTGATGCGGTCCTTTCAGCAATTAGTAGCGTCAAAGGTTTTATCATGTGCACATCATGAGAGATATAATTCTCCATAAAAGTGCTATTTTTGGGGTATACATGATTCCTTTGAAAGTCATGGTGTTCCTGGTCCACCTCGCTAAGGTTAAACCTTAGTATTTTAGCTTCCTTGAATTGGTTGACCCCCGCTTGGAAATACTGTGTGGTGAAAGAGAAAGGAAGTTTGCACCATGGACTCTTGGTCCCATCTGATAGAGTGAACCTACTAATGCATATTTGTTGATAGACATCGAACTCATCTTCCTATATACTAGTTCTAGAAACTATTATGGTATCTTCCACTCATCCCGAATGCATCGCGCATTCGATTGTACCATTTCTCCAAGCATGCCTTGTGGGCGGACCATCATGGTATCGCATGTGTATTTATCAAACCTCTTTGTAGGGGAGGTATCTTCATCTGGATACTCCCACATGAACTTCTCTGGCCCATCAGGAACTCCAATTTTTGAGAAGGAGATGGTGAGAAGAACATTTCTGAACATTATCTTCTCTCCTTCTTGCATGTGGACATTGATTATCTCTTCTGTAATAAGGATAGATATGTTATAGATGATTCCCTTCTGACAATCTTTCTGGCATACATTCAACCAAGCCTAATTTATTTGTGTCCACCTTTCTTTCCATTCAGCTTGGATACCAAGTGCCTGGCCATCCTCATCACAGGGTCAGGGATATCTAAGATATTGAAGTAGCGTGAACCCTTTTTATAATCATAAGTCTCCACTGGTCTCCTTAATAGCCTCTTTATCCTCCAAGTCATCATCCAATGAATCCCTTCATAGAAAAGGCTAGTAAACTTAGAGATAAGCTAGGGGGTTATGTGCATATTCTATGGCCTGCAAAGTAGAAGTGGTCCTCTTGCACATGTGACATCAACCATTGGTACAGTCACTCGGGTTTACCAAAGTAGTAAAACTCATTAAAGTTGTAGCAACCCAACCTTCTCCAATTTTACCTTAACCTCATCATCATAGATCGACATCCCTTCTGGTGTCCTCTTATCTATTGGACGAACCAAGTTCTAATGTCATCTCCTTATCTGTGGTGCTTGTGCGATGGTTATAGTCACTCACAGTCCATCTTCCTTACATGGGATACCCATTCTTTCCAAGTAACACTCCATCTGGGCACTGCATCTCTGCATACCACTCTTCATTGAAACTGGTGGTGGCAGTTTTTTTTCCTTTTCCCTTGTCCTTCTTAGGTGAAATGGTTTCCTTCTTTGGTTTCATATCCTTGTCGTGTTAAAAAAAATATTCCTTTCTTATCCTCCTCACTCTGCTCAAATATGTGGTTCAACTTCATGAAAGAATCTATCTATTCCCATGCCCTAGGTATAAAAACCTAACCTGGAAACCCTTCCAAAAAATGGCATACTCTACTGAACCCTTTTTCCCTATGCATGTGTACTCCTTCCACTCTGGTTCACAAATTACACTAGTCACGCATTTATATTTTCACAATTCCACCTTTGCATAAATATTTTTTGTGGATGCCCTAGTTCGCAAGAGCTCTTCGATATAGTAAATACAATGTAAACAATAATGTTCGTGACCTTCTACTTATAGATTTTTTCTTATCTCCCACAATAAATGTCTATGCCACCTACCAATGTACTCAACATTAAATGTAGATTTCTCCACTAAATCTGATCTTAAGTGCTCTTTCCCACACACCTAACCCTGTGTAAAAAAATATCTATAACCTTCTGGCACGTGAAAATCCTTACTGACTGAAGATTCTTATGCGTGCATGTGTTCAGCAGTGCCGAAAGCACTTCTTCTGGCCTTGACCTGATTTTTGCCCTCACTTACCTCATGTTATTCATGTACACTTCTCCTCCTTTGTATGTGGTCTTTGTAAAGCCTTCATGAAACCAAAATTCTCATGTCCACCTTTTTCGTGTACAAGCTCTCCTACCTTACGCACTTTTGATATCCTTCAATCTGGGCCATTAAAACACAACTTTCACTTCCAGCTTCTATTTCTCTTCACACTACTCCACCCCACACTTAAAACAGATGCACGGTCCTCTATGCACATACACAACATTTTGAAAATAATAAGTGGTTACTGGTGCACACAAGGTGCACAAAAACACAAACATAAGGAAAGGGACAAACAATGAGAAAGGGAAACATAGAAAATAAACTGTATAAAGGGAGATCCTAGGCTATATGGCAATACTACCTTATTTATAAACACAAGGAATACTTATTTATGGTAAGGCTTCAGCCTACTCCCATGGAAATGGCCTGGTAATCATGTCCCATCTAGCACTTGTAACTGGTAAGCACCTAAATCAAGGATGTACGAGATGATGTATGGTCCTAACTAATGGAATTTCATTTTCCCAGGGATGGCACAAAAATTTAGAATCATATAAGCAAAACCATCTTCCCAACCTCGAATTGTTTGTTTTTAATATGACTATCATGCCATGATTTTTTCTTACCTGGCCTTTTTCTATCTTCTGACTCCATCTAGCAATATCCTTGCATCCTTTATATCCATATATATCATTAACTTATCGATTCTCTTCTTCAAGCACTTGTTCATCAGCTAATCCTTTTGCATGTACGCACATAACATGCAGTGATGGTAGCATAAATTCAACTGGTAGGACAGCCTCCACGCAAAACACCAACTGAAAGAGTGTGGCTTTATTCAATCTCTTATAGGTTGTCCTGTATGCCCATAGAACGACTGATACCTTTTCATCCCAATCTTTTCTTCCCACATCACAAATATTTGTCAATGTGTGACTTAGTATCTTGTTAAATGCCTCAGCAATTCCATTCGCTTGCAGGTGATATGGGGTGGTCTTGTGAAGGGCTACCATAAAATCTTCCAACAAAATCCTGACCGTCTCATTGAGAAAATGTGTACCCCTGTCACTAGTCAACCTTAAATGACATCCATACCTACTGATTATGTTCTCCCAAAAGAATCTAGCTACTTTTGCTACTGTGTAATCCTTTATATGTGATGCCTCTTCCCATCTTGTTAAGTAATCAGTGCAAGTGATGATGTAGCATGAGCCAGTCCTTCATGCGGTAGGTGAAATTGGTCCTACAAATTCAATTGCCCACTTTTCAAATGGTTCAATGATTTCTATTGGTTGCAAGGGAATTTCATCCTTCCTTCTATGTTTTCCAAGGTGCTGGAAATGGTCATATGCCTTGCAAAACTAAATATGTAACATCCTCATTTTTGTACATTAGAACAAGATTTTTTTTTTATATAAGTGCTTTCTAGTTCTAAATACATAATTTAGAACTCACAGATCATAACAATCATTCTTATAACAGATAACCATATGCAGCTGTAATGACTTGGTGTACCACCTATTTATTCATTCCATGACTCCGTAAACTACCGATCTATTCATGTGTATCATAGAGTTGGCGTTTTCATCTGAACACTTCACTCTTATGGTTCTCATCCCTAATCTGGGATTTTAGAATGCTATGTCCAAGGAACCTATCTGAATAATTGTTACCATCATTCATCGGCATCACGTCCCTTAGACTAGGTGACATAGGACAACGCAATCAGCAACTTACGATACTTTGGCCAAATATTTGAAACATACTGTTCATGTCTCTTATTCCTTGAAGGAAAACTCGTCAATCTAGAATACATCCTTCACCCCACTCCGATATTATTTAGAACATCTTATACTGACTTCTGCCAATCTCCCCTGTCCCAAGTTTTCACTTAGGAACGGGTTAATATCATACTCACGTTATAAGGATGCTCTTGAAGACTAGGGGTAAGTTGACATACTGGGTCACCCACTGTTACCACCCGTGTGTCAAGGTACCCCAGAGTCTCAAAGGGCTACCTCATAGCATGTTTATGGTCCTAACCGGTCCCAAAGGAAAATCTTGTTCGAGTTTCAGCTGTAAATCTTAACGATCAATGCAAAAGGGTGTTGCCATAAGTCACCTGCATTGTTGTATCCTCGAGAAGATCCTAATCTCCTCCAATGGTACAACCTTGCAGTTGTCATGTGTCAACATCCTACAATACTGCCTCAGAAATATTTACATAACTTCAAGAAGTTACTTAAGTTGAGTTGAATTTGAAATAAAGGCCCTCCTAACTGGGTAGTCTTTTCTCAACCCAGAATTTCACACCTTTGAGTTGCCTTACGTAATTAAGTTCAATTTTCACAGAGAGAAGTTTAATAAGATTTGAGACCTCATCAAGGTGTCCATCGGTTCCTAATAATCTTATTTCCTCATAATAGGGAAATAGCCCTAAGTCCTCTCATAAGGAAGCTAACTAAACCTGTAAGGGTTTATATCAACTCCGAAGACTGAAATATATCTGACTTATTGTTATTAAGACATGGTGATTTAAAACCATCAATTACGTTGCCTTGACTTAGATCATTGTTAGGGAGTAATAGAATACTCTTCCTGTTATAGCTACATATCAGGGCATAGTTTAACCTTAACTTCCCTAAAAATGCAGTGGACTAATTTCCAATTTAGCCTTATTCATTATATATAAGAATTACTATTCAAACATGAAGTATTCAGTCACATAATTTTTACAAGGCTTACTTAGGGAATCCAACTAGCTCCCATGGCATATAATAATAAAAATGCACTCTCATTCATTCAGACATAAGAAGTTCAATTCAATAAATAAAAATGCAGCCACATAAGTAACAATTTCCCCATTTCATTTATTTCCAAGCCATACAATTACAACTCATGCACTTCGGCATATTTTGATACAATAATCAACAACAAAAGAATAACTTTCTTCCTATAGTACAATTAGAGAAATCAAGTTGGAATTCATCATAAAAACCAGATTAAACAATCTGAGCATCATATCAGATCTACGTGCCTTTACCACTTATGATGACCATCTGCAAAAATTGCTAGCACAGGTCAGTTCAGTGAACTGAGCATGATAAGCACTAATTCTTAAAACAATTGCATTCCACCAATTGTTTCCATTAAACAACCTGTTTAAATGAAATCATTTCATCAAATCCATAAACATGAATCACGCTATTTATCTTTCTACTATTCTAATATGACTTTAAAACATAACTCATATTATAGCTGCCATTTCAACTTAAATCCTTTCGGATGATTCATCTTACACAAGAGAATAAGAAGAAACAAAATGAATCTTAAATACCTAGCCATCCGAAAACCAAGGGCAGTATCAATCCTAATATAATTACTCCATTAAAGAAATGAAATCTTACCAACGCATGTAACCAACAGATTTGCATTTAAACAATTCAAACAAAGACAGATTATAGCCTCAAGCAAGTTCAATTGATGGATTTTCCTTTATACTTTATGTATAATTTCATAAACATTGATAAGTATACCAACTATTACTACAATACTACTTTTATACAAGTAGATAAATGAATTACTCAAACAAAGTAATAATATAGCTAAAGATAAGGAAAGGAGACTTCTGTCAAGATACAATGCTTACCACTCTCTCCACGTAACTTTAATAGTCTATTCATCTCGTGACCATGCTGAAGAATTCATATAGAAATTCTAAAGAAGAAAGCATTCATAATTTCCAGAAAGGGAGAGAATACTTTCGTATTCCCAAAAATCCTATATCAACATATACTTTACAACTAAGAGAAAGAAACAGAGGCATTCAGATCTCCATTCCAAACAAGTTCAGGACTGTACCAACTTTCCAGGAGTAATGCATATACAATCAATCTTGAATTCAATTAGGGAAGAAGAGAAAGCAAGAAAATCAACACCCAAGTTTACCATTAGCTCCAATCTGGTAGAACTGTTTAAAAGGTTTCCCTTAGATCCCTAGGGTCTTGCAATTGCACATTAAACAAAAGCCACAGATTGTTATAAATGAAACACATATACGTTCAAATATCAGTCCACAATCCTGATCCAAATAAAATAGTCTACCCTTCACCCAGGACTTGAATCATTTTAGACTACGAGTTAGGGTAACTTCTATCATTAATTACCAATAGGTTACACTAACTATTTCCAACCATTACACTGGATAGTTTGTTATTGCGTTCAAGGATACCAAACAAATAGCACTTCCAGTGTTAATAAGATGAATTCTAATGATAGATTTCAAGGTCACTTCAGGCAACATCAAACACAATCCCTTCCCTTCCAAATACAAAACCTAATTTCCATTCATGCAGATCTAGGATTACCCACACATTGTTAGGGAACAGAGTTCCTCAAAGCAAGATTTCTCTCGGTCAGAACTGTGTTCCCATTATCTAAGTAAAATCGTAAAGAAAACAACAGCTACACCAAATATTTCATTACTTACAGAACCTATAATCATAGAAACATCCAGACCCTTTTCAACAAAGGTACAGGCTTAGTATTCAAACATATTTCTTACGCATGTGACTAAACCAGTTGAGCTTTATAGAAGGAACTAACAGTTTCATCACAATCCAACTTTATATTCACCTGAAGCTGTCAAGTAATAATAGAGCTCATACAACTAAGCAACAATCAATAAACCAACCAAATTAGACACAACAATTCTTTCCGTGTCATTCTTCAAACATGAAATCATCAAGCACAACGTCTAACATGGTACAGTTTGGAAACTCATTACCTCAGTCAAACAAAGAGACATAAAACACGTCTATAGAAGATGATACCCATATAGTATTCACAGCAAGGCAAGAAGATAAAAGAAGTAGATTCAACATGGTCTACGTATAACCAAGGATTCCCAAACCAACAAGAAAAGAAGAAAACCAATACATTGCTACCAACTAGGCTGATTGTATAAAAATCATCTGAACATAGTTGTTCTAATGAAAGCATTTAAAGGAAAGAAATATTTTTAAAAGTTAGGGCCTATCATGCCTGATAGTGTCGCTTAAAATTCGAAGAAGACCTCTGAATGTGCTCACACCTTCTCTTCTTTTTCCATGAAAGATTAAACAATAATAAATTGTTACCTCCATGCCTTATATACTTCCCCCGACAGAGAAGGAAGCTAGAAACTCTCAAAGTTGCCATGCAACACAGAGTAGATGGCTAGTTCGAAGAACCAGTGCTCAAGCAGAGTGAAAAATGGAATGCATGGAAAACCAAACAACCAAACAATATTCCACTTGCATGCCTTCCCAAGCAATCCACACTCGGGAACCAAAGTTCATTAATTACATTTACTTCCATCCTCCTGCCTATTTTCCATTGCCACCGACCGCCAAAGTTGGTGATCGCCACAAGAAAACAAACAAACATTCCCATCCTTGGTGATACTGCCATGTCAGGTTATATTAGCCATTTTTATCCTCCACCAAACCTGACAGCATTCCAAGTCCTTCAACCTTATCCCCCTCTTAAATGCCATGGAAACCACCACCCATGACTCACGACCCTTCTTAGGTCCCCCTCCCTTCTTATCATTAGTTAAGATAGGTTAGAAACTTAGGTTAGATCATAGGGTATGACATTAGTCTCACTTCCATAGCGCTAGGTGTAGTTAACCCTTAGGAGCATTAAGCTCATAGTTTAGGGCTAGGTTAGATTAGCAATTATTTTAACCAATAGGTTATAGTTTAGGTTAATACTATTAACCTTAACGAATCTAGTCTAGGTCCCCAAAATAGGACCAATCAGTGTTAGAGTCCATACTGGATAAAACATTCCTGTAAAGGATTCTATTTGGCATCAATAAATTAAGTTTTTGGTATAAACATAAACATCTTACCTGGCTTAAGGTCCAGGCCTTTCCTGATGTTATGATATCTGGAACCAAATTCCATTTATCATGATCAGCCTGAGTTAAACTCCGGGATTGATCATTCAAAACTCAATCAGACCTTGTAACTTTCGTAAGGTCAATAAATTTTTTTCATCCTGAATAAACTTAAAACATTCCTTGGATCAATGCAACTGATCCAAGGCTGAGTCATAAAGGTGGATAAATCCACAATTCATCCAGAAATCAGGTTGAACTCAAGTGCAAGAATGAAAGAAACAAAAGAGTCCAAGCATATTCCAGCTCAGTCAAAGATCTTCAAGAGCAAAGAGGATACAATCCATATCAAGCATGACTTCCCAAAACCAAAGGAACTTGTCCTTATACAGAAGACATAATTTATTAATACTTGAATGCTCTGGAGAAAGTAACAATAGTTCGGGGTGTTACATTGTTCCCTCCTAAAATATTCATCGTCCTGATGATTACATCCTTTGATTTACCTTCAGGTCAATCAATTCATTGGTTCACAAAACAAATTACTATTTTTAACTCGAATAATTCCAGAAATCAATAACATGGTACAATTTATTCAACCTGATAATGTTTGCCCCAAAGCTGGCTTACATAAAGACATGAAAAAGATAAATTCATAATAATAATTTTTTTTTTCAGTCAACAGTTTCCATTCTGTTCAAAAAGAAAGGGAAAAGCAATTTTCATCTCTTCCAGATTTTCCTAAGTTGCACTTTCTTCGTTAAAATGGTCCCACTGGACCTTACATTTCCGTATTTCATGATTTCTCAAATGCAATTGGCAAGTTTCCAGCACTCGTGTGGGTTTAACCATGATTATTCCTAGGTCTTGGACCTGCAAGGAATTCCAATTTAAAACATGTGACAAGTCTGAAACGTATTTCTTAAGCAAATAAATATGGAAAACATCATGCATGCGAGACAAAGCAGGTGGTAATGCTAATCGGTAAGCTACAGGATTGATTACTTTGACAATTTCGAAAGGTCCCACATAACGAGGTGACAACTTGGCAACCTTGCCAAAAGTTATAGAACTCTTTTTGGGTTTAACACGAAGAAAAACCTTTTCACCAAGTTCAAACTTTCGATCAACCCGCTTTAGGTCAGCATAGCTCTTCTGCCTATCTGCTGCTTCTTTCAATTGTTCACGAATCATTTTAACTTGTTGTTCCATTTCAGTGAGGATTTCTGGTCCAATTACCACTCTATCCTCAATACTATCCCAACTAACAGGGGTTCTGCACTTTCTTCCATAAAGTGCCTCAAAAGGTGCCATTTTAAGAGAAGAGTGATATGTGTTGTTGTATGCAAACTCAACTAATGGGAGATACTCTTCCCATTTATACTATTGATCCATGTAATACATTTGTAACATATCTTCCAACACCTGATTTACTCTCTCAGTTTTTCCATCCGTTTTTGGATGATATGCAGAACTGAAGTTTAGTTTAGTTCCAAGAGCTGTATTAAGCGTTTGCCAAAATCTTGATGTCATTCTAGGATCCCTGTCAGATATAATCAATTCTGGTACTCCATGTAACCTAAAAATTTCATGCACAAATCTTTTGGCTAACACTGGAGAATCATCCTTTAGATTTCCAGCGATGAAATGAGCTACCTTTGTTAGTTTTTCTACAACTACCAAGATAACATCATGTTTATTTCTCGACATAGGCAGCCCTTGTACAAAGTCCATGCTTATTACTTGCCATTTATACTGTGGTATGCTATGGGGATATAATAGACCAGCAGGGTGCATGTGTTCTACCTTAACCCGATGACATTCTAGAAAATGAGTCACAAAATCAATAACATCCTTTTTCATTCCTTTCCAGAAGTATTGTTGTTTTAGATCAGCAAGCATTTTAGTAATACCCGGGTGTCCAGAAAAGGGCGAATTATGAAATTCAACTAACAATTTCTTTCTCAAATCATTTAGCAAAGGTACGTATACTCTGTTTTCATAACGTAAGATTCCTTCATTATCAAAATGAAAACCTTTATACCTTTCATCTTTTGGTTCTGCAGCAAGTGCTGCTTTTACTTACTGAAAGTATATATCAGATTCTGAGGCACTTTTTACCTCATCTTTAAACTGAGTTCTTAATGTTATAAGAGTAGAAATGTGCTTCCTACGACTTAGAGCATCTGCTACTCTATTCTCTTTTCCTTTGATGTATCTAATATAAAAATCATATTGAGATAAAAACTCTAGTCACCTTCGTTGTCTTGCATTTATATTAGGCTGAGTGAAAATATATTTCAGCCCTAAATGATCAGTTTTCAACTCAAAAGGTTTCCTAAGTAAATAGTGTCTCCAAACTTGAAGTGCGTGAACAATTACAACAAGCTCTAAATCATGAGGGGCATAATTCAGCTCATGTAACTTAAAGTTTCTACTTTCATATGCTACGACATGGTTATTTTGTAACAAAACACCTCCAAGGCCTTCCCCAGAAGAATCCATTACAACATTAAAGTCTCCATTAGGGTCTGGTACAACTAATATAGGTGTTGAAGTCAACTGACTTTTCAAACTTTTAAAGCAGTTTCACACTTATCATTCCAAATAAATTTCCTATCCTTCTTCTGTAATGAAGTTATCGATGCAGCCACTTTAGAAAAATCCTTAAAAAAATTTCTATAATAACCAGCAAGGCCCATGAAGCTTCTTACTTCATGTACATTCTTTGGTGTAGGCCACTCGGTTATTGCCACTATTTTTGAAGGAGCTACTGCAATTCCTTCTTTACTAATGACATGACCCAAATAGTGAACTTCAGTATCAAAGAAAGAAAATTTGGATAACTTACCGTATAACTTTCTTTTTCTCAAAATTTCCAAAACTATCTTCAAATGCTCATTGTGCTCCTCAACACTTTCAGGATATAGGAGAATATCATCTAAGAATACAAGCACAAACTTGTCTAAATATTCTTGAAAGATATTATTCATTAAGTTCATAAAAGTTGCAGGTGCATTAGTTAATCCAAAGGGTAGAACCGTGAATTCATAATATTTGTACTTGGTTCGAAAATTTGTTTTATGAATATCTTCTTCCTTAATTCTTAATTGATGGTACCCAGATCAAAGATCTATCTTGGAATAAACTGATGCTCCATGCATCTGATTGAATAGATCGTCAATTCTTGGAAGTGGGTATCTATTCTTAATTGTTGCTTTGTTTAACATCCGATAATCAATACACAGTCTAAGTGTTCCATCTTTCTTCCTCACAAATATTACTGGTGCTCCCCAAGGTGAAACAGTTGGTCTAATCAAAACCTTAGACAAAAGTTCTTGCAATTGTGCCTTAATCTCGGATAACTCTATAGTAGTCATCCAATAAGGTGCTTTAGAAATAGGTTCCATCCCTCGTTTGATTTCAATGGTGAAGTCAAATTCCCTTTTGGGTGGTAAACCTGGTAATTCCTTTGGAAATACATCCTTGAAACTTTGCAACAGTGGGTATCGTTTCATGGAATCACCGTCTTCTTCTGTAAATTTAGATATCTTTACTGCATATAAGGTACATCCTTTGTTCTTAGCCTTTTTAAGTTGCATAGCTGACAGTTTCCTAACTGAAATTTCCCATTTTATACCTTGAATCACTGTTGTTTTCAGTCGATCATCTAAACATCTTATATTCTTTTCAAAGCAGTCTACTTTTGCTTTATGGTTAGCTAACCAATTGACGCTGATGACAACATCATAGGATCCCAAAGGTGCAACATAGAGGTCAACTTCTGTGGAAAAGTTAGGTAAGTCAAGGACTACCCCAAAAAGACACATACTCACTGTATGAATAGAGTTATTACCATACTGTACAGTCCAAGATTTATCCATTTTTCCATCTTTTCTTTTAATTTTAGAAGCGATTTTACTAGAAATAAAACATTCAGTAGCTCTTGTATAAAAAAGAATAGTGACAAGTATGCCAAATAACTTACCCAGAACCTCTATAGGTGTCACTTGCTTTTCAGCTTGCTTGTCTGCTACTGCAACATGTATCTTATGCTATTGATTACGATCATCCTTCTTCAAAGGGAACTGATTTGTGTATTGATCTTTTCCACAATTATAGCAGCCTCCTACAGGTCCCTTTTTAGGCTCAAAATTACTTCCAGCCTTAAAATTATCACGTTGTCCTCCATAGGGCTTCTGCCCATTGTTATAATTCTTGGCAAAACTATCCCTTACATTTTTAGTAGGCTTATTCGTTGTTGTTTTCTTATTTTTATCCACTAGAAACTTACTTCTATTTCCAAGCTTTTTCCATGGCCCCTTCTTCAGTGCAAGTGAAGTTGAAGAAGGGTTTGCAATCTTCTTCCACACTTCCTCTTTGTGAGTAGAAATAGCCTTTAATTTATGTTCTTGCCTTATGGCTTTTTCAACAACCCGTTCCATAGTGGTTGGGCTGTGAACATCAACCTCTCGTCCTATCGTAGGATTTAGTCCCACGATGAATCTCCATATTCTAAAATTCTTGTCAGTTTGATACTATGGTACGTACTTGAGGAGTTTCGTAAACCACTCCCAATATTCAGTTACAGTTAGCTTCCCTTGAACTAAGTTCTGGAATTCTATCATTTTTTTATCATAGAAAAGTTGTGGCAGCCAACGTTGCCTAAAATATCCTTTCAATTGATCCCAAGTGATGTTGGTCTCATCAATATTTAGCTCAGCTTTACAGCTGTCCCACCATGAAGATGATTCATGGGAAAGCTGATAGGCTCCCCAAATAGCTTTGGTTTCCTTTGAGAAGTTTCTTATTACAAAGTACTTCTCCATTTCACTGAGCTAGTTCTCAGCTCCATCTCCTACTGTGCTTCCATCAAA
The DNA here is from genome assembly GCA_019776745.2 of Taxus chinensis. Taxonomy (NCBI): domain Eukaryota; kingdom Viridiplantae; phylum Streptophyta; class Pinopsida; order Cupressales; family Taxaceae; genus Taxus; species Taxus chinensis. The sequence continues at coordinate 315,965,909 of CM034154.1, forward strand.
TTTAGGTGGACTTATCCTTTTTATATCATTAGTGAGTTCCACTGCCAACCTGGCCTTTTTGTTTTCTGGTTGGACAGGTACATTTCCAGTGTTATTACCAACACCCATATCAGGGTTGTCCTCAAGAGGTGGCTGATTGTTGTTACCAGCTTCATCATCCTCCTCATTTCCCATTACTTGTTATTCAAGTACAACCAAACAATCTCTTATGTCCAGTAGGGCAGCAAGGATCTCATCAAGTTTTTGGGTTGTTGCCACCCTTCCTTTAGTGGAGCATTATTCACAACGTTCCCCCTTGTTCTAACCATTTTATGTTACAAGAAAATTAAGGTTTTTATGAGATTATGGACACAATAGGTCCAAGAGTTGCAACCTTCAGCTTTGATACAAAGATGTAACATCCTCATTTTTGTACATTAGAACAAGAATTTTTTTTATATAAGTGTTTTCTAGCTCTAAATACATAATTTAGAACTCATAGATCATAACAATCATTCTTATAACAGATAACCATATGTAGCTGTAATGACTCGGTGTACCACCGATCTATTCATTCCATGACTTGGTAAACTACCGATCTATTCATGTCTATCATAGAGTTGGCGTTTACATTTGAACACTTCACTCTTGCGGTTCTCTTCCCTAATCTGGGATTTTAGAATGCTCTATCAAAGGAACCTATCTGAATAATTATTACCATCATTCATCAGCATCACGTCCCTTAGACTAGGTGACATAGGACAATGCAATCAGCAGCTTGCGATACTTTGGCCAAAGATTTGAAACATACTGTTCATGTTTCTTATTCCTTGATAGCATACTCGTCAATCAGGAATACATCCTTCACCCCACTCCGATGTTATATAGAACATCTTATACTGACTTCTGTCAGTCTCCCCTGTCCCAAATTTTCACTTAGGAACGGGTTAATATCATACTCACGTTATAAGGATGCTCTTGAAGACTAGGGGTAAGCTGACAAACTGGGTCACCCACTGTTACCCCGTGTGTCAAGGTACCCCGAGTCTCAAAGGGCTGCCTCATAGCATGTCTATGGTCCTAACCGGTCCCAAAGGGACATCTTGTTTGAGTTTTAGGTGTAAATCTTAATGATCAATGCAAAAGGGTGTTGCCATAAGTCACCTGCATTGTTGTATCCTTGAGAAGATCCTAATCTTCTTGAAGGTACAACCTTGCAGCTGTCATGTGTCAACATCCTACAATACTACCTCGGAAAGATTTACATAACTTCAAGAAGTTACTTAAGTTGAGTTGAATTTGAATTAAAGGACCTCCTAACTGGGTAGTCTTTTCCCAACCCAGAATTTCACACCTTTGAGTTGCCCTACGTAATTAAGTTCAATTTTCATAGAGAGAAGTTTAATGAGATTTGATACCTCGTCAAGGTGTCCATCGGTTCCTAATAACCTTATTTCCTCATAATAGGGAAATATCCCTAAGTCCTCTCTTAAGGAAGCTAACTAAACCTGTAAGGGTTTATATCAACTCTGAAGACTAAAATATATCTGACTTATTGTTATTAAGACATGGTGATTTAAAACCATCAATTACATTGCCTTGACTTAGATCATTGTTAGGGAGTAATAGAATACTCTTCCTGTTATAGCTACATATCAAGGCATAGTTTAACCTTAACTTCCCTAAAAATGCAGTGGACTAATTTCCAATTTAGCCTTATTCATAATATATAAGAATTAGTATTCAAACATGAAGTATTTAGTCACATAATTTTCACAAGGCTTACTTAGGGAATCCAGCTAGCTCCCATGGCATATAATAATAAAAATGCACTCTCATTCATTCAGACATAAGAATTTCAATTAAACAAATAAAAATGCAGCCACATAAGTAACAATTTCCCCATTTCATTTATTTCCAAGCCATATAATTACAACTTATGCCCTTCGGCATATTTTAATACAATAATCAACAGAAAAAGAATAACTTTCTTCCTATAGTACAATTAGAGAAATCAAGTTAGAATTCATCATAAAAATCAAATTAAACAATCTGAGCATCATATCAGATCTATGTGCCTTTACCACTTACGATGACCATCTGCAAAAATTGCTAGCACATGTCAGCTCAGTGAACTGAGCATGATAAGCACTAATTCTTAAAACAATTGCATTCCACCAATTGTTTCCATTAAACAACCTATTTAAATGAAATCATTTCATCAAATCCATAAACATGAATCACGCTATTTATCTTTCTACTATTCTAATATGACTTTAAAATGTAACTCATATTATAGCTGCCATTTCAACTTAAATCCTTTCAGATGATTCATCTTACACAAGAGAATAAGAAGAAACAAAATAAATCTTAAATACCTAGCCATCCGAAAACCAAGGGTAGTATCAATCCTAATATAATTACTCCATTAAAGAAATGAAATCTTACCAACACATGTAACTAACAGATTTGCATTTAAACAATTCAAACAAAGATAGATTATAGCCTCAAGCAAGTTCAACTGATGGATTTTTCCTTTATACTTTATGTATAATTTCATAAACATTGATAAGTATACCAACTATTACTACAATACTACTTTTATACAAGTAGATAACTGAATTACTCAAATAGAGTAATAATATAGCTAAAGATAAGGAAAGGAGACTTCTGTCAAGATACAACGCTTACCACTCTCTCCACGTAACTTTAATAGTCTATTCATCTCATGACCATGCTAAAGAATTCATATAGAAATTCTAAAGAAGGAAGCATTCATAATTTCCAGAAAGGGAGAGAATACTTTCGTATTCCCAAAAATCCTATATCAACATATACTTTACAACTAAAAGAAAGAAACAGAGGCATTCAGATCTCCATTCCAAACAAGTTCAGGACTACACCAACTTTCCAGGAGTAATGCATATACAATCAATCTTGAATTCAATTAGTGAAGAAGAGAAAGCAAGAAAATCAACAACCAATTTTACCATTAGCTCCAATCTAGTAGAACTGTTTAAAATGTTGCCCTTAGATCCCTAGTGTCTTGTAATTGCACATTAAACAAAAGCCACATATTTTTATAAATGAAACACTTATACGTTCAAATATCAATCCAAAATCCTGATCCAAATAAAATAGTCTACCCTTCACCCAGGACTCGAATCATTTTAGACTACGAGTTAGGGTAGCTGCTATCATTACTTACCAATAGGTTACACTAACTATTTCTAGCCATTACACTGGATAGTTTGTTATTGCGTTCAAGGATACCAAACTAATAGCACTTCTAGTGTTAATAGATTAATTCTAATGATAGATTTCAAGGTCACTTCAGGCAACATCAAACACAGTCCCTTCCCTTCCAAATACAAAACCTAATTTCCATTCATGCAAATCTAGGATTACCCACACATTGTTAGGGAACAGAGTTCCTCAAAGTAAGCTTTCTCTTGGTCAGAACTGTGTTCCCTTTATCCAAGTAAAATTGTAAATAAAACAACAGCTACACCGAATATTTCATTACTTACAGAACCTATAATCATAGAAACATCCAGACCCTTTGCAAAAAAGGTATAGGCTTAGTATTCAAACCTTTTTCTTACGCATGCAACAAACCCAGTCGAGCTTTATAGAAGGAACTAACAGTTTCATCACAATCCAACTTTATATTCACCTGAAGCTGTCAAGTAATAATAGAGCTCATATAACTAAGCAACAATCGATAAACCAACCAAATTAGATACAACACCTCTTTCCGTGTCATTCTTCAAACACGAAATCATCAAGCACAATATCTAACATGGTACAATTTGGAAACTCATTATCTTAGTCAGACAAAGAGAAATAAAACACGTCTACAGAAGATGATACCCATATAGTATTCACAATAAGGCGAGAAGATAAAAGAAGTAGATTCAACATGGTCTACGTATAACCAAGGATTCCCAAATCAACAAGAAAAGAAGAAAACCAATACATTGCTACCAACTAGGCCAGCTGTACAAAAATCATCTGAACAGAGTTGTTCTAATGAAAGCATTTAAAGGAAAGAAATATTTTTAAAAGTTAGGGCCTATCATGCATGATAGTGTCACTTAAAAATTCGAAGAAGACCTCCGAATGTGCTCGCACCTTCTCTTCTTCTTCCACAAAAGATTAAACAACAATAAATTGTTACCTCCATGCCTTATATACTTCCCCCGACAGAGAAGGAAGATAGAAACTCTCAAAGTTTCCATGCAACACAGAGTAGACGTTTGGTTCGAAGAACCAGTGCTCAAGCAGAGTGAAAAATGGAATGCATGGAAAACCAAACAACCAAACAATATTCCACTTGCATGCCTTCCCATGCAATCCACACTCAGGAACCAAAGTTCATTAATTGCATTTACTTCCATCCTCCAGCCTATTTTCCATTGCCACTGATCGCCACAAGAAAACAAACAAGCATTCCCATCCTTGGTGATACTGCCATGTCAGGTTATATTAGCCATTTTTATCCTCCGCAAAACTTGACAACATTCCAAGTCCTTCAACCTTATCCCCCTCTTAAATTCCATGGAAACCACTGCCCATGACTCGCGACCCTTCTTAGGTCCCCCTCCCTTCTTATCATTAGTTAAGATAGGTTATAAACTTAGGTCAGATCATAGGGTATGACATTAGTCTCACTTCCATAGCGCTAGGTGTAGTTAACCCTTAGGAGCATTAAGCTCATAGTTTAGGGATAGGTTAGATTAGCAATTATTTTAACCAATAGGTTATAGTTTAGGTTAAGACTATTAACCTTAACAAATCTAGTCTAGGTCCCCAAAATAGGACCAATCTGTGTTAGAGTCCATACTGGATAAAACATTTCTGTAAAGGATTATATTTGGCATCAATAAATTAAGTTTTCAGTATAAACATAAAAATCTTACCTGGCTTAAGATCCAGGCCTTTCCTAATGTTACGATATCTGGAACCAAATTCCATTTATCATGACCAACCTGAGTTAAAATCTGGGATTGATCATTCAAAAATCAATCAGACCTTGTAACTTTCGTAAGGTCAATAAATTTTGTTCATCCTGAATAAACTTAAAACATTCCTTGGATCAATGCAACTGATCCAAGGCTGAGTCATAAAGGTGAATAAATCCACAATTCATCTAGAAATCAGGTTGAACTCAAGTGCAAGAATGAAAGAAACAAAAGAGTCCAAGCATATTCCGGCTTAGTCAAAGATATTCAAGAGCAAAGAGGATACAATCCATATTAAGAATGACTTCCCAAAACCAAAGGAACTTGTCCTTATATAGAAGAAATAATTTATCAATACTTGAATGCTCTGAAGAAAGCAACAATAGTTCGGGGTGTTACAAAATACAATCCTAATAGATACTTTCCCACCAAATCCCTGCAAGTAGAATCTTCTGCATGGTTACATTTCTTGTATAGTATCCTCCTTGTGTGCATGGTTTTGTGATTTTTAGCTAAGTTAGATGAATGAGAACTAACACCTAAATAGTTCTATAAAAAATCTAATGACAAAATCCATACAGCATAAAAGATGAGAGCTAAACAAGATTAATACCTAACATAATGCATTAACTTTGAATTAAACATTGCTAAATTATTTAAATCTCTACTTCTCTAGATTTCCAATAAACACGTAAATGGACCTAAATAAGCTCCATGGTAATCAATATTTGGTTGTCCCTTATATCTCCAAGAACCTAGGAATGGGGGGTTATCAAAATTGGGCTACAAGACCCTTTTGACATCTCCCATATGACCTAAGCACTTTAGGCTAGAATAGGAAACTTAGCTCCTGAACTCTCAAGAAAACAAGGTGCGAGGTCTTAGTCTCTTTTCTATATTCTTTGCATTTTCTCTCTTAAGGAGTTTAGGTGTAAGTAAAAAGGTAGGTGGAGGGCTCTTTATATATCCCAAAGGATAAAGGATTCAACACATCCTCATGAATGTGGGATAAAGGTAAAACATGATTAGGAATTGATAAGGTTTTTTTATTAAAGGTAACCTTACTTTCGAAGGGTTTAATACATGTTTAACAAGTCATGGGAGTTTGGGGGATGTTTTAATTAATCAAAGGTGATGAACTAATAGGTAGGTGTAAGCTTATAGAAGCCAATTAGAAGAATATTAGTGCGATTTAGGCTATTGCGAGGGGATTAAATCAATTAAATATTGATTTACTAGTTAAATGAAGGGGAATACTAATTAATTAATAATAATTAATTAATCTAGATAAAAGAGGTAAATAATTAATGGAAGGTTGTTAATCAGGCTATTAGCTGGATACATGACTTAATTAATTAGTGTATTGTAACTAATTGATGACAATAAGAGGGAATATGAGAACTTTTGATGATATGTCATCTATTTGTGAGAAAGGGGATAATTATTGTAATTTAAGTATTTAAATTGCTTGGGTGTAATTTTAGGTGTCTACATTTTCCCCTCTTTGGGGTGGTATAAGTGACGTAACTTCAAAGATAGTAGATAGAAGAAAAATTAGTAGGAGGGAGAGATGCCCCCTTGAGTGTCGATGGGGTGATGAAAGAAGTCGATCGACGATCGAAAAAGGTGAGATATAGATAGAAGAATGGGGAAGAGGCAGGATGCCCTAATGAGAAAGAAAATTAGGGGTGAAAGGGGAGTGGCCTAGAAGAAAAAGGAAGAGGGGAGAGAAGAGCTTAGCCTCTAGCCATTATTTATTCGAAACCAATTTGATGTCATCATATTACCAGAGGAACTACATCATCAACCCTTATTAAAAATATAAGCATATGAAAAAGGTAGAATGACATGAAAATCCATACTACAAACAATTTTCCATTGCTAAAAGTACCAACTCCACACACCATACAATAGTGTAATGCAATACGAGAAGGAAACAAGCTCATATAACAAGGAAAACAAGTACGGACACACATATCCAACACAACAACGGTCAAGACAGTTGTACAAATATTTTGTAATCAGTGTTTAAGAGATCCACAAGTTCATGATTGATGGCAAGGGTTAAAAATGATGCCCCAAGTAAGGATACATGTAAGGGGAAATGACAATGGACAAAGTGTTCATGAAAAGCATTTGTGCGCAACGAAACAACACCTGGTAATGAAAGTTCCCTAGAGTACAGACGAAACAAGCAGCTAGCTTTGCGAATGGTTGTGAATCTAGTGATCCATGAGTCATATTAATCAGGGAAGATGTAAGACAAACCAATAGGATATGGAGAAAATACCATGCGCAAGACACAAGTTACATCTGCAATAAGCAAGTTACTATTTTGTAGGGTTTTCTACTTTTTAGGAATTTTTTGAAAAAAAAAATTCCCTGTTTTTAGATGTTTTGATATATATATTGTTTTTATTATTTTTGCTTTTCAAACTGAGGGAAACAATAGAAGAAAATAGAATAAGAAAGAAAAGGACCTAGTGGAAATAGAAAGTTCCCTAGGTGGAAGAAAAGAGAAATAAATGACAAATAAAGTCCTTGTTTACTAGAAAAATTAAGAAAAATAATTATTATTTGAAAAATAATTATTTACGAGAGTGTGAAGAAGAATAAAAATCACCCATGAGCAATAAAATATTCTAGGGGAGAAGAAAGGGGTATCAGACAAAAAATTATCCAATACGGTGAAAAATAAGAGAAAAATAATTATTTAGTAAAAATAATTATTCCACAGTGAACAGAGGAGAAAATGGTGATCGAAGCGGGTATCCTGGCTCTCTGAATGGTGAAAAATAGGTTAATATACCCCCCTTAGGGGGGGTAAAAACATCGCAATTAGTTCATTTTAACCACGTAGTTGAGAAAAACCTACTATGAGGCTCTGACACTCAGGAAAGATGGTGATCACATGAGAACGCTTAAGGCATGATGACATAGTCCGGGGGTACTAGAGGCATGTGGACGAGGGCGCATTTGTGAGTATCGCAACCTTGCTTTTAAAATTTTGTCATTAATGCATTAATTATGGCCTTTAGGCATAGAAAATTCATAGGTGCACCTACACGTAGGTGTAAGCATGGGATAGGGCGTGCATGCACCAATTTGGGGGTGTAGGCATCCATTTGAGGGCGCAGGCACTAGGTCCATGCACACACATGCGTAGTCAAAAATTTCACACACGTGTGCACACGTGCACACACCGGGAAAGGGGCACACACGCAAAAATCATGGCATAGGCATGGGTAGTTAAGCGCACATGGGCAGAAGCACACATATGCATGTGTAAGCACCAATTAGGTGGCACACATGCCAAAAAGGGTGTGCAGGCACCCAAAAGAGGGCGCACACGCCAAAAAATGCATGTGCGCATGCATAGGCACCAGAAACGTGGTGCACATGCCAAAAAGGGCATGTAGGCACTATAAACAAGTGGAAAAAGATAGGAAAGTGTCCCAAAAATGTGACACTTTGAAGAATTTTTAGGATTTATGGGTTAACCCTAAAAAAAGAGAGATAGATTTGAGATGAAATGCTAGAAACTAATGAGTGGCATGTTATTTTGCAGAGACGAATACCAATATTGTAGACATAAGAGCATCACTCCCATATTTCTAAGATAGAGGGAAGTATGCACCGACGTGACCACCGAGAGATGTGACTCAGATGCCATCAATTGTATTAGATCACAGCCTCCTAACTATGCTTGCCAAGTGATGGCACAACGAGATTCAGTGCTTTAGACTGCCCACAGGTGAGATGATAGTGACCATAGAGGATGTGTAGTAGATCTTGCGTGTGCCCATGATGGGTACATTGATCAAGTATAGTACGGATGCAGGTTTGATCAGAGCAGCATGTAGTACCTTATTTGTTGTTGATGACATCCCACATGACAGGATGACCGTGGCCTTACATGATTATATTTCTGACTTGACATTGCATCAGGGACAACTTTATATCATGGCATTTATTAGTGGGTTCTTACTCACTGATAAGACAGGGACTTCATTCCTGAGGGGATTGCTACCACTAGTGCATGGGATTTACAATGGTGAGAGGTACTGCTAGGGGAAGTGTATACTGGCCCACTTATATTGGGATTTACATCTCATCACATACCATAGTTAGAAGACTGTGGGCCTGGCCTCATTGTTATAAATATGGTCATGGGATCATATAGCTATTGGATGCCATGTTAGCCCATTTTGAGTTTGAGATCCTGAGGAGCAATCATACATGGCTTGGATAGCAGTTGGTGGAGACATCCATGATCACCTTGGCAGCCTATTGAGATATAGGCAAGAGTTTCATGAGTTAGTAGCGATAGATGCCATTTGGCATCCAAATAGACACTTATAGTGGCCAAAGGATGCCACAGAGCTTAGCGTGTGCTTGGTGGAGCATTTCTTGATTGGTAGTCGTAGCTATATCATGGAGCTGTATCGCGTTGACAGGCGTCAACGGTATCTAGGCCAAGTACAGGGTGTCCCTCAGCTAGATATCTGGCATGCTCACAGGGACTCTAAGAGGTAGACCATGGGGCCTCAGATTGTAGCAGCCCAAGCTAGGGCTAGTTTTTTACAGGTGGTCCCCCAGGCATGGGATCCATTGTGATAGATTAGATATCCAAGCACCGTAGCTGATTATTCAGCATGGTATGCTACAGTATTACCCCGATGTATGACTATTCTAGAGGAAACATGAGTAGCATGCATTCACCCTCCTATGGAGGTATGGCATGGGTTAGAGTGCAAGGCTAGAGTAGTGCAATTGTGGCCAGACCCTGAGGATCCTTTTGATGGGATCCCCCATGATGGACAAGGTACCACATAGGTACAGGGACCAAGGCCACAAGGCCTAGCACAGGTAGCTATGCCGCCACCCCAAGGTAGATTATTTGAGTAGGGGCAGTCTTCTAGAGTGCCATAGGGACTAGTCCTTAAGGCACGCATAGCCTCACAGCTAGTGGTACAGACAAACACAACACAGGTACAGGTGCAACAGCTCATAGCCAAGAGAGACATGGTGAGAGCAGAGAGAGATGAGGCTCGAGGCTGGTGCATGATAGCCACAATAGAGCGGGATGAGGCTTGAGCCCATATTATTATGTTACTTTTAGGGTGGGATCAGGCTCGGGCCTAGAGTGGGCCAGGAGATGATAGGGCAGCATGGCAGAGCCAGATCTGAGAGACAGCTACACAGGGGGCAAAAATATTGAGTCTCCTACATCAATCCCAGTCACAGCTATGTATGGTTGTGACATAGAGAGACCACGTGTATACTCATTATCAAGTATTAGTATCCAAGAGGGACTAGTCTCGCGTTGAGATATAGGTGATGACCACGGAGAGAGATCAAGAGGCTGCCGCCTCTACATAAGCTGAGACAAACCTGGGCTGGGTTACAGGTGAGTGAGACACTGCCCTTCAGGCAACGCTCACCTCAGGAGATGTAGATTTGATTCATGATGCCACCAGGCTTGGTGGTGAGGCACTTTTTTATAGGACATCATATTATAGAGTGGTGCCGCAAGAGTAGAGAGTGGCATTTCCATAGTTATCAAGATCGAGTGTATCCGGCTCTCTTTCATGGATGTCTGGGTAGTCTACTAGATCAGTCAAACATCCTCTTCCAGAGCAGCCAACGAGGCAAGTGCCAGCCTAGCCTATAGATGTCAGGCGTCCAAAGGACAAACTTGGGAGCCCCAATGAGGGTGAGAGCTATGGCTAATAGCCACCTTTGTATTGTACAAATTATTTTATATGTATGCCTCTTATGAAGGCTGATTTTTGATGTACAGTGATTATAGACATGTATTTTTGATGATTCCTCATGATGAAGGCTTGATTCTTTCATATACATGCCCCTTTTTGATGGTAATGTGTATCACCAATGTATTTATATTGAGCACTAATTAGGACATTATGTATATGCATATAGACATTTTTGATGTATCCCTGTTATACGCCTCAGCTGAAGGCATTTTTGATATAGAGCACAAATTTGTATGTATCCATTTTTGATACAGATGTATATTTGACACACATGTATCTATATATGAGGACTCATTGTTTTATCTTAGATACATATGGTTATGAGATGATGCACATATTTGTTTTGTTGATATATGTATATAGATGGTTTTTGCATTGTTTGTAAATTTATGGGGAGCTAATTGATGATGGGACATGAATCGTGTTTATTTACCTTAAGCAGGATTGTTGCCTACATTGGATTTGATGCATGTTATTTTTCTTGATTCTGCACTTATGGATGTTGTTATGATGTTATTTTATTATCTTTGTATCCTGATGCATGTGACATGAGTGGGCATAATTCTATGATGTGAAATACCCCTTTTTAGAAATTACTATATGTATATTCTCATTACATGTTGTGTTTGTTTAATTCAGCACATATGGAGGTGTTGTGACATGGGTGGGCATACATTGATTCTTATTGCATGTTGTGTGTTTTGATTCAACACTTATGGATGCATTATCTAATTTTGTACTTTGTATGTATCTGAGTTTGATTGTTTTGATGTATACATGTGTTGTGGATATGAAATGATAGATCTTTAGATGATATCAAATGTTTTCCTCATGTTTTATTTTTATGTATATGGACAGGATAATATGATGATATTGGTGTGGGGGGGGGGGTATCTTTTTGATTATGTACAACCCCTCTTGCCCCCATTAATGATACAATATGTGATTATTAGCTTAACATACATGCATGATGTAACACTTAGCATTTTTTTTAATATATGATGTATAGATGATGTTAGATGTGATGATAGTGATGGTAATGTGATGTGAATGATAAAAAAACATAGCACATGCAAGAAATACAACCAAATGCTAACAAAAAAACCAGGAATTAATGCAATACACCATGATTCACCATGTCTTATTAAAAAGTAACAAACACAACCAAATGCTCAAAAAAGAACATAATGAATTAACACATGACATCATGATTTCCCAAGGTTCACTAGCATGTCGAGACACATCAAAATATGCACAAGCAAGAATGAATCTAATCTAAGAAAGAAAAGATGAACTATGAAAAATTACACACAAGAAACAAAAAGATCAAAAGTAAGCACATAAAACACTATACAAACAACAAGCAAAGTAAGGAAATAAGATGATGCAAGTAAATGTTTTTGGAAGATATGTTTTCATGCACCGATTTTCTATTTTTTAGGTTTTTAAGAAACAATTTTCTATTATTTTTGTGTTTTGTGAAACAATTTTCTATTGTTTTTGTGTTTTGTGAAACAATTTTCTATTGTTTTTGTGTTTTTCTTGAAACAATTTTCTATTATTTTTGTGTTTTCTCGAAACAATGTTCCATTGTTTTTGTGTTTTTTCAATGGTTTTCCAAAGCTATGTGCAGATAACCAAGAAAGCATGGATGCCCCCAGTGTTAGATGGGGAATATATATGGGAAGAAGCCAAACATTTATGAACAGGAAGGTGAAGTCATTGAATTTCCCCTAGCGTAAGATGAGAAATAAAAAAAGACCATGCCCCTCATAGAAAAATAAAAGACAAAGCCGGGTCAAGGATAGATAGGACAATGTGCACAAGGAATCAAGACAAATGAACCTGGTCTAGGCCCAAGACAAATACCCTTCTAATATAGAATGCTTGTGAACAAAAAATCCTCCTGAGGTGTCAGAAACTATTTTTCACCCAAGGACTCACCCAAAGTGCCACAATTGCGTGGTTTTCACTAGTGGACGACCTATTTTCTCTTTTTCTTTTTCTGATTTTTATTTTATTTTTTTGTATTTTTGATGTTTATGACCTCCTTGCACCATGTTCAAGAATAGAATCTCTTAAGATGCATGGTGTTCATGGGCTCCTGGAGCTCATCACCACCGGGGTGAGCCAACTTGTATGCCCCCATGCCATACTTTGTAACTATGACATAGAACCAATGTTGTTTGAACTTCCCTTTATTTTCTCGCTCTGCTCTGGTATTGAACTCTCTTTTTCTTTTTCTGATTTTTTTTTTGTATTTTTGATGTTTATGACCTCCTTGCACCATGTTCAGGCATAAAACCTCTTAATATGCATGGTTTTATGGGCTCCTAGAGCTCATCACCGCCGGGGTGAGCCAACTTGTATGCCCCCACGCCATACTTGGAAACTATGACATAGAACCAATGTTGTTTGAACTTCCCTTTCTTTTCTCGCTCTGCTATAGTATTGAACTAGTTCTCCTTCATGACTAAATCACCAACCTCAAACTGACGAGGGATGATTCTCTTGTTATAGTTTTTGGAGACTCTGTGTTGATATAATTTCAGGTGATTAAGAGCGTGAAGGTGCCTCCCATCCAGTAGCTCTAACTCAGCCAACCTTACCACTCGATAATCTTCATCTTTATCCAAATAGTTCCAAAGAGAAAATCTTAGGGTTGGAAGTTCAATTTCTAATGGGATGGTAGATTATGTTCCAAACACTATGAAATATGGTTTTGCACCTATTGGAGTGCGAATGGATGTTCGGTAAGCTCAAAGGGCTAGATGAATTTGTAGGTGCCAGTTTCAACCTGTCTTACTGACCATTTTCTCCATTATCCTAACCAAATTCTTCTTTGTCACCTTAGATTGTCCATTACCCTGAGGGTAATATGGTGTGGAACATTTTAATCTAATTTGGAACTGTTGGTAAATACCTTTCATAGTTTTGTTCTTAAATGACTTCCCATTATTTGTAATAATGGCTGCAGGACTGCCATACCGACAAATAATGTGATTCATGATGAATTTAGAAATTTGTGCTCCTGTGACATAGGTTAATGGGATGGTCTCCACCCATTTTGTAAAATATTTTGTTGCTGTGTTGATATGTGTATGACCATCAGATGAGGTAGGAGTAAGTTTCCCTATTAGATCAAGTCCCCACTTGGAGAATGGCCATGGGCTAGTGATTGGTTGCAATGGATGTGATGGAGCATGGATAAAATTTCCATACTTTTGGCAAAGCACACATTTTCTAATGTAATTGCAATAATTAGTTTCCATGGTAGGCCAATAGTAACCTACTCTTAACAATTTCTTATCCAATACCATTCCGTTTGTATGTGCTTTGCATACTCCTTCGTGTACTTCTTTTATTTCCTGGATTGACTCCATCACATCCAGATAACGTAACAGATTCTCATCATAGCCACGATGATAAAGTGTACCTCCTAAAATGGTGTAATTGGCTATCTAGAAAATTAGGCTTTGCTTTTCATAGTGGGAGATATTGGGAGGGAATGTGTTGTCCTTAAGATAGGTGAAAATGGGTTCCTACCATGGTGAATGGGGAACAACAACCTCACAAGCCAGGCAAGATTCTGGCATGTCATATGCGGGCTGGCATATATTTTCTATGAATAATGGCATATCATTGTTCCCTAGTGGAATACGAAGCATAGATCCCACCATTACCATAGCATCCACTGATTTGTTCTGCACTCTTGGGATCTGCTCAAAGGTGATGGGCATAAAATACTCCTTTAGAGTTTCCACTAACTTTTTGTAAGGTATGATTTTGTCATCATTAACCTTATATTCATCATTTACTTGTTTAATGATTAAATGTGAATCACCTACAACCTTAACATGATGAATATTCCACTTGATGCCTAGCTTCATCCCTACAATGAGTGCTTCATACTTTACAATGTTGTTCATGCAAGGAAAGGACAGGTGGAAATCCTACAGTATAGGATCACCAGAAGGAGTAATAAGGACTACTCCTGCACCTAAACCATGAAATGTAAATGATCCATCAAAATGTATCTACCACATGGAAAATTCTTCAATGTAGAGTAAGGAGGTGTCTGGTAGATCTAGACTCAAAGGCTCCATGCTGTGCAAAGTTGCTTTTGCTAGCTGGTCTGTGAGTACCTATCCTTTAACTGATTTCTAACGGATAAATTCTATATCAAACTCACTAAGTAAAATGATCCAGTTAGCCATTCTACCTGTGCGGGCAGGTTTGGACAACAAATACTTGAGTGGATCGACCTTTGATATGAGCTTTGTCTTAGTATTCAACAGGGAATGGCGAAGTTTCTGAAAGATAAAAACAACTACTAAGCAAGCCTTTTCAATTTGAGGATAATTGAGTTCATAGGCAATGAGGGTACGACTCAGATAGTACACCACTTTCTCCTTATGGTTAAGTTCATATAGGGTGAGAAACACACCAATAGCATATTGTGTAGTAGAAATATAGAGCAAAATTGGTTCTCCCATAGTAGGAGGCATGAGGACAGGTGGATTAGCCAGGTACTACTTAAGCAAAGAAAAGGATTTTTGTTGCTCGGGTTCCCAGATGAAAGTGATGTCCTTTTTAAGAAAATGGGTGAATGAGTGACATTTATCTGAAACCAGTTCAAGTCCCACTGGGTGTGCCAAATGTGTGCATGCTTTTGTGATTTTTAGCTAAGTTAGATGAATGAGAACTAACACCTAAATAGTTCTATAACAAAGCTAATGACAAAATCTATACACCATAAAAGATGAGAGCTAAACAAGATTAATACCTAACATAATGCATTAACTTTGAATTAAACAATGCTAAATTATTTAAATCTCTACTTCTCTAGATTGCTAATAAACAAGTAAATGGACCTAAATAAGCTCCATGGTAATCAATATTTGGTTGTCCCTTATAACTCCAAGAACCTAGGAATGGGGGGCTTATCAAAATTGGGCTACAAGACCCTTTTGACATCTCCCATATGACCTAAAAACTTTAGGCTAGAATAGGAATCTTAGCTCCTCAAGATTATGAACTCTCAAGAAAACAAGGTGCAAGCTTTTAGTCTCTTTGCTATATGCTTTGCATTTGCTCTCTTTAGGAGTTTAGGTGTAAGTAAAAAGGTAGGTGGAGGGCTCTTTATATAGCCCAAAGGATAAAGGATTCAACAAATCCTCATGAATGTGTGATAAACGTAAAACATGATTAGGAATTGATAAGGTTTCTTTATTAAAGGTAACCTTACTTTAGAAGGGTTTAATACATGTTTAACAAGTCATGGGAATTGGGGGGTGTTTTAATTAATCAAAGGTGATTAACTAATAGGTATGTCTAAGCTTATAAAAGAAAATTAAAAGAATATTAGTGCGATTTAGGCTATTGTGAGGGGATTAAATCAATTAAATATTGATTTACTAGTTAAATGAAGGGGAATACTAATTAATTAATAATAATTAATTAATCTAGATAAAAGAGGTAAATAATTAACGAAAGGTTGTTAATCAGGATATTAGCTGGATAGGTGACTTAATTAATTAGCATATTGTAATTAATTGATGACAATAAGAGGGAATATGAGATATTTTGATGATATTTCGTCTATTTGTGAGAAAGGGGATAATTAACGCAATTTAAGTATTTAAATTGCTTGGGCGTAATTATAGGTGTCTACACTCCTGCATCCTACCATGTGCTTCATCCATGATTGCAACACGCTCGTGTTCTAATACGCATTAGTGTAGAACCTCATCATGTCCTAACTTGTACAAATATCCACTAATTAACATGTAAGGCTCAGCACGTATAGCCAACTACTTTCGCTCCAAATTATTCATTCTTTTCAGTGCCATACCCATTTTAAGAAACACTATAATATCCTCTAAGTCAGAGGGCACATGCCACAACCTAAATAGTTGCATGTCTAACATGGTATCCTCAATGCTCTGTGTGTCCTCCATTGAGTCAATTCTTGATAAATGATCAGGTCCTGAATTACTCTTTCCTTGTTTTACCACAATCAAAAACTCAAATTATTGAAATAATAGGACCCACCGGCATATGTGCCCTTGTCAAACAAGATTGTTTACCAAGTACTTCAATGCCATGTGGTCCATGTAGAATATGAATGGTGTTACCAATAGATACTTCCTAAATTTATGTAGTACATAGATCATTGATAGTGCCTCATGCTCAGTAGTTGTGTAATTCTATTACGTTGGTGTCAATTTCCTACTGGGAAAACACAAGGGGTAATCAACAATGCCTTCACCATGTTGTGCTATTACTTCTCCAATGGTTGATCATGAAGCATCAACATACACATGGAAAGGATTATCCTAAGAATGGAAGCATAATATGGGTGCATTAGTAAGCTTATCCTTCAATGTGTCAAATGCCCTTTTTCGCAACCCTCCCCAGGGAAATGCACTCTTGTGTTTAAGAAATTCCTCTAATGGCACATCGATCTTGGCATATCCATTAATAAAAAAATTTAAGTACCCAATATACCAAAGGAATCCACGCACTGCACTCTGACTGGTAGGCTCCCCTCATCCCAGAATAATTACAACTTTGGCGGGATCCACCAACAAACCTTCCTTACATATAATATGCCCCAATAGGGTTTCAAACGGAGTAGCACAGACATATTTCTTAATGTTGAGAGATATCCTCAACTACTAACATCTCTCAAACATCAGCCTCAAATTGTCACAATGGTCTTTTAATCACCCATACATAGTTCATTCATCTAGGTAGACCTACAGAAATTTATGGATGAAGTCCTGGAAGGCTTGTACCACGATGCGCGAGAACACTGCAGGCACATTCTTCAGCCCAAAAGGCCTGACCGTGTAGGAAAAACTTCCTCATTCAGTGGTGAAAGTTGTATTCTCCTGGTCTTCCTTTGAAATTATAACTTTGTGGTACCCTGATAACCCATCCATGAAAGAATAGACCTTATGGCTGAATAATCCTTCCATAATTTATTCAGTTAAGGGGGTTGGAAAAGAGTCAATGACACACACTACATTATAGTCCCTATAATCAACACAAATCCTTATCCTCCTATCCTTCTTAATGCTTATGACCATTGGAATCACCCATTTTGATTCCTTAACGGCCTCAATAATGCCTGATGTGATCATCTTGTCTATCTCCTCCTGTACCCATACACACAAATTTAGATTCATTTGATAAGGTCTCTTCCAAATCGAGAGCACACCTTCCTTCATCTTGATCCTCATTTCCCATAAGGAGTTGTGAATGCATTTGAGCTCATCGTACCTACATGGAAACAAATCCTAAAACTTGTGCAAAAGGTCAATGATCTTAGAAAATTCCTTCTCCGACTAATAATCTCCAATGATAGCTTCCTTAAGTTCTACCTCTAAACCAATGTTAAGCTTCTTTATCTTCAAGGTTTCATTGTAAGCACGTGCTTTCTCATCATCACTATCCTTGAATTCACGCATACCTTCAGAATGGTTAACATCCAGACTCTCCATTTCAGGACCATTTATCACATAGACCATTTTTCCTTTTTCCTTTTCCATGCATGCATGCTCAAGATGCGTCTCTTTTGATTATTCCTCCATAAAACATGTCTCCAAACTAGGTTCACATAATATCTCAAGTATCCTATCTTCCACCATAATTTTATTTCCCATTGTAAGGTTCTTGACCACTTGTAATGCCTTATCCACTGACGGATTTGTAATTCAATACTCAAAATATTGAATGAGATCAACTTCCAAATCTTGTCAATTCCCTGTCTGATGGTGCATCTCTAAGTGAATGTACCATGCATCCACACATCCTTGTAAGGTGGAATACAACTTATACACCCATAACGAAGGT
Organism: Taxus chinensis; assembly: GCA_019776745.2. NCBI lineage: Eukaryota > Viridiplantae > Streptophyta > Pinopsida > Cupressales > Taxaceae > Taxus > Taxus chinensis. The sequence continues at coordinate 315,984,489 of CM034154.1, forward strand.
GGTAAAGCTTCTGCACACTCTATCTAGGCCTTCTCACATACTTGTATATGACACGAGGTAGGTTATTTACTATGGTAGTCTTGTTGATAGTGGGCATATATATTCTGTAAATCCTAACAGAGAACGTGTTTCTCACCTCATGCCATTCTAAAAGGCTCTCACGATGTGTTTCCTACCAACGTGTTGCAGTCTCTAGAAGGTTATAGCTAAGCATACCTCTTCTTTCATTATGATTTTTCCACTGAGCCTCCATTTCTTGTAAGAAATCATTAGGGTTAGCTCCTCCAGAGTAAATTGGTAACTTCTTCCCTCCTAGGCACTTGACCGAGTGTGCATTTATTACCCTTGTCACTAATCCTCTTAACTATCACCCAATTAATATATAAGTCCCATGCATGTAATTTTCACATGCTATATTGGTTGTATCACTTAGATACTAAGCATCTTTAAACTAAATAACTCCTTTGATGCGATGAATTAACTTAGGGTATCTAATAGATCACAAATAGATTCTATTAAGGAATTATTCTCCTAAAGGCTGAGTATAGGGAACTGATTTGCCATTTGTCAAGGGGATGATGACCCATTCCTCCTTGTTCTCAACAGTGATATACCCCTTTTTTAAACTGTAGGTCCGCGTTGTTTTTGTAACACCAGGGGCACCCAAGAAATGCTAGAAAGTTGTTCACTTTTTCTAGCACCAAGACCTTGAAGTCTCCCATGAGCTTTTCCCCATGAATAATGATAATTGTATCCTTTAAGACACCAATAGGAATATCCATTTTCTTGTTTCCCATAAACAACACATTTGAAGATGGTTGTAATATGCGCCTTTCCATTTGATTTCATTAATCCAAGGTGATAACATTGACTTCTTCTCTTGTATCAATCAGAATATTGCTCAGAAACCATCCATCTATAACAACATTCAAATTTATCTCTTTGTCATAGTCAAGGTTGTGGGGAAGAACATTAGCATGTAGAACCTACCTCTTGTGCTCTCCTCCATCACATGGTACCTTATTCTATAACCATTCTCCTAGTAAGGGAATGATATTATCTTGGATTAACATATTGTATACTTCCCTAACCTCATCTTGATCCTTTTGCAGAGCCTCAACATTCCTCATATGCTCTAACTTCCTTGATTTATCCTTCAAACATTGGATCTCTGCTTGTAGACTCCAGATCACAACCATAGTTTCTTGATATGCCTCTTTTTGATGCGTAGGGTCTAGATGCTTCCCATGTACCATTTATTCTCTTGTAACTAGTGTTCTTTGTCTTGGTATCTCCCTGGTGCACGCAACCTTTTCTTGCATCATCACTAGTAAAATTTCTAATCCTGACTCATGTGTCACTCTTGGCATCCATTGTGAGTCAGCCTTCTTTATGCTTACCATCCCAACACCTTTATCTTTTCAGTGTTGTTGGCTCATGTGTTCAAACAAATCAGGGCACTCTTCATACTAATGTTTCTTTCTGCACCATGATCATTGCAACAGATCAGGAAACTCATGCTTATAATAATTTTTAGACCCATAGTTATAGCATGTTCCTCACAAGAACTCACCTCTTCCTCCATGGTTTCCATGACCACAAAATCCTCTGTAGAAACTTCTTCCACACACTCCTCCATCTGCGTGCCCTTCAAAGTGGTGATCATAATCCTTGGAACTACTTCCAAGGTTGGTCTAGTTCACACTAAGATCAATGGCATCATGTATCTGGTCAATTATCCTAAAATATTTGGTGTCATGGGTCATAGAGGTATGAATCTTGTAATAGCAAGACACATTCTTATGGATCACGTGTTGTAGTAGTGGACACCTACTTGTATCATGATCCCTATGGAAAATTTCACAATCTACTGTCATAGTGCATACCAACCTCCAAGGATAGACTTCCTTTGCATGCCCCTCTACCTTATAATCTATGCACCACAAACCACTTCGAGTCTCATGCACTGAGTTCACATATATCTTCTCTTACTATTTGGTCATTACAATAATTTGAACCTCAAGTAAATGGATAACACTAGTATCGACACTTCTAATAGAATCAGTACGTAGGGTAGCCTCCAAGGCCTTGTGTGATTCCATGAATGTCTTGTGTGAAACTTATCTTCTAAAAAATGTTATCAATCCTCCAACAAACCATTGAGCATTATGAGAAGGATGAATATCATAATATAGCTTTGACAAGAGATTTTTGAACCCTACATCATATTCTTGCACACTCTCTACCATTCCTTGCTGGATCTCTTTCAAGCTGTTAATGCTCTTCTGCTCAAACTCAATGATATGGAATTTAGATAAGAAGGAATTTTGTAGCACAGTGTAATATGCCATTGTATTATGGGGGTCATACTTTTGGTACCAACTATGTGCATTACCCTGCAACATCATTACAAACTAACTTTGCTTTCACTCTGGGGTAGTGATCGCTTTTGCATGCCATATAAATTAACACTTGTGTACATGATTTGTAACATCCTCAACACCCTTGTAATCTGGTAGATATAAATACATCTCAAAAAATACTTTTGGAGGTGGTTGAGTCCCGTTTCCACCTAATCCAAAACCTTGATTCCCTCCGGTGTTTCTCCCACCACTAGATCCACTAGATCCACCAATTCCTATGCCTCCTGATCTACTATACCCACCTCCTGATCTGCTAGACCCACCATTTCCCCATCCTGTAGTTGGTAATGAGTCTAAAGTGCTCGTGTATAGCATTCCCAACATCCCATTGAAATGTGCATCGATGGTTTCGGATATTGCTTCACTACCAGCTGTATATCCCATGCCAGTCCCATATGTGTATCTCGTGCCACTCCCATATGTGATACCCAAAATTTATGTATTTATACTTTGCCCAAAATTCCCTCTAAACACTGGAAATTTTTGTGTGACCATAGATGTCTCAAACAAGAAGTTATACCTCCTAGGTGCTAATCGGTCACTTCCAATGATACCAGCTAGGTTAGTAATACTTGTTTCTTGATTTGGAAAACTAAGTTCTATGGGTCCGTCACTAGGTGGGTTTAGATGTGTGGTGAAGGATATCCTTTCTCCATGTAACAAACTATCATCAGAAGTTGAAGGGGTTTCTCTCCCATGCTTGCCAAGATGGGGTAACACAAACTACTCAGGTTCCACATCCTCTGCGTGAACCTTAATTCCTTCTCTTAGGATCTACCTCCATAGATCCATCACTCTTGTAACCTCACATTTTCTAGCTAACTCCCTTTCATGTACTTCACCATACTTGAGTCTTCTCTCTTCCCTCTCCTTTTCTTTCATAACTTCTGCCATCGTCATCCACCCTAGTTTCCTCACCCAGTGCTCAAAGAAGCTTATCCGACCATAGGGAAAGCCTCTAAACTTAGCGTAATGATCAAGATATTCATAGCCAATGGGATAACTCACAAAAATGATCCTCTAGGTTCCCTTAGGAACTTAAACTTAAAAACCGCTAGACAAGAATACATAGAAATGACATATTCCTGGGTATAACAAGTTAGTACTCTTTTCCACTAGTGATCAACAACATGTGTCTAAGTAAGATCTACATCCTACAGCCTCTAGTAATCATCTTAGGTCCACACATTTGATCTATAGTACCAACTTGATCTGGATGCATATGTTGAAATCCATTTGTAAAATACTTCTAGAAAACAACAAAAGAATGTCTCATACAACTCATGATATATGTGTTATTCTACCCATCTGCGTGCATAAAACTCAGGTCCAATACTAAATCTTTGAGAAAAATAATCCTCCATGCTCTTAAACTATGCTTCGACACTTTCCAAGGTCAAGCGCTTTATCATCACACATCATCCTTTTAAATAATTTGAAAAGAGGTCCTTGTACGTACCCAAAATTGTAAGGTATTGTACTTCCAAAATAACGTGACATGTGCCCCAATGATGATATAGGTCTCCTCGCAACATGTTCGGGATCCAGAAAATATCTCCAAGTGTGAGTTAACATCCCGCATGCCCCGCTTAGCCCCCGCGTGCTTTGTTTTTCCCTTCACCCCTCTTTTCTTGGCCTTTTTCTCTTCAGTGATGAAACCGCCGTCTTGCCTGGGCGGCGGTCCTATAACCACCACCCTACTCAGGGTGGCGGTCCTTTACATGTTTTCCAGAAAGCTCTTTTAGCACGACTCATGTAATTTCAATGTTTTACTAGCTTTCTTTCACCGCCATAGGCTTGCATTTATGATTCTAGTTCCCTGGAATAGTGTTTTGCCATTGTTTATAATTTAAGAGTTCTATTTGGCTTTTACCTTGGGTAAATGCAAATGCTATAAATAGTTGGCTTGTGCTCAAGAAAATGGCCCCTCAAATTTGCCTCTGATTTCTCTTTGCAATAGATTTATTTTTCATTTTTCTTAGAATGCTTAGTTTCTTTCATTCCATGCTTAGTTAGCATTTTTTTACTGTTAGTAAGCCACATATCCTTCTTACGCAAGTACTGATGTTATTTTATCCAATCCATTAGAATAAGATAGTCTGTTTACCAATAGGAAACAATTAAAGTTGTAGGTTTTGTTCTTCAAATAGGATAGTTTCATGTTCTGGACGTTTCATGTTGCTTGAATCATAATAAATCCTGCTAGGAATTACATAAGCCAAGCTCTGTACTCTTGCGCTATCCCTCTCATACTCACATTATATTCAATTTATAACTTGAGCTATCCTTGTCCCAATATCTACTTATGTTGATGCTAGCATTACATGCTTTTCTGGATCCACGTGAACACAAAGGAATGAGGAGATCACACTGAGGGGACAAGATCACACACACCATCGGATTCACCATTGTTCTGCAGAATCCAGGTTCTAGCTTTCAAAGTTCTAGTTAAAAACATATCAAATAAAGTAGCCAACCACTTTATTTCAGTCAATTCTACTCTCGATATTTCCAGGGAAGCTGTGGGAATTGATAGTTTCTGAGAAACTATGATTCACTCCTCACTTCTGAGGTAGGATCAAGGGCCTTGCAAATAGATTAGATCAATTATTTCATTGTTTAGAATAGCTCTACAAATTATACAGACAAATAGCTATACTCGGTTATCTTGTTTGTTTTAAATTGTTATCTTAGCTGCCAATTTCTAGATGTATTAAATTAGTTGTTAAATTCATTCAAATAGTTCATCAGAAAATACAAAAATAGAGAAATCATATATGTTATAGATATATTCAAAGTAGTTAAATTTCACTTTGTCGTAGTTAATTTACATTATTGCTTTTGTATGACAATCATGGGACCTAGGGAGCCTAGGGATTACATATTCGAGCCAATCATGCCCCAGCCCAATCTCATCACAAAAATAATTGATATAGATCAAAATATTAGGATCCAAGTCTTCCAAACAACGGTAAGCTCGCAACAAATCAATTCCCAGTTGAGCGGGCTAAACATAGAGGATGACCAAGCGCACACATTTTGGTCGAATCAACCAAACTACATATTACCCTATGTAACATCCATATGACTGTAGAAGGGATTGAAAGAGAGAAAACGTTTGGTTGTGATCCTTTGGTCCCACAGCCAGACGCAGGAGACATTCTCACAGACATAGATACTAGCCTAAGAATTCAGATTGTAAGAATGCATGTGAGGCACTCTGAGAAGATCACACAGCTACTAGTTTTGAATATAGAGGCTGAGAAAGCATATGATTATTGGGTGTTATAGATTAGGAACTAATTCTACGCATGACCATAGCAGGACCACAACAAATGAGAGTCTACGGTTTCGATCCACAAATCCCGTAACCCAACGAATCCGTAAGTCAATCAGACATAGACATTGGCCTACGCACACTAGTATTCAGATCCACTCCACTTCCACCTATCATCATCGAACAGTTATCCTTACTAGATACAATAGCTAACAAAGCTAGAGAGTTCTGGACTAGGCCAGAGAATCATCCATAGAGTCAACTATATTTACCATCTACCGTATGACCTTATCCGGAGACGTATACGAAACTATCCCAGGTCATTTTCCACGTATTCCACAACCCATAGATTGAATCACGCCAAAGCTCGATATTGATTGGAGCCTTCGAGAATTCATCCTTTCCGATTGATCTATCACACTAGTTCAGGTTAGAAGGGCCTTCTTTGCCTTAGATTCACAAAATCCACTAGTGCGTATTGAAGACATTAGATTGCCTAACTAGTTTTTCTGCATCCCATACATATTCCATCCCCACCAGCTATCTCGGCACGACCTCGGGAGGTCGGGTGCGAGGAAGAGTTGCTTGTAGATTCCCATGCTCACTTGTCACTTTTCCATCGTATAAAATTGGTGAACCCAACGTGAACTTCCTACTTTCTAGTTCGGAGTCATATTATTACATGTTCTTCCAAATTAGTATACCTTTCATCTTTTCCACCTCATTATATTTCACCATCTCCTTCGCTCCTTCCCATTATTCTGTGGGTATTCATATACCCCCCGAATATGTCAGGATTCGATGCACATGGCAGGCCCCTCTTGGACCTTGAGGCATGCTATGCCCAAAAAAATAGACAATCATCACCGTCACTCTTAGTATGGGGTGATAACTACTCAACTAACAAGTTATCAACACAAACTCCAAGGATCAGATATAACTCATCTTTTCAAACTGAGGAGTTAGATCAGCTCGTTTAAACACAACAAACAGAGCCTTCAGGCTCGGATAAGATGACGTTCACCAGAGAATCTGGTTCATCTCCTCAGGTGTTACTTAGACCACAAATTAGTAAACAATCAGACTCATACCGAGGTTTAGACGATGAACATTTGGTGCATTATGCTAGGAACGAACAATGCTCTCGAAGTATGTACCCACCTATAGGAGGTTTACAAACACAACCCGGGGTCTCTTTTCAAGAAAATACCTCCATGCCACTACATATAGGAAATTCCCTCAGTGAAACTTGGCAGGGAAGCAATCAGTTTGTAGGAGGATATCACATGCCTAAACAACACCATGATATACAACAAACACCATCAAGGAAAAGTATTGTGACTTCACCAAATGAAGTCATTTCAGCTCTAGTAGAAAAGGTTAGAGGGTTAGAACTTGCTCAAGCAAATCACCATTCTCAATTCATACAAGAAGGAAATTCTAATCCTCCACACCATCCTAGCCAAGTAGACCTCCTCACAGGAGTAGGCACGTTAGGCATGATTCCTCAGTATTCACAACAAACACCAACTAGACCCACCATCTCTAATGTTGTTCCTCCCGGTCTAGTACAAAACAATCCATTCCTGGACAACACCCCGTCATACTTAAACATGTACTCGAAATCACCACAAGGGGATATGTTCTCCTCTCCCAACATATTTGGTCAAACATAGGTGTTTCCTTATGCCCCTACCAACGTATATGCTATGCCATATCAACAACCCATTCCACCCCTACTTCCTGAGCAAGCACCATCAATGGTCGAAACCTATGCAATAGGGACTTATTCAGAATATTTGAATGAGCCCTTAGATTTCACCATACGAAGCATCATGCTTCCAAGGCCTCTTCCTGATTTGCCCAAATACAAAGGTGAGGGAGATCCAAATGCACATATCAAAGCTTATGCTATGGCCATTCGATAACTACTCCCATGGGATGGGGTTGTTGCTAAGATATTCCCAAAAACTTTGGAGGGCATCGCTCTCGACTAGTATTATAGAATACCTAAGGCTTCCATCCATTCATTCAAACAACTCATTTCAGAGTTCTTTAAGGCCTTTGACATGAATAAACTATTAAGGACAAGAATCAGGGAGTTCTTACACATCAAGCAAGAACACAACGAATTTGTCACCCATTTCATCCAAAGGTGGCGTACAGTTCTTTATTCTTTAGCAAGTGCTCCGAACATGGATTAGATGGAACTATGTGATTTATTCCTTTATTCTCTTAGCAGAGAAGTGAAGGAAGAAGTCTAGAAGTTCCCATTAAGAACTTACGATGAAGTACTTGAGAGTGCTCTTCGAATAGATCAAGCAACAATTGATAGTGGTCATAAAACATATGGAGCAAATGGGAGGTTAGTCACCTCCAACCAGAACACTACAGCTTATCCTACTACCACGAACGTCAATCAAGGACCTAAAATCCTTAATAAAAATCGGGGTGTAACAACAGATGGAGTAACCAATCAGCCTAAAAAGGTAAATAATGTGAATACTTCACCACCAATAAACAACCAACGAAACAAAAACTTTACCCTGACAATCAATAAAGTGGATTTTCACCATCCACAACAACAACAATGGTGAAATCCTATAGAGGGTCCAAGCCAAAATTCTACTAGATACCAAAACCAGAATTCAAACAAAAGACAACAAACTCAAAATTTTAATCCTAGTAGACAATGGTTTGATCAAAATTTTACACCACAATACACACCAAACCAACAAACAAGGAAGTACAATCCTAATTCGTATTGTGGTTTCGACAAAATACGGGGCCATGACACTAGAACATGTCATGACTACAATAAATTCATGCAATGCTTTCTAGATGAACAAAGACAACTTTTCATGGATATGTTCTTGGCAGATCCTACGTCACCAGCATCAAATACTTTTTCAGGGGTAGTTTCCCCTCAAAACGCACCTCTAAAGATCTTTAATGATCCATTCCCAAATCACGATAACAACAGGCTAAATCTAACTGGGACAAACAAAAGCATAATGATAGGAAACAATGATCATGAAGCCTCGAATTCACTAAATCCATCAGTTGTGCCACAACTAGGAGGTCAACCATGACCTAAGGTAGTCAATTTAGTGGAGTTAGACACTAAACTTCCCATCGAAGCTGTAATAAGGACATGAGAGTATTTCTCTCAGCCAATTGCAAGCCACCTGCTGGAGACAGATGACATCCAACAAATTTCAACAAAACCTGTGGGTGCCTATGATTTAATTAATGACCTAACAAAAACCTTCTGGAACATTTCATTTTTAGACTTACTAAAGAACTCTCCTGCCCACATGGCTGCTCTTTTAGAAGCATTAGGTTTAGGCCATTTAATTAACATCACTCAACCTCCTGAAACACAAGTAAATCATATAGACTTTGATGTTCATCCTCCGGGGTAGGCAGATAGGGATGTCGAATTCATATTTGAAATAAAAAAAATGCTGACAGATGCTGAGATTGCTCGTCGAGGTGATCTAGCCTTACATTTGCAAGTATGGGTTTATAACAATTATGTAAAGCATGCAATGATAGACGATGGGGTGGCAGTTAACATAGTCCTCTTCTCTTTCCTTCAAAAGCTAGGGTATGGAGAAACCAATTGTTCCACAACTCGAAACACACTAAGGGGCTATGATAGCCTTAAAGCCACCTTGGTTGGAACTATAATATTACCAGTCACCTTAGGACCCAAAACCATCTTGAATGAGTTTTATACTATAGATCAGGAAACTAACTATATTATGATCCTCGACCGACCCTGGATACACCGCATGAAGGCAATCCCTTCTAAGCTATTTCAAGAAGTAAGGTTTTTACACTTAGGAAAGATATTTATGGCCAAGGGTGATCCAAAGCCATTTTATATACACCTAGCTGACTTAAAGAAAAGACCAGGTGTGCACTCAGAGTTTGAACTCCCAACAAACCAACTTAATAAACCTACCGATGCAAAACCAAAAGAAAATTTAGTACCTACAACAGATCTTGAAGCTATGAGCCCAGCCAAGGCAACACCAACGCCCAAAGATGAGGCTTACACTATAGAAATGGTATCATTGGGAACTACTACAAAAATCGTTGAATTGCTAGAATAAGATCTACCAATGTTCTTACCATTTGACTCTGCAGGCATGGGATGTTCCCTAGGTATTGGCTCTCTTCCAGCAAAGGATCTCTGTATGGTGGAAGTAGAATGTGCAAACACAACAGATATCCTAGCATCCATATTCTCAGCTAAATATTGGACTCTCCATTTTGATGGGGCTAGATGTCGTTACGGAGTGGGGGTAGGTGTAATCTTTACTTCCCCTGAAGGAAAAGTCTTACCTTTCACCTTCAAACTAAATTTCTAATGTACAAACAATGGCACTGAGTACGAAGCCCTCCTCCTTGGCCTCATCTTAGCTAAGAGAATTGGTGTTGATAACATCAGAGTCTTAGGAGACTCACAATTAGTAGCAAACCAAGTCTCTGAGATATATGAAACCAAAGTCGAGCACTTACAGCTTTACAAAACAGCTGTGTTGAATATAAGAAAGGAGTTTGACTTCATATCAATTGAAGCAATCCCGTGAGAGAAAAATCTTCTCATTGATTCGATAGCAACTTCAGCATCACGTTTTACTCCAAATAGTAAGTTGGAAGACACCTGTTTCATAATATCCCTTCGTGATGAACCATTGATAAAAACAATGACAAATTCTCTTTTAAACAAAAATGAAAATGAATCTACTATCCTAGACCACATTGATAGTGATATGGCCACTCTGAATTACTTAAACACCTATGCGGCATTGCATCTCTCCTATCATATGATAGATTTTTCCTTAATCCCACATTCGTCTTCCTACTTTGGAAATCCCATGATGGATCTTCCCTCGGAAATGGAACCTAGCATAAACACAGTAGAAAATGGGGATGATTTGGACTTACCTCCAGCCCCACCTGAGTTTGAAGAAGGTAATGCCTCTTTAATCGAAGAAATAATTGATGTTAACATCAGAACAGAAGATGAACCAAGGATATTGAAATTAGGATCCTCGTTAACTCCAGAAGAAGTAGAAATACACACTCGAATCCTCAAGGAACATTAGAAGGCTTTCACATTTAATTATAAGGAAATGATAGGAGTTGCATCCCACATTGCGGTGCACAACCTCATCACTAAATCTGATGCAAAGCCAATTAAACAAAAATCAAGACCCATGAAACCTAAGGTAGCTCTTATGGTGAAAGAGGAAGTAATAAAACTCCTCCAAGTAGGATTCATCAAACTAGTCGATTACTCTCAATGGGTATCTACTATCATTCCCGTTCTCAAAAAGAATGGGAAGATACACATTTTCATAGATTTTTGAGACATTAACAAAGCATGTCCTAAGGACGACTTCCCATTACCATCCATAGATTTCATTATTGATGCAACAGCTGGGATTGAATTTTTGTCTCTCATGGATGGATTCTCGAGATAATATTAAATCAGAATATCTAAACAAGATCAGGATAAAACCACATTTATAACTCCTTGGGGAACCTATTGCTACGCTGTTATGCCATTCAGTCTCAAGAATGCTAGCGCTACATACCAGCGAGCTATGACATATATATTTCACGATCTAATTCATAAAATTGTGGAGTCCTACGTAGATGACTTGTTGGCTAAGGCCAAGAAGCGCTGTGACCACTTGAAGGTGCTCTGCATCATTATTTTACGTCTGATAGAATACGGAGTCACACTAAATCTAGAGAAATGCATCTTTGGTGTAACAGGAGGAAAGCTCCTAGGTTACATCATATCGTCACGAGGGATAGATGTTGATCTAACCAAAATTTGGGCTATCCTCGAAATGGTCCCACCTTTGAATGATTCTAGAATCAGGTCATTTCTCAGAAAACTTGGGGCAATCCAAAGATTCATCCTAGACTTAAGTTTTGCCATCCATCCAATCAACAATCTTCTCAAGAAAGATTACAGTATTGATTGGACTGAAGATTATAATGAAGCTTTTGACGCAGTTAAGCATTTCTTGTTGTCACCACCTATGCTAATGCCACCTAAGCTAGATCGCCCATTAATTTTATACTCGTGAGCTACCAATGTCTCTCTAGCCTGTATGCTAGCTCAAGAAGATGATGACAAGAGAGAACGTGGGATTTATTTCATTATCTGAACATTTCTCGATTATGAAACACGTTATACACAAGTAGAATGAGAATGCCTCGCCATAGTCTTTGCAACCAAATGCTTAAGACACTATATGCTAAATCAAGAAACAAGGGTCATGGTAAAAACGGACCATTTACAAACTTTTCTCACACAAACGTCCTTATCTAAAAAGGCTGGACATTTTATAACGTTAATGGGAGAATTCGAATTAACATTTGTAAATCAAAAATCCGTTAAGGGACAAATCATCACGGATTGGTTAGCTGATAACCCATTAGACAGAGGCGATCTAGTAAATCTAGAATTTCCTGATGAGTGCGTATACTACATTGAAACTAGACCTCATATCTTTGAGTGTCCCTAGTACACTGATATCATTAATTATATCATAAAACATACGTATCCAGAAGGGACTACACTGCAACACAGAAGGAAGCTATGCATTACCATAGCAAAGTATGTCATTATAGAGCAAGTGCTCTATCAGAAAGTGTTCAATGGAATGCTTCTAAGATGTGTTGACACAGAAGAATCTAAGAAAATTCTCCATGAATATCACAGTGGAATGTGTGGAGGCCACTTCAGTGGCCACACCACCACTCGTAAAATACATTGAATGGGCTATTTCTGGCCCACTCTAGAACACGACGCAGTAGATTTTGTACGCAGGTGTCATAAGTGCCAAGAGTTCTCCCATGAGATCCACATGCTAGCACAAACTACATGACCAATCATAACTCCATGGCCCATTTCTACATGGGGCTTAGATTTAATAGGGAAATTATCTCCCTCGTCTACAGACGGCCATAATTTTATAATCACGACCACTAAATATTTCACCAAGTGGGTAGAGGTTATGCCTCTTACTACTGTACCGGGTTCTATAATCACCAAATTCATTTTGAACCAAATCATTTACAGGTATGGTGTCCCACAAATCATTATCTCAGATAATGGAACTTCTTTTAAAAATGACGAAGTTCGTGAATTATGCAATAAATTTAAGATAATCCATCATACGGCTTCCTTGTATTACCCACAAGCCAACAGACAGGCTGAAGCAACAAATAAAACACCAAAATCCATTCTCCTTAAAAAGGTGAAAGAAAACAAACGAGATTGGCACTTGAAGTTATCTCCAGCCTTATGGGCCCACCAAACCTCAATAAGAACACCAATGGGAGCAACTCCTTTCTCACTAGTATTTGGGGCAGAGGTAGTTCTCCCGCTTGAGGTTGAAATACCCAGTCTCTGTATTTGCTTACAAAGGATTCTAGATGAAGACGCTTACAGGAAAGTGTCATCACCAATCCGACACTATGATAATTCTTCACCGGGAACTCCTCGTGCTATGATTATTTACTAATGCACAGCCTTTAGTTTGGTGGATGTAATCTGGAAACAAAACAACAACATAACACAAGAATACCATCGACTATGATAAGACGAAATGATGACAAATCTGAAATATCAAAGTAAATTATAATATTAACATGAAATTGTTACAATCTCACCCATGAGGTACTTCAAGTGTTATTGACTTCACTTTCCTTTCACCAAGACTATGGGAGAAACTTTACAATTACACCTCTTAATGGATTCTTCAACACACCTTTAAACTGATGGCTTCCTTTACACACTTCGTACAATATTTCTCACTACTTCCTTCTATGCTAAATGAGGGGGGGTGGCCTCTCTATTTATATAACTTCCAGGCTTATCCATCTTATCTCTAAGATAGGATAAGAAATCCACTCTAACGAATCATATTCCATACCTTAACTCTTATCTGTACATGTAAGCTTATCTTTTAAGATAAGATAAACCTTATCATTTTACATGGGTTCCACATTTTTAGACTTTTTACAAATAAAATACACAAAATATTTATGACCTCACTCCTTGTCCTTATTACCAATATAATATTTCTAATTCCTAATCATGTAGACCCTACTTCTCTAATTACCCAAACTTTGACATTTTAACATTACCGGACCACTTACGACAAATATTTACTTTTTACAACATTCCTATTGTACTTTGACTATTACCGTACTCCACATTATTGGCAGCACCGTACTGATGGCACCGTTATCTTCTATCAGACGCTACTACTAATTATACTTAACAACATCCTATTCCTAATACATACATTAATGAAATAGAAATTACGGAGGAAAATTTTAGTGTCGACATCTTCCCCCTTCCTAGCTTCTACTCCATCCTCGGAGTAGACTATTTTGGTGCTTGGAAAATCTTCAACTTGTCGTGGTTGACCCATTTTGTAATGGGAGTGCCATCCAATTCCTCCAGTCGGTACGTACCATTTTCATGCACAGCTGCTATTTTGTAGGGCCCCATCCATTTTGGAAGAAATTTTCTCTGTCTTATTTTTTTGTATCTGGAATCATATACTAAAACCAAGTCATTCACATGAAATGGAGACCACTAGATCTTTTGATCAAAATATTCCTTCTGCTTTATTTTCTTCTTATAGCTTGTATCCTTAGCTATTTCCTTCATTTCCTCTAACAAATGAAGATGTACCAACCTTTCTTTTACTGAATCACTTTCATCCATCCTTTCATTTTTCATAACTCTCACAGTGGGAATATCAAACTCAATAGGAAGAACTGGATTAATGCCATAGGCCAACTGAAATGGGGAGTATCCTATTGCTGACTTTGATGTTGCCCTATATGCCCACAATGCTGCATGAATCCTTTTATCCCACTTATGTACCTGCAAGGCTCAGCACTGCTCATTTGTCTGCTCCCAAAGTAAATTGGATGTTCATTCCCATTTTCATCCTTTAGGCTCAAAGTAATTCCTAGTGCTATATCTGAGGCATCAGTGTACACAATGAATGGCTTGCTCCAATCTGGATTCTTCAAAATAGGTGAAGACACCAGGGCTTCCTTCAGTTGTCCAAAAGCTTCATGCACCTTATTTCCTGGTTCATAAGTAACATCCTTCTTCAAGAACTGGGTTAGTGGCTGTGTAATCTTTGAGAAATTCTTGATGAACCTTCTATAGTAACCCACATGGCCTAAAAATGATCTCAACTTACTTCTATTCATAGGAAATGGTAAATCTTTGATTTTTGAAACTTTATCAGGATCAGTACCAATACCATCTCTGGATACAACATGCCCTAACAAAACACCTTTAGAACATCCAAAGACACACTTTGTAGGGTTTAGTGAGGCTTGTGCTTCATCTAACCTTTGAAATGTTGTCTCCATCTGGTGCAGGTGGTCCAACTTTCTCCCATAGATGCAAAAATCATCCAGAAATACTCTGATGAAGGTCCCAATGTAGGGTTCGAACACCCTATTCATCAAACATTGGAATGTTGCTGGAGCATTACACAACCCAAAAGGCATAACTCTATAAGCAAACGTTCCCCAAGGAGTGGTGAACGTGGTCTTCAGCTGATCTTTCTCTTCTATACGAACTTGGTTGTAGCCGCTATATCCATCAGCAAAACTATAGCACTCCTGGCCAGCTACTTCATCCAAGATCTGATCTGAAAATGGAAGAGGGTAATGATCCTTCTTTGTTGCCTTATTGAGCTTCCTGTCATCAACACAAATGTGTAGCTTCCCATTCTTTTTTATTGAGATCACAATGGGAGAAACCCATTCTGAATTCTCCACAGCAAATATGAATCCTGCATCAAGCAACTTATCTATTTCTTCTTTTACAGTCTTGGAAAAATTAGGATTCATTCTATATGGCATTTACTTTATGGGCTTAGCACCATCTACCAGCTCAATAGAATGTTCTACCCAACTTACTTGATGGAGTTCCTTGTAATCAAAAGTGAATATGTGTATGTACCTTCGAAAGAGCTGGAGGTAGGATTCCTTCTCACTCTCCATCACAGCATCACCAATCTTTATTTGTTGGAGACGATCATCAACTTCTTCTTCATATAATTTTATGGGGTCATGAGTTGGTGTGACTGGAAGGATATCCATGACTGAAACATCCACCTCACTTTTTTCATCTTCAGTGTCCACTTCACTAGTACTAGAGTAATCAAAGGATGTACAATCATCAGTTTCATCACTTGAATCCATAGGTTCTACCTTATGATGTCGAGGGATCATGTTTATCTTCACCCTCTCTCTACCACAATCCAAGTGTCATGAAACCTTCATTCCAGTAGTTTCTTGCATGAACTCTCCTTAGCCATGGTCTTCCCAGCAGCATTGGGTATGCAACAGTACCATTTTTCATCACCTGAAATTCTACCACACATACAACACCCATAACAGATATTGCCACATTTGAAACTACACCTTCTGGTTTAGTTTTTCCCTTATTTAATGACCTTAACATAAGTGTTGAAGGGCGATCAATTTTTAACCCCAACATATTCATTACAGATTCAGTCATTACATTAACTGCAGCACCTCCATCAACTAAGACATCATGAATTGAAATACCATTACATAATACCTCAACTTGTGGAGCATAGGGATCCGCCTCTGCCTCCAAAATAGGGATCTCAACCTCCTTCCTTCGTCGAGCATTGAGTCCACTTCGCAGCTCCCGCCTCTTCTCAGAAGACATAGCCAAGAGTTGACCATATGTAATATTTGTAGGCCTTTTGGACAGATCTTCCAAGATGGAGTATGGTCCTTGCCCCTGTGAAATCAAAAAATCCTGCACACCCAACTTTCTTCTCCTATGTTTCTTACTAGTTTCTCCTTTCATCTTCTTAGGATCATTTCCATCTTGATTATCTTTTTCTTTCTTTCTTTTTGTTACAAACACATCTACTTCATTATTTTTGCTCTTATCTACTACATCAAAAGAATTCACAGGTGCTTTTCCTTTATCATTATCTCCTTTACCAGATGTAGAAGCTCTATCTGGAAAATTATACTTATAATGACCCTTTTTATAACAACCATAACATACAACTTCAGAAATATTTCTTTTTGGACCTCTATCTCCTCCCTGAGAACTAAATTCCTTTCCTTGAAGAAGATTAATAGTTAACTGACCCATCTTTTTGAGCAGATCTTCATACTCAGTAGATGTACTAGGATAAATATTTGTGCTCACCGGGAGTGGTTGTGGATTCTGGACCAAAGGTGCTGGTGTAGGCTCTACTTTAGCAACAATTTCTTTGGGCTCCTCTTCCATGCTTTCTTCTTGCCTTCTTGCAATCTCCTTTGCTTGTTCAATGGTAGCTGGGTGGTCATACTTCACTCATTGTCTGATCTCTGGCTTCATCCCAAGAATGAAGTGCTTACATAGGAGATTATCCACGCCATTCATCAACCCATCCGCTAATCCTTCCTTCTAGATCTGGGCATCGAGCTTCCTCCTTAGCTCTAGAACACGAGCATGATAATCCCTTATCTTCTCCTTCTCTCCTTGGGATAGCTTTGTGATCTCGATCATGAGATCTGCATATTTCTGTTGTTCACCAAATTCTTCAAGAAAACTTTCAGTTAATAAATCCCATGAATTTTTCACATTATCACCTAGTGTTTCAAACCACCTAAGTGCTGAACCATCCAAAAAGGTAGGAAAAAATTCAGTCCATTGTTCCCTTCTTATAAGGCCATTACAAATACAAGATCGTTTAAACTCTTGAATGAAAGAAGAAGCATCTTCATTAGATTGAGCTGAAAAAACAGGAATCTTTCCCATTTTCAAAAGTAACCAATGTGAAATACCAACCCACAAGTACAATTAACAAGACTTATGTGCACAAATAATTGGAATCACTATACTAGAAAGTGACTTTACACCTTTCTACAGTAAAATAGAAATGACCATGGTAAACTATGGTAAAACTTGACTTACTGCGGTAAAAACTGACTTTACTGTGGTAAACACTATTCACGGTAAAAAGTGAAGTTACTACGGTAAATACTATTCATAGTAAAAAGTGACTTTACTGCGGTAAATACTATTCCCAGAAAAAATGACTTTACCATGGTAACTACTATTCATAGCAAAAATGACTTTACCATGGTAACTACTATGCACAGTAAAAACAAGGTTACCCTCCAATTGATTTTTGACTAAGTGGGAATATCTCTCCAGAAAATCCACCAACGAGGAATGGTCCCGGCAACGGAACCAAAATGTTCATCACCAATCCGAGCACTATGATAATTCTTCACCGGGAACTCCTCATGCTATGATTATTTACTAATGCACAGCCTTTAGTTTGGTGGATGTAATCTGGAAACAAAACAACAACATAACACAAGAAATACCATCGACTATGATAAGATGGAATGATGACAAATCTGAAATATCAAAGTAAATTATAATATTAACATGAAATTGTTACAATCTCACCCATGAGGTACTTCTAAGTTGTTATTGACTTCACTTGCCTTTCACCAAGACTATGGGAGAAACTTTACAATTACACCTCTTAATGGATGCTTCAACACACCTTTAAACTGATGGCTTCCTTTACACACTTCATACAATATTTCTCACTACTTCTTTCTATGTTAAATGAGGGGGGGTGGCCTCTCTATTTATAGAACTTCTAGGCTTATCCATCTTATCTCTAAGATAGGATAAGAAATCCACTCTAACGAATCATATTCCATACCTTAACTCTTATCTATACATGTAAGCTTATCTTTTAAGATAAGATAAACCTTATCATTTTACATGGGTTCCACATTTTTAGACTTTTTACAAATAAAATACACAAAATATTTATGACTTCACTCTTTGTCCTTATTACCAATATAATATTTCTAATTCCTAATCACATAGACCCTACTTCTCTAATTACCCAAACTTTGACATTTTAACATGACCAGACCACTTACGACAAATATTTACTTTTTACAACATTCCTATTGTACTTTGACTGTTACCGTACTCCATATTATTGGCCGCACTGTACTGACGGCACCATTATCTTCTATCAGATGCTACTACTAATTATACTTAACAACATCCTATTCCTAATACATACATTAATGAAATAGAAATTACAGAGGAAAATTTTAGTGTCGACAGAAGCACGTCTCTACCAATTAGAAAGCCTAGATGAAGCTAGGTTAGATGCTGAACAGTGACACAGAGCCTATGCTCACCGGATGTGCTGGCAGTACAATAATAAATTCTATGAACGTGACATATATGAAGGTGATCTAGTTCTAAGGCTAGACAGCCGGATCAACAAGAAGACCAACAAAGGAAGGAAATTCCGACCTAAATGGTTGGGCCGATACCGGGTCATGAAGGACTATGGAAATGGTGCATACCTCTTATGTACGCTGGAAGGTGAGAAATTTGGTGAAACTGTCAATTCCCTACACCTCAAGCGATTTTACGCATAAGCAACTAGCATTATTTATAATTACATTTACATTGCATATTCATATAGATTAAGATCATTTTGTCCGCTTGTTTCATACACAAATTGTGATCAAGGAATCTATTCTCAAAGCAATTCATTACAAACTCATTATATTGTTGGCATAAACACTCTAATCATACTTCTCCATTTTCATGATATCATCAAATTATCTCGGAATCTTTTTATCAAGTAAAGATTACATATGACAAAGTCTTAACGGTAACCATGCCAGAATCTGCAGGTTTATTCTCACATTTGTTTCTTCTTAGGGTAGGTGTCTTCCCTATGGTCTGTTCTAGAAGCTTCATGGTGTCACATCTATCCCATATATATATATATATATATCTTTGGAAATAAGCACATACTGACATTTTACTCAGAAAATGAGTCAAATATTGATCAAACAAAAAATTTTAATTTTACACATTTCCTTGCCCCACCAACCTTTGGTGATAAGCTTGCGTCTCTTACTAGTGACGTAGGATTGGGAAAGGATGGAAATTACCTTACTCACCTATGCTTTACCCACAGTGATAAACCCATGCTTCTTACTAGTAGCATGGGGCAAAGTGTAGGGGGTCCTCTTGACAAACAAATGCAAAAGGTCATAAGTAAAAAATTCAAATCTCGAAGTCTTTGAGTCAAAAACAAATGAATCAGATGTCCAAAATTTCAAAAGAGCCCAAAATCCTAAAAACCCAAATTTTGTCTACCATGTGGCCATCTAAGGATCTAAGTCTGGATAAACCGCAAAGTAAGTAGCATTCTAAACTATGAAGTCACTCGGGTAGAGTACGCTTATAGCTTCCCAATTTGATTCCACCAAAACTTTGTCTATCTTTCATCACTATCATTTCAACACATCTCATAACTTGTGCCCTTCCCAACTCTCAGTGATGAGCCCTTGCATCTTACTAGTTGCGTGGAGTTGGGGGTAGGGGCAAGTTTATCTGCTCATCATATCAGTTTATATTGACTACTTTGCCAAAACAAATATGAAGTGTTCAAAATTGCTTACAAAATCTAAGATTCAAGATCACATTATATCTACATCATCATATATCAGCATCATGAAATACAAAAGGAAAATAAACATTTTGCATCATTTGTTCTCCATTGCATACATTCAAAAAAAAGGCATGCATTCAAACATCATAATTTACATGAGGAAACTAGAAAAGAAGCAGAGCCATAAAAGCCAAAGATTTGATCCAAAAATTATATATATATATATATATATATATATAAATGATCAACGTTTTTGTACAATGCCATCATGCACTAAGCATGGTCAAAACACTCAAAGAGCTCAAGATATACAAAAGAATGTATCATACAAAATCTAGGAGAGCCAATCGGTTTCTTAATCCCTACAAGACCCATCTGAAGGTGCACGACCATGCCTAGGACTCCGGCTACACCGGCGCTCTGAATGCACGGAGGGCTCTGGATCCCGAGGGGCAGCCGCTGTCTCACCACGAGAGTGGCTCCTCATCAAGCACTCAACCATCCTATACCCCGCTAGCTTCATACGGAGAGTCGATACCATCCTGGCCACATGCCAGACTAGGGCAAAGATGTCAATGTGCCTACTAGCTACTGAGGGCTCCCCGTCATCTATGGATAGCTCTGTGTGGGTCCTCTCCATGGGGATCATCAGGGTATCAGTGCATACCCTACGAATCAAGTCTCGCTACTCATCAGCAGTTTCTAAAAACAAAAGAGAAAATAAATTAGAAACCAAACAAGAAATTAGAAATACAAGATAAAACAAAAGGAGAGATATCAACTAAGGAGATCCTAACTAAAAAAAAAGCATTAAAAGGAGAGAGGATAACTTACTTGGATCACTAGGCCTCCAGGATGGATCTATAGGATCAGCACCTATCACGGATGTCGCCGCTGACTGAGGGGATACTCCTGTGACTGGAGCAACATAGCATCCTGCAATGGACTCATCCTCCCCACCATGGCCCTGGGAGAGTGGCTCCTATGAAACCAGAGTCACTCTCTCTACACTCTGCTCAGCCCTCTCCACTTGCATGATATCCTGAGTGTCATACCACTCAGGATTGCTGTTCTCCTCTGTCTCTCCCCCTGTATACTCCTTAGACTAGGAGTCTATGTCAATAGGGTCATTGCTGCTATGGGCAGGACCTGAGGCAATATGAAGCAAGGGCTCCTGAGGTGCACCGGCTCTCCGTATGGCACTTACTATCCTCCTGGCTGCAATGGGAATGCCAAGAGTAACCACTATCCAACCCCAGCCTCTAGGCCCCCCTATGGCCTCTCAGACTGATCTGTATACTGGTGCTACTGGGGGAATCATACCCACGTATGGTAGGCCAAACTGCTGAGGAACTCGGCCAAAGGGGTGCATCTCCACTCGCCCCACTCTATCAATAAGCTGCCCTGTCGTGGAGTAGGAGATCAAAGTAAGAGCCTCCTCACCCCATATACCTGTCATAGTCTGGTATGGTGTGGCCTCCATGTCGGTAGTAGTAAAAGAAGAAATTGGATGATGAGGTGCTCGGAGCACCGACATATCTGTCCATTTGGCTGCCCTCATAGCTTCGGGATCTACCACCTCCACACCTCTGCCATAGGGGATTAAGTGCTCATAGACCCAACTCATGACTAGGGTTAGATGGCTCAAGGACTGCCCCTGTAAATGGAATACCCTATATAGATCATGGTAGGTGGTCCCAAGTATGTCTTCTCCCTAGGCATATATTTGGCCATGTCCCTCTATCTGTGTAATAATTGGGGACCAACAGTATAACAATGTATCTCCTCCCTTGTCCCCGATCAGTCTCGATGCAAGGATCCCCATGATGGCCTGGTGAAGTAAGGGGATGGGCAAACTAGGAATGGATCAAACTCTAACCCCCTTCTTCAACCCCATGGAGATGACTGCATCTCCCATGTATGTTGCCCACTGTGCTATCTGGGCCCGCGAACCTGTTGTGTCAAGGGTGAGACGTCTCCCAATAATCGGGACCCCCAAAATGTGATAGGCATCCTCCAATGTAATAGTAAACTCACCGTGGACCCTTGGAAATCGTAAGGTGTTCCGATCTGCATCCCAATATGAGAACAAGTCACAAAGAATGTGATTGGAAGGAGCAACATGGGGCACGTGTGAGATGCGTAGTATCCCGGCCCTCTGAAGAGTGTCCTCCTCATCTTGTGAAAGGGCATCCAATACACCTGGGATGCAGTCACACTCCCTCTCTCGGATCCATTAGATATACTCCTCTCTTGCCTTCATACACCCAAAAACACACAAAAAGGAGCAAGTTAGCATCCAAATAATACTAGAAAAATCATGAAAACATGTAGAAATGCTAAAAAAGCAAAAATAATTTCAAAAAGATGATCTTTTTGCATTCTGTTCAAAACCACCACCCTGAGCAGGGAGGTGGTTTTGTAACCACCACCTTAAGGGCAGCGGTCATGTAACCGCCGCCCTGGGCAGGGCGGAAGTTGTGGCCCAGAAACCCACGTGGGTTTTTAAACCTAAAAACCCCAAAAAATGACAAAATAAGACCATTTCCAATAAAACAAGGCCTACCCAGTAGGTGCCCCCCCTAGATGAACCTTTTAACACTAACATTTTCAAAAATTATCCCCCCATGACAAAGATTTTAACATTTCAAAATTAAGGGGGTAAAAAGGATAAATTGAAGAAAACTAACCTGTGATCTCACAGGTCGATGTTCCGCACGTGGAGGCATGATCACTATCTCGTCACAGACGTTTTGACTCTACTCACGCAAGAAACCATCACCATGGGTCCCAGAGCTCAAAATCAATCAAATCAACTCGCGTAAATGAATAGGAAAATGGGGCCACTTTCATATATATAGCACCCTGATTCGTTTTAAATGCCTTTTTCATAGGTTTGGAGCACCGATGGAGGTAAGTTATTATCCCCACACAAATGGTACGTTCTCATTTCCTATTGTTTTAGTGTTTATTTTCCAAACTATTGTATCTATCTACACTTGAGTTCTCTTTTCATTTTGCAGGTAGTGGGAATTTTGGATGGCGTCATTTCAACACACGGACATATCAGGTATACATTTTAATTTCCCATTTCGGTACTGCCATACTCAGACCCACCGTTTTATGCCTCTTCATGCCTAAAACACTTCTCCAAGGGGGCAATATGTACATACCCAAAATTGTAAGGTATTGTACTTCCAAAATAATGTGACATGTGCCCCAATGATGATACAGGTCTCCTCACAAGGTGTTCGGGATCTAGAAAATATCTCCAAGTGTGTGTTAACATCCTGCATGCCCCGCTTAGCCCCCACGTGCTTTGTTTTTCCCTTTTCCCCTCTTTTCTTGGCCTTTCTCTCTTTAGTGATGAAACTGCCGCAGTGCCTGGGCAGCAGTCCTACAACCGCCGACCTGCTCAGGGTGGCGGTCCTTTACGCATTTTCAAGAAATCTCTTTTAACATGACTCACATAATTTCAATGTTTTACCAACTTTCTTTCACCACCATAGGCTTGCATTTATGATTCTGGTTCCCTGGAATAGTGTTTTGCCATTTTTTATAGTTTAAGATTTTTATTTGTCTTTTACCTTGGGTAAATGCAAATGTTATAAATAGTTGGCTTGTGCTCAAGCAAATGGCCCCTCAAATTTTCCTCTGATTTCTCTTTGCAATAGATTTAGTTTTCATTTTTCTTAGAATGCTTAGTTTCTTTCATTGCATGCATAGTTAGCATTATTTTACTATTAGTAAGCCACATATCCATCTTGTGCAAGTACTGCTATTATTTTATCCAATCCATTAGAATAAGATAGTTTGTTTACCAATAAGAAGCCATTAAAGTTGTAGGTTTTGTTCTTCAAACAGGATAGTTTTAGGTTCTGTACGTTTCATGTTGCATGACTCACAATAAATCCCACTAGGAATTACATAAGCCAAGCTCTGTACTCTTGCGCTATCCCTCTCCTACTCGCATTGTATTCAGTCTATACCTTGAGCTATCCTTGTCCCAATATCTACTTCTATTGATGCTAGCATTACACACTTTTCTGGATCCACGTGAACACAAAGGAATGAGGAGATCACACTAAGGGGACAAGATCACACACACCATCAGATACGCCACTATTCTACAGAATCTAGGTTCTAGCTTTCAAAGTTCTAGTTAAAAACATATCAAATAAAGTAGCCCATCACTTTATTTCAGTCAATTCTACTCTCGATATTGCCAGGGAAGCTGTGGGGATTGATAGTTTCTGAGAAACTATGATTCACTCCTCACTTCTGAGGTAGGATCGAGGGCCTTGCAAATATATTAGATCAATAATTTCGTTGTTTAGAATAGCTCTACAAATTATACAGACAAATAACTATACTCGGTTATCTTGTTTGTTTTAAATTGTTATCTTAGCTGCCAATTTCTAGATGTATTAAATTAGTTGTTAAATTCATTCAAATAGTTCATTAGAAAATACAAAAATAGAGAAATCATATATGTTATAGATATATTCAAAGTAGTTAAATTTCAATTTTCCATAGTTAATTTACATTATTGCTTTTATATGACAATCACGGGACCTAGGGAGCCCAGGGATTACGTATTTAAGCCAATTATGCCCCAGCCCAATCTCATCACAGCAATAACTGATATAGATCAAAATCTTAGGATCCAAGTCTTTCAAACAATGGTAAGCTTGTAAAAAATCAATTCCCAATTGAACGGGTTAAACATAGAGGATGACCAAGTGCACACATTTTGGTTGAATCAACCAAACTACAGATTACCCTAGGTAACATCCATATGACTATAGAAGGGCTTGAAAGAGAGAAAATTTTTGGTTGGAATCCTTTGGTCCCATAGCAGACACAGGAGACATTCTCACAGACATAGATACTAGCCTAAGAATTCAGGTTACAAGAACGCCTGTGAGGCACTCTGAGAAGATCACACAGCTACTAGTTTTGAATATAGAGGATAAAAAAGCATACGATTATTGGGTGTTAGGGATTAGGACCTAATTCTATGCATGACAATAGTAGGACCGCAACAAACAAGAGTCTACGGTTGCGATCCACAAATCCCACAACCCAACGAATCCATAAGTCAATCAAACATAGACATTGGCCTACGTACACTAGTATTCAGATCCACTCCACTTCCACCTATCATCATCGAATAGTTATCCTTACTAGATACAACAACTAACAAAGATAGAGAGTTCTGGACTAGGCTAGAGAATCGTCCATAGAGTCAACTATATTTACCATCTACCATATGACCTTATCTAGAGACGTATAAAAAATTATCCCAGGTCATTTTCCACGTATTCCACAACCCATAGATCGAATCAGGCCAGAGCTCGATATTGATTGGAGCCTTCGAGCATTCATCCTTGCCAATTGATCCATCACACCAGTTTAGGTTAGACGGGTCTTATTTTACTTAGATTCACAAATTTCACTAGTGCGTATTAAAGACATTAGATTGCCTAACTAGTTTGTCTACAATCCATACATATTCCATTGCCACCGGCTGTCTCGGCATGACCTTGGGAGGTCAGGTGCAAGGAAGAGTTGCTTGTAGATTCCCACGCTCACTTGTCACTTTTCCATCGTACATTCCTATTAACAAAACCAAGATGTAGTCATTTTTATGCCCTTAAAATAACCTTCTAATCCCTTGCATATCATCCTATCACCCAATGGGCTCTGGGTACTCACCCTAGGCACACACGGGCACTTAGCCCCTCCTTTATGTGAGCATTGTGAGAATAATTTTTCATTGATGATAGATTAAGTCTATAAAATTAAATTATCATGCATACATTTTTAAAGCATAGGATGAGTCATTACACCAACATACTCATTCAGATAACAAAATAAGCATCATATAGATAGTATATTTGATCCATAACATAAATAAAAAGGCACTAGGGTTTAAACCCATGAACAATATATTTAAAATAGAACCATATATTCATGTCCATCATAGCTCACTAACCACATTACATTCACAAGAGCCATAACAAAACAATATAGAGATCTAACTCAAGTATCAATAGTTCTAGTTATGCTCTCTTATTACAAAAATTTTGTAGACACATCCCCCATAGATATTCTAACATTCCTACACTCCTCTAATGAGAACTCCAACACCTAAAACCTCCTACTATTTCTGTAGAGCTTCACCTTTCATTCTCTCTATGATGATCCTAAAGCTTCCCCTCATCGACCCCTATGGTGATGCTCTCTCAAAAATGGTCCTCTCTCTAATTCCCCCTTTCTTGTACCTGAGCATATCTATAAATAGGTTTAGCACCCACGACCATGCCTTCCTTCAGGAGAAGATCAGTTACCAAGTGTTAAAGTGGTCCTTCAATGGAGCATGATTCTTCTGATCTGAGATCTCCACTTACAATGATGTCTTTCAGGAATGTTCCATGCATGGAATATTCTTTCCTTGACCACCAAGTCACTAGGCTGGCACCTTATCCACTCAACATGCCTAGTCGAGTCATGTTATTCTCAAATGCCTCTTCGAAAGACAAATATGACTAAGTCATGAAATCATTTGGTATACCTTGTGCGAGTTCCATGGTTTTTATTAAACCCTTCTAAACCAACTTTCCTTTATGCTTTGCCCTACATGCTCATCCTCTTCATGGGCCATGCATGCACACACACCCTTTGGGACTTAGTCAATATTATGAGGCCCAATAGTTATCCATCCTCCCAAGAATATTAGCCAATCACAAGCCACCTTGTGCTAAGTGAAGAAGAAGAATACGATCCTTGAAGTGAGAAGGTGTGTTTCTAATCAAAGGAACAATGCTCCGTATGTGAAGTGGAAGTGCTAGCTACTACATGAAGGAATGGTGATCCTGATGAAGTGATGAAGAAGGAAGGTGTAATGTACTGAAACTATGAAGAGGTGTTCCCAATGCCTGATGAGTCTTGAATCATAGTACCTACTCCCTTAAGAGTGTATAGAGGACCAGAAGTAGGTCAATTAAGAGAAAACTCCTTGAGATGTGGCAAGTGATAAGTGGTTGGTGGGGATAGATCCCCATCATAATGAAAATTAACTATGATCAAAGATATGTCCTTAACATCAAAAGTGGGATTAGAAGTATCATCAAGTCTAGGTGATTCAGATGAATAATATTGAGGATAAAAGTGATAAGAGTACAACCGAGTGTAATGATCAACTATACCGACTGAAAAAATAGTGTCATTATGTAGCTATCTGACATAAACTGAATCAAGAGTGTACTCAACCCACATTCCCTATCTAAGATGAGTGTTATGATAAACTGAAAGGATATTAGTTGAAAGTGTAGGGATACTTAGCATAATATTGAAAGTACCACCACTCACTTAAGAATACCCTCTCATGAAAACCTGTGTAGTAGTGTTATCACTAAGCTGAATAAAAGACATGTCATATGGATCCAACGAAGTAAATTTAATATATGATGAGGACATATGATTATTTTCACCTGAATCAATGATCTATGTAGGTGTAGGTGGAAATTTTTTCACTAAAGCTCTTCCCTTTGGTTTCTTCTTATTTAATTCTTTTATTTTTTAATTTCTCTTTCATTGTCTTTTTCCTTAGAATATTCATGAGTTTTTTTATTATTGGTAAATAGTTTTAAAGGGACTATACCCTGTTACAAAAGGGCTCAAAAGCCAAATATAGGTATAAAGGAATTAAAAAAGAGGATCAAAGTCTAGATAAAACACTATGTCAAGAAGTAACCAAAAGATAGTTACAAGCAAGAAAAAAAATAGAACATAAGCTACAACAATACAACACAAAAGCAACATAGACACAATGAAAAGACCAAAAAAGAGCAGAGACCCAAATGACACCTGCCAATCCAAGAGAGATTACCTCTTGGAGGCTCTGTCGATTTTGGACTAGATAGTTTACAGCAAGGTGAACAATGCCAATGTGGTGATGTGTGTTGGGTTAGAAGCGTTCAGCTACGAGATGGTCTAGCTCCTCTATTTTTCATTCCCCCAAATACTTCCAGGGATCACACTAAGCATGGTAATGCTTCAAACGTGCTACTCTAAGAAATCCCTGATGGCATTGAAGATAGCATGTTGTGCTCATGTCTTTATTTTTCTCTCCCCAATCTACTTTCCAGAGAGTTTAGCTTCTTATAAATGTAAGCAATTTGATCCTTCCCAATTTCATTATCATCATCAATTTTTATTTTTCCTTTCTACTTGTCCATGTGTTCCAGGTCCTTCTTAAGTTGTTTCATCTCTTTCTCTAGAGACTCTAATCTATGAGGCACATTATTCCTCTCCTAATGCAGGGCTATATCTAAACTAGAGTTTTTGATATGCAGTAAATTTTGCACTACTTACAGCTCTTTGTTGCTTCTGATAACCTGAGCAGAGTGAGGGGTGTTAGTTTTTGGAAGCTTGGGGTTCTTGGTCTTGGATTTGGAAGGGGTGTCCAGTATGGGAGTGGGAGTAGTGGAGGTAGTGACATGTGGATTGCTAGGAGTAGTCGAGAAGCCAAGGAATTTGGAGACACAAAGCTTATGGAGAAGGAAGATGAGGCCCTGGTGGAGAGGGATAGCACAGGAGTGCTTCTAAAAGTCTAAAATGGAGCACTGAAGGAAATTTAGCAAGTACTGTGGGAAGCAGACTACAAATTTCTTTCTAAAATGATTTAGAAAGACCAAGTGTTTAATAGGGATAGTTCTGTATCGCCCTTCCAAAGAAATATACCTAACCATCATATTTGTCACTTCATTAAAAGGATTAGGAATAGAACTTACCATAATGTCTGTAGAAACAAATTCAAGCTCCTCTCCCTCATTAGAGAATTTCTTAGCCTCAATGACCCTATCAATCCTCTGGCTGAAAAAATGATAACCCTCTAGTTTGAGGCCTGTAGCCTCATCAATCAACTCTTCATTAGTAGTAACATGGTGGCCACCATATTTCACCTTTCTATCCTTCTAGTTCATTTCGAAGTGAACTGAAATATTCTGATTGTGGCTCTGAATGCATTCTATAAAATTGGAAATGTCACCCTTATGTAAGAGTTTCCATAGCTCCTCATTGTTCTTCCAAGCTAGATCACTCCAAGGCTCCAATTGGCATGGGGCACCTCCCATTTTCTTCTTCTCACTACTATTACTGATAATTTTCTATTAAAAACCCTCATTTGAATCTATTTCTTCCTTATGTTTGTCCTGGTTTTTAAGAACCCATCCACCTGTGAGAGGTTCAATGGCATTGGCTGTAATTAGGATGATAATTGTCACATGTGTGATCTTTCACCTCTGCTAAAGCCCACTCCATACCATTATTATTTCTACTCCACATTTGAATGCCCATGTTTATCCACATTAATGCTATTATGTACCTCCTTAGGGATGTAATTTTCATTATCCCATATGGTTAGATTATTGTTGATGCCAACATTGGCCAAGGTATCTGCTAGCTTATTCCCCTTCCTATAAATATGCCTAATGATGATATTCTTGAAATTTTGACAAATACTTTTGGATTCCATAATAAAGTCCTTAACAGTCCAGCTAGGAGGAGAAATTTCATTTAGGTGATTGATGATGTTTGGTTAATACCCTTCCAAAATTAAGTTCTATATGTTATAATCTTTGGCAACCCTTAGCCCCCATAGAGAAACTAGGTCTTCTACATAATGATTTGTCTAAATTCCAATTTTACCATCATAAGTAGCAACTAAAAATCCTTTATGATCCCGAATTACACCTCCCCCAGTAGTAAAACTAGGATTACCCTTGGAAGCACCATCAAAGTTTAGTTTAGGTCAGTTAATCTCAAGGGGGATCAAATGAATCAAATACCTATCAATGTTTGAGGTATTCCTAATATATAAATTTGCAGCTCCTATCTTCCAGTTGGAAAGAATATATTCTTCATTGTTAGGATATTTCTTATTTTAGGGAGATTTAAATCTCCCAATATTATCTTTAATAGCATAACTGATCTTAACAAGTCTAAGCTTGCAATTTTGTTTATTGTTTTTGAAAATGATATCATTCCTATCTTTTCAAATACTCCAGATAATATGGGGCATGACTAGTTTATAAAGTCTTCTCACAACACATTTCTTAAAAGGAGGATTCCATTAGATCCAAAATTGAATGAAATCCTTAGGCACAGTCTAGAAAACATTGAACTTGGAAAATGCATAACTCTAAATCATTGAAGCATACTCACAGTGGATAAAAAGGTGCTTAATATCTTCAGAATATTTTTTACAAAGGTGACACCTATTAGGCATAATGAATCCTTTCTTCATCATGATGTCATTAGTAAGAATTCTACCTTGAGCACAAGCCTAAATAAAAAGTTAATTTTAGGGGTTAGCTTAGTCATCCAAATCTTTCTCCAATTAAACTCACTCTAGATATTCTCAAAATAAGAATTATATCCAGATTTAACCTTATAATCCCCATCTCTAGATTTGTGTCAGAAAATTTCATCCTTGAATTCCAACTGATTCAAGGGGATGAGGTCCAGTTGCTCCTGAAGAGAGGACAACATGGATTTCAATCCAATTCTATCCACTAAGATTTATTTCCATCTCTTCTTATTTCCATCAATTTCCATGTAATCAATGACCTTAGTACCATATTTATGTTTAAGACTATCCTTAGTTGAACCAAATCTATCATTAAGCCTAGAATTAGACCAATTATCTGCCCAAAAATTGATGTCTCTACCATTTCCCACTTTCCATCTACAACCTTGCTTGATAAAATTCCTAACTAGAATCAAGTTGTTCTAGAAAATTGAACCATGGGGAAGTTGTTCATCATGAAGGAAAGAAATTTTTCTGTTGTTCAAGGTATTTGGCCTTAATGAGATCAATCCATGGTTGTTCCTCCAAGAGCATTCAAAAACCTATTTTTGTAATTAAGGTCATATTCATTTTTCTTATATCATTTATGCCCAATCCCCCAATCCTTTTAGGAGTGCACACTTGATCCCAAGAAACCAGGTGATATTTGAATTTTTCCTCCATTCCCTGCCATAAAAAGTGTTTCTGAATCCTTTCAATTTTTTCTCTGAAGGCAGAAGGAATTTTATAGAGAGACATAATGTAGATCGGAAGATTTTGAAGAGTGCTTTTGATAAGTATACATTTACCAGCACTGAAAAGAATGGATCCTTTCCATCTAGCCATTTTCTTTTAGAATCTTTCTAGTAAATCATTCCATACTTTGATTGATACTTTTTTAGTACCATGAGGGAGCCCCAAATAAGAAGTGGGAAGTAAATTGATTTTACATCCCAATATTTTATAAATTCTATTCTGTTTATCCAAAGGAGTGTTGAAAAATAAAATAGAACTTTTATCAAAGTTGATCTCTTATCCAGAAGTAGCCTCATAAAATTTTAGAATGGACTTGATCACCTTAGCCTCCAGGATAGATGACACTAAAAGTAGGATAGTGTCATCTGAAAATTGCTAATGAGAAGTCATTTGATTCATAGAGGTAGGTTTAGTGCCTTTTAGAAGACCATCTTTAACAACTTTGGTAATAGTTCTGCTGAGGCTATCCACCATAATAATGAGGAACAGAGGGGATATAGGATCCCCTTGCCTTAATCCCCTACTACTGGTAAAGTACCCCATTTGTTCATCATTACCACCATAGAGAATCTAGTAGTAGAAATGCAAGCCTTGATAATTCTTATGAATTTGTTGAGAAAACCAAATTTGGCTAGAACCTTTTCCAGAAAGGACTAGGAGACTTTATCAAAGGATTTATTCATGTCAATTTTAAGGACCATGCTTGCTTTTTTATTATTATCCATAGAATGAATAATCTCATGCACCATGATCACACCATATTGAATTATCCTTCCTTTGATGAACCCACTTTGTTGTTTTGAGATTAATTCATTCAAAATGAACTGCAGTATGGTGGCAATAATCTTAGTAAAAATTCTGTAGACAACATTAACTAAGTTAATGGGTCAGAAATCTTTGAAATCTTTAGCATCTATTTTTTTGGGAGCTAGCACGATGTGAGTATTATTAAGCTCTTTCAGTAAATATCTTAGTTCTAAAGAATTCATTTACATCCCTAAGGAGATCATCTGAGAAAATTTCCTAAAATTTTTGAAAAAAATTGATCGAGAAGTCATCTAGTCCCGAAGCCTTATCTCCTTCAAGAGTAAAAACAGCTTTCTGAAGTTCCTCCAAAGTAACAAGTTTGGTAATATCTTTAAATATCTGCTCCTTAATTTTATCTTTTGGGATAGCTTCTAACATAAAAGAGTCATCCATATCATTAATAACACTCTTCTCATTGAGAAATTTTTCATAGAATCTGAGATCTTCTTCTTTGATGATCCACAAATCTTTAATGATGATGGCATTACCTTTAGAAACTTCCATAATCCTATTACATGCTCTATGCTTCAAAGTGGTCATATGGAATAACTTCATATTTCTTTCACCCTCTTTTAGCCATATAGCCCTAGCTTTAAGTCTCCATAGGGATTTTTCCTTGAACATTCATGAGTTGATGAAGATGATTTGAGAGAATTTGGAATTCCCATGTTGTTCTTCTGAAGAAAACTCATGAGGAGATCAATATTTTTCTTCAAAAAATTTTATTCATCATACCTACCATTACGGTACCCACATTTTATCCATTCTTTAGGAGGTTTAGAACTAAAAGAGGAAGTGGAAGATTTTGATTTTGGTTGGTCCTTTTTTCATGATCCTTGTTTCGTTTATTCTCTTTTCAAGCCTTGTGTTTTTCCTGTCTAACAATGAGACCATGGGATTTTGTGGATTTTAGAGTTCCCATATGAATCAACTTATCATGTTTCCTAGTCAAATGAATAATAACATCATCAAGTTAGGGCATAGTCTAAATTTTACCAAGTTCTATTTTTGTTATATGGAAGGTAGAGACAAAAACAGATTATTCGAGGCTAGTTTTTGCAAGGACAAAAAGAATGAGTTACGGTTCCTTTTTTTCTATTCCAAAAGATGCCAACTATAATCTAAGAGATTTGAATTTAGAGAAAATTTCCTAAAGGGTGTTAAAACTACTGGGAATGAGGCTAATCAATTCATTTTCTATTTCATGCCCTCTCATATCATCCTATTTCCCAAAAAGTTTGTCTAAGGCATCCAAAACTTCCTTGGGTGTTTTAGCAGAACTAATATGGAAGTGAATTTCTAGAGACACAAAAATAGACAAAAAACCAATGGATTCATCACATTTATCATGCCACTTTTATTTTTTTGTTGTATTTGTAGGTTTGGCTTACAATCCCATGGTTATCTAAAATAGTTGCTTCTTTTTAAAGGAAAATATATAACATCTAACCATTTGTGATAATTGAAAGGGATGAGAAAGGGAACTATAATGGGATCCATGGTAGAGAAAGGGAGTAAGGGAGAATGTAGAAGGAAAATGAACCACAAAAAAAACCCCTTGAATGCGGAGTTGGAAAGGGTGTCAAAAGAAGGTGGGGCCCACAAAGGTTATAATAACACCCAAGAAGGATAATTTTTTCCCTTAAAATTTTTCTTATTTCTTGATTAATGATGAGATTAATTAAAATAATTAATTTATAGTCAAAAAATAACAAGTGGAAGGAGAGAGAGAAAAATCCTACAGGGTTTTGAAGGGGCCAGATCAGCTTGACGAGCTAGGTTGGGGAAAACTGAGATGGTTGATGGGTGAGTTTGTATCCAACAAACCGAGTCAAGTTAGGAGGTAGTTTTCTACTAAGTCTGATTAATTCCAGGATGAGTTAGGTCAATGTGATAAGTTGGACTAAGAGTTTTAGGTCATTTTGAGTTAGCGGTATCAGTCGAGAAGTGGTGCATGTGTCAGGTGGAGAGGACTGCATCGAAGCCGACGGTGTAACCATCGAGGGATCTAAGATCTCCATGTGTAGAGATTCAATTGAGAAACCATATATGTATTTCTATTCAAACAAAATATTCCAAATACAAGGAATGGACATGTGGTGAGGTTTACTTGCCACTGAAGCAGGGATTAATAAGTGAACAAAGCCTGAGTGTTGAGGCCGAGTGCATAGTTATGTCAAATCCAATTCAAACTAAACCGAGCACATTAGATGCACATTGTAGAGTCAAAAACATAGTGCCAAACTAGGGCATGACCTAAGTGAGTTATAGGGCCATGAGTTGGTGGTAAGTACAAATGAGCTTGGAAATCGGTGAAGCCAGTGCATGAGTGCAACAAAATTCAATATTGATATAATATCATAGAGCAATCCGGAAACATGACCAGGAGTAGACTGATGCATGTTTTGGGGATTTTTAATGTAGAGAAGCATGAGTTAATAATTATGTAATATCCTATAGGGCTAATGAAAACACATTCCAATCACACAAATACATTAATCATGAGTAGAAAGATGCACACACAAACTTGAGTCATCAATGATTCATGAGCACAATGTAGGTCGCAATAACAAAACATGAGTCGATCAACCAAGCCCAAGTGATGCAAATGGTGGTGAGTTAGGTCATAAGGAACAAGTGGTCAATGAGCTAGGATAAATTGGCTCCCAAATCGATGAGATGGGGATGAATTGGTCCTTAAGAACAACCCTCCAACCTTCAAAAAGCTTGAAACTAACACCCTTTAATTTTTTTACATGAACTTGAACACATAAAGCACCAAAAAGAAAACACACACACATAAAACCAAGTACAAGACCCTTGAAAAATTCAAGTACAGGATAGAGCATGGACTTGAGAACTTACACATGAAACTACAAGTCAAAGAGTGGTAAAAAACCATAGCGAGCAACACAATTCCAATCTTGAGCTCCAGTACCATGATAGAGGGAGGAAAGAAAAATATTTGGAGGGAGTCTGTGCACTTCAAGGATTTGTACTCAACCAAGATGAAATAGCTTAAATATTTAAACAAGCACTCAAACATGAAAGCAATGTGAATGCATTAAGGGAAACAAGAATGCATTGGATTTCTCATAGATTAAGAAGGGATGTGTACATATAGGGGAGTGATAAGTAAATACTATGTATATCTCATGATGGAGAAGATGAATTACTTTTTGGAAGGAGAATGTAACTCCTATGACACACACTTACACAGATGATGGATTCAATGAAGTAATCTGTCATGACTCTTATGAAACCTATGATCCATTCTCTCACCTAAGTGAGATGACTCACTTAGTGAGGTGGTAATACATCTAATAAATAAATAAAAGATGGAAAATTACCAATCACACCAACATTTACAAGGTTTTTTATAAGATAAAAATATAAAATAACAAGTTTAATTAACTGATTAATAATGATTCTTGGAAGTTCTAGATGTATAAACAACAGGAAATGAGTAATATGAACCTGATGATGCTTCATTTATAGAATTGTGACTGTAAATTAACCTGATATAATACTGTATAAATCACCTAGGATATTATGTATGGTCTCGACCCAAATTTTGATTTTGGTCCTTATCTAAATCGAGCTCTATATATTTCTTAGAGTGTCACTTACATTATAAATATGATCCCAAACCCTAAAAATGAGTGGGAGAACCTACAAAACAAAAACTAATTGGGTTTAGATACCCCCATACACCACTGATGTTAGCACTACTTTGAATATGCCTCAAACTGCATGTCATTCTCCACCTAACATGTGATATCTAAATGAATGTAACTATTTTTTGACAACTTCTATGACAACTCTTAGTTTGATTTTTCCTCTTGCTAAAATACTTGGAGAAGGGATGTTTGAGTTCTTGTAAATGAGATAAATTGAATTCTTAACCTATTATGATGCTTCAAACCTATAGCGATTAATTCCCTAATGATTAAATGAGATTTTGTGACATTTAGGGAGCCTTGGGTTCCCTTTGCATGTGTAGGAAGGGATTGTATCAATAGAGTGTCATATGATATCTAGGTGTCTAAATGAGAGAGTCTATACTTGTTTATATAGGGTTCCAATGGTAAATTATAAAATAAAGGACAAGCCAAAGGGAGTAAAGGATGCAACAAAGAATATAAAACTGAAAAAAAAGTCAAGAGGATATGTCAATTCAAAACCATACAAAGAGGTCAACATCAGATAATAACTCCTAGCTAAACAATACAACTTTCCGAGGGTTGAGAAACATGAAAATTGGAATTTACATCTTGTCGATTGGAGTTTTCATATTGATTTTATGCATTTAAATTTTAGAATTTATCAGTATATTAGTGAATATGATTGAGAAAGGTAGAAAAATTCCTTGAGATATACTAAGTGGGGATAAAAAGAGTTTTTTTTTCTTAGCAAGGGTGCATTGTCAAAAGTAGTAGTGTTAAAGGTTAAACTACCTTATTTGAATGTTCCCATTTCCCCCCATTTTAAGTATGATACATGCTCAAAGGAAAATATTATTGAGTGCACACAAACACTTTGTCTTCACTCAGAGTTTATTTTTCAATTTTCCCATTGTGCATGGTGTTGGCATGCTCCATGATGAAACTTGCAACATAGATTGTAGTCAATGTTAATAATATAAAATTTACTCTAACTGTAGTATAAAGTGTAAAATGTAAAACTTTCATTTACATAAAGTAAAAGTAAATATGATGGAAAATGTGGAATGAATACACCTACTTGTTTTATAGGGGGATAAGCTCTCATGATTTTATCATGCTTAGAGATTTGGATTACTAAACTTGATGAAGGATTAGGGGTGATTTATCCCATATTGTGTTGAGGAGAAACCAACCTATTCGATTCATGTAACCCAACATGGAGTAATGAAGGAGTAGAGAAGGATATTAAGGTACCAAAACACCCCGTAAAGGAAGAAGACTGTGTATGAAATTCATTAAACAACCCTAATATATTCCCCTTTAAATGTAATAGGTAAGAAAATAATTCCTACGAAGAACTCAACTACTTTGATACTTTTCATAACCCCATGGACTACACCACTATAGATGGATCTAGGCTCAATTTTTCAAAAAAATATGCATAATTTAAAAGAGAACGATTTCCTCCATGCCATTCCCATGTGCCACAAATTTTAATAAAATCTATAATGCAATAAAAATTAAATGAGAAATGAGGCCTATGCATCCAAGATCCTTGAAAATTAAAATAAAACCAAGTATCATGGTGAAGGAATGAAGCCATTCATGCCCCATGTTTTGATCTACATCAAATAAAATAAATTGAAAATTGTGCTAAGAAAAAGTTCCTAAAGGTGAAAATCTAAACTTTCTAAGAAATTTGGTGTAACTATCCCTTGGGTAAAACCATGTTGTTGGTGTCCATTTTGATCCTCCATTATTTTCCCATCTTTCCCCTTTGTTCTACATGCTCAAAAAATGTTTTTCTTTGAGTTTGGTGGTCTGCAAGTTTCCCCATCTAGATTGAATGCTTGAAATCTCACAAACTTATTATTTTTCCCCAACTTGAAAGAAAAACACATGTAAGCTCTGTTTTATGCCCTAAATTTCCAAATCCATGGGCCTCTATTTTTTTCCATCTTTCTCGGCCTTTGGAGCTCAAAGTTGCTCATTTTTTGCTTATTTTCCCTCAAAAATTATTCCCCATGGTCAAAAATTGCTTAAAACCACTTCCCACATACTTTTTGACCAAAAAATCCTTTACCCACAATGAAAAATATGAATTTGGGCATCCTTAGCAAAAAAAATTTTTAGGGTCATACGGGTGTCATTTGACCATCAAAAGTGATCTCAAACGATGTCTCCTACGTGGATGTTTCTGGTTGGACAAGGATCAAAGGGGTTTCTTTAAAAAACTTGGCATTTTTTGGCTTTGGGAAAAAATTCAACATCACCCCCACAACTCCGCAGAAGGACATGTGTCATGTTCTTATGCCAAGGTGGGATGGAAGGTGGGTGGGGAACTTAAGCAAATTTTGAGTTTTTTGCGAAGGGGGGAAAAGGTGTGGAAAATCCCGTGGGTCTGCAATGGAGCAAGGGGTGGACACGTGGTGGGAGGAGAAGGAAGTGCGGGCCGATGGGGGCAAAGGGCAAATTGTTCCCTTTTGTAAAAAGACTTAGAGCAAAAAATTAAGCCACGGGTTTGAATGAAGTAGACGAAGACACGTGGCGTAGATTGCGTCGGCAGGCCAGTGGAGGTAAAAAAGAATTTTCTCCCTTTTGAAAAAAATACTTAGTATGGAAATTTGAATCCCTAGCCCGCAAACAAACCATAGGGGGACACATGTTAAGGATAAACTCAGAGGCACGAGCCCGCGGAGGCAAAGTTAAAAATTTTCCCTTAGCAAAAAAAGGGGTTAAAACATGAAATAAGCCCGTGGATTTTTAGCAATAGAGAGGATGACACATGTCAAGGATAGAGGCAGAGGTGCGGGATTGCGGGGAAAAAAGTAAATTTTTTCCAAACTCAAAAAAAGGTCAAAATGAGAAGAATTGAGCCACGGTCCCAATGGGAACAACCGTATGCCACGTGTCATCACCAAATTGCAAGGGCAGAGGGGCGGAGAAAAAGGTCAATTTTTTACTTTTTTAAAAAAATGTTAAAAGGTCAAAAAGTGAGCCCGAATTCATTCCCAATCATAGTTTGACACATGGAGGGCCCAGATTTAAGGAGAAAGAGAAAATCAATGGTAACTATACATTATTCCATTTGGCTGCCATTTTTTACTCCAGGAAGTGTGGAAATGTGAATTTTACATCAATTTTGATCGAATATTTGGCGAATTCATGTTGTTTGTGCTTGCAAAGACCAATAGAAGTGGTTTTAGGGATTAATTTGTAGATTTGAGGTGTTTTTGAAATAAATTTTTACTCAGGCCCTGCAAAACATGAAATATCAAATTATAAAGTTGCAAAATCAAATTTTGGAATGGTAAGGATGAAATGATGAAATGAAAGGGGTCTGCATTCTTTTAGAATGAAAAAAATGCCTCCATAATGGATAATGATGAAGGATTTGTAATGATTCACCATTTTAGAAACACCTAGCAACTCTTGTTTCAAATTTGGTAAATGTCCCTATCTGCGAATCATATTGAAATTTTGTAACAAATATGATGCTGGGAATATTATTTTCTTGGGAAAGAAGGATCAAATGTAATTGAAAGTTATATAATGCATGTTTTTAGACATGCAAAAGGTTGGAGAAACTTATAATTTCACGGGAAAAATCTGGGAAGAAGCCCATTCTCTGAGAAACTACCTAAGAACCATTTCTAATTCCTTTGTGCATCATATTTGTATCATGTTGAGTTGGTTTTAGTTGTAAAGCAATCAAAAATCTATGAGATTCTTCTTATAACATTCCCCTATTTATAAATTTGGTCATTCTATATTATTTTGTGTTGTCTCTTGGCAAAATTTGCATGCACTTATGTTTCAAAATGTTTTCAATTTTTGTTTCTTGCTCCTGTTGCAATCTTGTGTTTAAAATATCTCTTGATCATACATGGTCTCATTTCTTGTTGATAGTTTAGTGGCATCTGTAGTCTCACATCGAGAAGATATTTCATCTGATAAAGAGATAAATAGATTTAAAATCACTTCACCTTCCTTGAATTTTGAGATTGTTTGTAAACCTTTGAGTGCACCTTAGGTCATGATAAAATAGAGATTTCTAGATACTTTGTTGGTTCATTTGCTTCAATCTTTTATAGCAGGTTATCAAATATTTTGTGGAAGAGTGCAGATATGGGCCTCCATTTGGTACACATATCTTAGTTTAAGGATTACCTTAACCCCTTTGAAGCAATTTATTGTTTAGGTGTTACAAATTTCTTGCAAAGGTCCTCAAAGAATATAGAAAATTTTGGTTAGTCTTATCTAAAATCTCCCACAAAAAAATTCATTCAGAAAAACTAATCCTACCCCATACTACCCCTGCATTACATTGTGTGTCAATAAAAGAACACAATCCATTTACAAAAATGCACAAAGCAAATCAGGATCATACCATGTCTCTAGTAGCCTTAGCCTTGTCTTGAAAGTATTTCCATCATTTAGTAGTGACAACTCTGTTGAGTTTGAATAATGAAAAATTTATCATGTTTTCCCAAGGCCATCTCCATATAATATTCATAGTATAAGGATATCTCCACCTCCTTCACAAAAAAGAGGCTACAATATAGGTTCTCCTACATTGGTTAAAAGGCACAACCTAAAATAGTGAGGATTAGATCAAAATTCTTTCAAGGTGCTATCCATCTCTCCACAAATCTGAGTGCCAGTTATATCATATCCCCATCTAAAAAATGAAATACATCAAGATCTATCTACCTTCAAGCCTCATGCCATATTTCTGAGGCTACTCAGACTGAAAAGGAGAACAAATTTGGGTACCAACACTAAATGGAAATGTTGCTAGGGACTATTTTAAATTCCTTGGAAATAATTTACATTGCTGAGATTGATTTACTAGTTCATTTTCCAGTCCATGTCTATTTAGCTCGTCAACAACACCAAAATGGTGTTACTACCAGGGACATTATTTATTATTTTAGTATTTCATATCCCTGGTAGTACTTCTTCTATGATTTATGTGCAATTAAAAATTTGAGTCTCATTTTCTGATCAGATTTGTAAGGATTAAGTGAATATATAAGTTCTACCTACAAATTTTATCAGTTTCCAGTAGTAGTTACACTTCATTACCATTTGTGGTTAATAAATTCAAGAAAAGGAAGGTCTGATCTATAAAGTTTGTAAGATTTTCAGTGTTGATAGGTATTTGACAGAGTATTTTAGTGTATTTTCACAACTAGGGTGAAATTCCTTAGTGGCGACTCCATGTTGTTCTTATCTTGATAAGTACCAGTGTCTTAACCTTTCTGTCATTTACTTTGGTGTTGCTAATCTCTACAAAAATGGAAGGAAGAAGATCTCTCTTAATTGGAGACTCTGCTAAGAAGTTGTTTACATGTTAGAGAAACTCAAAGTTGGAAGGGAGAAGAGTTTGGAAGGTTGTTAAATGTCAGACATCAAGAAAAGATATATCCATTGGGTGAGAGAGATCAGCCTTTGATAGAGGATTATCACTCTTCTTCAAGTGATTCTGATTCAAGAAATCCTCTCATAAACTTGTTTGCCTCAGCTAGTGAAGGTCCTTCTACTATACCGGGTAAGTTTCTTCTCCAATATACACCTTTGTGTTTCAATTGAAATAAAACTTTCCAAGAAAATCAGCACTTAGAGAATACCAGTCTTGTGAATCACAATCTTGAGCCCCAAATACCTTGCACTCCTCATCAGCTTGTGTGACCCCCAAGATCACCTCCACTAAAAAACATGGCTCAGCCTAGACCTCCATTTTTTGTTAACACCTTTGGTCCTATAGACTTTAGAGGAATGGATGGTTACCCAAATGTTGTCCCACAAGATGTCAGAAATAGATTGCCAAAATTCCAAGGTAACAATGCAATAACTGGTGATCAGCATCTCAAACTTTTTGTTAACATGATTGAATATTTTGAGATAGAGTTTGAAGATGTGTATAATAAATTGTTCATTCATACACTAGAAAAGGATGTTAGGGATTGGTACAAGGCTCTACCTGATAATTCAATTGATTCTTGGACTAAGATGAAGAATACATTTAGGTTACAATATGGTGACAAGACTAATCCTAAATTTCTCTTGTCTAAGTTTGAGAATATCAAGAAGAACCCCAATGAATCAGTCCATGACTTTAACACAAGGTTTAAAAAAACTTTGAGAAGGCTACCTGTTATTCTGAGGCCTTGTGATGAGTCTTGTTTAATCAAATATGTAGATGGATTTGATAAAAAGGAAGCCTATTACCTAAGAGACAAGAACCCTACCAATCTAAGACAAGCTTTCACCATGGCACTTCAAATTGAAAAAAATATCAAAGAAATTGGGAAACCTCTCAAGAGAGATGGTGTAAAGTTGATAAACCCTGAAAAACCTCAAGCTAGCAAGGGTGCTAATTTAGAGGAGGTTGTGAAAACTTTGGAAGGGGCTGTCAAATAAATGTCATATAAGTTGGTAAGAGCTGAGAAAGGAATTGAGAAAACTTCATAAGGTCAGCCAAGAGCACAAAACAATGAAATATTTTTCAATCATCCTAGAGGTGATCAAGGGTAGATGATTGAAGGAAAGGACCCATGGGGTCTACAAATAGACATCCTTAAGCACATGAAGGAAGAGTGTTACCTAATCCCCTAAATGCTAGGGTCATTGTTGTTTAAGAAGTTGATGATATTGATTTGTGTGATAGGTGTTTTCTACCCCATCCTCCATGTGAAGTTGACCAGTAAGAAGGTGAAGCTAAAAATGATGATGGTACTGATGATGATGTAGACACCAAATTTGTATCTTATGACCCCCTGTGCCCCGCATATCATTTCGTAACCTAACCTTATCACCTAAACCTTACACAATTATTTATTAATTACCTTGTAATTAATAAATCCACATTGCCATACCTGCCACCTCATTTCACCACCTCATCATGACCTAGTCTTAACCCTAAATTAACCTAATTAAGACCTATAACTTGGTCCACATCCACACCCATGACTAATTAATCCTCACCCGCACCTAAAACCAACCTCATAATGACTTGACCAAGCCCGCAACTAATCCCTCGGGAGAAAAGGAGGGAAAGCTGGCTATTTTACCAAAAAAATCCTGCTTTGACCTGACCGATACCGGTTCCTAGTCGACCGCCATCGGTTATGTAACCGCCATCGGTTCCCTGTAAATGACCACTCCCAACCAAAAACAAAGGATCAGATTTTCATTTGATCGGAAAGAGGAGAAATCATTGAAAGGATCCGTATTTGCTTGGCCGAGCAGAGACAAGTGAAGAAACAAGAAGAGTTTACAGAGAAGGACATCAAGCCCAAAAACTGCAACTGAGTAACCAAAGTCTTGTGACACTCATCTGAGTATCAGGAGAAGAGATAGCTCATCTTGGATTGTAAGATCATCCTACTTGAGCCTTGTCTTCATCATCACAGTCCGAGAACCTGCATTTTCCATCAGGAACTAGTAAGTAAGTCTTATACGTTCTTTTAATAACATTTCTTGAACTTCTGAATCACTGCCATCATAAAACTATTCCTAGGTCTACTACCCAGCAACACACTACATCTAACTGTCATTCCTCCACCTTTACGTTACCCCCAAGAACACCCCCCGTATTCTCTGAGTCCTTCTCATCACTCCAATACCCAACCCCACCCATTTATCAGCCTTATAAAACAACACAACCACCTTACAACCAACCTTCACCAAAAGCCCCTAAAACATTGCCCCTACCGATATCAGTTAGAGCCAACCGGTACCAGTTACAGTGACCGGCATCGGTCACCTTAATTATAAACCAAGACCAGCCCTTTCTTTATTGTTCTAATAAGGTAAACAAATTGTAATTGGAAAATAGCTTATTTGTTAGAATTTGTGTTAATTCATATTAGCAAGGGAACTGACCACCTTTGAAAGGAAGTTTTATATTTCCTGGGCCCAAGGCAGTTACCTCATTTATTGTCTAATCAAAATCTGGTGGTCTTGTATTCTTATTTACAGGTAGTTCTTCCCAAACAAAAAGGAGTTCTTCCCAGTCGATCTGATCTTTCTCTACGGTACGCGCACACCCTTTCGACATTCAACAGGTATTCCTCCTAGCCCTAACCCTCATCTGTTTCTTAAAGGAATGAAAGGATAAAAGCAACTCTATTCCCAAAAGTTGAAACATTCCATGCGAAACATTTTGGCATGCCCGGTGGGACCGATTTCGGGTTTCTGTTTCTCTTGCTTTCTTTCATATAGGGAGCATACTTGTTGTTTTCTTCTTCTAAAGATATTCACAAGGTATTTTGTTATTTTGGTAAAAGAACTTGATTTGCTTTTACATCTTTGCATTAGTGAAAGTCATCTCTTTTGCTTCATCGAATATCATTTTCGATTTGGGTTTAAAACATGTGCATTACATTCTTGCTTGCTGTTTTCAATTCTAGTGAACTTAGACTAAGTAATAGGTCATAAATGTGGGGGTGATTTCCATGGTATTGACAGGAAATTAATCTTACTTTCACTACACAACACATACTGAATCACTTCATAATTAACACAATAGCTCAAAACATCCCCCCTTCTCCACGGTATTCCTCCGCCCGATTGACGTAACCTTATAAGCCAAAACAAATTTGACATTTCCCCTAGGTCTTGTGTTTAGGATTCTGACATCATTCTGTGTCTAAGGGAATAAGTTCAAATTGATAAACACTAATCCTAGGGTTAGTCTGTTTATTTGTTTGTGTATCTTGTTTGTTTTCAGTTTTATTTCTCTGTCATACACTGTTTCAGTTATCACTTCAAAACAATTTGATAGATGTACTAAGCATTGTTAAAAACTCAAATCAGTAGCTTCTTATATTTTCTTATACCAGTCTTATTACACTGACATCGGTTAGCAGACCGATATCGGTTACTGTCTTTTACAGTTCCTGACAAACTACCAACTTACCAATTTCAACATTTTAAGGCTGTTTCTGTTCCTGATAGATTGAAACCCTACTGTGTACTCTTGTCCATGGTTGTTATCACTCGAAAGCAAGCCGTCGCCATTGTTTCACATTCCTGCTCTGTGCCTTTTCCTGAATCACCCCCTTCACATTCTATAGGGAATCCTACGGATACCAGTAAGGTTCCTAA
This sequence comes from Taxus chinensis, assembly GCA_019776745.2. Classification (NCBI taxonomy): domain Eukaryota; kingdom Viridiplantae; phylum Streptophyta; class Pinopsida; order Cupressales; family Taxaceae; genus Taxus; species Taxus chinensis. Next base: position 316,029,446 of record CM034154.1, read on the forward strand.
AATTCCTATAGGAGATAAGGAATTTGCCAAATTTCTAGATGCTAATCCTAGCGCTATACAATACTATTTGTCTCATGCCCCTGACCATACGCCCAATGGTCAACTCCTTGTTGGCATGCCTATTAGTATAGCTGCTCATTTAGCTCCTTCTCCACTTGATAGCTCCGCTTTGCCTGCTACATCCTTAGCCTCGTCTCCTAATCCAGCGGCTTCAGAGGTTCATACGACACAGATTGGATTTCCTTTGGTTAATCTTGGGCCCCACATGTCATTACCGATGACTGCTCATACCTCGTCTCTCTTGCAGACTGCTCCGTTCATGACTTGCTCTCTGCCACCTATCCACATGAGCTTTCCTTCTCAAGCTCTGCCCACCTTTTCATTCCCACACACATATCCAGTGACCTCAACATCTTATATAGGACATCCCTATTTGGTTTCCTCAACATATTCGTCCTCCATACCTTATCAACACTTAACCCCACCATTGTCTAGTGGAGGCCCTTGGCCCAATTTTCCTCCGTTCACCACAACCGCACCATCATCTCATCCAACCACGGATTTCATCAAACAAATGATGGAAAAAATGCAAAATCTGGAGGCTTCCGTTTCGGGAAGTCGTAGCGCCTTGACATACGAGCAAGTTTGTCGGGAGCCTATCCACCCTTCTATCCCCCTTCATTCATATCCTCCTCAATGGGAATTACCAAAATTTACCCATTTTAATAGTAAGGAGGACCCTCAACAACACTTGCGATCATTTAGACATGCCTGCTATCTGATTTCTCACAACGACGCTTTACTACTCCGTACCTTTCCCATGTCCTTATCAGGACCCGCCTTGGAGTGGTACAGTGCTTTAACCCAACACTCAATCTTCTCTTTTAACCAACTAGCCCAATCTTTCTTGGATCATTTCTCCATTAACATTTCCAAGAAAGTATCTATCACCGACCTCTATGTCATCCGATAATTTGAAGACGAATCTATCGCAGACTTTGTTGGATGATGGCGAGGCCTTATCAACCAACTTATGTATGCCTTACCTCAGGCTGAACTTATTGAACTCTTTACGCGTGCCTGCACTAAGCACATCTCTCCTACCCTCCAAATTCAAACTTTCTACACATTTGACGAGGCCTTTACTATGGCTCGAAAACTAGAGATTCAAGCCTTAGAGGAAGAGAAATTGCGGTTGCGTAACAAAAACCCCATTTTCCGAACCCAAGATTCCACCAGCAAACCTAATACCACCAATCCTCACCCATCGACTGCTTCGAAATCAAAAGAAGTTGTCCACGCGGTGATGGTCAAATCTCAAGCACCGTCTAATACCCCACCAAAAACCACCTATAAATATAAAGCCGAGCACATCAATTACACCCCCTTGGGAGAAACTTATGGTGTCATCTTGGAAAAATTGCTCAAAGATGGAGCTATCACCTTGCCTCCTATTAAACCTCACTCTGGGTTTGACTCCACCCGCGCTATACCTTCCTGGTACAAAGAAAATGACTTTTGTAACTTTCACCGCATAAAGGGACATAGTCATGAAAACTGCAAGATGTTGAAAAACATAGTGCAGGAAATGGTTGATGCGGGGGATATAACCCTCGATAATCCTAATGCCCCTGCTAACCGAAATTTGAAAATCTTCAACAAACCATTCCCGAATCACTCTTCTAACAGTAACATAAACCAAGATATCTTAGCCGAGGAGAGTGTTCATGAGATCCATGCAGTCTTCGACTCCCAGCCAAAAGCCTCTATTGAGAAAATTTTGAATCAAGCCTCTTCACTAACGCAGGGGCCCGAACCTCCTTCAACACCATCAAGAAAAACTGAAATCCTTGCCATTCCTTTACCCATCAAGGAATTAACCACCCAGAGTTCCCTTCTCACAAATGAGCCTTCTTACACCACATCCTTGCAAGACTGTGAGCGGATGTTATCTAACTTGTCTATTTCCCAAACGTCTCCTTCTACCATTCTTGCTATACAGGAGGAAGGCTCGCCACTTATTTTGTCATCCTTAGATGAGAAACCTCTTTAACCAACATCACCACATTTTTTAAACATGACGGATCCTCTCAAACATGCCCTCCTACCTATTAGTTCTTCATCTCCTAAATCTCTTCAGCGACCCGTTGACCTGTTAACGCCCATTGATACAGTGCCTCATCTACCCCCTGTATCACACCCACAGTGGACCGGAATCACAACCCACCTTTCTTCCATACAAAAGTTCCTATTCACACGTGAGGACTGTCATTCTATAGAAGAGAGACAGGTCCTATGGGAACATTTTAGTACGCCATATTCTACTCAAATGCAGATGACCGATCCAGATGCCTCTACCATATACCCGAAGTGTTTACAGAAGCTTAAAATGCCTATGTCCTCATCTTCACCCCCCTCATCTTTACCAAATACCTCATCCACTTCTATTAACCTAACCAAATCTTCCCCTACGCTTGGGACCTCACCAATACCCAGTCTAACACACCCACCTAAGCAGCTTGATTTATCTAAAAATAAAGCCATCCATCCCATTATGAGATAGAATCAATATCCTCAATCTATGCCTCTATCACAACTAAAACCCTTGTCGTCACACCTACCTTCCATATTGGGACCCCATCCCTCTACCTTGCATCAATACATCATACCTCTTGCGTTTTCTTTAAAGTGACCTACGCCTTCTGTACCCATACAAAAATCCAAGGGTATAGCAATACCATCACCCCGTGTATCCTGTCCACCTACCAACCCTAAACAAATTCCATCATCAAAAGATTTGTTTGCTGTCACTCCTATTTCTCCGTGGTTGTTTTCTGATACCACATCATCTGTGGCCTCATCATCTAACCAGCTTAACATAGCTTCTACGCCAAAGAAGCCACGTTTAGTTAAAACCCATTATCAAAACCCCTTGGCTAAACCACCACCCATACAAACCAACCATACCCCATCATTACCACAAACTACCCAGTCGATAGCCTCATTTTCCTCTAACTTTGACCCACTCAAAGGGTCTTACGCCAAAATCCTTGCTATGTTGGTGGAGAATGCGACCATTTCCCTACCCCCACTTAGACCTTATGATCCATCTAAGCCTTGACCTATAGGTTATGATGAGTCTAAAATCTGCGCTTACCACCACACACCAGGTAATGACGTAGAGGGATGCAAAGTGTTGAAATCCATCTGCGCTTACAGCCCCACCTCTCGAAGACCATGACCTATCCCTACCGTCTTCCTCCTCTCGTATTCACGAGATCAATATGATTAGTGTTGTTACTTGAGGGCAGAAAAACAATGGGAAAGTGAAAGAAAACACACCTGCGGCATCTCTTTCTCCGTCCACCATCCTGATTGCACCACCACCTAAAGTGGTTATTCGTAGACCTGCCTATCCCGTCTCTAATGGAATTGCCCACCGAACCATGATCAAACAGCTTCACCAATCACCTATAAGAATGACATTGTATGATCTCATTCAAACTTCTGAATCTCATTGACAAGCTCTCGTTGAAATCCTTCAAGGGATAGAGGTCTTACCTAATGAAACCTTGCCTGTCACCTCTATTCTAACACCCAATCATGTTGCTTCGCTCACCAAACAACCTATCTCCCCAACCACTTCTGTCTCTGTACAGCAAGCCGCTGCTGTCAGTTTCTCCGAAGATGAAATTATCGAATTTTGCGCTGAAGATCCTGACCCTGCTCTTTTCATCTCAGCTTATGTCCGGGACATTTGGGTGCGTTGTGTTATGATTGACAGGGGGGCGCTAGTCTAAACATCATCTCTTCAAAATCCTTCCAACAAATGAACATCCCTTCTAGCTGCATGTGTGCCAACCCCATCATGTTGTGGTCATTCAATGATGCTATTACTTCTACCTTAGGCACCGTGATCCTTAACATTCATGTAGGACCACGTATTTTACCCGAACTCTTCTATGTCCTTGAGGGAGAGTTCCAATACAATATGTTGTTAGGTTGCCCTTGGATCCGGGCTATGGGATGCGTTCCCTCCACCTTACATAGATGCATAAAATTTGAGTACAAGGGGAAGTCCTACACCGTAAAAGCTGATCCTCCCCCCTTCAAAACCTGCAATATGTTGTATCACCCTAATGATGTGCTTGTACCAATCAAGACACCCATTCATCCAACCCAACCATCCACTTTAACCGCACCTCAACCATCTACCTCAACCGCACCCATGCCTTCAACTAATGAAACCTCCGTCATAAATACCACTTCCTTTCTCGCAGATAACATCCCAACCTCCGACCCCTTAGTAGATGTTTTTCAGCACCTTACGCTAGGGGAATACCACCTATATAATGTTAGTTCTTTCCATACCCCACAGGAGTACGGACAGTTACATGCACATCCTACCTACGACCGTCGCGTGGGGGAGGTAATCCCCTACGGACCACCTCATTGCCGCACCAACCTAACGTATGGGGGTGTCGACGCATCCTCCGTTACCCCTAGACCTCCTTTTGGGGTGGTTCCCTTCCAATCTGATTTTCAATACCTGACAAATCGTCGTTTCACCCTCACCTTCTTGACATGTTGTGCTTGGAAAGGCTTTGGTTTTGGTCTTTATGAACAAGGCCGACATACACTCATTCCCGTGACTACATGTAAACAAAATGATCGTAGTGGTCTCAGTTTTCCTTAAACACTTACACCGGAGAAACCTCATGTCAGTTGTATCCTAGAAGATGATGACGTTACCCCTACCAAACCATCATCACCCATTTTGCCATCGTCACCCACAGAGTCGATAGACCCTGAATCTATCCCTCCTAACTTTTTTTTTTCATAAATGCTATCTTCCTAGGTCCTCTCCTTGATCACATGATCCGAGGACCCTCTTCTCTTCCCCTTTTGTATCCAGACATGATCAAAGAGGACTGCCTTCAATTTAACTTGTGATTGCCTAAACTGAGACTCCTCCTCACTTATCCTGGGACATATGCTGTCCATAACAATCACCCTAAATCCCGATCCAAACCAGTTAAAAAAAAACACTGAGAAAAATGCATCCACGCATTGCCCTTCTTGGTCAAAGGAAGAGCTTCATCTTCTCTTCCCCTTCTGTATCCCAACATGATTGAAGAGGATTCGCCTTCGATTAATGTTGTTGATGAAATGCTTTCTCTCATGGATGGATTTTCAGGATACAATCAAATTTTGGTAGCCCCGGCCGATCAACATAAAACTACCTTCATAACTCCTTAGGGAACCTTCTGTTATCATTTCATGCCGTTTGGCCTTAAGAATGCTGGTGCGACCTATCAGCGGGCTATGACTTACATTTTTCATGACATTATGCACACTATCCTTGAGGATTATGTCAATGATCTTCTTGGAAAATCTAAACATCGCAATGAACATCTCGATGTTTTAACCATTATTTTCGGTCACCTGTTACAATATTCGGTCCGGCTTCAACCAAAGAAATGTGTCTTTGGTGTTCTTTCGGGAAAACTTCTTGGCTTTATCGTCTCTTTGCGTGGCATTGAGGTTGATCCATCTAAAGTCAAAGCTGTCCTAGAAATGCCCCCACCCAAAAACCTCAAACAATTGCATAGTTTACAAGGTAAACTTCAATCTATCCGGCGTTTCATTTCCCAACTCTTAGATTGATGTCAGCCTTTCCATCACCTTCTTAAAAAGGACATTACCTTTCAATGGAGCGAAGCCTTCACCAAGCCTTTGAAGCTCTCAAACCATGTTGAACGAGTCAACTATAGAAATCAACATCCACACAGAGGAGGATCATCACATTGTGAAGATCAGACAATCCCTTAACGCATCAGAACAAGTTTCTTTTACTACCTTTCTCCGTACCCGTAACCAAGATTTCGCTTGGTCCTACGCTAACATGCCAGGAATTCATCCTGACATTGCTGTCCATAACATCACCCTAAATCCCGATTCCAAACCAGTAAAAAAAAACACTGAGAAAAATGCATCCACGCATTGCCCTCTTGGTCAAAGAAGAGCTTCAACGACTTCTTTCTATTTCCTTCATCTTGCCTATTGACTATCCTCAATGGATTTCTAACATCGTACCTGTCACTAAAGTGACAGGGGGACTTCGGATATGCATGGATTTCTGAGACCTTAACCTCGCTTGCCCCAAGGATGACTTCCCCCTCCCAAGTATTGATCAACTTGTTGATCTCACTGCGGGCCATGAAATGCTTTCTCTCATGGATGGCTTTTCGGGATACAATCAAATTTTTGTAGCCCCGGCCGATCAACATAAAACTACATTCATAACTCCTTGGGGAACCTTCTATTATCGTGTTATGCCATTTGGCCTTAAGAATGCTAGTGCAACTTATCAGCGGGCTATGACCTACATTTTTCATGACATTATGCACACTATCCTTGAGGATTACGTCGATGATCTTCTTAGAAAATATAAACATTGCAGTGAACATCTTGATATTTTAACCATTATTTTTGATCACCTGTTACAATATTCTATCCGTCTTCAACCAAAGAAATGTATCTTTGGTGTCCTTTCGGGAAAAATTCTTGGTTTTATCGTCTCTTTACATGGCATTGAGGTCGATCCATCTAAAGTCAAAGCTATCCTAGAAATGCCCCCACCTACTAACCTCAAACAATTGCGTAGTTTACACGGTAAGCTCCAATCTATCTGGCGTTTCATCTCCCAACTCTCGGATTGATGTCAACCTTTCCATCACCTCCTTAAAAAGGATATTGCCTTTCAATGGAGCGAAGAGTGCCACCAAGCCTTTGAGGCTCTTAAATCTTATCTGTTACAGCCACTCGTGCTTATCCCACCTCAGGACGATCACTCTTTCTACCTTTACCTTTCTGCCACTGACCATGCTATAGGATCCATGCTCGCACATCGGGATTTGGCACATCGAGAACAAGCCATTTATTATATAAGTCGTACTCTCTTGGATTATGAGACTAGGTATACACATGTAGAAAAATTGTGCTTAGCCCTATCATTCGTAGCCACCAAACTCCAACACTACCTCCTGAATCACAAAACTTTTGTCATCACCAATGCGGACCCCATTCATTATATGTATGCCAAACCTCATCTAAACCAATGCATCGCCCGATGGCTTATGCTCCTTGCTGACCTCGATCTTGAATTTATACACCAGAAGTCAATCAAAGGACAAACCATTGCCGATCAACTCACGGAAGCCCCTGTACCCGGGGTGCAATTTACTAATTTTAATTTCCCCGATGAACTCATCACCACTCTTTCCCTCAGGGAGGATTCGTATCTAATGACCCTCTTCTTCGTTGGATCCAAATGCCAGCGCGGCAGAGGAGATGGTGTTTTTCTCATTCCTCTCGATGCTGAGCCTATGCCTCTTTCATTCTGACTCGATTTCCCCTACACTAATAATACAGCGGAATACGAGGCCCTTGTTTTGGGTCTCCAGGTTGCATTACACTTAGGTGTCAAATCTATCAATATTTTCGGTGACTCTCAATTGGTAGTCAATCAAGTTATGGGCATCTACCAATGTAAAAATGAGGAACTTCAAAAGTACAAAAATTACATGGATTCACTTTTGACCTCATTTACTCGTTATTCTATCCAGACCATTCCCCGCTCCACTAACAAATTTGCGGATACTATGGCTTGCTTAGCCTCGCAAATTCCTACCTCACCAACTGACTCTGACATATTCGTCTTGGTCCAACAACTCTTTGCCCCATCTTACTCAGCCCCAGTTGTTTGTATGATAAATAATGTGTCTGCTAATTCGCAGGATACCTGGTACCACCAATTTCACGATTACCTTACAACCTCTGTTCTCCCACCTGACCTAACTAGTACCGACAAATGTGCTTTTCTTAAAAGTGTTTCTCGTTATGTCATCATGGGGGGACTCCTCTATAAACATGGCTTTGATGGCATCCTCCTTCGATGTCTAACCGGTGCGGAGGTCACCTATACCATCCAACAAATCCACGACGATATTTGTGGTGGACATTTTAGTGGCCTTGCCGTGGCTAAACGAATCCTTCGCCTAGGTTATTATTGGCCCACTCTTAATAACGACTGCTACGAATATGTTAAGCGTTGTGTTATGTGTCAACAACATGCCAACATTCAACATACTCCTAGCCATCCACTACAGATCGCACGAGATCTTTGGCCTTTCTCACAATGGGGTTTAGACCTTATTGGTGAGATTCACCCACCCTCTTCGTAACGTCACCGTTGGATAATCACAGCAACCGAATATTACACAAAATGGGTGGAGGCCATTCCACTCATTTCAATCAAAAAAGAAAAAATCGTCGAATTCGTTAAACATCACATTATCTGTCGTTTTGGTATTCCTCATCGTCTAATAACAGATAATGGTAAATATTTCAAAAATAAGTTGTTACAAGACCTTTGTGACAAATTTGGTATCAAACTTAGTTTCTCATCACCTTACTATCCACAGGCCAATGGTCAAGCTGAATCTTCTAATAAAACCCTAACCAAAATCCTCATGAAATTTGTCAATGAGTCCAGAAGAAATTGGCATGATCACATCCCCTTTTCCCTTTGGGCTTATCGTACTAGCATTCATACCTCCACTAATGCCACACCTTTTTCTTTGGTATATGGTACCGAGGCTGTCTTGCCTCTCAAAATACAAATACGTTCCCTCATAATATCTTTTCAGGATATTCTCACCAACGATGATTTCTGGCAAGAGTGGTTAGCCCAATTGGAGCTTCTTGACGAGCATCATCTTACAGCTCTTGATCACCTTCAAATCTATCAAAAACACATCAAGCATGCTTATGATAAGCGACTTCATGAGCGTACCTTTAAGGTTGGTGATCTTGTCCTCAAAGAGAATCAACATGTAACCAAACTAGAAAAGAGCAAACGTGGAAAATTTTCTCCTAATTGGATTGGGCCTTACATTATCACTCATACTTATGGATCAGGCACTTATCGTTTAGCTTCACTTAATGGTAAACCTGAGCCTGAGCCCCTTAATGCCTTGCATCTTCGACCATTCTACTGTTGAATTCAGTGTTATGTCACTTTTTATCTACCTTGCGCTCATCCCTTGAGCTCATTTACCACCGCATACACTTTGTTTCCTACATCTCAAAATCAAATCAAGCTCACATGGTTTGATTATCACCTCCCCTTAAAGATGCCTTCCCCTTTTTAGTCTAGTGCATCCATGAATTCAAAGTCTACAAAATGACATCATTCTTAATTAAACACTTATTGTCGTGGACTTTTCTTGAGTCAAACTTCCTACAATAACTAGATGCTTTATTGCCAAATGGACATCTAGACCTCTAAATTACCTGGCAATACACTGCTCGCCTATGAAGGACAGAATATATGTCAAACGTCGCGCGTCTGCGAAGCCTACTATTATCAAAAAATATACTCTTTTTCGTGCGTCTGACTGTAACTCCTCCCCCAAAAGGACAGCTATTGACGCCCGTGCACTAAGGCCATAAACACCACATCAATGCCTACTATAAATACACTAACATCCCTTGTCAAAAAAGGACAGCTATACACAGTCAGCCTTTATCAGAAGCTTCTCACATTGATCAGCTTCATGAAGACCTTAAGAATCCCTGAATAAAATACATATCCCTTGTAGACTTCTCGCATCGATCAGTCTATATTCAGAAAAATAAAAGCCACATTCAAAAGAAATTTTGAGTCATGGACTTGTCTATTTAGGTTAGGTTCTCTTTCATCAGAATACTCACTTTATAACAAGTTCTCTGCACCTCAGCTACATCATCCACCTCACCTCACCATTTGTTAAAATAAAAAAACTCAAGGGATGTGACATACATCCTGATATATTGTGATTATACAACTCTTTTCACCTAATTGACTTCTTGTCTATGTACAGGTACATAGGGGTTCAAGCTCATTCTACGTTATTATGTGGTTTGTTTAGATCTTTTCACCTACAGAGACACTTTTTTCCTCTTTGACTCAAATCTAGGATTATGTGTTGATCTTAATCAGGACATGGTTCCCTACCACTTGTATAGGCTAACTTTTGCTTCACTTATACCTATTCCAACATCACCAATTCATTACCAACACCAACAACATTACCCTACCAATATCAATACTTTTACCAACCAACGAATTGCCTAACCACAACCTAAAATTGCCTAAATTCACCTCTCTCTAGTCCTAAGGGAGAACTACATCGGTCTGAGGCCCCTCCTTGCTTTGTGCAATGGGCTATGTAGGCAGCACTTCGGAGATATTGGTGTCTCCCTAAGGTTAGCTCGACCATCCCCTACCATAACCTATCATTGTGTTGTAAATATACATAGTTTCTGAGTATTTCTATTTGATAACACTCATCTTTATCCTTTTTCAAAACAAAAAAGTCAAAACACAAACATTCTTATTATTATCATAACTCAAATCAACATACATATTCAGTTTTATTTAGACGTTAAACAAATACATCTTCTCTATCATCGACACGCAGGTCGGCATCCTTATTTACTCTTATACCTCGATAACATTCACTTAGACCCTCACGCCTCATCCCGAACCAGGTGATGATCGTGATCGTCGACGCCTCTCGCCGGGCCTCTCCATCCTCAAAGGTACCACGGCTATTGGTACTACCCACTGATCTTCCAATCTCTCCTATAACATGTGAATACGCTCTCTCACATGGAGGTATCTTGCCTCTAGTCCCTCCGCTCGTGACTCCGCAACCGCTAACAATCCTCTTGTCTCATTCACCTGTGTTTGGAGCTGATGAACTAAACTCTGTAGACGATCTCTCTCCGCTGTAATCATAGCTATGTCAGGACGATCACGTTCACCTCGCAGCTCTGTTACCCACCATAATCTCTAGGCCTCTGTCGTTCCTGCATCCATCACCCTGCAATCAGCTGCTATCTCCTCTGGCCCTTCCGGAGGTGTTGGCCGAGGAGGTGAGAATGCTGCCTCCGCGTCAATCCTCATATATGGTCTATAAGCCAGGGGTATATCTTGCACAAATCAAAATTGTCACCACACGTGATCTAGAGGAATCCTCTCATACTCACCTGGCATGTGCCCCGCGATCCACCTCAATCACTCTACACCCCTCAACTCCTCATCTATGTTCTCTGTTACCATATAGTTCCCGTAAGGCCTCCAATAGATATCCGCAATCGTCACCATCTCCCATACCTGCCTATAATACTCAGTGTCACCCGTCACGGCCTGGGATCTTGCCTCTTGTTCTGTCTAGACCCATCGTCTGAATCCCAACCTCTGCACTCCAGTCTCTCCTGACTAGATGGGTCGGCCTATTGGTCACACACAAACAATGTGCTCATAGGCCGAACAATGTAATAAAAATGAACAATCCAGTGTTGTCCGGTGATTTCGTCTACAAGCCCATAAACCCCTGTATAGCTCTGCCAAATATGTAGGTGCCCATGCAAAAGTAACGCTCATTTCTATCATTTCCCAAATAACACTCATTAATGCTTTTGGAAATCTTCCACCCTCCGCCCTCGGTAATGCATAATACCCCACCCCTATCATTAATAGCATGGCCAACCTTGTTTCCTCAGGGTGTGTTGCATACATTGTACCATACGTAAATGTTAAACCTCGTTGTGTCAAATCTCGTGCAGCTGAACCAAATACTGTTGTTATCGCTGCCCACCCCGCACTAGGAAACACCTGATACACTGTTTTTCCTATCATTGGGAGTCTCAAAATACGGAACACATCTTCCAAAGTCACTGTCATCTCCCCTGTTGGAAAATAGAAGGTATTCCTTTCTGGATTCCATCTCTCAATCAACGCCTGCAACATAGCATGGTTACGTGTGATTCTTGAATAATAGTGGATTCCACTTAACCCCAAATGATTTATCAATGCCCATTCAGATGGTGTTACATCCGCTCGGATTCGTGACAACAACGCTGGTACAGTATCATTCATCCTTAACCCTGCTTCCACCTGCATACATCAAAACGACACATAATTATTCAATAAAACAAATCTCCACAGGTTTTTTTTCTCAAATTCTGGAAACTCCTATAGTAATTGATATCGGTTATAGATAACCGATACCGGTTTGCTAACTGATACCGGTTATCTCTAAACGATACCAGTCACTGTCAAAAATATACACCCTGCTTAAAAACATACACCTACGATAATTACTTTGCCCATTTACTCCTATCTATACCTAAAAACATATGTGACCACCCTGCTTACCTACCCCATAACACTCACCCCATCCCAAACCCTTGCCTATCACATTTTCTTTCTCATCTTTACCCACTTACACTTCTCTCATCCTATTCACAAAACAAGAAAGAATCAAATTACAACCAAAATGTTTACCTCTTAGGCTGCAGCAGCTTGAGGTGGAACTTGTCTTCCCTCTCGTCCCTGCCTACTGGATGCTTCTCCTCGTTCAGCCATGTTCACCACCCTTTTCAAATTTATCTTTCTGCTTTCTGAATCTCATCCCACATTCACTTCATCTATCTCTTTCCTCCTTATCACTCAAATTCTTTCATGTAATCACATGTATCAGTCGTCAAACAGCGTCGCATTCGCATATTTAACTTGTTGCATGACTCTAAAAATAAGAATGCTCAAAATAAGAACTTCAGTTGCCACCCAAGATTTTCTACTTTTAGAAAAGCTTATATTTGAATAACTGGTATCGGTTAGCTAACCGATATCGGTTTATTTCCTACCGACATCGGTTATCTAACTGATATCAGTCACATACATACTTTTTTTACACAGTTCTTTTCTTTATTTTCTACCTAATTTTTGTGGCGCCCATCCCTTTTTCCTGCATAAACAACACCATTATCTATAATTTTTCATCAAATCCATATCTCATCACAATTTCATCAACATCATCTATCTATATTACAAAAACAAACAAGCCATCAACAAACGATATCAAAAGCCATCAATCTATACACCATTTGGATCCAACTCAGCAGCTACATACATTCAATTTCACAAACCAGCGACAAAACACATACAACATTTCATAACACAACATGTCAATTAAACTCATCATCTATATATACATACATCCCATCAACAAAAGACATCAACACCATCAATATATAAACCATGTGGATCAAACTCATCATACATTAAATATCACAAACCATCGACAAAACACTTAAAACATTTTAAACACCATGTGGGACAAAATCATCATATCTATATATCAAAAGTTTCAAATATACAATGTGCCCTGCATAGGGGCCTCTGTGATCTCATAATAATACAAAGCCGGCACGCAAGCCACAATAACTGTCAATAATCTTGACTCGGCTCGCAGGCCGGTCTCTCATATCAAAAATATACTCGGCTCGCAGGCCGGTATCAACTATACAACCCGTACTCAGCTCGCAGGCCGGTATATACAATAAATGAATGAATACATCATATGTAGGCACGCAGGCATCTATAAACATAACCGTTTCGTAGACCGGTGCCCATTTCCACTGTACAAACAAAAACTATCTCCTTTGCAGGGATCCCTCAGCTCTCCCCACCACCCTCTACCTATCTCCCTGCTAGTCCCTGTGCTGCCTCTTGCCTCCTCCCTATCACGGACCCACCGGTTATGGCTGCACCCCCCTAGGATCTCTGGCTACGTGAGGTCTCAGCTCTATGTGCCGCATATGGCTGATAGTTAGCCCCGGTACCATTAAGAACATCCTGATAATACGGGGCCTCGAATCTCTCCTCCATATAACGGGCCCGTGCCACCATCACTGCTGGGGCTAGTCCCCTAACTCCTAATAATAGTGCCCCCTCTGCCGGTGCCTGTGGCTGTACGGGTGCCTGTGCTGGTGCCACTGGTGGTGCCTCTGGCGGTGCCACTAGTGGTGCCTCTGGTGGGGCTTGTGCCTGTGCCTGGGCTAGCTGACCCTATAAGACACCTATCTGTGCCTGTGCAGCAGCAAGCTGCCCCTATAATAACTGTACCTAGCCCCTGAGCTGGTCCCTCTCTGCTATCACCACCGCCAAGTCTGGTTGTGTGGACTGTGCTCTCCTCATGGCTCTCTCTCCTACCCACCATACCAAAAATGATCCCGTGCAGCCGGCGTCATCCACGGTATCATCTGTATGCCTCTCGGCTACCCAATCTGGGTCCACGGGCTATGGTACAGGTAGTGGGGCCTCTACATCATCCCTTTGGTACTGAGGGAAGGGAGGTGGCTCATCCTGTCGTAGCCCCATCTGCCATTGTACCCTCTCCAGGGGTATCAGCTCATGCTCTCCTGGCCTCCGTCCCGCTATCCAGAATGTATAATGGATCAACCGCAACTGTGATCAGACTCCTCCGCGGGGCTGATGACCTCTGTAAGGCCTCCATACAATATCTAGGGTAGTCACTCCCTCTAATACATGTTGGTAATACACTACATCCCATCCGGCGAGAACCACTCGTGGCTGGCCCACGACCCCTAGCCACCTCTGAAAGCCATATCTATAAATCACCTATCGCCCTAGCTGCTAGGGCAGCCCTACTGGTTGAATGCATATGATATGCTCATATGCCCAGCAGTGTAACAAAAATGTAGAGCAAATCCCGAATCACCTCATCCGGCGGTAGCCCCACAGCTCTTGGTATAACTGCACCAGGTATACTGGTGCCCAAGCATAACATGTATGCTCCTTAACCATCTCATGTAATACCCCCATCAGCGCCCATGGAAAGTGGCCTCCCTCTGAGTCCGGGAGGGTGAAGCATGTAATGCCGATCATCGTCAACACGGCAAGCCATGTCTCATGTCGGTGGGCACGATACATATCCCCATAGGTGATGCTTGTGCTGTGATAAGTCAATAGCGCGGCTGTATCCCCGAATACTTGTAAGATGTTGTCCCTGGCTGTCTCTGCATCCACCTAGAAGACTGCCTCTCCATCGATCGGTAATCTAACGATGCGATACACATCCTCCAATGTAATGGTCATCTCTCCAGTCAGGAGATGGAACACATTGGCCACCGGATCCCATCTCTTGATGAGGGCGACCATAAGACTATGATCCCTCTCTATCACCCTATAACGCTAAACTCTACCGAGTCCCACCTCGAGCATTATGGCCCACTGCGCTGCGGACACATGTGGCCGTATCCATCTCAACAACGGGGGCATCCTATCCCGCATCGTCAGCTGCTGACGTGCCTGTAAAACCAACTCACTACATTAGCCCTACTCTTTATCACAACAACTCCTTTAACCTTCTATAACCCCCTTTTAACCACCCGACCCAAGGCCACAACCAACCCATTTGGCCCAACCCAAGGCCGCATCCAACAATTTGGCCCGACCCAAGGCCGCAACCAACCCATTTGGCCCAACCCAAGGGCACACCAAGCCATTTGGCCCAACCCGAGGCCGCACCCAACCATTTGGCCCGACCCAAGGCCACAACCAACCCATTTGGCCTGACCCAAGGCCGCAACCATCCATTTAGCCCGACCTAAGGCCGCAACCAACCCATTTGGCCCGATCTAAGGCCACACCCAGCCATTTGGCCCTACCCAAGGCCGTACCCAACCATTTGGCCCAACCCGAGGCTGTACTCAACCATTTGGCCCGACCCAAGGCCGCAACCAACCCATTTGGCCCGACCCAAGGCCGCACCCAACCATTTGGCCCGACCCAAGGCTGTACCAAATAAATACCTCACCCAAAATCAACAAATTACAATTTTATCCACCCATCATGTAGCTTTTTGTTCCATCAAGCTCACATATTCGTGTTTTAACATGATTAGGGTCCTTGACTTGATCAGTCGACCAACTTTTCCTAGACCAAGACCATGATGTTTATCTCAACCAAACCAACCATTTGGTACTGCCGAACATGCCTAAACGTTTCTGTACCTTACCCATTATATCCCCTGGAGCTACTTCCTATGCCTTGGATACCAGGATTATATCACCCTTATTTGGATAAACTATCGACCTTTTCATATGAATTACTTATTTGCTCTTCAAAATCATGTACCCTGGTCGCACTACTACATTTCACCATGCGTCTGCTTCCTTGGACCTACCCCACCATCTTACCATCATCTCAACACCATTTCCCTTTATCAACCCTATCCCTGATTTCACACTACCTCAATCTATGATAGATTTGAGGGGGATTACCTATACCCTTAATAGGGGTAACCACTTCTTATTATTGTTCGTGCAGCTTTAACAAAGTCAAGCTACACGATAACAAGGGGCTAATGTAGACACCAAATTTATGTCTTACGGACCCCTGTGCCTCACATCTCATTTCGCAACCTAACCTCATCAATTAAACCTTACATAATTATTTATTAATTACCTTATAATTAATAAATCCACATCGCCATACCTGCCACCTCATTTCGCCACCTCATCATGACCTAGTCTTAACCCTAAATTAACCTAATTAAGACCTATAACTTGGTCCACATCCACACCCATGACTAATTACTCCTCACCTGCACCTAAAACCAACCTCATAATGACTTGACCAATCCCATAACTAATCCTTCGGGAGAAAAGGAGGGAAAGTTGGCTATT
Organism: Taxus chinensis; assembly: GCA_019776745.2. Lineage (NCBI taxonomy): Eukaryota > Viridiplantae > Streptophyta > Pinopsida > Cupressales > Taxaceae > Taxus > Taxus chinensis. Next base: position 316,046,051 of record CM034154.1, read on the forward strand.
TTACCAAAAATAGCCCGCTTTGACCTGACCAATACCGGTTCCTACTCGACCACCATCGGTTATGTAACCGCCATCGGTTCCCTGTAAATGACCAATCCCAACCAAAAACAAAGGATCGGATTTTCATTTGATCGGAAAGAGGAGAAATCATTGAAAGGATCTGGATTTGCTTGGTCGAGCAGAGACAAGTGAAGAAACAAGAAGAGTTTACAAAGAAGGACATCAAGCCTAAAAACTACAACTGAGTAACCAGAGCCTTGTGACACTCATCCGAGTATCAGGAGAAGAGATAGCTCATCTTGGATTGTTAGATCATCCTACTTCAGCCTTGTTTTCGTCATCACAGTCCCAGAACCTACATTTTCCATCAGGAACTAGTAAGTAAGTCTTATACGTTCTTTTAATAACATTTCTTGAACTTCTGAATCACTGCCATCATAAGTCTATTCCTAGGTCTACTACCTAGTAACACACTACATCTAACTGTCATTCCTCCACCTTTACATTACCCCCAAGAACACCCCCCGTATTCTATGAGTCCTTCTCATCACACCATTACCCAACCCCACCCATTTATCAGCCTTATAAAACAACACAACCACCTTACAACCAGCCTTCACCAAAAGCCCCTAAAACATTGTCCCTATCAATATCGGTTAGAGCCAACCGGTACCGGTTATAGTGACCGGCATCAGTCACCTTGATTCTAAACCAAGACCAGCCCTTTCTTTATTGTTCTAATAAGGTAAAAAAATTGTAATTGGACAATTTCTTATTTGTTAGAATTTGTGTTAATTCATATTAGCAGGGGAACTGACCACCTTTGAAAGGAAGTTTTATATTTCCTGGGCCTAAGGCAGTTCCCTCATTTATTGTCTAATCAAAATCTGGTGTTCTTGTATTCTTATTTACAGGTAGTTCTTCCCAGACAAAAAGGAGTTCTTCGCAGTTGATCTGATCTTTCTCTATGGTACGCGCACACCCTTTCGACATTCAATAGGTATTCCTCCTAGCCCTAACCCTCATCTATTTCTTAAAGGAATGAAAGGATAGAAGCAACTCTATTCCCAAAATTTGAAACATTCCGTGTGAAACAGATGATATTTATATGGCGGTTTCTTCTTCAAGCTCACAAGGAGGAACAAAATCTACTAAAGTGATAAGTGCAAGGATAGCTGCAACCTTTTGGGATTGCATGAAACAGGTACAAGTTTTCCTTCCCCCTCATACTCTTGAATTTGATGTAGTGCAAGCTTTTTAAATTCCTAACAATGACTTTGAATACTTAAGAGCTTTGATGATTAAGAAGTATGATGGTGGTATTCCTTCAAAGGAAGATAGACAATTGTTGATGAATGTTGTTGTAGCTCAAGAGAAGGATTATTACACTAGAAGAAAAGTTATTAAAGGAGGTGGGCCTCAAGCCAAACCTAAAACAACCTTGCTCACAAGAATTGACAAAGAAGCTCCTAAGAGAGAGACACTTACCAAAAACTCTATTGTCCCAAGAAAAAACTACAGTCCTCCTCATGCCAAAGCTATCAAGAATCCCATGCTATCTGAATAATCTTCTTGTCTCCCTTCTAATGCTGTTTTGCCAAAGAGTGTTCCCTATGACACAACCCAAGTATTGAGCCAAATCAAATTGAGTGTTCCAATCATTGATTTGTTTAGGATCCCCAAGCATAAGAAGAGAGCATTTGAGTACTTGGGATTAAAGGAGGAGAATACTACTCTGAGAAGAAATATAAATATTATTGAAACTCCTCCTCAGATCATTACTAACCTTAAAACACCACCAGCAGTAGAGGATCTTGGTGAGACACCTGAGGTATATTTGTGGACATCCTTAGTTTATTCCCAATTGAATTTTGATCCATTCTTCATAACTTTGATCTTACAGGATAGGCTACTTCACAATTGTATGTTTGATTTAGATGCATCATGTAATGTCATGCCTCTAGAAATCATGAATGAGTTAGATATCAAAGTGACAACATCCTATGGAAAATGTACTACCATGGACTCAAGATAAGTTCTGGTTGTTGGTTGTGTGAAGGGTTTGGTGGTGCAACTTGCATCTTATCCCGGGAGGAATTTAAAATTGGATGTTGAAATTTTTGATTTCCTTGCCAAATGGGGTATGTTATTGTCAAGAAAGTGGGCTACAAGTGTTAGAGGGAGTGTCTAAATGGATATGTTTTTTTCCACCATTCCCATTGAAGGCAGCCTTATCAAGCTCTATAGAGAAAAGAAAATGTTGCATCTAATTGAGGACCCAAACAATGTTTCTTATTAAGTATTATTTATTGATGTTGATGTTGATAATTTTATTGGTTTTGCTGATGGTAAAGAACTCAAGATGGATCAGTCAAAGTGCCTTAAACAGGTGATTTCTCCTTGGACCTTACTATTTGATGGAGCTTGCTCCAAATTTGGAAATGGTGCTGGTATAATTCTGATTTCTCCTAGCTTAGAAGGGTTTGTTTTTTCCTTCAAGCCTAATTTTGAAAGTACTAACAACATTGCTGATTATGAAGCCTTGTTGTTGGGTCTGAGAATTCCATTGAAATATGGTGTCAAGGACGTCATTGCAAAGGGAGATTCAGAGCTAGATGTCAAACAAATAAGAAAAATGTATGCTACAAAAAATCAGCAGATGAAATAGTATAAGCATGCAGTTTGAGATCTAATTGAGATGCTTGATTCCTTTAATATTGTGCACCATGACAAAAGTTTGAATGCTACTGCTAAAAAGTTAGCAGTGTTGGGGTCAAAATTTGAATATTGCACCATTTCACCTTATTGTGACTACAATGTTGAAGTGTTAACTAGGCCAGTTATCCCTGACAACATCAAGAATTGGCAAGTGTTTGATGATGATGCTCAAGTGAAAAGGTTCTTACAAAATAATGTTGAGTTTATGGATCAACATATTGATTGGGAACCAATGGTTTGTATGACTAAAGGGAGAGAGACTTTGTTTGGAAAAGATATTATCCAATTGAAAACTAACATCATTCCTAGAGGTCTTGTTGCTCTTGAGTCAATTTTAGAAATGTTGATTACATCATCAATAGAAGCATATCTACCTCAAGGGATGTGGAAGAGCATGACTTGGGAAAAAAGGACAAACCAAGGAAAGTTTGGTTGGGAAGTAATTTAAAAAAGGAAGAAAAATAGCCCTACCTCCAATTGTTGAAAAAATATCAAGACTGCCTTGCCTGGTCATATTTAGAGTTGAAAGCATATAGAGAAGACTTATTCTAACATGAGATCCCTCTTAAGAAAAATTCCAAACCATTCAGACATAAGAAAATGCCAATTGATCCACTCCTCTCCATGAAAATGCAAGATGAATTGAAGAAACTGAAGGAGGGAGGAATCATTCAGCCCATGAGGTATTCATCTTGGGTTGCAAACCTTATGCCAGTCAGAAAGAATAATGGAGATATCAGACTTTGTGTAGACTTTAGAAATCTGAATAGAGCTTCATTGAAAGAAAATTATCCTTTTCCAAACATGGAGAACATGCTATAGTTAGTGATTAGATCTGAACTATTGTCCACCTTGGATGGTTTCTCTAGCTACAATCGGGTTGTTTTTAAGGAGTCAGAAAGATTTAAAACTACCTTTACCACTCCTTGGGAAACATATGTTTATGTGAGAATGAATTTTGGACTCATGAATGCTGGAGATACATTCCAAAGAGCAATGGATGTTTCTTTTGCTGGTTATATCAATGACTTCATTGCAGTTTATCAGGATGATGTGACTGTATTTTCAAAGAGCAGAGGATATCACTTGCAGCATTTGGAAAGAACGTTGATCAGATGTAGAGAAATTGGAATCTCTCTCAATCCAAAGAAGTTTCACTTTGGGATGTAAAGGGCCAAGCTGCTTGGTGATATTTTTTCAAAGGCTGGTGTCATGATTGACTCTGAGAGAATAGAAGCAATCATCAAGGTGCCAATTCCAAGAATGAAAAAGGGCATCCAATCTTTCTTTGCGCAGATCAACTTCATTAGAAGGTTTGTGTCCAATTTTTTCTGAGTTGACTCTTCCTATCACATGTATGTTAAAGAAAGATCAAGTTATCAAGTGGGAGGAGGCTACTATTAAGGATTTTTAAGGAATCAAAGAGGCACTTAAACATGCACCTGTCTTGGCATCCTTGAATTACAAAAAGCCTTTATAAATCTTCTCCTTTGCTTTTGAAAATACTATTGCATTTGTTTTTCTCCAAAAGGATGAAGATGGGGTTGAGAGGCCTATTTCCTTATTTATCAAGGCTTTACAAGCTACTGAGTTAAAATATACAGTCATGGAAAAAAAAGCATTTTCCTTGGTGAAAAAAACAAAGGTTTTCAGGCCTTATATTTTAAGTTCAAAAGTTGTTTCTTATGTTACCCACACCATGGTAAAAGACATCTTATTAGAGATGGATATCTCAAGTAAAAGATGTAGATGGGTGAACAAACTGTAGGAGTATGATATGGACATCCAAACCTCAAAGTTGGTAAGAGGTTTAGGTCTTGCTAAGCTCATGGATTAGAGCAACTTGCAGATTGTGGAAGTGAATGAAGTAGAGGAAGAAAGGGTAGATGTTCTTGAGAAATTGGTAAGTTATGAGTGGTACAAGGATATAATATTTTAACTCAAACACATATGTTGTCCTAATCATTTAAATAAAAATCAGAAAAGATCCCTCAAGATGGCTTCTCAAAAATATATCATCACTGACTTTGGGCTAGCTTGGAATAACCCTAAAGGTGTCCTCTTGAAGTGTGTAACTTAAGATGAAGCTCCCAAATTAGTTGCTGATTTCCATGGGGGATTTTGTGGAGGAAACTCTTCTCGAAGGGTTACATCACACAAGGTTTTGAGAGATGGTTATTGGTGTCCTAATCTCTTCAAATATGTAACCATGCTGATCACAAAATGTGAAAGATGCCAACATTTATCTGGAAGAATGAAAGCTTTAGGCTCCCTTCCTTTGTAGCATGTATCAATTAAAGATCCTTTCAAATAGTGGGGGATGGAATTCATTGGTGAGATTTTAGACCCTTTTAGTGTTGTACATAAATAGATCCTTATAGCCATAGATTACTTCACCAAGTGGGTAGAGGCCATCCCCACCAAGAAATCAAAACACCAAGTTTTTATGGACTTCTTGTTGGACAATATCATATGCAGATTTGGTGTGCCAGTCAAAATTATGGCCGATAATGCCATGTGTTTTAGAGCAAAACCTTTGATGGCAATGTGTAAAGAGTATGGAACCAATCTAACTTATGCTTCAAACTATAACCCCTGAGGGAATGGACAAGCTGAGTCCAGCAATAAGAACTTATCAAAGATCATTAGGAGAACCTTGAAGTTGAATAAGAGAAAATGGGGTGAATAACTGAAATTTACAGTTTGGGCTGATAGAATCATTACCAAGAGAGCTACTGGTAAGAGCCCATTTGTGGTGTATGGAACTCAAGCCATGCTTCCCTTACATATATAATTATCTTCATTTTATTTTGTTCAACAACTTAAGGATCAAGAGGTTAGTCCATATGAAGCAAGGGTTAGTCAGATTGTGGAGCTAGATGAAGTGAGAAGAGCATCCCACCAGAGGCATGTCAGATTTAGAGACAAGTTGAAAAAGATTGTTTGACAAGAAGGTCACTCCTAGGGCCTTCAATATTGGAGATCTGGTTTTGTTATGGGACAATAGAAATGAAGATAAGGGCAAACATGTAAAATTTGATGCATTATGGATGGGCCCTTACTCCATTGATATTAAAATTGGTGAGAATACATTTTTTCTCAAATATTTAGATGGGGAATTGCTTAAACTACCTATTAATGGTAGGCATCTGAAGCATTTCTTGGATTAATCCCCAAATTTGAGGTATGCACCACTTGTACAGTGTATAGTGTTTGGTTTTTCACTTTGTTTTTTGTGTTTTATCGGTTTGTGGAAGCCATTTTTATGGGTTCTCAGCTGGTATTTGGTGGTTTTGGCTCATGACTTCTTTGTCCAATGGATTATTTTGGCACTTGGTATACTTATTGTTCTTGTGGCACTCACTAGGAGTGCCCATCCTCAGGCAGGAGCCAATGTTGGTGTCCATTTTGATCCTATGTTATTTTCCCATCTTTCCCCTTTGTTCTAAATGCTTAAAAAATGTTTTTCTTCAAGTTTGGTGGTCTGCAAGTTTCCCCATCTAGATTTAATGCTTTGAAAATCTCACAAACTTATTATTTTTCTCCAACCTAAAAGAAAAATACACGCAGGCTCTGTTTTATGCCCTAAATTTCCAAATCACGGGTCTCTGTCATTTTTTCCATCTTTCCTAGCCTTTGGAGCTCAAATTTGCTCATTTTTTGCTTATTTTCCCTAAAAAATCCTTCCTTATGGTCGAAAATTGCTTAAAACCACTTCCCATATGGTTTTTGACCAAAAAATCCTTTACTCGTGATGAAAAATTTGAATTCGGGCATCCTTAGCAAATTCTATGTTTTTTTACGGTCATACAGGTGTCATTTGACCATCAAAATTAAGCTCAAATGACGTATCATACGTGGACGCTTCTAGTTGGACAAGGATCAAAGGGATTTCTTTGAAAAAATTGGTATTTTTTGGCTTTGGGAAAAAATTCAACATTACCCCCACAACTCTGTAGAAGGACACGTGTCATGTTCTTATGCCAAGGCAGGATGGAAGGTGGGTGGGGAGCTTAAGAAATTTTTTCCTTTTTTATGAAGGGGGAAATAGGTGAGGAAAATCCCATGGGTCCACAATAGAGCAAGGGGTGGTTATGTGGCAGGCATAGAAGGAAGTGCGAGCCAGCGGGGGCAAAGGGGAAATTGTTCCCTTTTGTAAAAAGACTTAGAGTAAAAAATTAAGCCGCAGGTCTGAATGAAGTAGAGGAAGACACATGAAAGGCAGAGCGGGTCAGCGGGCTGATGGAGGTAAAAGGGAATTTTTCCCCTTTTGAAAAAAAGGCTTAGTATGGAAATTTGAAGCGCTGGCTTGCAAACGAACCATAGGGGGACACATGTCACAGATAAAATCGGAGGTGCGGGCTTGTGGAGGCAAAGTTGAAAATTTTCCCTTCGCGAAAAAAAGGGGTTAACACATGAAATAAGCCCATGGATTTTTAGCTATAGAGAGGATGACATGTGTCAAGAATAGAGGTAGACGTGCGGGCCTGTGCAGAAAAAAGTGAAAATTTTCCAAACTCAAAAAATGGTTAAAATGTGCAGAATTGAGCCATGGTCCCAATGGGACCCACCATATGCCACGTGTCATCACCAAATTGTAAGGGTGGAGGGGCAGAGAAAAAGGTCAATTTTTACTTTTTTTCAAAAATGTTAAAAGGTCAAAAAGTGAGCCCGAATTCATTCCCAATCATAGTTTGACACATGGAGGGCCCAGATTGAAGGAGAAAGAGCAAATCAATGGTAATTATACATTATTCAATTTGGCTACCATTTTTTACTCTAGGAAGTGTGGAAATGTGAATTTTACATCAATTTTGATCAAATATTTTGTGAATTCATGTTGTTTGTTCCTACAAAGACCAATGCAAGTGGTTTTAGGGATTAATTTGTAGATTTGAGGTGTTTTTGAAATAAATTTTTACTCAGGCCCGTGCAAAACATGAAATATCAAATTATAAAGTTGTAAAATCAAATTTTGGAATGGTAAGGATGAAATGATGAAATGAAAGGGGTCTGCATTCTTGTAGAATGAAAAACGTTCCTCCATAATGGATAATGATGAAGGATTTGTAATGATTCTCCATTTTAGAAACACCTAGCAACTCTTGTTTCAAATTTGTTAAATGTCTCTATCTACGAATCATGTTGGAATTTGTAACAAACTTGATGCTGGGCATATTCTTTTCTTAGGAAAGAATGATCAAATGTAATTGAAAGTTATATATTTCATGTTTTGAGACATGCAAAAGGTTGGAGAAACTTATAATTTCATGGGCAAAATCTGGGAAGAAGCCCATTCTATGAGAAACTACCTAAGAACCATTTCTAATTCCTTTCTACACCAGATTTGTATCATGTTGAGTTGGTTTCAGTTGTAAAGCCATCAATAAGCTCTGATATTTTTCTTATAACATTCCCCTACTGATAAATTTGGTCATTCTAGATTATTTTGAGTTGTCTCTTGGCAAAATTTGCATGGACTTATGTTTCAGAATGTTTTGCAATTTTTTTTCCTTACTCCTGTTGAAGTCTTGTGTTTAAAATCTCTCTTGATCATACATGGTCTCATTTCTTGTTGATAGTTTAGTGGCATCTACAGTCTCTCATTCAAAAGAGCTTTCATATGATAAAGAGATAAATAGATTTAAAATCACTTTACCTTCCTTTAATTATGAGATTATTAGTAAACCTTTGGGTGCACCTTAGGTCATGATAAAATAGAGATTTCTGGATACTTTGTTGGTTCATCTACTTCAAGATTTTGTGGCAGGTTGTTAAGGATTGTGTGGAAGAGTGTAGATCTGGGCCTCCATTTGGTACACATATCCTGGTTGAAGGAGTACCTTAACCCCTTTGAAATATTTTATTTTTTAGGTGTTACAAATTTATTGCAAAGGTCATCAAAGAATCTGGAAATATATGGTTAGTCTTGTCTAAAATCTCCCACCAAAAATTTCATTTAGAATAAATAATCCTACCCCATACTACCCCTGCATTGCATTGTGTGTCAACAAAAGAACACAATCCATTTACAAAAATGCACAAAGCAAATTAGAATCATACCATGTCTCTAGAAGCCTTAGCCTTGTCTTGAAAGTATTTCCATCATTTAGTAGTGATAGCTCTATTGGGTTTGAATAATAGAAAATTTATCATGTTTTCCCAAGGCCGTCTCCATACAGTATGCACAGTATAAGGATATCTCCACCTCCTTCAAAAAACATAGGCTGCAATATAGGTTCTCTTACCTTGGTTGAAAGGCACAACCTAAAATAGTGAGGATTAGATCAAAATCCTATCAAGGATCTATCCATCTCTCACCAAATTTGAGTGTCAGTTAGATCATATCCCTAACTAAAAAATGAAATACATCAATATATATCTACCTTCAAGCCTCATGCCATATTTCTAAGGCTTCTCAGACTGAAAAGGACAACAAATTTGGGTACCAACACATGTGAAAGGGTCATAACCTTTTTTATGGTCCTGATCAAACTTTACATTTATGAACTTATGCAATATTTTATAAATTTTTGGGCTTGATGCCATTTCTGAGTACATATAACTAGTGTGTGTGTGTGTGTGTGAACCCAAAAATTTACTTTAATTTATTGTAGGTGTAGAATATAAACAGGTAAATGCCCCCTCTTTTAAGATGTGTGTTCTAAAAATATAGATTTCATGTCTCAAAATAATATATGTTTAACTATGTATGATAATGTATATAAATTTTAGAAGAGTGTAGGATGTTGATGATGTGGCCACCATGAAGAACCTGTACTTGTAAAAAGGGGTTACACATAGTAGAAACCATGATAGTTAACAAGATAAATAATATAAACAAGATCAATAGTAGTAATAAGGAATGTATAAGAAAAAAGTGTAGAGATAAAGAAATAGTGAAATTGGAGATGATAATAGGAAATTAATGTCACACAAAAGGTATAGATCCACAAACATGGGACACCTGTAGTCATTTTTGCACCCCAATAAGAACAAGGGAACCTTATGCGCATTGGCCTATCACCCAGTGGGCGCTAGGCGCTCACCCAAGGCACACGAGAGGGAGACAATTCTCTCTTTGATGTGAGTTCAGTGGAAGGCATGCTCATGATCTTGACTTAGTGATTGAAAAGACATGAAAAATCTTTAGAGCTCAGAATGGATTCTATACCCTTTCAGTCATAATAAAAGAAAAGCATGCAACAAAAGTAATAGAACTAGGACATTGTAAATCCACCATTATACATAACATTCAAGTAAGATTAATGATTATACAAGAACAAAAGTACAATAGAAATATGCAGGTAATACAGATAAAGATTCTTAGTACATTTGTCATGGAAACCTTATCACATTAATTCATAGTATTACTTATAAAATATTATAGAAGGTAGACCGTAGTCATGTGCCACGTGTGGATCCATACATGTATTCTCACAAAACAAAAATTACATTCCCCATTTCCCCATTACATCTTTATTGGAATCCTTTACCCATTTTTATCTCATAGTTCTCGAAGTAATTTTTCAGAGCCCCACCACCTCTCTTCTATCCCTTTTCTTTACTAAGGGCACACATATAAATAGGCCTCTGAACTCTAACAAACTTCTTTGCACCCTCAGATATGACCCCAAGTGTCAAGGTGTGGGTCGCCCCAAGCACATGCCTCTCCATGTAATGATTAAATTTTTGGATCTTTCTATCACAAGGTATATTCCTTCTGGGACACCCTGTTGCTAGGCTAGAACCTTATCCAAATGGAACACGTTCTTCATGTGTCCTGCCCAAAAGGCCAAAAATGGCTAAGTCCTGATTTTTTCTTCACGCGGCACGCATCCTTGGTTCTCTAAGAACCCTTTTTTAATCCTACCTTGCATGCCTTCACTTCCACACTTCATTGGTTCCACACATGTTTATGCGCCCTTAAGATTTGGAAGCTATATCAGGGGCCCAACATTACCCCACACTTCACCTATTCTCTGCCCTCGGGAACCTTCTCAAAGAATGTAGTACAAAAAGAATGCAAGGCCTTGCCTTGGAAAATAATGGGGGGGAAGAATAAAGAATGGGGAAGAGAAAGAATAGGGGGAAAATTTCCTAAAGAAGAAGAAGAGGAAAAATTTGTTGGAGGTCGGCCTCCAGTGTACTCCGAGCGCTGACTTCCTCCTACACTTTAGAGTAGATGTCGCCAACCAAGGTGCTCACCTTGTTGAAGGTTAGCCCTTCCCCTTGTGTGGTAATGGTTTCCACCATAGTCTCCAATTATTTAGCGTGATCTTCCAGGGCATCCATCTTCCTTGTGATCACCTTGTAGAGCTCTTTTTGCTAGGTTTTTATTAAGACTTGCCGGTTCTCAATGGCTTCGGAATTCTTTTCTACTTTAGCTATGATCCTTTCCCACTTAGCTCTATTGCCCTTATTATTTTCTCTAAATTCCTTCAGCTCAGCTTCGTCGTTGGTAAGTAGTATGCTTGTCACTTTGTCTTGATCTGCACAATAGTCGTAAGTGAGCCCCGTAATTTGTGCAATAGTTCTTACGTCGGCGAGCACCTTTTTTTATTCGGCCACAAGCGCGATGACCTTCAACTTGTCTTCTTTCTCTAAGTGCACCGCTACCTCTTCTACCAACTCTAATGCCAATGGCTTCCTCTATGTTGGTGTAATTTCTAGGTTTGCACACTTTGCTCTAATTTTCCATGCTCCATTTTTGCTCCAAAGCATCTTTTTGGTTTGGGCTGGTGGTCTATAACTCATCGTACCTAGTCGAATTCCTTTGATATGCTCATAATGTTGTTATTCTACCCTATTTTGAAGAAAAATCTAGGTTTCCCCTTTATTGTGCCCTAATTTTTCATTTGCACGGGCTGTGTCATTTTTTCCCTTGCCCAAATCATGTAAAAACTTTAAATGGAGTGAATCTGAGTCATTTGTTGCTAAAATCCTAATCCCCAGGCCTAAATCATTGTGAGAACATGATTCAATTGATTCAAAGTGAAAAATACACCTTCCTTGTGAAAAAAAATAATTTCAGAAGCATCCACTGCATTTTTTGCATTTTGACGGCATACGGGCATGTTCTACCCATAAAATTTATCATTGCAACATTTATGATAATGTGGCAAGTTTCTATTGGCCAAGGATGTGTGGTAAAAGTTTATAACTTGTCATTTTTAAAAATTTTGGCGAGGGGAAATTTTTTGTCTGCAGCCCCGCAGTGCTATTGTGATGTGCCTACGTGGCACGATTTGATTGGTTGATGGATCGGCGGGTGGCAGGCCACACTTAGGAAATTTTACTCCATTTTGGAAAGTTTCTCAAAATCACATTTTTTCCTAAAGGCCCGTAGCAAATGGCATGATGACACGTGGCACTAGAGGGTCAGGCAAATGGCGAAGGACTTGGGAAAATTTTGATGTCTTTTGGCTCAAGGTGTCAGGGGAAAAATTTGGCCCACGCGCCTGAGCCCAATGGGAAGGTGACACATGGCACAAGGAGGTCAAGAAAGGAGGCGAAGAGTTGAAATTTTTCAAATTTTTGGCTCAAAACCTAAAAGAAAAATTCTTAGTTGGAGGCCCGTACCCAATAGGAAGTGGACACGTGTCCAAGAAAGTTATCATGGATGGGTGGAATTTGTGAATGTTTTGAAGTCTTTTAACTTCAAAATGTTAAAGTTACAATTTGGCCTAAAGACCCACGCCCAATGGAAGGGTGACACATGTCCAAGAGAGTTAGTATGAAGAGGTGGATAGTTGGAAATTTTTGAAGTTTTTGGCTTCAAAATGCCAAAGGAAACATTTCAACCTAGAGGCCTGCATCAAATAGAAAAATGACACGTGGCACAAGGAGGTCAAGCAGGGAGGCGAAGAGTTGAAATTTTTCAAATTTTTGGCTCAAAACCTAAAAGAAAAATTTGGACCCAAGGGCCAACACCCAATGAGAAGGTGACACGTATGCAGGGATGAAATGGAGGGGAAAAAGTTTTAAAGAATTTAAAATTTTAACTTCAAAATGCTAAAATCAAATTTTTGCTCGAAGGCCCGCAGCAAATAAGGGATGGACATGTGTCTAAGAGGCAAAATGGAGGAAGGGGCTGAAGGAGAAGTTTACAAATTTTTGCCTCTATGTTTACAAGTTAAAAAATGAAGAATATGTCTTCACCCAATGAAAATAGGACACGTGTCCTAAATTTGGTGGAGGTTTGGAGCACGGAGAGGAAGTTGAAAATTTTACAAAATTTTAGTGAAAAATCTAAAGGTAAAAATTTAATTTGCCAAAATTGGGAGGTGTGCCCCCATGTCCAATTAGGGGGTGACACATGGCATGTTTCAAAATGAAAAGGAAGAGTGCAGGCCCACGGAGGATTTGGTGCTCGCGGAGGAATGAAGGCAAATTTGATGAGTCGGCTCCGCATCTAATGGGAGAGTGACATGTGGCAGAGAAATAGCGAGCGTTCGGGGGCACAAAGCAATTTGAAAAAATTTTCCTTTTCTCAAAAAAGTGGCAAAATGCATCAAATTGGCTTGCAGTTTTGGTGAAGGAAAACAGAAGGACATGTGGCGAATCCAGGGGCTCATGGGGAAAATTTTCAAAATTTTCCCAAGGTTAGAAAAGGTTCAAAACACATTTTTTAAGGTTGGAGGCTCGATCCAATGGTATTTGGACACGTGTTCAGTTTATCCAGAAGTCAAAGAAGATATTTCTTGGTCTGCATGACGAATCTCATCAAGACATGTTGAGGGTGGAATTTTAAAGTTGATTTTAATCAACGGTTGCTGTGCGTTTTCATTTTTGGGTGCCATGGATTCTCAAAGAAGTGTGGAATCGTCATTTTTACACTAATTCACATGAAATTTTATATGAATCTGCATCACTTTGGCCTTTTGAACAAAATGGCACTATTCTTTTGATTTGATTTGCTACCCTATAGTGTTTTTCGTGAAATATTTTCCTCAGCCCGTCAAAAACATGTGAAAGGTGAAAGTAAAAAGTTGCAGAGTTAAAAATGGTGAGGGAAAAAGGTGAAAAATGATTGCAAATGCATGCTGGCATGGTGGAATGCCAAAAACGTAACCCTGGGATGGATAAGGATCTGAGTTCATGCAATATTTTAAAATATTTGTGCATCTCTGGAATTTGGTGATCTTTTTCATAGTTTTATATCATTTTTCATCAAATGGATAGGGTTTTGTAACAAATTTGATCCCTTTAGCATATTCTTTGCTTGGGATGCAAGGATCCAAGTTGGCATAGGGTATATGATGTAATTTGGAAGCATTTTGGAAGTCTGTTGAGAATTTTGGAGGGAAAGAGAGAAGAATTTTCACAGGGAAAATTGGAAGACGTCCATTTCCTTTTGGAGAAACTTCCTGAGAGCCATTTTTTATTCCAGTTTGCATCAAATGTTAGTCATGTTGAGTTGGTTTCAGTTGTAAAGCCATCAACAAGCTTTGAGATTGTCTAAATAACATTCCCTTGCTGATATATTTGATCAAATTCTTGGATTAACTAGTTTTATCTCTTGGCAAAGCTTGCATACACTTGTATTTCAGTATGTTTTCAATTTGTGTTTCATGCTCATGTTGCAATCTTGTGTTTGGGATATTTATTGGTCATACATGGTCTCATTTCTTATAGAGATTTTGAAGGTATTTGCAATCTTCCATTCAGAAGAGCATTCATTTGAGTGGAGATAAATAGATTTAAATTCATCTTACCTTCCTTGTAACTTGAGGGTGTTTGTAAACCTTTGGGTGTACCTTAGGTCATGATCTAACAAGGATTTCTAAATGCTTTATTGATATTTTATTTAAGCCTTTGTGGCAAGATATCAAAGTTTGTATGGAATAGTGTAGATTTGGGCATCCACATGTGCACACATCCTGGTTGAAAGAGAACTTCAAATTCATTGAAATATCTCTGTTGTTTAGGTGTTATAATTCTTTTGCAAAGTTTCCCAAAGACGGTGGTGAATCCTAACTACTCTTTTCCCAACATCTCTCATCATAATTTCATTTTAAACTAACTCATCCTACCTACAATACCCCTACATCTGCATTGTGTGCCCACAAAAGAATTCAATCCTTTCACAAAAATGCATAAAGTTGATCAGGGTTCTATCATGTCTTTAGCATCTCTAGCTTTGTTTTGAAAAATTTTCCATCATTTGGTAGTGACAACTCCTTTGAGTTTGGATAATGGATATTTGATCATTTTTTCACAAAGCCTCCTCCATATTATATGCAAAAATAAGGAAATCTCCATCTCCTTACCATATAGGGCCTGTAATACAGGTTCTCTTGCCTTGGTTGATAGGCACAACCTAAAATAGTGAGGGTTATATCAAAACCCTCTTGAAGGTGTTATCCACTCCCTCAATTCTTGAATGAAAACAAGAAGATAGGTGTGCTTCCCTTACTACAAACCATCTATCTATCCTTGACCGTCTTGTGCAAGTTTATGATGTTGTTCAAGTTGTGAAGGAGATTAAATCTAGATACCAACACCTGAGTGGTGTTGCTGCCGGGGACTTCTTGCAATTTCTTGGTGGTGTTGAAATGCTTGAAAGGTTTGAGCATTTTTGTGATCAAGTATTTGAGTCGTTACATTCTTGAGATACCATTTCATACTTTAGATCTGGATGTTTTGGGTAAGAAAGACTTCAAACTCAGCCTGCTCTCCTCATCTACTAGCAGTTTATATGATTTAGATGCACTATTTTTGGTTGAATTAAGAAGAAGAAAATCTAATTTGTAAATCCTTGCAAGTTTTTAGTATAGCATGCATTTGATAGAATATTTTTAAGTGCTTTCTTACACAACTAAGGTGAAAATCCTTGGTGGCAAATCCATGCTATTGGGATCTTGAAATACCAGTTGTCTAACACATTTTTTATCATTTGAAACTTGTTGTTTAAATCTGTCAAACTAGAGGGAAGGAGATCCCTCTTCATCAAGGACTCTTCTAAGAAGTTTCTCACTAAATCAAGAAGCTCATAACTAGAAGGAAGAAGAGTGTGGAAAGTGGTTGGTGACTTGGTTGCAAGGAAAGAAAGCCCCATAGTTGAATTTGAAGGGGAGTAACCTGTCATTGAAGATTATAATTACTCTTCAAGTATATCCGATTCAGGCAATATTCTTACTAATTTACATTCTCCACCAGGTGAGGGACCTTCTTGTGTATTTAAAAAACTTGCTCCTAAATCTTCTCCTATGGTTTCTAAGTTTGTTAAAGTCTATCAAGAGAGAGAGCCTTTGGGGGGTTGTCATTTGAAAGATCAGTCATCCATTCCAATCAGACCCACTATTACTCCTCATCATCTGGTTTCACCTTCAAGATCACCCCCACCAAACAATATGGCTCAACCTAGACCTACATTTTTTGTAAACACCTTTGGTCCTATAAATTTTGGAGGAATGGATGGCTATCCAAATGCCATCCCACAGGATGTGAGAAATAGATTACCAAAATTCCAAGGTAACAATGCCATAACTAGATATCAGCACCTCAAACTCTTTGTTAACATGATGGAAGACTTTAAAATAGAATTTGAGGATGTGTATATCAAGTTGTTTATCCATACACTTGAGGAAGATGCAAGAGATTGGTATAAATATCTTCCTGATAACTCTATTGATTCATGGAATGAGATGAGTAATGCATTCAAATTACAATATGGAGACAAAACAAATCCAAGGTTCCTTCTATCCAAGTTTGAGAACATCAAGAAGAACCCTAATGAGACCATTCATGATTTCAAGACAAGATTTAATAAGACATTGAGAAGGTTGCCTATCATTTTGAGGTCTTGTGATGAATCTTGCTTGATCAAATATGCGGATGCATTTGATAAAAAGGTAGCTTATTACTTGAGAGACAAAAATCCTACAAACTTCAGGCAAGATTTCACCATGGCACTTCAAATTAAAAATAATAGTAAGGTTATTAGTAAACCACTTAAAAGGGATGGTGTGAAGCTGATAAACCCTAAGAAGCCTCAAGCTAGCAAGGGTGCTGATTTGGAAGATGTTTTCAAGACTTTGGCAGGGGCTGTCAAAGAAATTTCCTACAAATTAGCCCAGGCTGAGAAAGGAATTGGGAAAATTTCACAAGGACAGCAAAGAACTCAAAACCATGATAGATTTTCCAATCATCCTAGGGGTGATCAAAGACAATATGATAGAGGTAAAGGGCCTGTTGGATTTGTAAATAGACAACCCCAAGCACGTGAAAATAGAGTTGTGCCTGACCCTCTGACTGTAAGAGTTGCTGCTGTTCAAGAAGTTGCTGATATGGATTAGTGTGACAGATGTTTTCTTCCTCATCTACCATGTGAAATGGACTAGCAAGATATAAATTATGATAATGAGAATGAAATGGATGATGACATTTGTATGATGAGCAGCTCTTCAGGCTCACAGCAAGTAGCAACATCAACATATGTGATAAGTGCAAGGACTACTGCAACCTTTTGGGATTGCATAAATAGGGTACCATTTCTTTCTCTTCCTCAAACTCATGATGTAAATGTAGTTCAGGCCTTTGAAATTCCTAATAATGAATTTGAATATCTAAGGGATTTAATGATCAAGAATTATGACGGTGGTATTCCTTCAGAGGAAGATAGACAATTGTTAATGAATGTTGTCATTGGTCAAGAAAAAGAGTACAATACTAGAAGTAAAATTGTTAGAGGAGCTGGTCCTTAAGCCAAGCTAAAGACACACCTGCTCACAAGCATTCCCAAAGAAAATCCTAGAAGAGAAACAATTGCCAAGAACCCTACTGTTCCATGCAAAAATATCAGTCCTCTCCATGCCCAGGTTGCCAAGAATACTTCTCCATCTAATGAACCTTCTTGTTTCCCTTCCAATGTTGTTTTACCAAAGAATTTTCCATATGATATAGCCCAAGTATTGAGCCAAATTAAAGTGAGTGTTCCCATTATTGAATTGGTTAGAATTCCTGAACACAAGAAAAGAGCTTTTAAATACTTTGGATTCAAAGAAGAAAAGAGTATACCAAGTAGAAATGTCAATGTTGTTGAGAGTCCTCTTAAAAGCGTTGTTGGCCCTGAAATATCACCACTAATGGAAGATCTTGGAGAGGCACCTAAAGTAAATTTCGTGACATCTTTGGTTGATTCCCAATTGAATGTTGATCCATTCTTCACAACTTTTCTCATAAAAGGTAGGTTTCTTCACAATTGCATGTTTGATTCTGGTGCATCATGTAATGTTATGCCTCTAGAAGTTATGAATGAGTTGGATATCAAGGGTGACAATAGCATATGGAAAGTGTACAACCATGGATTCAAGGGAAGTTCCGGTTGTTGGATGTGTGAAGGGTTTAGTGGTATCAGCTTGCAGCCTATCCAGGTAAGAATTTAAAACTTGATGTTGTAATTGTTGACTGACCTTCCAAATGGGGTATGATTTTTTCAAGAAAGATGGGATGCAAGTTTTGGTGGTAGTGTTCAAATGGACATGTCGTATGCCACCATTCCCATTGAGGGTAGCCTTGTCAAACTCTATGGTGAAAAGAAGATGTTACACTTGATTAAAGACCCCGACAATGCTTCTTATGAAGTGTTGTTTGCTGATGTAGATGTTGACAATTTCATTGGTTTTTCTGATGGAAAAGAGAATAAGATGGACAAACCAGGGTGCCTTGGTATGGTAGGTTTTCCATGGACATTACTATTTGATGGAGCTTGCTCCAAATTTGGAAATGGTGCTGGTATAGTGTTGGTTTCCCCTAGTTTAGAGGAGTTTCCTTTTTCCTTCAAGCTCAATTTTGAATGTACTAACAACATTGCTGAGTATTAGGCATTATTATTGGAATTAAGGATTACATGGAAGTATGGAGTAAAGGATATTGTTGCTAATGGAGATTAAGATCTGGTTTTCGAGCAAGTAAGAAAGTTATATGCCACAAAAAACCAGCGTATGAAGCAATATAAGCATGATGTTTGGGACTTGATTGAAATGTTTGATTCCTTTAACATTTTTTACCATGATAGAAGTCTTAATGCTACTACTGATCAGCTGGCTATTCTATGTTCTAAGTTTGATAATTGCACCGTTTCACCTTTTTGTGAATATTATGTTGAAGTGATAACAAGGCCAACTATCCCAGATAATGTGAAACATTGCCAGATTTTTGATGATGATGCACAAGTGTTGAGATTCTTACAATGCCAAGGAGAGTTTTCTGGTCATAATATTGATAGAGAACCAATGGTGTGCATGAATGAAGGTAGATAAAAATTTTTTGACAAGGATATTATACAATTGAAAACAAATACCATTCCTAAGGGTCTTGTTGCACTTGAATCCAATTTTAGCAATGTTGATTGCATCATTAATAGAAAGATGTCTACTTTAAGGGATGTGGAAGAGCAAAATTTGGGAACTAAAGACAAACCAAGGAAGATCTGGTTGGGAAGTCATCTCAGCAAAGAAGAAAATTAGTCCTATGCCCAACTTTTAAAGAAATATCAAGACTACCTTGCTTGGTTTTATTCAGATTTGAAGGCATATATAGAAGATTTATTTCAGTGTGAGATCCCTCTTGAGGCTAAAGCCAAACCATGTAGACAAAACAAAGGCCTATTAACCCACTACTTTCCATGAAAATGCAAGAAGAGTTGAAGAAATTGAGAGATGGTGGCATCATTCATCCTACTAGATACTCTTCTTGGGTTGCCAACCTTGTGCCAGTTAGAAAGAAGAACAGAGATATGAGACTTTGCGTAGATTTTAGGAATCTAAACAAAGCATATGAAGGACAACTATCATTTGCCAAATATGGAGAATGTGTTGCAGCTTGTGAAGTGTCAGAAATGCTTTCTACTTTGGATGGTTTCTCTGGATGAAATCAAGCATTTGTGAAAGAGTCAGAAAGACTTAAGACAACCTTCACTACTCCTTGGGGAACTTATGTTTTTGTAAGGATGCCTTTTGGGTTGATGAATGTTGGTGCTACTTTTCAGAGGGAAATGGATGTTGCCTTTTCTAGTTATATCAATGAGTTTATTATAGTTTTCAAAGATGATGTTACTATTTTTTCAAGACAGTGAGTAGACCATTTGCAACACCTAGAGAAGATGCTGATCAGATGTAGAGAGTATGGCATTTCACTTAATCCAAAGAAGTTTCATTTTGGTGTGCCAAAAGCCAAGCTGTTGGGGCATATTGTGTCTAAAGAAGGTGTTATGATAGATCCTAAGAGAGTGGAAGTAATCAACAAGGTGCCTATGCCAAGAACCAAGAAGGGTATTCAATCTTTCTTTGGCCAAATCAATTTCATTAGAAGGTTTGTCTCCAATTTTGCTGATTTGACTCTTCCAATCATAAGCATGCTAAGAAAGGATCAAGTTATTGAGTGGGAAAAGGCTGCCATCCAAGCTTTTGAAGGGATAAAGGATGCACTCAAACATGCACCTGTTTTGGCAGCTCCAAACTATAAGATCCCTTTCCAAATCTTCTCTTTTGCATCTAAATTTACTATTGCTTTAGTTTTGTTACAAAAGGATGAAAATGGAGCTGAGAGGCCTATTGCTTTCTTTAGCAAGGCTTTACAAGTAGTTGGAGATCTGAGGTACACAATTGTGGAGAAAGTAGGCATGAATTTTCATTAGGGTAAAAGCATGGAAAAATTTAATGCCCTACATTATGAGTTCAATGGTTGTTGCTTATGTTCCATTGATATCATGGATTGGAGAAAATATATTTTTTCTCAAGGATTTGGATGGGGATTTTCTTGCAAGCTGCATGTTAGATGGCGTTAACAATTTAAAAAACTATGATTTGGACTATCCAATCACCAAAGGATGGTATGCACAAGCTTAGGTACATTTTGTATAGCCCTTGTTGTTGAGAGTTTTTTTCAGAATGTAGAAGTCCCATCAGCTTGGCTTAGAAAGGGCAGATCTCCTTTTGTCAAATTGATGCAATTCTAATTGGTGGATGTGGTCTATTACCTCAAGCCTACTTTTTGGTGGAAATTCTCAGTCACTTGGGATAAAAATGCATGTTTTGAGCTCTTTGCCCAATGGATTTTTGGCACTTGGTCTATAAATGTGATCATTTTGGCACTCGTTGGGCTAGCTTGGCCAGAACCCAAGCAGGAGTCCAATGTTGAAATGCATAACTGAAGATGAAGTTTACACACTTTACTGCTAATTCTCCATGGTCCATTTTTACTCCAAAACGTCCTTGTAAGAGCTTGAAAAACACATGAAGATCTGTAAGACTTGTTTTATCAAGTTGCCAAATGTTTTCAAAGATGCAAACCGGTCAATGTTAGAAGGTGTGATAAGTGCCAATGTTTTTTAGGAAGATTGAAAGCTCCAAGTTTCCTTCCTTTGTATCATGTATGCAGTTGAAGCTCCCTTTCAAACAATGTTGCACGGATTTTATTGGTGAGATTTTAGATTCATTGGCCAAAGTTAGTTAGAAATGAAACCCATGTTTGATCAACTGATTCAATTTTACAATGAAGGTTGAGGCAATCTCGCATCCCCAGAAAGCTCAAATCATCCCCACAGTGGTCATGAACTTCGTTGTTGATTCAAAACAAAAAAAAAATCCATCTTCCTTTGTGAAAAAATTTGATGTTTAGAATCATCCCCTACATGTGTTTTAGAGCCAAGATTTTGACGAGCATATGTGGCATGAATCTACGCGATCAAATCTTATCTATTCTGCAAAGTTTATGCTGACATGGCAGGAATGGGCAAGTTGAATCAAGTAACAAGAACTGTTATCAAGATCATTAGTCAGAACCTTTTCAATCAATTTGGCGAAGTGGGGAGAATATTTTATCCATTGGCCCCAGTTTGGGTTGACCTACTATAGCTCCAAAACGTGCCACTGGTAAAATTTGATTTGGACTAGTGTATGGAGCATCAGGAGTGGCTGAGGTCACTTAAACTTAAAATTTTCCTTCATTTTTCCAAATTCCTCAACAATTGGAATTTTTTCCCCACGGCCCCGCAGTGAATCACAGGGATGTGCTTACATGGTTTTTTGTGATTTGGTTGAGGATTGGCAGAGCTGGCGGATGTAACTTAGGAAATTTTTCTTCCAGTTTTGGAAAAAATTCTCAAAATTAATTTTTTTCCTGAAGGTCACCGCTAGCGAATGGCAGTGATGGACATCTAGTTTGTCCAAGAGGACCAGGTAGGCATGAAGACAAGGATTTGGATGGAAAATTTGGTGTTTTTTGGCTCGGGCCCTTATGCCATTGATATCAGGATTGGAGAAAATACATTTGGCCCGTCAAGCCCGCAACCATTGGAAAGGGACACGTGTCTAGGGAGTTTCAACCGGAATAGAGGGAACTTAGAAGAATTTGAAATTTTATTGTTTTCAAACCCCCATGCAAATGGTATGCACAAGTTGTACATTTTGTATAGCCCTTTTTTTGTTTTGACTTTTCCTTGTTCTTGCTGTTGTTAGCTTGTGGTTTTCCCTTTTTTCCTTGGAAACCATTGTTGGTGTGGTTTTCTCAATCTATTTTGGTGAAAATTCT
This sequence comes from Taxus chinensis, assembly GCA_019776745.2. Taxonomy (NCBI): domain Eukaryota; kingdom Viridiplantae; phylum Streptophyta; class Pinopsida; order Cupressales; family Taxaceae; genus Taxus; species Taxus chinensis. The sequence goes on from CM034154.1 coordinate 316,068,305, forward strand.
GGTTTTTGGGCTACTATGAATGTTTTGACTCCTTGCCCAATGGATTTTTGGCACTTGGTCTACATTGTGATCTTGTGGCACTCACTGGGAGTGCCCATCCCTAAGAAGGAGCCAATGTTGGTGCAATTTATGGGTCTACACACTTTGCTCTAATTTTCCATGCTCCATTTTTGCTCCAAAGTGTGTTTTTGGCTCGGGTTGGTGGCCTGTAACTTGTTCTACCCAGTCAAATGCCTTTGATATGCTCATAATGTTGTTATTCCACACTATTTTGAAGCAAAATCTAGGTTTCCCCTTTATTGTGCCCTAATTTTTCATTTACACAGGCTGTGTCATTTTTTCCATTACCCAAATCGTGTAAAAAATCAAAATGGAGGGAATCTGAGTCATTTGTTGCTAAAATCCTAATCCCCAGGCCTAAATCATTGTGAAAACATGATTCAATTGATTCAAAGTGAAAAATCTACCTTCCTTGTGAAAAAATTCAATTTTAGAAGCATCCCCTGCATTTTTCACATTTTGACGGGCATACGGGCATGTTCTACCGGTCAAATTTATCATTGTAATGTTTGTGCTAACGTGGTAGGTTTCTATTTGCCTAGGATGTGTGGGAAAAGTTGATAACTTGTCATTTTAAAAAAAATTGGCGAGGGGAAATTTTTTGTGTACAGCCCCGCAGTGCTACAGTGATGTGCCTACGTGGCACGATTTGATTGGTTGATGGATTGGTGGGTGGAGGGCCGCACTTAGGAAATTTTCTTCCATTTTGGAAAGTTTCTCAAAATCACATTTTTTCCCGAAGGTCCGCAGCAAATGGCATGATGAAACATGGCACAAGAGGGTCAGGTGGATGGCGAAGGACTTGGGAAAATTTTGATGTCTTTTGGCTCGGGGTGTTAGGGGAAAAATTTGGCCCAAGCGCCAGTACCTAATGGGAAAGTGACACGTGGCACAAGCAGGTCAAGCAGGGAGGTGAAGAGTTGAAATTTTTCAAATTTTTGGCTCAAAACATCAAAGGAAAATTCTTACTTGGAGGACCGCACCCAATAGGAAGTGGACACGTGTCCAATAAAGTTAGCATGGATTAGCAGAATTTGTGAAAATTTTGAAGTCTTTTAACTTCAAAATGTTAAAGCTACAATTTGGCCTGAAGACCCGCATTCAATGGAAGGGCAAAACATGTCCAGGAGATTCAGTATGAAGAGGCAGATAGTTGGAAATTTTTGAAGTTTTTGGCTTCAAAATGCCAAAGGAAACATTTCGACCTAGAGGCCCGCATCAAATAGCAAAATGACACGTGGCACAGGGAGGTTAAGCAGGGAGGTGAAGATTTGAAATTTTTCAAATTTTTGGCTCAAAACCTCAAAGAAAAATTTGGACCCGAGGGCCCGCACCCAATGAGAAGGTGACACATTTGTGGGGATGAAATGGAGGGGTGAAAGTTTTTAAGACTTTGAAGTTTTAACTTCAAAATGCTAAAATCAAATTTTTTCCCAATGGCCCATAGCAAATAAGGGATGGACATGTGTCCAAGAGGAAAAATTGAGGAAGGGGCTAAAGGAGAAGTTTACAAATTTTTTCCTCTATGTTTATAATTTAAAAAATGAGGAATAGGCCTGCACCCAATGAAAATAGGACACGTGTCCTAAATTTGGAGAAACTACCTGAGAGCCATTTTTGATTCTAGTTTGCATCAAATGTTCATCATGTTGAGTTGGTTTCAGCTATAAAGCCATCAAGAAGCTTTGAGATTGTCTAAATAACATTCCCTTTCTAATATATTTAATCAAATTCTTGGATTAACTGGTTTTATCTCTTGGCAAAGCTTGCATGCACTTGTATTTCATTATGTTTTTAATTTCTGTTTCATGCTCATGTTGCAATCTTGTGTTTGGGATCTTTATTAGTCATACATGGTCTCATTTCTTGTAGAGGGTTTGAAGATATCTACAATCTTCCATTCAAAAGAGCATTCATTTGAGTGGAGATAAACATATTTAAATTCATCTTACCTTCCTTGTAAATTGAGGGTGTTTGTACAACTTTGGGTGTACCTTAGGTCATGATCTAACAAGGAGTTCTGAATGCTTTATTGATATTTTTCTTCAAGCCTTTGTGGCAGGCTATCAAAGTTTGTTTGGAACAGTGCAGATTTGGGCATCAACATGTGCACACATCCTTGTTGAAAGAGCACTTCAAATTCATTGAAATATCTCTATTTTTTAGGTGTTGTAATTCTTTTGAAAATTTTCCCAAAGAAGGTGGTGACTCCCGAATACTCTTGTCCCAACATCTCTAATCAGAATTTCATTTTAAACTAACTCATCCTACCTACAATACCCCTGCATCTGCATTGTGTGTACACAAAATAATTCAATCCTTTCACAAAAATGCACAAATTTGATCAGGGTTCTATCATGTCTTTAGTAGCTCTAGCTTTGTTTTGAAAACATTTCCATCATTTGGTAGTGACAACTCCTGTTAGTTTGGATAATGGATATTTGATCATGTTTTCACAAAGCCTCCTCCATATTATATGCAAAACACAAGGACATCTCCATCTCCTTACTATATAGGGGCTGCAATATAGGTTCTTTTGCCTTGGTTGATAGGCACAACCTAAAGTAGTGAGGGTTAGATAAAAATCCTCTTGAAGGTGTTATCCACTCCCTCAATTCTTGAATGCAAACAAGAAGATAGGTGTGCTTCCCCGACTACAAATGACATACAAACCATCTATCTATCCTTGAGTGTCTTGTCCAAGTTTATGATGTTGTTCAAGTTGTGAAGGAGATTAAATCTAGATACCAACACTCTCCATAGTGAGGATCCAAGTCAAGTCCTCAAGAAATTATAGGGAGGATCTATACTTTTATGCATGAGGGTTAAGGTCTGGGTGCTTCATGATAATCGATTGGGATATGAGCTCCATCTTCTTGGAAACTTTGCGTACCGTAACCTTTTGCTCCTGAAGCTCCCTTTATAGTTGAGCATTGATTAATTTCTCAAGGCTGAGATCCTTTGTTAGCTTCACCACTTCTTCCTTCCTCTTCTCCAACAAGTCCTCCAAGACTCTAACCCTGTCATTCCTATCGAAGAGCCTAGCTGCGATTTCCATGGAGTCTTTGTTGAACGCATTACACACTTTCTCATCTGATAGTTGCTACATGTTTATAATGGGGTTATCCCCCTTTCCTTCAGATAGCTTCAATACTGGTCCTTGGTTAATCTCAAACTCAGGATCATCGAGGTGGGAGTTAAATTCCCATGATAGCATCTTCCTCATTCATGGGTATCCACCCTTAGTGTCAAAGGACTCCATGGCAGTGAGCTCCTTGGTGGGCACGATACACTAAAAACACACGTGTAAAACTTTTTTGGGGTCATCAATGTAACCCATCATTGTTCTTCCTCCTTCCACATGTTTACTTCCCGTGCACATGCCCTTGGGAACAATTACTAAAAGAGTTGGGCCTTTTGTGCTACCCAAACTTTTCTCCCTCTAATCTTCTATCTAGCTCTGCACTGCGCTCCAACTCCTCTTTAACCAGGGTATTGATTATTTTCTCTTCCTCCCTTGTCACCTTCTCATTCACCTCCTCCTAAGTGAGCTTGGGCATACCTGTCTCCTTGGTACTATCTCCTTCACTGCATGCACCTTCCTCCCTTTGGGTGCCCTTCCTCCTTACAAATATGAAGGCATCATTTGTATCCTATACTTCCTCTCCCTCCGAGTCATGGACATCAATTGGCTCTTGATCCACCTCCAACTCTTCCTCTTCAACATCATCCTTTTTACCTAGCTAGGCGTTCAGGTCATCTACATCTTCATACCCTTGTTCCTCCATTCCTTGTTCTTCTTCCCCTATAGAAAACTCCAGAGTCAGGGATCCTATCCTCTCTTCATCTAAAGGTCCTTCAGGGGATGGTGGCTTCGTAGGCTCTGGGTTCTTCTCCTTGACCATTGTTATTCTCTTCTTTCTAATGTAGGTACTCGGCCCTGTGGTACCTACATTCTACCTCTCCACCACCCTTTTTTATTCTTCTTCTTCTTCTTCCCTATCCTTGTGCTTTGGTGTGGGATTATTTCTTCCCATGGGGTCTCCTAGAATGGATATCTCATTCTCCAAGTACGCACCATTTTCAAACATTGGCCTTATGTGTAGATAGATCCTAGCAGCAGCACTCTCAAAAATGGGTGAGGTCATGGGCCTTACAATGTGTACATCCTGTGACACATACCTTTCAACGTACACGCACTTCCCCAGGTAGACCAGATTCTTTCTCATTTCCCTGTGTTCACTATCACGGGTGGACAACTCAAGTCTTAATTTCTTTAACTCCTTGTACCTATTTACCCCTACTTGGAAGAATTAGGTAGTAAATGAGAAGGGGAGTTTGCACAAGGGACTCCAACTACTATCCACCAAGATGAATCTGCCAATGTAGAAGTGCTGGTATATCATGAATTATACTTCACCTTCTGTCACTGCGGGGATTTTTTCTGGGATCCACCATTCCACCCCAAATGTGTTCTTGAGGCGTGTATACCATTTATCCAAGTGCACCTTCTACACCCCTGTCATTGACTCACAAGTATACTTTTGAAACCTATATGTGGGTGAAGGGTCTTCATCGAGGTACTCCCATATGAACTTATCAGATGCATCCAGCACCCCGATCTCTGAGAACACAATGGTTAACATAATTTTCCCAAATAATATCTTCCCTCTGTTCTCCACGATGCTTATGATCTCATTTTCTATGTACTAGGAGATGTTGTATACGGTGCCCTCCGTGAGCTTTCTACAGACATTCAACTAGTGCTTACTCACCTGGGTCCACCTCTCTTGCCTATTCAGCTTGGAAACGAGGTGCATGGCAATTTTCATTACCGGATCACTGATATCCCTGACATCGTAGTACCTTGATCCCTTTGTATAATCCTAGGATGCAATGGTTTCTATAATTTCCTCCTCATCCTGGAGGTCATCTATGATTGCATCCCCTTTATATCTTAGGCTTGTAAAGTGTGAGATTAAATAGGGAGTTATGCACATTCTATACCCTGCAAAGCAGAAGAAATCTTTGTGTACGCACATCATTAATCATTGGTACATGCACTCAGGCTTCCCGAAGTATGGCAATTCGTAGAGTAGGAGAAGCCCTACCTTCTCCATTTTCACCTTGACTATGTCGCTGTAGATCAGCATCCCGTCAAGTGTTCATTTGCTTATGGGGCACACTAGCTCTAGCACCATTTCCTTCACAATTATACTCAACTGGTGATTTTAATTGATTATGGTCATCTGTCTGATATGGGACTCCCACTCTTTCCCTAGCAAAACCCCGTCTAGGTATTGCATCTTTGAGTACCATTCCTCATTAGTATCTAAATGGATTTCTTCTTCTTTCTTCTTTCCTTTTACCTTACCCTTTCCCTTCTTGGATTGTACTTTAGGCTTATCAATTGGTTTTGTGTCCGTCATTTTACCCTTTTCTTTCATTCCCTGGTTACTTTTGAGTTATTTGAGAGTTTTCCCTGCATGCCCCATGCCCTCAAGTACAAACCCTAATTTCTAATTTTCCTCCTTTGATCACGATGTTCTTTCACAACATTCCCCACACCTGTGAATCACTTCTACTCCAGTTTTTAGATCTAGCAGATCGATTGCATATGAGTTTTTGAGATTTTTCTTCGCACGAGTTAGCTCTTGAAAGAAAATAACTCTTGAAAGAAAATAAATCTCCTTGTTTTCATAAAGTAAAATAATGAACTGCCCATCCTTGTATTTATAGTTTTTCCTACTTTTATGCATTAAAGAATGGGCTACCTACCACCATATGATAATATTTAATGTGGCATTTTTCAAACAAACCTAACTTCAGCGCTTTCCCTCATGTGCCCAATCCTTGTGTGAAATTTTTTTCACCCATGCCCAATCCTTGCGCAAAAACTTTTCCAAACTTTTGGCACATAGACAATCCATCTCGATAGAAAACTCTTGCACACATGTTACTAGTGCCAAAGGAACCTCTTCCATCCTCATGATTCTTGCTTTCACCTACCTCATGTTTTTGCACTTTTTCTCCTTGTACATGGATTTCCCATGTAACCTTATTTTTCCACCCATTTGCCTTCTTTTCTCCTAATGCATCTTTTCAATAGGGCCATTTCGAATGGTCTACCAACCCAATCCTCCTATAGAATAACTTCATGATTCTCTTTTTATCACCTTAACCCACACTAAAATGATATGTGGTCCTCTGCACATTCATAAGTCAATAATTAATAAGGTCACCGACACCTAAGGTGCAAAACAAGACAACAACGTGGAAGTGAAAAACAAGAAAGGTAAAGCATAAAAGGAAATGCTAAACTAATTGGCATAACTACCTTATTTACAAACACAAAGAAGCATTTTTTATAGTAGGGCTTCAACCTACTCCCATTGAAGTGTCTAGGTAATTTTTTTCCATCCATCTCTTATAACTAGCATGCACCCAAATCAAGGATGTATGAAATTATATAAGGACCCAACCAATGCACCTTCAACTTTCCAGGATGGCATAGAAATTTTGAATCATACATGAATACCATTTGGCTAACCTCAAACTATTTACTCTTAATGTGGTTGTCATGCCATGCCTTTTACTTATCTTTTTTAGTTGTTTGGCTCCATCTTGCTAGTGAACACCTTTCATCCAACTTCATCAACTCATCTATTCTCTCTTCCAGTGCTTGTTCATCATCTAATCCTCCTGTGCGTGCTATACGCAGTGATGGTAGCATAAATTCAACTGGAAAAACAACCTCCATGCCAAACACCAGTTGAAATGGTGTGGCCTTGTTCAACCTTTTATACATTATTTTGTATGCCTAAAGGACTATTGATACCTTTTCATCCCAATCGTGCCTACCCACATCACATATCTTAGTTAATGTGTGACTAAGGATTTTGTTAAAAGCCTCTGCAGTCCCATTTTCTTGAGGGTGATAAGGGGTAGTCTTGTGATGGGCTGCCATGAATTCTGCCAATAGAATCCTGATTGTTTCATTTAAGAAGTGAGTGCCCCTATCACTTGTTAAACTTAATAAGCACCCATACCTAATGATAATGTTATCCCACAAAAATCTAGCAACCGTGGCTACGGTGCAATCCTTAGTGGGCGCGGCCTCTGCCCTCATTTTCAGATAATCAGTACAGGTAATGATATACCATGATTTAGTCCTTCACGTAGTTGGTGAGATTGGTCTGACAAAATATATTGCCCATTTCTCAAAAGGTTTTATGCTAGTGATGGGGCGCAACGACATCTCATCCCTTCTTCTAGGTTTGCCAAGGCACTAGTAGTGGTCATAGGCCTTATAAAACTTGATGCAATCCTAGTGAATTGTTTGCCACTAGAGTCTAGTGATTAGGATCTTTTGCACAGTTACATTCCCCACATAGTGTCTTCCAGCAATCCCATAATGGGCTTCTTCTATTATAGCTATGCATTCATGTTCTAATACACACCAGCGCAAAACCTCATCATGGCCCATTTTATACAAATCCCCATTAATCATCATGAAGGGCATGGTGAATATGGCTAACATTTTTCTTTCCAGAGCATTCATCCCTTTGGGCATCACACCTTCCTTGAGAAAAATGAAAATGTCTTCTAATTCTGAGGGCACACTACGAAACCTGAATAGTTGCACGTCTGGCATGGTTTCCTCAATACTATACACGTCCTCTCCCGAATCAATCCTGGATAAATGATCTGGTCCATAATTGTTCTTTCCCAGTTTTACTACCACTTTGAATTCAAATTCCTAAAATAAAATTACCCAACGACATATGTACCCTTGTAACACTGCTTTGTTTACTAGATACTTCAAGGCCATATGGTCAGTTTAGAATATGAAGGGATTTTCCAGTAAATATTGTCTAAATTTTTGGAGCACGTAGATCATGGACAATGCCTCACGTTCAGTTGTTGTATAATTTTGCTCTGTTGGTGTCAACTTTCTACTTGCAAAACACAAGGGATGATCAACAATCCCCTCTCCTGCTTGAGAAAGGACGGATCCCATTGTTGTACCAAAGGCATCCACATGGACATGGAAAGGTTTATCCCTTGATGGGAATCATAGAATAGGCACAGTTATAAGCCTTTCTTTTAGAGTGTCAAATGCCCTCTGTTGCGTCTCTCCCCATAGAAAGGCACTCTTATGTCTGAGCAATATTTCCAAAGCCACGGTGATCTTGGTGTATCCCTTAATGAACTTTCTATAGTACCCAGTGTGTCCAAGAAATCCACACACTACACCTTGGTTGATAGGCTCCCCTAACCCTACAATAACTATAACTTTCGTGGGATCCACCAGTAAGCCCTCTTTGCATATGATATGCCGCAATAACATTCCAAAAGGAGTTGCAAAGATACATTTCTTGATGTTGAGGGAGCTCCTCAATTGTCGACATCTTTCAAACATCAACCTCAAGTTATCATAATGGTCCCTTACCAATCCATACATTGTCCAATCACCCAAAGGAACTTGTGGATGAAGTCCTTAAATGCTTGTACCATTATGTGTGAAAATACAATAGGCGCATTCTTCAGCCTAAAGGGCATGACTGTGTATGCAAAGCTTCCCCACTCAGTGGAGAAATTTGTCTTTTCTTGGTCTTCCTTGGTAATCCTTACTTGGTGATATCCCAAGAATCCATCTATAAAGGAATAGACCTCGCGCCCAGTAACTCCTTCCAAAATATCTTCAATAAAGGGGGTGGGAAAAGGATCTATGATACAGACAACATTTAATTCCCTGTAATCCAAACATATCCTAATCCTCCCCTTCTTTATGCTAATCATCATTGGAATTATGCACTTTGATTCCTCCACAGCCTCAATGAAACCGGATGCTATCATCTTGTCTAGCTCTTCTTTAACCCTCACATGCATGTTGGGATTCATCCTGTAAGGCCTCTTCCTGACCGAGTGCACACCGTCTTTAAACTTTATCCTCATTTTCCTGAATGAATGGTGGATGCCTTTTAACTCATGGCATCCGTGTGGGAATAAATCCTCAAATTTGTGTAAGAGATTGATGATCTTTGATACTTCCATGTCTAACCTTAGTCCCCAATGATAGCTTCCTTGGGCTCCTCTTCTGAGCTGATGTTAACTTTATTTGTTTTGAGTGGTTCATGATACACGTGTGCACATGCATCTGCACTATCAACTACTTCATGTGCCCCAACCAAATGGTTGAAATTCAGGATTTCCATCTCCTCTCCATCAACAATGTATACCATGTTTCGTTTCTCCTTTTCATCACATGCATGCTCAAATTGTATGTCTTCTAGTTCCTCCTCTTCGAACCGTGCTTCTAAGCTACGCCCACTGAGTAAGTTTACTAACCTATCTTCCACCATGGCGTAATCCCTCATAGTGAGGTGCTTGATAGTCTGCAATGCCTCATCAACTGGTTTCTTGGTATTTCGGTACTCGAATGTGTGAACTAATTCAGCCACTAATTCCTACCAACTTCCTATTTGGCAGTGTTTTTTAGAATGGATATACTAAGCACGCGCACAACCTTGTAGTGTCGAATACAACTTTTTTACCCAAAGGGAGGGTCGTAAATCATCTGTGACTTCTCCCCAGACCCTCTCACATGCCTGGATGTGGCAAGAGGTGGGTCCATTGCAATTGTAATCCTTGATAGTGGTGGGTATACTACTTTTTGAGAATCTAACAGTGAGCACAATTTTTACTTTGCGCCATTCCAACAAGTTTTCATTATACGTGACCCACAACCTTACTGCTATGCCTATCAAAACATAACCTAGCATACTTTTTCACTCATCCTCCCTCCAGTGAGCTTCCATTTCTCTCAAAAATACCTCAGGGTATGCATCCCCATAATACCTGGTTATTTCCTTTCCTCCTAGGCGTTGAACTGTATGCAATGTGGTTACCTTGGTTACTAGTCCTTTCAGATGTCACCCAATAAATTCATAAGTCCCATGCACCCAATTATTGCATGCTATACTAGTAGTATCACTGATAGATTAAGCATAATCAAACTAGATGACTCCTTCTACAGGGTGGATGGTCTCTGGATCTCTTATGGAACACACATATATTTTGTCCAGGACTTCCTCCCTAAGGGGTTCAGTATAGGGGGTGGACTTCCCATCAACCAATGGTATAACTACCAACTCTTCCTTATTTTCAAATCTTATGTACCCCTTGTTAAACTGGATATCCGCATTATTCTTATAGCACCATGAGTGCCCAAGTAACGCTAGGAATTTATCTACCTCGGAAAGCACCAAGACTTATAAATCTCCGGTGAAATTAGTCCCCTAAATGGTAATGGTCGCATCCTTCAATACACCTATGGGCATTGCCTTTGTCTTATTTGCCATATATAACACATTTGAAGATGGCTGTAATGCAAGTCATCCCATTTGATGCTAGACATCTAGAGTGAGAACATTAACCTCTGCTCATGTGTTAATGAGGATGTTTCTAAGGAACCATCCATCCACTACTGCATTCAGGGTAATCTCTTTGTCATAATCAAGGCTATGAGGTGGGAGGTTTACATGTAGGATCTGCCTTTTTTGTTCTTCCCTGGCACGTGGTACCTTTTCCCTCAACCATGCTCCTAGAAGGGGAATAATATTCTCCTACCTAAATAGTTTACACACATCCTTAACCTCGTCCAGGTCACCTATTAGCACTTCTACGGTTCTTCTTTTCTCATCCTTTCTAGTCTTCTCTTTTAAGCATTGGATCTCCCCTTGTAAACTCTGAATTACATCCATGGTTTCTTGGTAGATTTCTTTCTAGTGAGTTAGGTTTGGATACTTCCAATGTACCACTTCTTCCCTCAAAACTAGAGGTCTCTACCTAGGTGCTTCATTTACGTGTGCGGACTCCACCCTTGTTGTTACCATAACAAGCTCTAATTCTGATTCATGTATTACCCGTAGAAGCCATTGCATGTTATCCTTCTTAATACTCATGATGGTAGTGCCCTTATCCTTCCGGTACTACTAACTCATATGTTCGTATAACTCTGGGCACTCTTCGTACTTATGTTTCTTTCCACACAAGGAGCATTGTAGAAGATCTAGACATTTGCACTTATAATGGTCTATGGGTCCACAATTAAAACACGTCCCACACGGAAACTTACTTCTTCCTCCATGGTTACACAGACCATGAAATCCTCTGCAAAACCCTCTTCCACGTGAACCTCCATCTCCGCGCTCTCCATACCCACGGTCATCTCCCTTGGAATTGCTTTCAATGTCAGTCTAGCACACACCAAGATAAATTACCTCACAAATTTGGTCAATCAATCTAAAATCCTTGGTGTCATGTGTGGGTGAGGTACATATCTTACAATAACAAGATACATTTTTACGGATCATGTGTTGTAGTAAGGGGCATCTACTTGCATCATGGTCCTCGTGACATATTTCACAATTTACCACTACGGCATGCACCACCTTCTGAGTACTTTTCCCGCCATTATCCTTTGTGTGTCCTTATACATTACAATACATTCACCACATCCCTCCATGAATATCTGGAATCGTGTTGGCAGATGATTTCTCCAATTGCTTAGCCATGGCAATAACTGAGCCTCAAAAAATGGGCTAACACCAGTGTCAACACTACCAACTGCCTCAGTGCGTAAAGAAGCTTCCAATGCTTCACGTGGGTCCATGAATGTTTTATGAGATAAAGCCCTCCTAAAGGGTGTGATCAACCCTCCGACAAACCACTAAGCATGTTGTGAAGGGTGGATATCATAAGATAGTTTAGACAATAGAGTTTTAAAGTGTGCATCATATTCCCATACACTCTCTGCCATTCCTTGCTGGATTTCTTTGAGAGATATAAAACTCTTCTGCTCAAACTCAGGTATGTGGAATTCTGCCAAGAATGCATTTCTCAGTGCAGTATAATCCAAAATATTCTAATGAGGGTCATACTTTCTATACCAACTATGTGCGCGTCCTTGCAATGTTGTCAAAAATTAACTGGCCTTTCGATCATGGGTCATGATTTCCTTCGCACGCCATAACAGTCACACTTATGCACATGATCCACAGAATCTTCTATCCCACTGTAATTTGGTAACTGTAGAGACATCTCAAAAAATACTTGAGGAGGTGGCTGAGGCCCTTGCCCTACTAATCTAGTCCCTTGGTTTCCTCCAGTGTTTCCTCCTCTACCAGATTCACTAGATCCTGAGCCACCAGCTCCACCACTTCCACCTCCAGATCCTCCTGTGTTAGGTACAGAGCCTATGTTTGTCATGCCAAACGCTCCCGTCATCCCATTAAATTATGCGCCAAGATTTTGTGAGTTAGTACCAATCCCAGTCATATTTTCCCCACCACTTCCTAACGTGCTTCCTAAACTAGATGTATATGGGCCTTGTCCAAACATTCTACCAAATACCGGAATAGTGTGTGAAGCCATAGAATTCCCAAATGAGAAGTTGTAGCTTCTAGGTGTCGATTAGTTACTTTCATTGAAATCAAATGGATCAACTATATTTTTCCCTCGTTCGAACAAACCAAGCACCAAGGTTTGGTCACTAGGTAGAGTTAGATGCACGCTAATGACTCTTCTTTCTCTATGTGATGAACTCTCATCAGAAGCTATAAGGTTTTATCTCCTGCACTTACTAAGATGGGGTACCACAGACTGTTCGGGTTCCACATCCTCCACATGAACCTCAACTCCTTTCCACCAAGTCTGGCTCCATAACCCACTTTTAATCCCATATTTTCTATTGATATCCTTTTCATGTGCTTCATTATACTTGAGCCATCTCTCCTCCCTTTCCTGTTCATTCATCATGTCAGCCATCCTTCCCCAACATGGCTTCCTCACCAAGCACTCAGGGTGGTTTAGCCAGCCATAGGAAATTCCTCTAAACCCATGGATAACATTAAGATTTTGATCACAAGGGGAATAACATGTAGAAATTATCCCCTCAGTTCTCAGAAGAAATTAAACTCAACAACTTTTGGATAGGAATATGTGGAGATGGAATATTCCAGAGTGTAGCTAGTCAATACTCCCTTCCACCAATGATCTATAACATGAGTCCATGTTAGATCAGCATCTTGCAAAGTCTGATATGTTTCTTGGGTCCAAGGGTGTGACTTATAATGCCACCCTGATCTAGATGTATAAGCTGAGAGCCATTTGAATAACTCTACTGGGAAACAACTGAAGAAAGTTTCATACAACTCATGATAAAGAGTGTCTTCCACCCATCTTCGCGTATCAAACCCAGATCCAGTACTGAATCTCTGAGCAAATTATTCCTCTATGCTTTAAACCAATCTTCAACACCTTCAAGTGTTAAGATCTACGCCATCACATTTTGCACAGATCATGACGTATTCCATGTTCCACTACAACTTTGAAAAGATGTCCCGACAACGGAACCAAGATGTACTCATTTTTACACACCACTAAGAACAAGGGAACCTCATACATGTTGGCCTATCACCTAGCGGGCACTAGGCACTCACTCAAGGCATGCGAGAGAGAGTCGAGTATCTCTTTTATGTGAGTTCAGTGGAAGGTATGCTCATGATCTTGACTTAGTGATTTAAAAGACATGAAAAATCTATAGAGATCAGAATGGATTCTATACCCTTTCAGTCATAATAAAAGAAAAGCTAGCAACAGAAGTAATAGAACTAGGAAGTTGTAAATCCACCATTATACATAGCATTCAAGTAAGATTCATGATTATATAAGAACAAAAGTACAATAGTAATATGCAGGTAATATAGAGAAAGAGTTTTAATACATTTTTCATGGAAACCTTATCACATTCTTTCATAGTATTACTTATAATAGATTACAGAAGGTAGACCATAGTCATGTGCCATGTGTCGATCCATACATGTATTCTCACAAAACAAAAATTACATTCCCTATTTCCCTAGTACATCCTTACTAGAATTCTTTACCCATTTTCATCCCATAGTTCTCGCAGTAATTCTATAGAGCTCTACTACCTTTCTTCTGTCCCTTTTCTTTGCCAAGGGCACATGTATAAATAGGCCTCTGAGCTCTAACAAACTTCTCTATAGCCTCAGATCTTGCCCCAAGTGTCAAGGTGTGGGTCACCCCAGGAACATGCCTCTCCATGTCATGATAACTTTTTAGATATTTCTATCGCAAGGTATATTCCTTCTAGGACACCCTGTCTCCAAGCTGAAACCTTATCCAAATGGAACACATTCTTTATGTGTCCTACCCAAAAGGCCAAAAATGGCCAAGTCCTGAATTGTTCTTCATGCAACGCACACCCTTAGTTATCCAAGAACCCTTTTTAAATCCTACCTTACACGCATTCACTTTCACACTTCATTGGTTCCACATGTGTTTACGTATCCTTAAGATTTGGAAGCTATATCAGGGGCCCAACAACACCCATCATGTCACAAGAAAATCAAAGTTCCTAGGCCTAAAAATAGTGTCATGCAAAATAGGCATAGATCCAAAAACATGGGACACCCACGATGTCACAAGTCAAGCAAAGAACTCACACCATAAGTAACGAGACAAAAAGTAATAACACACATAACTAGAAAGCATGAATAAAAAATAAGAATTTCAAAATGTGATAACAGAATATGAAAAAAATACATGTGAAGCTAGAAGTGTCAACACTACACAAGAGACATGTGTTAGTCCTATTATTTCAAAAAATAACAAGTATAGAATGTATGTAATTGAGCATAATGAGGGAAAAATGAACTATAATGAAATAATAACCCATGTATAATGTGTAAGTATTTCCCTAAGATAAGAATGTAAGGAACCATGCTAGCTCCTATTAGCATGTGTTATTTTGTGTATCTTGCATGAAACTCAGTATACATCACAATCACATGTGTGCAAAGAATAAATCTATATGCTATTAATGAGACCATTGTAACAAATAATATGTATAATGTAAAGTGTGAACAATGTGAATTAAGTGCATTGGTCTTGAGTTTGTATTTTTGGACATATTTTGATGTTTTTTATATTTTTAAATTATGCAAGTGTTTTTGTATTTTATAATTCTTATCTATGTACAAAGCGAGAGGGTAGCACAAAAAATACTGAGGATATCCTCATGAAGAGATGAATTTATCATCTAAGAGGATAGATGTGTGGGATTAAAGTGTGCTAAAGAGTTTGACTCAAGTGCAAGTGGTACTATATTAGTGATGTAAGCCAAAGAAGTCATGGAAGACAAATTGGATGAAGTATATGCATGCATAGTGTGTGAATTAGAAGACCTTGAATTGATATTTGTGATTATAATAACATTTATTTAAGAGACTGCATTTGATTTTGGTTGTTGCGGGAAATCCGTTATGATTAAAGATAGAATTAGGAATATGAAAAAAAAATTTGGAAACATGAACCTTACCCAAGGTACACAGGGGAAAATATAGTACAAGGAAACTTGTTGGAAAATAAGGAAGTGAGATCCAACTATGCTCCCAAGTATTGGAGAAGGTGTCATATAAAGGTACACAATTAGGTTTTTGAGGATTATAAATATAAAACTAGTAAGGAAAAATCCTAGTTTAGACCAAGTTCTCAATGATATTGGGTTAATGATGACTAACATGAGTAGGAATTTTAGATTGATCAACATGAAAAGATCCAAGGCCATTAAGGATAAGGAAATAATTATCAGTATTGAAGATGGGAATATTAAATTTACACAAAGGCTTACCTGGTATATCAATGTGTTCATCATCACCCCTATCAGAATTCCAATTATTTCCCCCATTATTATCGTTTTCAAGACATACCTGTATTTGTAACTTGGTACCATCCTCAATATTTTACTTCATATGACACCCATTGGTGATGGGAACCATAGTGAGAGATGATTTTGTAAAAGTAAACTTGGGATTAATTTTATATGTGCATATGCTTATAGAGATATAAAAATAATCATTACCATTAGTCATGTTTATAGAATCCCATATATGTGTAGTATATGTCACCTCAATACTAACTAGAAAATGAAAAATATCATTTATATTTCATTAAAATCAATATTTTTATTTGAATTAAGATCTGTCCCAACTCATTTTGGAGAAGTAGAGATATCCAGAGAATTCTCACTTGGTGTATCAATTTTTCCATCATCATTGACATCAATATTATATTTAATTCCCCTAATGGGACTGAAATCTAATGTGCAAAATTTTTCATATAACATATCAAATGGTTCATTTGAATCATAACCATTAACATCATACTTTGAATTAGAATTTATCTCAGTATGTTGCAAAAGATTATAGATATCTATAGAATCCATGGTTATCTATCTTGTAAGTGATCTAAGGCCATGGGAAATTATTCATGATAGATTGAAATTGCTTCCATTTTTGTTTGCACATACTAGGAGGCATTTCATTATTATCCTCTTTATAATTAGATGACTCTTGTTGTATGTCCAAAGGTGCATAATTTAGTATCGTATTATGTTCATCGGATATAAGTGTTATAAATTTTGGTACCTATTGAGACTTTAGAACTTGATTTGATTGTATAGTAGAATGTCATGTATCAAAGGAAATAATTCCTTTTTTCTCAAGTTGTTGGATTCATCATTATAGAGCATAACACTTATTATCACAATGTTTGTTAATTCCATGATAATTACAAAATGGTTAACCTTTGATTTTGGTAAGTCAATAGTGGGGGCCAGGGAAAATTTTAATGGTGAATATTCATTAATTCATGAATATTTTGGTTGTTGAAATTTGAAATCGAAATTTTTTTAGGGTACCAGTTAGGACCATTTCACCAATTTTTTTTGGGTATGAGTTAATATTTGGGGTCAATTTGCCATTCCCATGAAATTGAAATTCATAAAATTTGATAGAATATAGTCAGTCAGTAACATATTTTTATGCTATTAGCTGAAAACATATAATATGCTATTACTCGACAGTATAAAAAATGCTACCATCTGATAACATATAGTTATGTTGTCAACCAGTAGCATAAAAGTGTTGTCGGTTAGTAGAAATTTTTATGCTAACGGATGATAAAATACTATATGTTTTCGGTTGGTAGCATAAAAATATGTAACTGATCAATAATATATAAAATATACCATCTGGTAGCATTTAATAGTGAAGTCATGATGTATAGATATTCACCATTTGTGCGAAAGATAATTTTCACAGATTTGCCAAATATTTTCTATAGTCTCTATTTCTGACTCAAACCCTAGATGTTCTAGAACATCACTCAGATAGATCTGAATGCTCACGCAAAGTGCACAAAGGTACCATGTCCCTCTTTTTACACCAAATTTATGAAGATGTTAACATGATTATTCATGCATTCCATAACCATAAGTAATTAAAGGTAACACATAATAAGAATCAGCTCACAACCATAGTGCATAATGAATCAAAGAAGGATCAAGATCAAAATTACCACACAATAACTAGTAACAAAGACATCAACAATCAATATCCATCCACAAAGGTCCATTATATTATTTCATAAAAAACCAATAGCTGAATACATATAAAATAACACCATCATAATCTATGCATGATCATAAACCAACAACATAACTCTAACACATACAATATGATGATCATGATCCCAAAACCGTGCAAATCCATACATATATAGGGGTGGGGACTTTTCCTTTACCACCCAAGCACTCTTAAAATAGGTTGCATGCTCAAAACATCCATGCACCGCTACAAAATAAACTAAAGAAGCATGCAAGATTCACCTAATAATAGATTATTTATTAATAACACCATATCTATATCCTATTATTAGCTCACTATTTACATGGCACTTGATCTTATTCCTAATCCCAAAATATATTTTCTTAGCCTCCAAGTATTATTTTCCTTATCCCATGCGTGCTCTACAATCTAATTTATTCTTAGCTCGTAACATGAAAAATGGATAAGTCTGGAACTCTAACTTTCCTTTGGCATGCCCTTCTTCTTATGAACTTCCATTGGCACCTATGTGACCCCTTTATGCATACCCATCCTTATGAACCCCTAACACTTAGGCAATATTTTTTAGAGTCAACATTACCCCACACTAGCTTCATTTCCACCCCCAAAAATGGGTAATCATGTCTTATCCCTATGAGAATAAAGAATAATGAATAAAATAATGAATGTACATATTGAATGAAAATATACCACAAAGAATATGGGTTCTTTATTCCTTTAAAGGCAATAGTAACTCAAGGTAGTCATTCTTGATATCTCCCTCTACCTCATTCCAGTCATTAAGCACCTTCTTTACCTTTTTAGTAATGTCTTAAAATAATCCATCCATCTCATCCAAGGTCATATTTTCACCCTCATTTTTTAACACCCTAAGAAAGCTTGTAAACTAGAAACCATCTCATCCATAACATCCATTCATTGAGCTATCATTTTTCCAAGTTCTTTTATCTTTTCCTTGTGAGGATCCTAGGCTACTGCGAGTGCATTGTGCTTCTCTACCAGTAATGTTAGCCTCTCCTTATTCCTAAGATTTTCTTTCTTTTTTGCAAAAAGGAATTAATTTAATTCTACCATCGTCCTTGTTTTAATGATCAAATCTATGTCTGCACATAAAATCAACACTGATTCTACCTTCTTCATCCCATCCTTTAGTGTTTGGAGTAGAGAGTCATACCCAACTACTTGGTGCATTATTTTAGTCTTTTTTCTCTCCTTCTTAGCCGACTCATCCTCCTTAACCTCTTTGCACTCCCCCTAATTATTTCTTAATCCAAATGTTCACACAAACCTGTAAGAAGTGAAAGGATCACTGATAGGTCTACTTTGTCTGTTCATCAATATATGGATGTGTATTTATAATATCCTTCCCCAAATATTCCACAAAATCTAGAATATCCTTCTGATTTTATTTATCCTTCTTCCCCCGCTCATTCAGTTGTTCCATTTTTTCTTTCAGGGTCTTATTTTTCTCCAACATCATTCTTAGCATGACCGATTTATATATATTCCTACGCACTACTTTAGCTGCCATTTTGTTCAATACATTACTTGCTTTCTCATCAGTAAATTCTATGGGCCTCACCATCAATTGTGTGGCTTTGGATTTCTTCTTCATTTTCCTCTTAATGCATGCATCTTATTTTATATTGAAACCAGGCTCATCAATATGAGTCTACATGCTCCAAGATATTTGCTTTCTAGTCCACAAGTTGGATGCTTTAGGATCCATTAGTTTCCATCCATACAGCTCCTAAGGCTTCAAAGTTCTTTAAAACCTAACACAAATGATCTTTATGGGATCATTAATATACCCAGATGTAGGATTTTTATACATATGTTCCTTATCCTTCCCTCAATGTCTACCTTTAGGAATGTGTACCCCTTCATCCAAGGTTAGGCCTTCCCCTACAACGCCTATTTGTTTATTTGTGGGCTCACCAAAAGGTCCACCCTTATATTTTTTGTTTCTTTCTCCTCACATCCACCCACATATTTGTGCTCCTTGAACATTTTTGTATCATATTCAACCTCTTCCTCCTAAGACTTCTCTATATCCAGCTCAAAAATAGGTGGTTCTATTTCTATGCAAGTGCTTTCATCTAACTCCTCCTCCTCACCCTTTCTTGGTATATAATTCTATCATTTATTCTTCTCTTGTATAGGATTTATGAGAGAGGTCTTAGAATTATCAAGCTGTGAAGGATCTATGGCCACACTTGCACCTTGCGTATTTGGTCTCCTTAGTACCATTCTAAAGTGTTGCTCTTTAGCACCCCCAACATCCATCCCTATCTCCTCAAGGCCTATCTCCTTTACTACTTATTCTACTATTTTCACATGAGGATTTTCCTCGTGCATTATCTTTACTCCAACTATAGGATTTTTCCTTGAGCCATGATCCAATCTAACACTATCTTCCTGTAAATCTTCTTCTTATTCTGACAGTTCAAGATCTTCATCTTTCAACATTCCCATTGTGTTTTTCCCCATTGGTAGCTTAGGAAACTTGAATTCATTTTCATTTTACTTACCATTGATAATTTTTAGCTTAAGGTATATGTATAACTTAGCTATGCTAATATCCCCAAGTGCTATGTTAGAAGTAATGATATTGATATCATTAGAAATCATGCTCTCGATGAAAGAAGACCTATATAGGCCTTTTCCTCAATGTATGGTACTCATAGTCCACTTTATCCACATCAAAATTCAGCTTCCATGTATTCAAAAATATATTCACAGATGCCTTGAAGTAGCATATTGTGAATGCATATGGCAGTTTACACTATGTGTTCCAAGTCCCATCCTTCATTCTGAATATTCTAATATAGAAGTATTGGAAGACTACAAATTGTACTTTTTATCGAATACTAAAGGAAGTTCCTTAGGTATTATCCATTCATGTTCAAATGCCTCCCTTACGAACTTATACCATAATTCCAATTTTTACATATACGGTCCACTCATGGACTCCTCACACGTATATTTTTCAAAATGGTCTGCCAGAGAATTCTTTAAGTCACTTTTGCACCCACTAAGAACAAGGGAACCTCATGCACACCGACCTATCACCTAGTGGGTGCTAGGCACTCATCCTGAGGTGCATGTGAGAGAGAGGCAATTCACTCTTGTATGTGAGTCTAGTGGAAGGCATAGCTCATGATTATGACTTAGTGATTTAACATACATGAAGGGCTATAGAGCTCAAGACGACTTCTACACCCCTTCAGCCATAATAGAACCAAAGTGTGCATAGCAGAAATAATAGAACTAAGAGTTGTACATCTACTACTATACTTAACCATTTAGGAAAGATTCACAATTATATAAGAACTAAAGTGTGATAGTAATATGCAGATAATAAAGAGAAAGAGTCTCGATATATTTGTCATGGACAACCTTATCACATTCATTCATAATGTTTACTTATAAAAGATTACAGAAGGCAGACTCGTAGTCATGTGCCATATGTGGATCCATACATGTATTCTCACTAGACAAAAATTTCATTCCCCATTTTCCCATTACATCCTTACTAGGAATTCTGTACCCATTTTTATCCCATGGTTCTCACAACAATTCTGCATAGAGCTCCACTACCTCACTTTTGTCTCTCCTTCTTTGCCAAGGGCAGTGCATATAAATAGGCCTCTGAGCTCTAACAAACTCCTCTACAACCTCAGATCTGGCCCCAAGTTTCAAGGTGTGGGTTTCCACTCAGTGCATGCCTCTCCATGTCATGATTAAATTTTTGGATCTTTCTATCACAAGGTATATTCCCTCGAGGACACCCTATCGCCAGGCTGGAACCTTATCCAAATGGAACATGTTACTTCATGTGTTCTATCCCAAATACCAAAAATGGCTAAGTCACAAATTGTTATTCATGTGGTGGCATGCACATCCTAGGTTTTTTTAATAAGCCTTTTGAACTCTACCTTGCATGCCTAAACTTGTGCGCTTCCTCCAGCCATGTGCGCCTACACGCCCTTAAGATTTGTAAGCCAAATTAGGGGGACCACCATTACCCCACACTTCATCTGTTCTCCGCCCTCAAGAACCTTCTCAAAGAATGTAGTACAAAAGAATGCAAGGCCTTGCCTTGGAAAAAAATGGGGGGGGAAGAATAAAGAAAGGGGAAAAGAAAGAATAGGGGGAAAATTTCCTAAAGAAGGAGGAGGGGAAAGTTTTGCTGGAGGTCAGCCTCCAATGTATTCCAAGCACTGACTTCAATATGTGCTTTAGTGCAAATGTCACAAACCAAGGTGTTCACCTCATCGTAAGTTAGCCCTTCCCCCTATGTGGTAATGGTTTCCACCAAAGTCTCTAGTTCTTTAGCGTGGTCTTCCAGGGCATCCATATTCCTTGTGATGACCTTGTAGAGATATTTTAGCTGGGTTTTGATTGAGACTTCACTGGTTCTCAATGGCTTCAAATGTTCTTTTCTACCTCGGATATGATCCTTTCCCACTCGAATCTATTTCCCTTATTCTTCTCTCTGAATTCCTTCAACTCGGCCTCATCACTGGCAAGTAGTATGCTTGTTACCTTGTCTTAATCTACGTACAGTGGTCATAAGTGATCCCCATGGTTTCTGCAGCTGATCTTATTTCAGAGAGAACTTTGTTGTAATCGGCCATGAGCACGACAACCTTAAACTTATCTTCTTTCTCTAAGTGTGCCACTACCTCTTCTACTAAATCTAATGCCAAGGGCATGCCTCTCCATGGTGAGGATCCGAGTCAGGTCCTCTAGGCACTCTAGGGAGGATCTATACTTTTACACAGGAGGGTTAAGGTCTAAGTGCTTTGTGATAATCACTAGGGAGATGACCTCCACCTTCTTGGAAACTGTCAGGTACCCTGGCCTTTTCCTCCTGAAGCTCCCTCTAAATTTGAGTGTTGATTAATTTCTCCAGGCTGAGATCCTTCGTTAGCTTCACCACTTCTTCATTTCTCTTCTCCAATAGGTCCTCTAGGACTCTAACCCTATCATTTCTACCGGAGATCCTCAGCCTCAATTTCCACATGGAGACTTTGTTCAACACGTTGCACACTTTCTCGTCTGATATTTTCTATGTGTTTATAATGGGGTTGTCCCCCTTTCCTTTTGGATAGCTTCAATACCACTCCTTGGTTAATCTTGAATTTATGCTCATCAAGGTGGGAGACGAATGCCCAAGATAACATCTTCCTCATTCATGGGTATCCACCCTCAGGGTCCAAAGGACTCCATGACAGTGAGCTCCTTGGTGGGCACAATACTTTGGAAATGAACATGCACAAAACTTTGTTGGGGTCATCAATGTAACTCATCATTGTTCTTCCCCCTTCTACGCATGTTTACTTCCCATGCACACACCCTTAGGAACAATTACTGAGAGATTTTCTCCTTTCGTGCTACTTCCACTCTTCTCCCCCCGCTCCTTCTTGAACTCATCGAGCATGAGCTCCACGATGCACCCCAAATAATCATTGACCAAGGAATCA
Source organism: Taxus chinensis (assembly GCA_019776745.2). Classification (NCBI taxonomy): domain Eukaryota; kingdom Viridiplantae; phylum Streptophyta; class Pinopsida; order Cupressales; family Taxaceae; genus Taxus; species Taxus chinensis. The sequence goes on from CM034154.1 coordinate 316,091,352, forward strand.
ATTATCTTCTCTAACTCCCTTATTTCCTTTTCATCCACCTCCTCCTTAGTGAGCTTGGGAATATCTGGTTCCTTAGTACTAGCCCCTCCGCTCCCCTCTTCACTACGCGCACCTTCCTCCCTTCGGGTGACCTTTCCTCCTTACAAATATGAAGGCATAATTTGTCATTCTTACCCTCCTCTCCTTCTGAGTCATCGGATATCAATTGGATCTTGATCCACCTCCATCTCTTCCCCTTCTTTGTCATCCCTTTCACCTACATAGGTGTTCAGGTCAGTTCATATCTCTAGACCCTTGTTCCTCTGTTCCTTGTTCTTCTTCTTTGGTAGAAAATTCTGGAGTTGGGGAGGCTATATTTTCTTCACCTGAAGGTTCTTTAGGGGATGGTGGCTTCCCAGGCTCTTGGAGTCTTTTCCTTGACCATTATCCTAGACTTCTTCCAGACATAGGTACTCAGTCCCATGGTACCTACATCTTGCCTTCCCACTACCCCTTGTTCTTCCTCTTCTTCTTCTTTCTCCTTACGCTTTAGCGTTGGCTTCTTCCTTCCCATGGGGTCATCTAGGATGGATATTTTGTTCTCTAAATGTCCGCCCTTCTTGAAATTTGGTCTTATGCATAGGTAAATTTTGGCAACAACAATCTCAAAAATCTATAAGGTCATTGGCCTTACGATGTGCACGTCATGTGATATGTACATTTCAACGTACGCGTATTTTCCTAGATAGACCAACTTCTTCCTCATCTCTCTATGTTCACTGTCAAGGGTGGATCGGTTGAGTATTAACTTCTTTCAACTCCTTATATTTGTTTACCCTTGCTTAGAAGAATTGGGAAGTAAATGAGAATGGTATTTTACACTAGGGACTCCAACTGTCATCCACCAAGATAAATCTACAAATGTAGAAGTGCCAATACACCGTAAACTCTACTTCTCCTTCAGTCACCGTGGGGATTTGCTCTAGGATCTACCATTTTTCTCCTGAATGCATTCCTAAGGCACATATACCATTTATCTAAGCGTGCCTTGTGCACCCCTATCATTGACTCACAAGTATACTTCTGGAACCTATCTGCATGGGTGAATGGTCTTAATCGGGGTAATCCCATATGAACTTATAAAATGAAAATGGCACCCCTGATTTCTGAGAACACAATGGTTAGTAGAATGTTCCCAAACAATATCTTTCCTCTGTCCTCTACGCTTCTTATAATCTCATCTGCTATGTACTATGAGATATTGTACACATGGTGCCTTCCGTGACCTTTCTACAGACATTCAACCAGGGCTTGCTCACCTTGGTCCACCTCTATTGTCCATTTAGCTTGGAAACGAGGTGTGCGACCATTTTCATCACCAAATCACTGATATCTGTGACTTCGTAGTACCTCGATCCCTTCTTATAATCCTAGAATGCGATAGTTTCCTTAATTATGTCCTCATCCTGGAGATCATCTAGGATTGCACGTCCCATTTACAGATCAGGCCATGTAAAGTGTGAGATTAATTGTGGGGTTATGTGCATCTTGCACCCTATGAAGTAGAAGAAATATTCATGCACGCGTGTCATTAACCACTGGTATAGGTGCTCAGGCACCATTTAAAACAATGTAGTCAAGGTAAAAATGGAGAAGGCAGGGCTTCTCTAGCTGGATATATTGTACATGGTACCTTCCACGACCTTTCTGCAAACATTCAACCAGGGCTTGCTAACTTGGGTCCACCTCTCTTGTCCATTTAGTTTGGAAATGAAGTGTGCGGCCATTTTCATCACCAGATCACTAATATCCATGACGTCGTAGTACCTCGATCCCTTCTTATAATCTTGGGATGTGATGGTTTCCTTAATTACCTCCTTATCCTGCAAGTCATCTAGAATCGCGTCCCCTTTATAGCTTAGGCTTGTAAAGTGTGAGATTAATTGTGGGGTTATGCACATCTTCCGCCCTCCAAAGCAGAAGAAATCTTCATGAACGCATGTCATTAACCATTGGTATAGGTGCTTAGGCACCATTTACAGTGATGTAGTCAAGGTGAAAATGGAGAAGGAAGGGCTTCTCCAGCTAGAGATATTGTACATGGTGCCTTCCGTGACCTTTCTACAGACATTCAACCAGGGCTTTCTCAACCGGGTCAACCTCTCTTGTCCATTTAGTTTGGAAACGAGGTGTGCAGTCATTTTCATCACCGGATCACTGATATTCGTGATGTCATAGTACCTTGATCCCTTCTTATAATCCTAGGATGCAAGGTTTGATTAATTACCTCCTCATCCTGCAGGTCATCTAGGATCGTATCCCCTTTATAGCTTAGGCCTATAAAGTGTGAGATTAATTGTGGGGTTATGCGCATCTTGCACCCTTCGAAGTAGAAGAAATATTCATGCACATGCATCATTAATCATTGGTACATGCGCTCGTGCTCCCAAAGTAGGGAAACTTGTAAAGCTAGAGAAGCCATGCCTTCTCCATTTTCACCTTGACTACATCATTATAAATAGACATCCTGTCAAGTGTTTTTTTGTTTGTGGGGTGCACTAGCTCCAATGCCATTTCCTTAATAATTATGCTCAACCGGTGATTCTAATCAATTACAGTCATCTGTCTGATGTGGGACTCCCACTCTTTCCCTAGCAAAACCTGATCTGGGTATCGCATCTCTAGGTACCATTCCTCATTGGTATCCAAGGGGATTTCATCTTCTTTCTTCTTTCCCTTTCCCTTCCCCTTTCCATTTTTGGATTATACTGCAGGCTTATCAACTAGTTTCGTGGCCATGAGTTTACCCTTGACTTTCATTCCTTGGTTGCCTTCGGGTTGTCACAGAATTATCTCTGCGCGCCCTGTGCCCTAGGGTACAAACCCTAATTTTTGACTTTCCTCCTTTGATCATAGCACTCCTTCCCAATGTTCCTCACACCTGTGAATCACTTCTTCTCGAGTTTGTAGATCAACTAGACTAATTATGTGTGAGTTTCTGATATTCTCCTTCATATGAATTATCTCTCGAACCCTATCTCTTGAAAGAAAATTATTTTCCTTGTTTTAGCAAAGTAAAATAATGAACTTACCATCCTTTCATTTATAGCTTTTCCCACTTTTACGTATTAAAGGCTAGGATACCTACCACCGTATGACAATATTTAATGTGGCATTTCCACGCCCAATCCTTACTTCGAAACATTTTTCACTCGCGTGCACCCAATCCTTGCACGAATTTTTTTTCACCCACACCCAATCCTTGCATAGCAAATGTTTTTCCAACTTTTTGGTACACAGACAATCCATCTTGGTAGAAGAATTTTGTGTGCATGTGTTACCAGCGCCAAAGGCACCTCTTCCATCCTCATGATTCTTGCTTTTTCCTACCTCATGTTTTTACACTTTTTTCCTCCTTTGTACATGGATTTCCAATGGAACTCTATTTTTTCATCCATTTTCCTTCCTAATGCATCTTTTCAATAGGGCCAATTCGAATGGTCTTACTAACTCAATCTTATTGCAGAATAACTTCATGCCTCTCTTAATCACCTTACCCCACACTAAATCAATGCACGGTCCTCTGCGCAATCATAAGTTTAAAAATTAATAAGGTTTCTTATGCCTAAGGTACAAAACAAGACAACAACGTGAAAGGGAAAAACAAGAAAGGAAAAGCATAAAAGGAAACTCTAAACTAATTGGCAGAACTGCCTTATTTACAAACACCGAGAAGCATTATTTATAGTAGGGCTTTAGCCTACTCCCATTGAAGTGTCTAGGTAATTTTGTTCCATCCAATGCTTGTAGCTGGCAAGTGCCTAAATCAAGGGTGTATGAAATTACATAAGGACCCAACCAATGCACTTTCAACTTTCCAGGATGGCGTAGAAATTTAGAATCATATAGCAATACCATCTGGCCAACCTCAAACTATTTATTTTTAATGTGGCGGTTGTGCCATGCCTTTTGTTTAACTTTTTCAGTTGTTTGGCTCCATCTTGCTAGTGAGTGCCTTTCATCCAACTTTATTAATTCATCAATTCTTCCTTCCAGCGCTTGTTCATCATCCAACCCTCCTGAGCGCGTTATATGTAGTGATGGTAGCATAAATTCAACTGGAAAAATAGCCTCTGCACCAAACACCAGTTGAAATGGTGTGGCCTTGTTCAACCTCTTATACATTGTTCTGTATGCCCAAAGGACTACTGACACCTTGTCATCCCAATCCTTCCTACCCACGTCACATATCTTAGTCAATGTGTGACTAAGGATTTTGTTGAATTCCTCTGCAATCCCATTTACCTAAGGGTGATAACGGGGGGTAGTCTTGTGATGGGCCACCATGAATTCTGCTAAAAGAATCCTGATTGTTTCATTTAAGAAGTGAGTGCCCCTATCACTTGTTAAACTTAATGGGCACCCATACCTATTGATAATGTTCTCCCATAAAAATCTAGCAGTTGTGGTTATGGTGTAATCCCTAGTCAGTGCGGCCTCTTCCTACCTTGTCAGATAATCAGTACAGGTAATAATATACTACAAGTTAGTCCTTCACGTAGCTGGTGAGATTGGTCTGAAAAAATCTATTGCCCACTTTTCAAAAGGTTCCGCACTAGTGATGGGGTGCAAGGGAATCTCGTCCCTTTTTCTAGGTTTTCCAAGGCACTGGTAGTGGTCATAGGCCTTGCAAAACTCAATACAATCCTAGTGAATCATCTCCCACCATAGTCCAGTGACTAGGATCTTGTACACAGTTGCATTCCCTCCATAGTGTCCTCCAACAATCCCACCATGGGCCTCTTCTATTGTAGATATGCTATACAAATCCCCATTGATCAACATGAGGGGTGTTGCGCGTATGGATAATATTCTCCTTTCTAGAGCATTCATCCCTTTGGGTGCCACACCTTCCTTAAGAAAGATACCAATGTCTTCTAGTTCTGAGGGCGCGTGCCACAACCTGAATAGTTGTGCATCTGACATGGTTTCCTTGATACTCTACGTGTCCTCTCCTAAATCAATCCTTGATAAATGATTTGGCCCACAATTATTATTTCCTGGTTTTACCACCACTTTGAATTCAAACTCCTGAAATAGAAGAACCAAACAGCATATGCGCCCTTGTAACATTGCTTTGTTTACCAGATACTTCAAGGCCATATGGTCAGTGTAGAATATGAAAGTAGTTACTAGCAGATATTGCCTAGATTTGTGGAATGCGTAGATAATTGAAAATGCCTCATGCTTGATCATTGTATAATTCTATTCTACTGGTGTCAACTTACTACTTACACAACACAAAGGATGATTAACAATCCCCTCTCCTGGTTGAGAAAGAATGGCTCCTATTACTGTACTAGAGGCATCCACGTGAACATGGACAGGTTTATCCCATGATGGGAATCATAGAATAGGTGCAGTGATAAGCCTTTCTTTTAGAGCGTCAAATACCCTCTATTGCGCCTCTCCCCACTAAAAGGCACTCTTGTGTCTAAGAAATATTTCAAAAGGCATGTAGCGATCTTGGCATATCCCTTAATGAACTTTCTGTAGTATCTAGTGTGTCCATGAAATCTGTGCATGGTGCTTTGGCTGGTAGGCTTCCCTAATCCCACAATAACTACAACCTTCTCGCAGGATCTACTAGTAAGCCCTCTTTACATATGATATTCCCCAACAACGTCCCAAAAGGAGTTGTGAAGATACATTTCTTGATGTTGAGGGAGATCCTCAACTACCGACATCTTTTAAACATCAACCTTAAGTTATCACAATGGTCCCTTACTAATCCATATACTATCCAATCATCCAAATATACCTGAAGGAACTTGTGGATGAAGTCCTTAAATACTTGTACAACTATGCACAAAAATACAGCGGGCTGCATTCTTCAGCCCAAAGGGCACGACTGTATATGCAAAGCTTCCCCACTTAGGTGGTGAAAGTTGTCTTACCTTGGTCTTCCTTGGTAATCCTTACTTGGTGATATCCTGAGAATCCATCTCGTAAAGGAATAGACCTCGTGCACCCAGTAACTACATTCCAAAATCTCTTCAATAAAGGTGGTGGGAAAATGATCTATTATACAAATAGCATTTAATTCCCTATAATCCACACATATGCTAATCCACCCATCCTTCTTTATACTGATCACCATTGGACTTATCCACTTTGATTCCTCCATAGAATCAATGATAATCGGATGCTATGATCTTGTCTAGTTCTACTTTAACCCTTACGCGCATGTTGGGATTCATCCTGGAAGGCCTTTTCCTAACCGAGCACACACCATCTTTCAACTTTATCCTCATTTCCCCCAATGAATGGTGGAGACCTTTCAAATCATGGTATCTGCGTGGGAATAAATCCTCAAATTTGTGTAAGAGATCGATGATCTTTGATACTTCCTTGTCTGACCAATAGTCCCCAATGATAGCCTCCTTGGGCTCCTCATTCGAGCCAATGTTAAATTTCTTGGTTTTGAGTGGTTCATGATACACGCACGTGCACATGCATCTGCACTATTCAACTACTTCATGCACCCCTAACCAAATAGTTGACATGTAGGCTCTCTATCTCCTCTCCATCAATAAGGTATACCATCTTTCTTTTCTCCTTTTCAGCACACGCACACTCGAATTGTATGTCTTCTGGTTCCTCCTCTTCGAAGCGCACACTTCTAAACTAGGTCCACTGAGTACGTTTACTAACCTATCTTCTGCCATGGCATGCAATCCCCCAGAGTGAGGTGCTTGATAGTCTGTAATGCCTCATCAACTGGTTACTTGGTACTTCAGTACTCAAATGTGTGGACCAAGTTAGTCGTTAATTCCTACCAACTTCCCATTTGGTAGTGTGTTTCATAATGGATATACCATGCACATGCTCACAACCTTGGAGGGCCGAATATAGCTTATGCACCCAAAGAGAGGGTGGTAAAGCTTCCGTGCCTTCTCCGCTAGACCCTCTCACATGCCTGGATGTGGGAAGAGGCGGGTCCATTGCCATCGTAATCCTTAATAGCGGTGGGTATGTTGACTTTTCGAGAATCAAATAGTGAGCACAATTCAAAATTTGCACCATTCCAACAAGTTCTCACTATGCACGACCCACCACCTTGCTGCTATGTTCCTATCAAAACATAACCTAGCATACTTCATCACTCTTCCTTCCTACAGCGAGCTTCCATTTCTCTCAAAAAGACCTCAAGGTATGCATCCCCAAAATATTTTGTTATTGTCTTCCCTCCTAAGCATGCCGAATTGTATGCATTGTTATTACCTTAGGTTATTGATCCTTTTAGATGTCACCCAATCAATTCATAAGTCCCACACACCCAATTATCACATGACTATATTGGTAGTATCACTGACAGATTAAGCATCATCAAACTGGATGAATCCTTCTGTAGGGTGGATGGTCTCTAGATCTCTTATGGAGTGCACATATATTCTGTCCAGGACTTCCTCCCCAAGGGGTTCAGTATAGGGGGTGGACTTCCCATCAACCAGTGGTATAACTACCCATGTTCTTCCTTGTTTTCAAAGCTTATGTACCCCTTGTTAAACTAGAGATCTACATTATTCTTATAACACCACGGGAACCCAAGTAGAGCTGGGAAATTATCCGCCTTCGGCAAGCGCCAAGACTTCAAAATCCCTAGTGAACCTAGTCCCTTGAATTGTAATGGTTTCATCCTTCAAGACACCTATGGGCATCACCTTTGTCTTATTTACCATATACAACACATTTAAAGATGGTTGTAATGTAGGTCCTCCCATTTGATGCCAGATATCTAGAGTGAGAACATTAACCTCTGCGCCTATGTCAATGAGGATGTTACTAAGCAACCATCCATCCACTATTGCATTTAGGGTAATCTCTTTGTCATAATAAAGGTTGTGAGGTGAGAGGTTTACATGCAGGATCTGCCTTTCGTGTTCTTCCTCAGTGCATGGCACCTTTTCTCTCAACCATGCCTCTAGCAGGGGAATAATATTCTCCTACCTCAATAGTTTACACACCTCCTTAACCTCATCCAATTCATCCCTTAGTGCTTATACTAGTCTTCTTTGCTCATCTTTTCTACTCTACTCTTTTAAGCATTGGATCTCCCCTTGTAAATCTTTGAATTACGTCCATGGTTTCTTGGTAAACTTCTTTTTGGTGAGTTGGGTTTGGATACTTCCCATGTATTAATTCTTCTCTTGAAACCAAAGGTTTCTGCCTAGGCGCTTCCCTTGCGCGCACATGGATTCCACCCTCGTTGTTACCATAACAAGCTCTAGTTATGATTCTCTGTATTACTCGTGGAATCCATTGCATGTCAGCCTTCTTAATACTCACCATGGCAGCACCCTTATTCTTTCGGTGCTATGCTGACTCATATGTTCATATAACTCTGGGCATTCTTCATACTTATGTTTTTTTCCACACCAGGAGCATCGTAGAAGATCTGGACATTCGTGCTTATAATGGTCTACTGGCTCCACAGTTGAAACACGTCCCATGTGGGAACTCACTTCTTCCTTCCATGCAGTTACCATGACCACTGAAATCCTCCACAAAACCCTCTTCCACGCACATCTCCATATCTGCGCTCCTCATACCGATGTTCATCTCCTTTGGGACTACTAGCAATGCCAGTTTGGTGCACACACTAAGATAAATTACCTCATGAATCTGGTCAATCAATCTACAATCCTTGGTGTCATGTGTGGTTGAGGTACATATTTTTCAATAACAAGATACATTTTTATGGATTGCACACTACAACAAGGGGCACCTACTTGTATCATGGTCGTCATGATATATTTCATACTTTATTGCCACAGTGTGTACCACCTTCCAAGTACATATCCCACCATTACCTTTATGTGTCCTTCCATGTTAAAATCCATGCACCACATTCCTCACAAATCTCTAGAACTATGTTGGTAGATAATTTCTCCAATTGCTTAGCCATGGCAGAAATCTGAGCCTCCAGAAATGGGCTAACACCAGTGTCAACACTACCAACTACTTCAATGTGTAAAGAAGCTTCTAATGCTTTGCACGGGTCCATGAATATTTAATGAGATAAGGTCCTCCTAAAGGGTGTGATCAACCCTCTGAAAAACCATTGAGCATGTTGTGAAGGGTGGATATCATAAGACAGTTTAGACAAAAGAGTTTTAAAGCATGCATCATATTCCCGCATGCTCTCTGCTATTCCCTATTGGATTTCTTTGAAAGAGCTAATGAACTTCTGTTCAAACTCAGGTATGTCAAATTTTTCCAAGAATGTATTTCGCAGTGCGGTATAATTGACAACATTCTGATGAGGGTCATAAATTCTATACCAACTATACATGCGTCCTTACAAGGTCATCCCAAACTGACTGGCCTTTTGATCCTAGGTCATGATTCCCTTTGTGTGCCATAGCAGCTCACACTTATGCACATGCTCCACAACATCTTCTATCCCACTTTAATCTAGCAAGTGTAGAGACATCTCGAAAAAGAATTGAGGAGGTGGTTGATGCCCTTGCCCTCTCGATCCAGTCCCTTGGTTTCCTCTAGTGTTTCCTCCTCCGCCAGATCCACTGGATCCTAAGCCACTAGCTCCACCACTTCCACCTCCAGATCCTCCTGTATTAGGTATAGGGCCTGTGTTTGTCATGCTGAGTGCTCGCATCATCCCACTAAAATGCATGACAACAGTTTATGAACTAGTACCACTCCCATTCATAGTTCCTCCACCACCTCCTAATGTGCTTCCTAAACCATCTGTATACGTGCCTTGTCCAAACATTCCACCAAATACCGGAATAGTGTGTGAAGCCATAGAAGTCCTAAATGAGAAATTATATGTTCTAGGTGCCGATCAGTTGCTTCCACTGATATCAAATGGATCAACTGTACTCTTCCCTTATTCAAACAAGCCAAGCACCAAGGTTTGGTCACTAGGTGGGGTCAGATGCACACCAATGACTCTTCTCTCTCTACATGATGGACTCTCATCAGAAGCTGTAAGGTTTTCTCTTCCGTGCTTACCAAGATGGGGTACCACAAAGTGTTCGGGTTTGACATCCTCCCTGTGAACCTTAACGCCTTTCCACCATGTCTAGCTCCATAACCCACTGGTAATCCCACACTGTCTATTTATCTCCTTTTCACGCACTTCGTTATACTTGATCCGCCTCTCCTCCCTTTCCTGTTTAGTCATCAGATGAGCCATCCTTCCCTAACCTGGCTTCCTTGCCTATCACTTAGGGTGGTTTAGCTGGTCAAAGGGAATGCCTCTAAACTGATGGTTACCATCAAGATTTTGATCACAAGGGGAATAACACACAAAATTGATCCCCTAAGCTCTCGCAAGAACTCAAATTCAGTAACTTCTGGACAGGAATACATGGAAATGACGTATTCCAGAGTGTAGCTATCTAGTACTCCCTTCCAAAAATGATCTATAGCATGGGTCAATGTTAGATCAACATCTTGGAGGTTTTGATATGTTTCTTGGGTCCAAGGATATGATCTATAATGCCACCCTGATCTAGATGTATAAGCCAAGAGCCATTTGAATAACTCTACTGGGAAACAACAGAAGAAGGTTTCATACAACTCATGATAAAGAGTGTCTTCCACTCATATTCACACATCAAACCCAGATCCAGTACTAAATCTCTGAGAAAATTTTTTCCTCCATGCTCTTAAACCAATCTTCAACACCTTCAAGTGTTAATTGCTTTGCCATCACTTTTTACAGAGATCATGATATATGCCATCTTCCCCTACAACTTTGAAAAGATGTCCTAGTAATGGAACTAAGATTTAGTTACTTTTACACCCACTAAGAACAAGGGATCCTCATACGCACTGGCCTATCACCTAACATGCACTGGGTGCTCACCCGAGGCACACGCAAGGGAGCCGAGTCTCTCTTTTATGTGAGTCTAGTGGAACGCATAGCTCATGATTCTAATTTAGTGATTTAACAGACATGAAAGGCTATAGAGCTCAAGATGGCTTCTACACCCCTTCAGTCATAATAGAAACAAAGCATGCAACAAAAATAATAGAACTAAGAGTTGTACATCTACTACTATACTTAACCATTTAAGCAAGATTCACGATAATATAAGAATTGAACTGCAATAGTAATATGTAGATAATACAAAGAAAGAGTCTTGATACATTTTTCATAGAAACCTTATCACATTCATTCATAGTGTTTACTCATAAAATATTACAGAAGACAAACCGTAGTCATGCACCATATGTGGATCCATACATGTATTCTCACAAGACAAAAATTTCATTCCCCATTTTCCCATTACATTGTTATCCTATAAAATTGACAAGGGTAATTTTGTAGGTAACCATAGCAAATAATTCTATTTTGGTCCCCCATTGAGGTCTCTTAACATTCAGAATAGCATAAAATCCCTTTCCAGAAAATCTATTTTTTAGAACTTGGTCATTTTCAACCTTTTTGGGTTGGGCACAATTTTCATTCGCGTGACATCAACAAAAATTATGCCCCTCTATTCCTTTGGCACATCCTAAGGAGTGTCAACACTCTAAATGTTGTGCCTCTCAAAACCGCACCTCTATTCTCTTGGCACATTCTAAGGAGTGTCAACACTCAAAATGTTGTGCCTATCAAAGGTGCGCCAAGGCGCATGCACCATCTTGTTTACACTCAAAATGTTGCACCTCTCTAAACTGCAAATTGGGCGCTAAAAACGTAGTGTTGACACTCCCAAAGCTGCGCCATGGCACAAATATCTTCATGTCGACATCCACTTAAGTGCACCATATAAAAAGTTGGTGGCACATTTATTGCACTTTTTGATATATATAGGAGTGTCCAACTTTATCATTTTAACAATTCAAAAAATGTGAAAAATTTATTCCTCTGTACTTGTTAGCATTCCTGTTAGCCCCGTGTGTTTCCATTTGTTGCATTTGTGGACCTCACATCATCTCTTTTATCGCTATATATTCCTCGTAAGTGGCCCTTGCTCTTCTTGTGGATTTGTTGTGGTTTTTATAATTGTTTTGGTTATTAGGATTGTTGATGATAACAATGAACCTAAGAAGATAACACAATCCCAACCCATTTTGCGAAACCCACCTACAAGCTATTTTTTACTCTCCTTCTAGATCTGCTAAACTGGAGGGCTTTGTCTCAGAATGGAACCACTCAAACTCATTTCTCCCTCTATTCCCTGCTTTGCTAAGTTTTCCCTCCTAGACTATCAAAATCTGAACCAACAGAGTGAAAATACCATAAATTTTTTGCAAGACAATCCCACTATTGTCTTCCTTCAGCGCAAATTTCATACGTGTTGTGCTAAATGTAGTCACACAACTTTGGCACACCATTTAGTCATGCTGCATAAAAAATAGTCACGCCAAGGCACACTATGAACTCATGCAACAGAAGCCCTTCTCCCGTGCCTTATAAACATTATTGCAAAAATTCCCTAAGGCACAAGAGCTAGCGAGCAAAACTAACATAGCAACAACATTTGAATGTTGTGCAAACCCTTCCCATGTGCTGTGAAAACTAAACCGCTTGGCACACCTCACTCTCATGCATATTGCATCTACCACATCCACGCCTAATGGCGCATCCATAGTACCTATGCTAACACCAATCATATCTCCGCCCCGCTTAAAAAGACTTCCAATGGTGCAATCGCACATCCCTTGACACCAACATCTGAATGTTGTGTGTAGCCTTTCTGCACCTTGTGCCCCTTTTGGTGCTATTTTCTCCCATGCAACACTTTCCCAAAGTGTGCCTTGCTTTTCTAAGTCCCTGCAGTGTGTAGTAAAGTTGTACATTGCACCCAGAGGCTCATAAATTGCTAACTTTTCATTCTGTAAGCTTTTATGGATGACTTAATGGCTAACATGGCTCTTCTATGATGGACTTCCCTAATTCTTCTTACATATCAACAACTGAACTCAGATTCACACATGTCTTCATCGAGTAAGAATCCAACCAAGTCCAAGGGTAAAGCCAGGCTTATAGAAGAAGAAATGAAATATAAATACCAAAGGATCAAAATGCTTGAATATCTTACAGAGTGTGATCTTGATATCAAAGATTCAGAACTTGGGCACATTGACATGGAAGACTTCTGGGCTAGAACCAAGAAGGTCAAAGGCAGCCCATGGATGGATAAATTGGTTGGCAGCAGTCTGCACTTTATCGCAGGGATCCCAGTGAGCACTATCAACAATGATTTCATGATGTTGGTGGGCCGTTGTTACAATAAGGACACAAGATGTGTAGAAAATAAGAAGGGCGAGGTAATAATCAACCTCACGGCCTGAAATTTTGAGATTATGTTGGGTATCCCTCACCACCGACATTTTGTAGCAGTAAGCCAGGAGGACTGCATGAAGACATGGACTGAAAATGAAGACAAATGCATGTAACTGATGAATGAGGTGCACCTCAAAAATAAGAAGGTAACAAGAAGGTGGCCACAAGTCATTCATCATAGTGACTTTTCAAAGGAGATGAGTGACACCATCACCTTCCTGAGCAGGGTGTTTGGGCTTCCCATGATGCCCATTACCTTCACAAGTGGATGCTCAGGAATTTAGAAACAATGAATAAAAATGTTCCTCAATCAATGTTTTGAATGGGGAGAGATTATCAGCAGCACAATCTTGGAGAAGCTACAACAACTTTCAACAAATGGGAGGTTCTATATGAAATTCTATGTGGTATATGTTGTTGCCTCAGAGAGGGAGTACCCAACATTGAATCGGTATGGGGTATGGCCCCAGGTCAAAATATACAAGTACTATTTAGAATTAAGACTGGAGAACAACATAGTCCAATTAAGTAAAGTTAACGACGTCTTCTTCTATGGTGTCATTTGCCTCTTGAGGCCCAACATGACTTACGGTCAGACGACCAAAAGCATGGTCACTACGACAAAGAAGAGGGGAGCGTTATTCATGTAATTCCCCACTTTCACACTATCTCAGAGCCGCTAACTTCTTGGGGGAGCCCACCAAATTACAAAGGTATACGGGGACCCAAGCTGATCCTATTAGAGCTGTCTTGACAGCTCATCACATACCATGAAAAGTGTTTGAAAAGGATGATAGGTGGAACTCCATTCCCCCTCACAATGGGCAGGTACACCTACACTTCACAGAGTAAATCCTAGGAGATGTTTGTAGATCTTGAATTACTTAATTTGAAGCATAACTTGCTGGAAAGGCCAACCTTTGATCCTCATGATTGCCTTCTAAGGGAAAAGATCTATCAAATCCATGTCCCTCAGATCAAAGATATCTACATCGATCTATATCACAAAGTCAAGCTCAAACGAAAGGATCACTCCCAACTAGCCCTAGTAGAGATCATTCAATATGGTGTGGCTATTGTCCCAAAGGGTTTTTAAGCAACTGATCAAGAAGTTGATCAATTTTATCTAGACACAGATGGGAAAAATTGGCCATTTTCTGAAATTAATAAAAACAAGGCCCCTCAAAATATAGATGAAAGGGTCAAGGGCACTCTGTAACGTACCGAGCATTGGTACAAGAAAAATGGTATCATTTAGATTAGGGTAGACTTTACCATGTCTCCCTTGGGTAATGCACCATCCAGGCCAGAACATCTACTTGAGGGAAAAGGAAAGGTTAAAGTAGGGGAGGCAAGCACTACTCAGGAGAAAGTTCCTGGGAGCCCTCCTTCCACCGCTGAGGAACAAGTTGTGGAATTAGTGTCCCTAAGAAGAGAAGAAGCGGCCAGTGCTCCAATGAACACATCCACTCAGGGTGTTTTCACATCTACAACTGAAAAAGTATCAACCATTCACTCTCTCACTCCTCCTGCCCCTCCTTATGTCAATCAACCAATGACTCCTTTAGTTTTTTCTTCTCCCCCGTCTTCTACCATTCCCCCTCCCTCTTCCTCCATCTTCTCTTCCCTTATAGATCTGTCCCCTAGCACTTCTTCCCTCATCTCACAGATCCCTTCCGCCCCCACAATTCCCTCTCTTGTAGTGATTCCTAACACCATGAGCGTTGGAGTGTTGGATTATTTCTCAATGCCACCACCAAGTGTCTCAACACATTTCCCCGTGTCTATTGCAGTTGCTCCTTCTTCCACCCTTGTTTCCTCCTCTTCCTATGGTCCCAATCCCTTAAGTCCATAATGGATCTTGAAACACCTAAGCCAACACAAAAGGAAAGTACCTATTGCACCCATGGACTTCTCCGTTATTCTGGCTAAAGGGCCTAAGAAGAAAAAGGCTATAACCCACTTCTCTCAAAGTAAAAAATATGTCATAAAAATGGTACCATTGCGTAGGGGAGACTATTAGATTTTTATAAATACTGATTTTAAAGTGAATAGAATAGGATAAATATCATTTTATAATTTTTTACTAAGAGTAGGTCTTTAAGACACTTTTTCCCATGAATGTTTATGTCTACGTTTAAGACTACAAATTTTGATTCACTTATCAGAATGTGATAAAACTTATACCATCCCAACCGAGGTGAAATTATATACATGTTCAAAAAGAAATTATTTGATTTCAATTTTTTTGATGAAGTTATGGCGGGCAAACGGAAAGTGCTCTGTTTTCTTTATGTTGTCATACCACTTTCACGGAAAAAATTATTAAAAAAAAAATATTGCTAAAAAAAATACAAAATAAAATTCATCCCAAGATAGATAGTGGCATCTAACTTCTCACCAAAGGAGAAAAATATATATCAATTTTTGGTCATCCAAATCGTGGGCAAACGGACTTTAATCTTATAGGCATTTTTTAAAAAAAAACCAAGTCATTGAATTTTGGGTGTTTAATATAGCTAATATTTTCCATTTTTAAAAAAAATTAGTATTTTAGAAACTAGATTCTGGATACTACAATTGACATTAATATAAGTTTTTCTAATTTTGAGTGTATGTATTGCTAATAATCCCTACAAGTTGATATTATGTTGTTATTTGCAATATGACATCCACTTATGACCCCTTTTTTGTCCCCCAACTTGCTGCACTTACCCATAGCTCTAAAAATTATTTCGTCAAGTTCCCTCTTGCGAAGGTGAGTTTCTCGCACTTAATCATTTTCTGAGTGACAGATGTCAATTCTTAGCTTATGGTGGATTTTTTTGTGCCTATTTCCCATTTCCCAAGGGGAAATATAGGACAAAAAAATTAACCCCTCCTCATCTCTCCCCATTTTCCTCCGCTTGACAAACTTTCAACCCCTAAAGTGCTAAACTGGCTTAAAACCTTCTCCCTAAGATTGCATTTATGAGTGACAAGTGACATCATCTCCTTGAGGCACATTTTTGTGTCCCTATTTTAAAAATTATAAAGGGGAGAGAGGGGAAATTAAAAATTATCCCCTTTTATCCCCTCTTCAAGTTCCTTATGCACCCCAAACTCAGCTCTAAGGTTTTAAATCTTAGTTTTCCATCTCCCTCACATTGAACCTCAGTGCGCCACTTTGCATCATATGGATGAGAAAGTAAATTTTTTCCCCTTTTTCCCCATCCCAAAGGGTATAAAGTGGAAAAAAATTCCCCATAAGCTTCCATAAAAACCATATCTTTAAAACAAAATCCCTAGATTTTAAACATATGTGTTTCTCACTCTCGTGAACAAAAACAACTGAAAGAGCACTTAGAAACTTAACAAAAATAAATTCCAATATTAATCCTTCACCATATTAAACCATCCATTCATTATTTAAGCCATGAAACCTTAAAAAACATTATATAAAAACATTCATGCCATCAAACATGTTCCATAAAATCCATGACTATAAAAATGAAGCTTTTCCCATGATTTCTCATCCTCAAAACTGATTGCACCAAGATTATAAATGATTTTTATTATTACAAACATCCATGTGAAAACTTTAACTTCAATAATCCATTAATTTCTACCATAAAACAACAAAAATCATGAATCTTTAGCGTAGAAGTTGTTTTTTTATTTCCAAGAGTTGTAAAAGAAGGATCCCAACAAAAATTGGAACATGGAGCCACTGACCCGAGCCAAATCCAATGATGATTTTTTTGTTGCAAATTGATATTGGTATGTCAAAATTATAAAATTATAAAGGTTTTTACATATTAGATTCCTAAAAATAGTAAAATCCTCAAAATCCAAAATCCATTCATAGATAACACTCATAAATGGTGCAAAACAACAAACATAGAAAATTTGGCAATTCTCTAAAAATAGAAGGTTGATAAATAGTAACTTGATAATAATGGAAAAATGAGAAAATGGTAAAAAACCATCAGTGGAGGTGAGTTTAGTAGGCCAGTAGATTCAATAAATAAAAATTTGAGTAAAAAGGAAAATTTTTCCAAAAAATGACTAATGGACCCACCTACCAAATAAAGAAAGTATCAATTTTCAATTCAGAAATTTTCCATCTAATCCATTTTTATTGCTCATTTATTTTTCTATCCTCACGGGGTTTTACCATGGTTTCATAGGTCAAAAAATTAAATCATCTCTCTATAAGGATCCTAAAGTACCATCTTGATCATAATTATGTCAAATAATATGGCAATATATTTTGATGCACAACAGGTGAAAGTCAGAGACATTATGCAATTGAAAAAGAGTTACAAGAGAGAAAATAACCCCATTATAACCCGTGATTCATCATATGATGTCATCAAACTCATAATGAAATCATCAGGCCTTGAAGCCATTTTAATCTCTCCAAGGTCAGTTGGTTGAGGTGGGAAAAATGACTTGGGTGAGATAAATGAGCTAGATGATATGGGTGAGATAGATTATGAGCTATGTGATCTGATTGAGCTATCTGATTCAAGTGATCTAGTTAAGAGATCATACTTTTCCATAAGGAGACACACAAAAATTTAGGTAGGAAAGCATCCCTTAATCTAATTTGATTATAGAGATGCTCTTGAGACAAAAGGTATGATATTAATTCAATGAGAAATCAATTACATTCCATTGGCTTTACTCCACTTTCTATTGTTCCTAAACACTCACCTCAATCCTTTTGGTGTGGTCATTTTCATCTCTTCATATTATCCCAATCCTTGATCAATTTTCAAGAAATCCATTTAGGAGCCATCACCTTCACTTGTATGATGAAGGCCTTTTTCAGTAAGTGAAGGAAAAACACTAAGTAGGATGAACATCATGGAGTTGTATTTCATCATCATTTGATTCACCTATGAAATCATAAGGAATAATAAAGTGATCCTCACTCTCAAGTTGGGATTAAGGAGGATACATCATGAGTGATGCCCATATTCATCTTAGGATCACATCAGGTCTCTCAACAATTTTTCTAAACACTCATTTGCTAGTCCAAGGTGTCTGCATATCTTACCAAAGGAAGATAATGTGATCACCATGCCTCAAATCAATAATTTCTCCATAAAAAATAAATCACTCAATCCCTTTCCTTTCTCTCCTCTCTCTCTCTCTCCATATTTTATTTTTAAATTAAGAATTCACCTTTTCCTATTTAATCATATTCACTTAAGTGATTGTTAGATAAACACTGTAAGGGTCCTTTTTACAATAATAAGGAAAATAATCACTTCCCAAGAATATGAATGGCTAGAAGTCATGCGGATAGGTGAAGAATCATGTGGGGGGTAGATGAAAAGTTAGATTTTAATAATATAAAATTTTAAAAATTCTTCATTCCAAAGGGTTGGAATTTGTTGACTAAAGTTTTGTTGTTGAGAGTTCCATTTCTACATCAAGGAATAAGATTTAGAATTCTTATAGTTCATCTTATGTTACTTTATTCTCTCTTTCCAACTTTTCAAATGGTAGTACCATGGGGAAACACTATGGGCCCTCTTGCATTGCCCACATCTAGTTCACGCACTCCCTCATGGAAATCACAAGAATTTCCCAAGATTTGACGGGAGTGGAAATCAAAGGACGGATTCACATATATTTACGTTCATTATGTCATGTAGCATCCTAGATGTGACCCATGAATATGTGTCAGTACACCTCTTTTTAGAGACCTTGCAAGGACCTGCAGCAGAGTGGTTCCAACACTTACCGGCCGGATCTATCACCAGTTGGGCCACATTACGAATTGCATTTGAAAATAGGTATAAGCCTTCAGAGGACACATTTGCATTACTATCAAAGATTACTCACTTGAAGAAGGAAGCCAATGAAACCATGCACAATTTTATCACCCGTTTCAATTCGCTGATTAACTGTGTGCCACCTGCCATGTTACCAACACAAGAAAATAAAAAATGTTTCTTTGTGAATGCCATGAGCTCAAGAGTAAGTTTCTTACCCTTATAAGAACAAATCACCACCTTGGTCCTTGCTCAAGCTATGGCCATTCGGATAGAAGAACACCTGCTTATATCTAGTGAGTTAAAACAAGAGCCATCCAAACTTGAGGCTTCAACTCCTTCTCAAGCCACTTCATTAGATCTGGCATTCCAGAAGATGGCAAATGACTTGCTCACATTAAAGAAGTAATTAGCTCAAGATTCATCTACCACTCCGTACCAGGATATGCCATGGAGGAATTTCACTCCCAACAATGCCCCACAAAGGCTGCATTTTCCTGTTGCTGCTCCAAGGTTAGCACTTGAAGCCCCTCTAGTTAATGCCTTGGTTGAGATTGAAGAAGATGAGAAAATTTATGAAGAACCTTCGTCGCAAGGTGAAGATGATCAAGATGTCGGTGAGCCGATTGGCGACTCTACAATCGAGTATATGGAATTTGAAGATAAGGAGTTTGATGAAGAAGAGGGTACCCAAGGGTATGCAAGTGGATAGTCATATACTATTTTCACCCTCTCACAAGGAAAAGAAGTAGAAGTTGCTACCAGGATACTAAAGGAAAATATTGTGTTGAACACACCTCTAACTATTTCTAAAAGAGGTAACCCTCTTCCTGCTCAAAATCCTATTAATCCTTTTATGAAAAAATCTTTTCCTCCCATCTCTCCTCCAAATCAGCCTTCTTCTGTTTCCATAAAGACTAGTAACCCTACCCTACTATCGTGAAATGAGGGACTCATTCGTTCATCAACGGAGCCCTTGGTTGCATTCAAAATACTCGATCATGCTAAAAAGACCAAGATTCAAATGTCTGAAGATGAGTATCTTAAGTCTAACCTTGAGCAGCTTGTAAGATTGACCGAATATATACAAAGCCAAGTTGTTGTCCCCTCTCCTGTCTCCCTGAAAGGGATCCTTTCCACTCCTCCTGTATCTCACATAAATGTTACCTCAACTTCTACATCAGGAAAAAATTAACCTTTTTATCTCTCCCTCCTAATAAATGGTCACAAACTAAGCAACTACATAATTGATTTTGGGGATTCTGATAATGTCATGCCAGAAAAAGTCACCCATGCTTTGGGCCTCACTCTTACCAAGCATTTCGGCAGATGTTACTCCATGGAAACCAAACAGGTTCCATTAATTGGTTAGATCAAAGATGCACAATTCACATTTGTAGTGTTCCTAGAGAAAAGGGTAAAGATGACCATCCTCATTATTGATATCCCAGCAGCATATGGAATTCTACTAGGGAGAAGATTTTGTAGAGAAGTTGGTGGAGAGATTCATATGGACTGGTCAAAAGCTAGAATTCCTATCAAAGGAGTAATGCAGACATTGGAGCCTGAATCACAAAAGAAGTACCTAGTCACCAACTCTAACGACCCCAAGGCCCAGATTCTATTTGAATCATCGGAGATGGGGGGCTACTTCTTATCCATTGAGTCTGATAGAATGGATGTTCTCATCTAGGAGGGGGACCTTAACAAGATATGGACACTACAGTTTGATGGCAGTTGTGCAACAAGTGGATGTGGCGCTAGAGTTGTCCTGATATCTCTTGAAAAGGAGATTTTTCCTCTTTCTTTCAAATTGTAGTTTTCAATACAAACAATACCACTGAGTATGAATCTTTGTTACTCGGTATGCAAGCTGTAAAGGAAAGAGTAATCAATAATCTAAAAGCATAGGGTGATGTCGAACTGATCGTTAATCAGATAAAAGGGGTTTACCAGGTAAATAATGACAGAATCAGGCACTACCACAATGCAGTATGGGACAACATTGAGGAATTTGATGTTTTCTCAATAAAATCCATTCCAAGAGCTCAAAATGACATGGATGATTCATTGGCCATCTCAACATCTCTTATGCTCCCTCACCCAGGGCTGAAAATAGACACATATACCATTGAGGTTGTTTTCCACCCAAGCATGCTAGATAATTCCCAACACTAGTAGGTATTCAATGATGACAATCATCTTGCTGCTTTTCTAGAAAAAGATGATAATTTCAATAAGCTTCATTTTGAGGGATCTACTTCATGTCATGAATCTATCACTGGTCAAGCAAACGAATCAAAAGAAGGTGATGGAATATGTCAACTCAAGGGAAATAAAATTTTGAAGGGATCAGTCTCTCTGGATTGATTGTTTGACAAACATGATCATTTTGTCAAGAAGAAGTGACAAGATGATCCTAACTCCTCTCTAGAGACCGAATCTGTCAACCTGAGTACTGTAGAACATCCACAGTTTGTGAACATTAGGAAATGTTGTACACCTGAAGAAAAGTAGAAGTTTGTCAAATTGCTAAAGAAATATATAGACATATTGGCATGGTCTTATGTTGATCTAAAGTCTTTCAAGCCTAAGGATGTTCAACATGACATCCTGTTAAAGGATGATGTCAAACCCTTTCACCAGAAATAGAGGCATTACAATCCCAAGATCTCAGGTACCATCCAGGTAGAAATTTAGAAGATGCTAGAAACGAGGATTATCTTTCCTATCCATCATAGTACCTAGGTCGTAAACATCATGCCCATACAAAAGAAGAATGGCAAGATACACGTATGTATAGATTTTCACAATCTGAATCAGGTGTCATTGAAGGGAAATTACCTACTTCCCATAATGGATCAAGTTCTACAGGTAGTAACCGGTTCAGAGATGTTGTCCATGCTTGATGGTTTTTTAGGCTATAATCAGATTGAAGTCTCACCTGAAGACCAATTCAAAACAACATTCACTACTCCTTGGGGCACATTTTCCTACAGCAAGACGCCTTTTGGCTTGACCAATGCTGGTGACACCTTTTAGTGAACGATGGACTTCGCATTCAAAGGTATGATGGGAAAGGTAATCATAGTTTATTTAGATGACTTAACTATGTTCTCAAAAAAGTGAAGTGATCATTGTGATCATTTGGAGTAAGTATTGATTAGATTTCGAGAACACAGGATTTCCATAAATCCAAACATATCTGTTTTTGGGGTCACTGAAGGAAATTTGTTGGGACATGTTTTCAGTAAGGAAGGAACAAAGATAGATGTCGAAAGGGTTAAGGGTATTCAGAGTCTTACCTTACCCACAAACAAGACCAGTGTTCACTCTTTCTTTGGAAAGGTGAATTTTCTCAGACGCTTTATTCCTAACTTCGCTGAAAAGACTTGTCACATATTAAATATGATGAAAGGGTCACAAAAATTCTGGTGGAGTGAAGAAGGAAATATGCCATTCAAGGATATAAAAGCCTCTGTTACTCATGCACTTGTTCTGGTATGTCCCAACTTCTCCAATAATTTTATCATGTACAGTTATGTGTCCACGTATATTGTATCTGCCATATTAATGCAGAAGAACTCCAAGGATGTTGAATCCCCAATCACGTTCATGAGCTCCCCTCTCAAGCTTCATGAATTGAATATGTCTCAGTTAGAAAAACATGCCTTCATAGTAGTCAAAGCAGTCAATAAATTCTCGTACTACATCCTAAACTATCATACAATAGTGTTAGTTCCTAACACAGTAGTTAAGTCTATCCTAACTCAACAGGAGTTAGGAAGCTTATGAGGGAATTGGATCATAAAGGTCTAAGAGTATGATCTAGACATAAAACCAACCAAGCTAGTAAGAGGAAAAGGCCTATGTCATCTTATGGCTGAAAACAAAGATTCATAGGTCCCTAAAGAGAAAGTTGATCACACCGACGGGGAGCAGGGTGAACTTAAGAAAGTAGATTCTCTATCTATGGTTCTATTTGTTGCGACCAGCGACAAGTGGTATTCCGACATCACTTTCTTTCTCACTTATAGCGAGTGTCCAACCCATCTAGCTTCAAAGGAAAAGCAAACAGTAAAGCTCATGGCAGCCAAATATGTCATATGGGATGACAGTTTATACAAGCGCGGGATTGATGGGATCTTCTTGCGATGCATTGAAAAACCATTATAGATCAAATTTCTTGAAATTTTTCATGACTCAACCTACGACAGTCACTTATCCTCATCCATAACAGCACATAAGAGTATCCGGGCCAGGTACTACTGGCCAATGCTATTTCAGGATACAGCCACCTGGGTAGCAAAATGTGAGCTTTTCCAATAGTTTTTTGGCAAACCAAAATTGGCTGCTCTTCCCCTCAGGTCCGTCATTATTGACGAACCATTCAGGTAATGGGGAATTGACTTTATCAGAGCACTACATCCCTAATCAAGTGTCAGACATAGTTATGTCCTAATAGGAATATATTACTTCACCAAATGGGTGGAGGTCATACCTATTAAGAATGCCACCTCTGGAGTTGTTTGTAACTTCATCAAAAAAAATATCATCGTAAGATTTGGCATCCCACACAAGATCGTTGCTGATAATGCTTCTAACTTCTCCTCACGGGAAGTCATCAGTTTTTGCTATGAATATGGAATAACCTTAGCCCATGCTTCGGATTATTACCCCCAAGGAAATGGTCAGGTAGAATCCAGTAATAAGAACCTCGTGACCATCATACAAAAGCTAGTCGATGAGAATCAGCGGTCTTGGCACAAGTCATTATACGATGCTTTGTGGGTAGACTGTATTACTCTGAAGAGGTCTCTTGGTGTATCACATTTTCAAGTGTTATATGGAATCAACGCTGAGCTCCCCATTTCTATGGAACTTCCTACTCTATGTTTGGCATGAGCGATTGAAGATGAGACTTTCCAGAATTCTATGGAAAAGAGGATCATGTATCTAACAAAACTTGAAGAAAAGAGAGTAAGATTGGTCGACAGGATCACAAAACATCAGAATCAAGTCAAGATATTGTTTAATAAAAAATCTAAGTAAAGGGATTTCTAGGTAGGAGATCTCATCCTTCTATGGGACAAGTGAAGAGAATCAAAGGGCATGCATGGGAAATTCAACTCTCTTTGGAGAGGGCCTTTCAAGATCAATTATCTCAACAAAGAGAATAGCTTCTATCTCTCATATCTAGATGGAACTGAGCTCCCACTTCCCTATAACAAGAAACATCTCAAAATATTTAGGAAGTAGAGCTTTTTCTCTTCTTTGTATAGTTTGCTTTAGTTGCGTGTTTGTTTTTCTCATGTGTTTGCTTTCTGTTGGTTGTGTTTTTTCCTTTCTTTTTCGTCGCCCTTGTTTTCTAATCTATAGTCCAATGGATAGGCACATGTAGATCTGGGATTCTCTACCCTTAAGCTTCACTCAAAGATAGTCCCCAGAAAGAGTAAGCTATTGACAAGGGAAATTTTACAGGTAACCATACCAAAAATTTCCATTTTGGTCCCCCATTGAGGTCTCTTAACATTCAGAATGGCATAAAATCCCTTTCTAGAAAATCTAGTTTTTAGAACTTGGTCATTTTCAACCTTTTTAGGTTGGGCACAGTTTTCATTCATGTTACATCAACCAAAACTACGCCCCTCTATTCCTTTGGTGCATTCTAGGGAGTGTCAACACTCCAAATGTTGTGCCTTTCAAATATGTGCCAAGACGCAAGCACCATCTTGTTATCTCTCTAAAGTGCACTGTGGGCACTAAAAACGTAGTGTTGACACTCTCAAAGCTACGCCATAGAGAAAATCCCTTTGTGTCGACATCCACTTAAGTGCACCATAGGAAAAGTTGGTGGTGCATTTATTGCACCTTTTGTTATATATAGGCATGTCCAACCTGTCATTTTCACAATTGAAAAAATATGAAAAGTTATTCCTCGGTGCTTGTTAGCATTCTTGTTAGCCCCACATGTTATCATTTGTCATGTTCGTGGACCCCACATCATCTCCTTCATCATTATATATTCCTGGTAAGTGGCCCTTGCCCTTTTTGTGGATTTTTTGTGGTTTTTTATGATGGTTTAGGTGATTATGATTGTTGATGATAACAATGAACCTAAGAAGATAACACAATCCTAACCCATTTTGCAAAACCCACCCCCTGCCCCTTTTCTCCTCTGTCCCCTAATTTGCCAAGGTTAACCCTTTGCTATCAAAATTTGAGCTAAGAGATGAAAAAACCACAAAATAAAGAGAATCATCCTGTTGTCTTCCATGGCACAAATTTCATAAGTGTTGCGCTAAATGCAGTCACGCCCCTTTGGCATACCATTTAGTCATGCTGCATCAAAAACAATCGGGCTAAGGCACACTATGAAATCACACAACAGAAGCCCTTTCCCGCACCCTGTAAAACTATAAAAATTCATAAGGCATAGGCACGAGTGCACCTACCATAGCAACAACACTTCATGTTATGTAAAACCTTCCCTTACCATGCAAGCTTAACCCCTTGGGGCACCTCACCTCTATGTTGCATCTTTTGCATCCACGCCTTGGTGCACCATAATACTATGTAACACCGATCATATATGCGCCCCACTAAAAGACTTTAAATAGCACAAGCACACATCTCTTGACACCAGCATTTAAATGTTGTGTTTAGCCTTTCCACACCCTGCACCCCTTCTAGTGCTGATTTTTCCCATGCAACACTTTCACAAAGTGTGCCTTGCTTTTCTAAGTCCTTGCAGCCTATAGTAAAGCTACGCCTTACGCCCAGAAGCTCATAAATTGCTAACTTTTCATTTTGTAGGCTTTTATGGACAACTTAACGGCTAACATCACCCTTATGTGATGAACTTCCCTGATTCTTCTTACAGATCAATAGCTAAACTTAGATCCACACATGTCTTCATCGAGTAAGAATCCAACCAAGTCCAAGGGTAAAGCCAAGCTAATAGAGAAAAAAATGAAATTTAATTACCAAAGGGTCAGGATGCCTGACTTGCTTGCAGAGTGTGATCTTGATATCAAAGATTCAGAACTCAGACACATTGACATGGAGGACTTCTGGGCTAGAACCAAGTAGGTTACAGGCAGCCCATGGATGGATAAAGTGGTTGGAAATGGTCTGCACTTTGCTGCAAGGCTCCCAGTGAGCGCAATCAACAATGAGTTTATGATGTTGGTGGACTGTTATTACAATAAGGACACAAGATGTGTTGAAAATGAGAAGGGTGAGGTGATAATAAACATCACGGCCCAACATTTTGAGATCATTTTGGGTATCCCTCACCACTGAAATTTTGTAGCAGTGAGCCAAGAGGACTACATGAAGATATGGACTTAAAATGAAGACAAATGTATGCATTTAATGAATGAGGTGTACCTCAAGAATAAGAAGGTGGCAAGCAGGTGGCCAGAAGTCATTCATTGTAGTGAATTTTTAGAGGAGCTGAGTGACACAATCACCTTCTTGAGTAGGGTGTTTGGGCTACCTAATACCCATTAATTTCACAAGTGGATGCTCAGGTATTAGAAAACAATGAATAAATATGTTCCTGATCAACATTTTGACTAGGGAGAGATTATCAACAACACAATTTCATAGCAGCTTCAACAACTTTCAACAACTAGGAGGTTATATATGAACTCCTATGTAGTATATGTTTCTGCCTTAGAGAGGGACTACCCAACATTGAATTGGTGTGGGATATGGCCCTAGGTCAGGATATACGAGTACTCTCCAGAGTTAAGACTGAAGAACACCATAGCCCAATTCAGTAAAATCAATGATGTCTTCTTCTATGACATCATCTGCCTCTTGAGGCTTAACATGAATTAGGATCGGATGACCAAAAGCATGGTCACCACCACAAAGAAATGGGGAGTGTTATTCATGAAATTCCCCACTTTCACCTATCTCAAAGTTGCTAACTTCTTGCGAGAGCCCACCAAATTGCTAAGGTATGTGGGACCCAAACTGATCCTATTGGAGTTGTCTCAACAACTCATCACATACCATGAGAAGTGTTTGAAAAGGAAGAAGGGTAGAACTCTATTCCCCCTCACAGTGGGTAGGTACACTTACACTTCATAGAGCAAATCCTGAGAGATGTTTGTAGAGCTTGAATTGCTCAATTTGAAGCATAATTTTCTGGCGAGGCCAACCTTTGATCGTCGTGATTACCTTCCAAGGGAAAAGATTGATCTAATTCACATCCCTCAGATCGAAGATATCAACATCGACTTATATCATGAAGTTGATCTCATACGAAAGGATCACTACCAACTGGCCCTAGTAAAGATCATTCAATATGGTGTGGATACCATCCCAAAGGGTTTCTAAACAACTAATCAAGAAGTTGATCAAGTTTATCTAGACACAGATGGGGAAAATTGGCCATTTTTTGAAATTTATAGGAACCAGGCCCCTAAGACTATAGAGGAAAGGGTCAAGGGAACTTTGCAACATATTGAGCATTGGTGCAAGAAAAATGGTTTCATTTACCTTGGGGTAGACTTTACCACATCTCCCTTGGGTAATGCACTAGCCAGGCCAGAACATTTTTCTGAGGGAAAAGGAAAGAATAAAGTAGGAGAGGTAAGCACTACTCAAGAGAAAGTCCCTGAGAGCCCTCCTTCCGCCACCGAGGAACAAGTTATGGACTTAGTGTGCCCAAGAAGAGAAGAATCGACCAGTTCTCCAATGGACACATCCACTCAAGATGTTGTCACATATACAACTGACGAAGTATCAACCATTCCCTCTCTTGGTCCTCCTTCCCCTCCTTATGTCACTCAACCAACCACTCCTTTGGTTGTTTCTTCTCCCCCATCTTCTACCATTCCCCCTCCCTCTTCCTCCATCTTATCTTCCCTCGCAGATATATCCCCTAACATTTCTTCCCTCATCTCACAGATCCCTTCCACCCCCATGGTTCCCTCTCTTGCAATGAATCCTAACCCCATGAGCATTGGCTTGTTGGCTTCTTTCTCCATTCTGCCACCAAGTGTCTCAACTCATTTCCTTGTGTCCATTGCATTTTCTCCTTCTTCCACCCCCATTTCCTCCTCTTCCTCTGGTCCCACTCCCCTAAGTCCAGAATGGATGTCTGAACACCTGAGCCAACACAAGAGGAAATTACCTATTGTACCCATGGACTTCTCTATTATTCTGGCTAAAGGGCCTAAGAAGTAAAACACTATAACCCACTTCTCTCAAAGCACTTTAGGTGAAACAGTTATGAAGATCACGTACCCTGATCCCACAAAGAAGAAAGAAGATCTGTCTCTTATAGATTTTACAGTGACTCAGGTCATAATGGGAACATCATCAAAGATCCTGTAAGGAGATACCTTATCCACAGTGGATGCCATTTGGAAGAAGCTTCAAGAAGCAAAGGAAGGGAAGAGAATATTAAAAGAGAAAAACAAGCATCTTCTCTAAGCCCTGCAAAATATGGGCAATACCCCTCTTATGAATGCCACCGACCCTCCCGAAGTTCTTAATTAGGAAAAGATAAATGAGTACGCCAAGATCGGCGAGAAAGGTGTAGGAGTGTCCACCTGGAGAGAGCAGATCCTCAAAGATAGTGAGAAAATGATTACAAAGTTCATAGAGATCTATCAAAATATAGATCAAGAGAACAAGGAACTCCAAGAAATAGCAAGGCCTATCTCTGAAGAGTTGGACCATGCTAGGTTGTAACACAAGACATTCCAGAAGATTCTCGACTACCTAGTCAATTACTTGGTGAAATTTGGTGTCTTTGATCACCCGCGAGCACCCAACAAAGTCCTTGTTACTTTTGATTATCAGGTTGACCAAATGGAGTATGTCTTAGAAAAGATAGACAAAATCAAGGAGGAATCCTTGGATGCCATGCATCAAATGGAGCATATCATCTTAAGAGTGTCTCAGGGGTTTCTCGGTGCAGTGTATGCCTTGAGGAAGGTAGATGATACTATTTAGATTTTTAAGAGAATCACGTCGTAAGGTTTCACATCAGAGGCCACTTTTGATGTAGAATCTATCAACAACCTTTTGGCCTACTGTGACTTTGTTGGGTACCTGATGGAGGCAAGTAACGAATACTTCAAACTCCCTGAAAGACTCAGAGATGAATGAGAAACTTGTGAATTCATTGGGGATCACACCAAGGGACCTGCTCAGGATCAACTTCAGGCGATGGTCAGCATGTTCATGGAGTATCAAGCTTAGTTTCACATTACCTCTGCTGAGAAGAAGTAAGACACTCCTTTCAAGCCAAGGGATGATGATGAATAGGCTCCTTCCTCCTGGGATAAATCCTATTTTTGTTAAAGTATTTAAAAGTATGTTGGCACAAATGATGACATCATCCATGTTTCACCATGGAATGTTGTCATCCACCAAATTTCCCCAAAGTCAACATTTGACTTTTAGATATTTTATAGATATTTTATAGATATTTTATAAATAGTGGTTGGCTCCTTTTTGTCTTCTTTCTCCTTCTCCTTCTATAAATACTTGGATACTTTTAGTATTCAGTGTGAGAAAATTTGTATGAAAAATAGAAGTGAGGAGAGAAAGACTTTGAGCTTTCTTGTAACAGGACAAATATTAATACAAAAAATTAAGACTTTGTGTTGAATTCCTATGTTATGTGTTAGATCTTTCTTAAGTTATATCTGCATGCTTAATCTGTTGGATTCACCTATGATTTTGTCATTTGTTTATCAATATTTCTTTGTTTGTTTATGTGAGTAAGTTTGGCTCTGTTAACTATCGGCCCAAAACATAAACCCTCAGACCTTTCTACTTTAGAATTCTTTTCTTTTCTCCCTTCAGATTCATCTTTTTTCTATTCATTCCTTTATTCCTTTATGTTCTTCATCGGAACTAACTCTACCAGGATGAGATCCCAAAATCCCCCTAAAGGTAGAATACTGTAAGACTTACACAGATTCCTACTGGTAGAATAGTAATAAACCAATTTCACTTTTTTGTATCAAAGAGCGGCTATGCCCTACACACTGTTGGCCTGTCTATCCATATATCTGCCTACCTGATAGATTTTTGGACCAACATACATCCTTACTGGAATTATGTACCCATTTTTTATCCCATAGTTATCACAGTAATTCTGCAGAGCTCCACTACCTCACTTTCATCTCTTCTTCTTTGCCAAGGGTGCACATATAAATAGGCCTCCTAGCTCTAACAAACTCTTTTGTAGCCACAGATCTGGCCCAATGTGTCAAGGTGTGGGTTGCCCCGGGCGCATGTCTCTCCATGTAATGATTAAATGTTTGGATCTTTCTATCACAAGGTATATTCCCTCTAGGACACCCTTTCACCAGGCTGGAACCTTATCCAAATGGAACATGTTCTTCATGTGTTCTATCCCAAAGGCCAAAAATGGCTAAGTCCCAAATTGTTCTTCATGCGGCGCGTGTGTCCTAGGTTCTTCAAGAAGCCTTTTGAACTCTGCCTTGTGTGTTTCCTCCAGCCATGCACACCTATGTGCCCTTAATATTTGGAAACTAAATTAGGGGCCCAACACTTCTTCTCTTTTAGAAACTACCCTATTTTTTATTTGTCCCAATAGGCACTCCAATCTCAAAAAAAAATCAAAGAAAGAAGAATGACACCAAAACTGATTTTATCCCCTTTTTTACTTCCTCAATAATTACCTCAACAATGGAGGCAACAACATTGTATACCACTCCTAATATTTTATTCTTGATTTGTAACCATCACTTGTTTACTTGTGTTCATCGATCTTGATTGTTTAGTTTTGTCAAAAGGTGCATAACTACCTTAACGACTGGAAACTTGTCTATTTTTTCTATGTCCATCATGTGCATTACTTTTACATAGGAAAAATCTATAGAGTTTCCATCAATATCTTTATCATATGTTAGATCACTCGGGATATCTATTCTTGAGCTCCTTAACCCATTTAGTGAGCCAATTAGGGGCGTTGTAATACACACCCGCCTCCCATGAAAATAGAAGAAGTCCTCTTGGACTCTTGAAATCAACCAATGGTATATTCTTTCTATCTTTCCAAAATAAGGGAGCTCATATAACTGTAAAATACGAAATTTTTCAAGCACCTTCTCACGAGAGTCTTCATAAATAGGCTTGTCATCTTGTGTGTGCATGTCTATTTTTACCTCCAGACATTTTTCCAATTCATCTTTCATGGCCTTTTTCCTATGGTTATAATCACTTAATTTACTACAGTAGATGTGGGACTCCCAATCATTCCCAACTATAACCGCTTCTAGAAACTGCATTTCGAAAAACCTACTTTTGATGACATCATCCATCTTTACTTCCACTTATTTTTTCTTCCTTCCCCTTGTGATTTCTCTAGAATATCATTTTGGTTCCATTACAACGATAAAAAATGTGTTCTTGGACTAGATTTGACCTCTATAACTTCAAACTCGCCTGACCTAGCCTTACCTTGAGCCCTAACACGTATTTTTTCTCCCCCACATGCATTCTCTTTACTCAAACACCCTCTCTGATAGAGCTCCAACCAATGTTGTGCACAAATTTCTCTAATTCGATGTATATAATAACTCTTTGACGTAGTTTCTGACATAAATCATTTGTCAACTCACTCAAAAAATTCACAATACAAGGTAAAAATGATATCAAAAGCTCAAATTTTATAACTTTTGAAAAATTCCCCACATTTATTGCTCTTAATCTAACACCGTACTCAGCATTAAATGAAGTTTCATTCCTTTTTATGTGCTTCAAAAATAAATTTTCCTGTCCCCAATCGTAACCTTCTGGCACACCCACTAATTCTCGGCCACATATCTCCTCTCACATTCCTTCATGCACCGAAGTATAAAACCTATATGTGTAATACCAAGTAGTTTCTCATGCTACTACCAACCTCATGTCACATAGGGCATCCATCCTTCTTCATGTGGTCTACTATCTGATTTTGTTCATTGATCCTCACAATTACTTCAAGAACATGCACCATACTTCTTCTATGCATGCCCATATTCTAAAGGACATTCAATATATTTCCATCTTGGCCCTTTTATCATGTATCTGATCCACCCCACACTAAAAGTATGTGAAGTCCTCTGTGCATGAATGCACTAGATAGTAATTAGCTACTGGTCCATAAGTGCACTTATTAGAATAAAAACCTGGCAGGAAAATATCCCATTGCATACACTTTTTAAATATTTTAAACTTAGTTTCAAAGTTTTTCATTTCAATTTTATAGATTAGTTTCAAGTTTCCTAGATTAATTTCAGGTTTTCTAGTTTAATTTCAAGCTTTCTAGTGTACTTTCAAGATTTTTATATTAGTTTCTCAAGATGTTTAGATTAATTTCAAAGTTTTAGAGTAATTTTAAAAGTTTGATAGCTTAAATCTCATAGATGAGTTTCAAGTTTCCTAGATTAATTCAAGTTTTCTAGTTTACTTTCAAGCTTTCTAGAGTACTTTCAAGCTTTTTAGATTAGTTTCTTAAGATTTTTAGATTAATTTCAAAATTTTAAAGTAATTTTCAAAGTTTTATAGATTAAATTTCATTTTTGAAAGTTTTTTCAACTAGATTAGTGGTAGAAGTTGTGTTTTCTTACTTTTTGCAAGATTCAAGGAGGTGAAGCCCGATCAAAATTGCCAAAAAATACCAAATATTTGACCTTTTTGAATAAATTCTTGTCAAAACTCAAATTTTGGCCAATTCCTATGAAGGGGAGTGTAGGCCTTGAACTAGGAGTGCAGGTATTTAAGTAGGAGTGCACATTCCAGATTGAATTTTTTAATTGTCTGTCATTTTTACAAAGGGGAGCACACACATTGGTAGTGGAACATATGCATTAAACTAGGATTGTAGGAATTGAAGTAGGATAAAACATTCTAGCTTGTATTTTGCATTTGTATGTAATTTTTACAAAGCGGATTACATACGTCAATAGGGGAGTGCAGGCGTCGAAACAGGAGTGCAACCGCTTGTCTGAAAGTGCCCATGTTGGCTCAGATTTTTCAAACAATTTGTTGTTTTTACAAGGGAGAGTGCACACATTGGAAGGGGAGAACATGCATTGAAATATGCACACATATGTCATCAGGGTTGCGTAGGTGTGTTTGTGTAATTTTTCCTGCAAGATTAAAGCTTCCATTTTTGGTTTTTAGGATTTTTGTTACTTTTAGAGGTCTTTAGATGCCATTTTTGTCAATTTCATAGATTTAGAGTAGGTATTATCATAAAATCACTTAGGGTTTGAAGGAATTAATCTTGTTTCCATGATTTGTATGAGTTTGGGTTAAGGTGTATATACTATTCTCTTGCACTTCGTGTGACCTAGAGAATCAAAAGCACTCATAAACCTTCTTTTGCCATCATTAGAGTAAGTAGGAAACTTTTTTAATAATCTTTTATTTTAAATGCTTTTTCACTTGCTAAATAAACCAATGCTAGAATTTTTGTATGCTCTTCCCTTACACCTAGTGTGATCTTGGGAATCAAAAGCAATTTTAGTCTTTTCATTAAAAATGACGTAGAGCAATTAGGAATAAACCTTGTTTATTTAAAAAAAATTGATAGTAGTTAATTGATTTACAAGAATTTTTCATGGTTATTTTCTTATGATATTGTGAATCTATTTTTGAAACTACTAACCATTTTATGAAGGACCTAATGCTAGTCAAAGAAAGGAGGACCTAAACAATTTTTCTAACTACACGTGTGATTGTAGGTTCCCAAAAGGAGTACGAAAAAAACCACATTATGTCTAAAAGATAAAAAATACATCGTAATCATCACATTGTATTTGCAGGTTTTGGTTAAGATCTATGACTCGTCCACTCAACTAGGACATAACCCCTTTGGCATAATCCTTAAGATAAAACAATGGGGGCGGTCCTAGGAACCCTAAAGTGGTTCATGCAAGAGGGAACCTTGTGAACAAAATAGGAAAGTGCTCCACACTACTAACTTATCTAGTACACCTTGGTGAGATTAGCATCAAAGATATCCGTATCGCGACCCTAGTGAAAGTATAACTGAATGCACTTTGATGCTCATTATAATGAATGGGGTAGAGTAAATCCAAGATACTCCCAAATTATTCAGTTTAATTTTTTGGATAAATCAAGATCGCTCATAGATATCTTGTGACACCTAGAGAGAGAACCACCTAGGAAGATTTCTAGCTTGGAGCCATTATTTTTGTCTTAGATAGTATACTTGAGAGCTCTCATAAAGTGACAACTTTGTTAGATTCAAAATATTGTTTTTTGAACAAGGATAATAATCTCTTAAATTTTAAAGCACGTGACATTTCATCACGAAATCAACTTACTGTCATTTTCTCCTAGTTTTTCACTTGTCTTAGGACAAGGTGAAACTCTGTAAAAATAGCACTAAGTTTATTTCAACACCACTTGGTCTACACCCTTGTTTTCTTGTTTCCCCTTTTTTGGACAAAAGGAAACAACATATATGGATACTGCTAAATATCATGTGTCCACCACTTTTTTATTCTACTTACACAAATAGGTTGCAATGTAGAAGCACAAGTGTTGAAAGTTTGCATGCTACATTCTCATGATCTAGTAGGCCCCCTTTTCTTAAAAGCCCATATTTGAGACTTATTATCATTGTAGTTAGAATATTTCATCTTTGTATTCTTTTTGAGTTGCTATGATACCCACATTGTATCCATACAATTGAGATATTTATTTTTTGTTTCCATTTTGAAATTATACCTAAATATCTATATTCTAGAGTTACATTGTTCGCATGCATAAAAATTTATTGTTATACTTAGACGTAATTTTTACATCCTAACTTTGTCTTGAGTTTTGTGAGTGTTGAGGATACATTGTTAGCATCGCAATAACATAATTTTGACACTAGAAATATTACTTTCCCAAAATTTTGGTTCACGTGTCCAAATAGTGTTGTTATGCTACTCACATTGATATCATCCATTTTATAAGAGTTGGACTTTGTTAATGTTTAGAAACTAGTTTTTAGTATATCTTGTTAGAAGATCACATCAACATTTTCTTATCATTTAGGCCTTGTTTGTTGAAAAATTGACCTCACTTGTGATGTTGTGTTGTCCCTATTTGGTTTCAAACCTATTTGGATGAAATCTTAGAGAATTAAATATTTTATGTAAACTAAATTTTGAGCATTATACGTCATTGTATTATTCTAGGGAAAAAAATTGTCAAATATTACCTTACTAGGATAACTTGTTCATTATTATTTAGTTCGTAAGTTCATTTTGACCTATCACTTTTATGGCTATTCTATAGTCACCTTGTTTTGGCAAGTTAGCGTCATTACGCTACACACATTTGACTACAGTCCCTTTTTAATAAACCTTAGTGTAAATATTTTGCGTTGTACCATCTATTCTAAGTAATTTCTACTAGGTTAATGGGGTCACAAAAGTTGGCAGCCAATATATTTGGAGGTGATAATCCTCTTTTGGAGCATAATCTCATGGTTGACCATAGTAGTGGAGAGGAAGAGTCTCCTCATGTGGATGTAGAGCTTCATTCTAATGATTTTGACGACTATATTTTTCATAACAAACAAGAATTTTTTATGCAGGTTGTGGAACTAGGAGCCAAATTACCTTCCACAGTAGGCCCTTCTCTTATCGCCAATAGGGTTTGGGGAGAAGAAGAAGTAGACCTCCCTCATCACACTATTAATGAATTTTTAAATCCAGGTCATGTCTCTACTTCTGTAGGGAAGAATAATGAGGAGATACCATTTGAAAATGATGGAGACTATAATTTTCCTCCTATTAAAATTCATTGTGAAGACCATGAAGAACATGTTTATCATGTGTAACCTCCACCTAATGAAGATCATCATGAAATACCTTTTAAAGAGGATACATTAGAACAACAGGTCAAAGCCATCACTCATCAATTGACAATTTTGGGTTCACATATACAAAAGCAATAACCAAAAGTGAAACCTAAAGCTTCATTTTACAAGTTCCTAATAAAAAATCCTTGACGAGAGGCACAAAGAGATCCTTATGAAGAGATTCTTGCAAAAAATTGGGGTGGGAATGCACCTAGGCTTAACCATTTTTATAGAACTACGCGGCCACCTACGAAAGAACCACTTTTTAATCAAGAGTGGCCAACAATGAAGAACACCCTTCAAGCATTACAAGAGGGCCAAACTAGTAGAAATAACAAGAAGTATCGGTTTGATGAGTTATTTCCTTACCAATTTGAAAAATCCTTGTTGCAGGTAACTTTCCCAAGACATTTTGATTTTCCAAAATTTGATAAATATAAAGGAAAAGGTTACCCTCGTGATCATATAAAGGACTTTTATATGGCATGTTAAGAGGTGACATTCAATGATAATTTTCTTATGCACTTGTTTTCATGAAGTTTGGGGGAAATAATGCTAGATTGGTTTGTGCAAATCCCTAAGGGATCCATATCAACATGGCTAGAACTAGAAGATATTTTCATACAAAAATTCTCTTTCAATATAGAAAATGATGTTACCATGGTAGACCTCTTCAATGCCAAGCAATGAAACAATGAAAACTTCATTGTGTTTTTATAAAGATGGAGACGGTTAGCTAGTTGCTTTCCTTGCTCCCTACCTAAGAAGTATTTGATAGGCATATTTTTTCCCAAACTCCATCCAGACATTACATTCCAATTACAAATGCATTATGGTAACACATTCAATAATAGAAAAATGGAGTCAAATTAAAAAGACATTATTAGCTATGGGGACTCTAAAACCTTTCTCCCACAAACACAATGATTCTAAATCTAACGATAAAACAAAGTTTGTTCCTAATAGAAAAAAAAATGTTGTTAGTGATGGGATAGTGGACTCTAAATGGGTGCAAGCCATGCAGAACCACACACCTTTAAAATTGCAAAGGGTAATCCACCTACCAATTATAAATGTCACACTTTTCCTCCTCTATCTGAATCGATATCATCTATACTAAAATAGTTAGAGGCCGTTAACATGGTTAAGTACAATAAAATGTAACCCTATGGGGATGATACAACCAAACCATCATGGTTTAGGGAGAATTAATTCTACAGGTTCCACCACGTAAAGGGTCACAAAACTAACAAGTGTTTAATATTAAAACACTATATTCAAGATCTAATCGATAGTAGTGCTATTAAAGTAGAATTTATTGTTGCTACTAAATCTCCAAATGTAAATTTAGGGATATTCAAGGAGAATTTTCCCAATCTTTGAAGAAAGGAAAAATTTAGATCAGGGACAATTGTCTTAGAATAAAAATGATAACAAAATGTCAAAAAAACACCATTTTGATGCCTTGATAGGTTGTGTTGACCCACTCATTGATAAAATCAATACAATTGGAACTAAGATAGGAGAGTGCACCTTGGAAACATGACGGGCTTGCCTCATCATAAATTATGAGCCTAATCCCCTCCTCAAGAGAGTCACTATGATTTCCATCTTAGACCTTCTAAAGATGTCTAGTGTCCATAAGGATATACTTTACAAAACCTTACAAGGATCAATAGTATCCATTGATGTTGACCCAACACAATTACAAGCCATGGTAGCACAACTTGTTCCTTTGGAACACATAACCTTTAAAACTACATAAGATTTATTTGAAGATCCTTCACATAACCTACCATTGTATATTGAGGTTATCATCAAACGTAAGAAGGTTAAGAGAGTGCTTGTAGACAGAAAATTAGGTATTAACATATGTACTCTTAAACTAGTCTGCCAACTAGGTTGCATAGAAGCTCATCTAGAAACAAAGGTCATCACCATTAATGCATATGATAATGAAGAATGAAAATCAGTTGGAATGATCACTTTCTTATTAAAAGTGGGTCACAGATGAATATAAAGTTAAATATTCAATGCTTATTACCAAACAGGTCACAGATGAATATAAATTTAAAGATTTAATGTTACTTCCATATAAAAGAATGGCTGATTCCTTGTGTTTGTGCTCAAATTAATCTCACCCTTATTTGGTTAAGATTTACCATCGTTGTCTACTATATGTTTCTTCTTTCCCTATTGAGGTATGAGTAACCTTTGTGGTTTTTTTGTGTATGGTTTAGTCTTTCCTCTTTTTCGGTCAAGGATCCTGTCTGAATGTGCATTATCTGGTAGTTTTTTATGGGGAAGATGTTTTGTTTTAAGTTTTGGATTTTGAGGGATTGTTTGTTGTAAATTGCTTCTAGGTCTTGTCTTTTATTTGCATTTTCTCTCCCAGTGCCCGCTGATATGTGGTAGTTCCCAATTGATTGCAGTGTGGTGGGTCAAATTTGTAAACTCGTAATTTTATCTTGCATTAAATGAGTGTGAAATTGATGTCATCATCTGATAAATCTTCTTCGAATATTCGTAGTCAAAAGGTAACACAAATAATTCCTCAATTGGCATCAAGGAGTGTACATGTGTCATAATTAGAATGGATGCAGGTAGGTGACACATATTTGTAGCTTTTCTCAATTATAGAGAAAGAAGTAAAAGTCTAAAAAGTTCCCAAAACCCACAAGAGACATGTGGCTACTTAGTTATAAAATGTGGAGATGCGGGTCATTGGAGAACTCAAGAATTTTTGGTTTGAAAAGGAAGGGGGATAAAATTGTAAAAAAGTGTTGCAACCCCACTCCACTATCACTCAAGTGTGACCACGTGTCGATCCAGTATTGAAAACCAAAAGGTGGATGGGCAGGTCAAGTTTTCCAAAAGTATGTAAATTCTATAATGCTACAAAGTTACAAAAGGTTTCCCCGAGCCCGTGATAGTGAAAAACTTCAGTCCACATGGATGGCTTATTTTTTAAAATTATGAATGACAGATTGAACAATCATGATATATTACATTTATTTCTACCACCATTAATATTGCTACATAATCAAGGATGATTTAAAGCTTTTGAATGCTTTCATCTTTATTTACCAATTACCTTGATTATTTTTGCTACCTTTGTGATTTTCACGAAGAATTATCACATCATTAGCTATGGAGCTCAAATTATGAACTTGAGGACTTAAGAATTTGTTGATTTGGGTTTCAATTTCTCATGCACTCATGAATTGAAAGGTAAGGGATTAAAAAATCCTATATTTCTCTTTTAGTGGTAGGTTGGTTTAAAGGAAATTTAGGGTTTTTGAAGGATGAAGACTATGCCATATTCATTCTCGATTATGTCAGGGGTCACTAGTTATTTAGATAAGATTATAGACACAAACTTGATGTATGCTAATCTACATGATTTTCTTCAGAGGCTTAATAGCCCCCATAAGAGTGAATCCCTTAAGGAAATTCAAGACAGTTGTATTGCTTTAGCAGGTTCTATTCCCCCTACAATTCATTTCCCAAGATTGGTATGGAATTGTGCTATGAATTATGATCCTAAAAAGAGGGAAGTACTAGATGGGAGTGGGGATGAAATTTTGAATTTAACACCTGTAGCCATTAGAATAATGCTTAAGTTGCCTGCAATCATGAACCCAATCACCATTACTTTCAAATTAGCTCTACAAGATTATGAAACAAAAACGATGGAATGTGTACAAATGATAAATAGAAAATGGCTTATTACGAAGAATACAGTGGATAGATTCCCTAAAAAGTTGGTTAGGGCACAGTTTGTTGAGGAGGTTGAAGATTTCATTGTTTTGCTAAGTCGAATGGCAGGTTCATAAACTGTAAATGAATTAAAAGAATGGATGAATAAATACATATGAATTATTCTGGATAGAAAAGGGAGCATCTGATGGGAAATTTTCATTGCAGATGCACTCCATGATCACATGGTCACCTTAGCAGTGAGAATTGAGATGGGTGATAATTCATAGCTAGAATTTTACATGATGACTTACCTAATCTACAATGTTGTTAGGCATAGACGTTTCCCAGGTTTGTCACCATGTGCAGTTTTCAAGTAGTTCCAAATGCATGAGATATTTCCCCAACTGCATTTGATCAACTGGAGTGGGAATGTAAGGTTAGTTAATGATGCTTTCTATGCCCCAATCATTTTTCTTTTCAAGCCATTGTGGGGATGATATAGGATGTTTGAACAAGCTATACAAGTAAATTTGGAGTATGGATACTGCTTCATCCAATATAAAAAGTTTACTTACATTTTAGTGGTTTTGAGGAAAAGCAATATAAGTTACCTAGGTATGTAGATAATAAATTTACTTTATGTGAACTAGTAAGGCATTTGACACCTGTGCATAAAATAATTGTTGGGAGGCATAAAACAAATATAAATTTTCCTTTTTGAATTGGAATGTATTCATGGCGTTCCATCATAAAGGCTAGATTGATTGAAGAGGAAATGTAGAAATTTGATATGGAAAATTTTAAGGCAAGGTCTAATTATGACATTAGATGCATGTTTAACAACATTTAAAATAACTTTGAGCATGAGCCCCATTTTAAGGATTACTGGATGAACTGCAGGGATGAGGAAGAAGTCAAATTAAGGGGATTTTCTAGAATGAATCTGTCATAGATAGTAGACTACAAAATTGTAGTTATCCTAGAGGGGATTATGGATGATCTACACACAGTGAGAAAATTCTATATTGATTATAAGGTGGGGGATCAACATGTATCTCCTCTATACTAGAATGGTAGAATCTGATGATCCTTATTTAAGAATAGTTGATGTCATGAGTAGGACTGTAAACTGGTTGGACCAAAAGAACATTGTTCTTTCAATCCAGAATATAAAAAATCCTAAACAACATTAGAAGTTTAGGAAAACTAAGTGAGAATATTCCACTCCTAAGGGAAGAGGTAGATAAACTAGACCCACTAGGAGGAAATGCCCCTCAATTTACGTCTAAAAGGCCTACTCTTGAATTCATTGATGAGTG
The DNA here is from genome assembly GCA_019776745.2 of Taxus chinensis. Lineage (NCBI taxonomy): Eukaryota > Viridiplantae > Streptophyta > Pinopsida > Cupressales > Taxaceae > Taxus > Taxus chinensis. Next base: position 316,132,317 of record CM034154.1, read on the forward strand.
GACATCAGCCACTAGTGGAACTAGCACTTTTATGTTAGTTCTCATGTAAATGATTGAAGAGATGCTTTTAAAGTTTATGGAGAATGCCCCCATTACTTTTTCAGTGTAAATTTAGGCAAAGGGGAAAGGTCTGACATCACATGTGGTCCATCTAAGTGTTTCACCAAAGTAACATAGTGCTGAAAAATTAATGAGTGGAGCCATTACAAGTGGCCATATTTAGTCTAAGCCACACAAGGATGAAAGAAGATTAGTAGCCGATTTAAAAAGTTTTGAAAGGACGCAAAAAATTTAAGGTTATTTACTAGTTAGTCTGGGTAATAGTAGGTGCCCATACACCTAAAAGGTTCCAACACTAGGATCTGGTAATTGATCCCCCAGAGTATGAGAATCATGATTCTTTCCAAAAGTAGCATGATGCATCACTGCCACGTGTGAAGCTATTAGATCCTCTGATCCCACCTCTATTGTTTGTAGAAAAAATAATGAAATGCACTCAGAATCCAGTTTCACATGGAAGTATTGCAGTTAATCTAGTAGAAAATCAATTTATTACCCCAAGTTTGAAAATATCTAAAACTTTACTTGCCAAGGATATAAATGTACCTCCATTCAATAAGATACATGAATTTGTAAAGTTTCGAACTGATGTAGTTGATGTTGATGTTGGTGAAGGATTTTCCATGTTTTATTCACTTAATTTATCTGTAGGTGAACCAATATTGACATGAGTGGGTAGAATTTAAGAAAGAAAAAAATTGGAAAAAGACATTCATGTACCAACTACTGAAGTGGGCATCCAGGTAATTGAATTACTTTCCCCAAGACAAATAGTTTTAGAATTGGGTAAACCAGAGTCATTTGTTGAAAAATATATTAATACTAAGTTATTAGTAAAAGAGTTTATATCCATTTCTGTTGAGGTGACTAAGACTGATGACCTTCTTCAGGAGGGAAAATTTGTTTTAGAAGAAAAATTGAAACTAGCACAAGATGCAATTTGTCAGAAGAAACCATTACTGGTGAGAATTTATAGCCCTTAATGGGAAATGTAGAATTGTTTTGAGAAGAACAACCTACCATGGCATTTCTAGATACATCATTAGAGCATGAAAAGGGTAAGGTGGAAAATCAACATAATTTGGGAGAGAGAGAGCCCACAACACAAATTTCGGTACAAGAAAGTTTTGGAGAAGAAATGGACTCCAATATTGTTTAAATTGGAGAAACAAGGAAGGATTTTCCCCTGAATGTTGATACAATTCAAGGAAAAAATGATCAATTTGAAGTTCCAGACCATGAAAAAGAGCATCCAAAAGAATTAGTAGCACAGGGTGAGATTGGCATAGGGATCGTAAAAATAAGTAATCAGGAACAAACACAATCATTGATGCAAAATGAATAAGAAGTATCCAAACAAATGATAGTTTCTCCCAAGAAAATCCAGTAGGAATAAGGAGAAATAAAAGCTATAACAATTTTAGAAAAGGGATGGATCAATGAGTTTATTTCAAATGAAGAAAAAGAGGTCCTCCCTATGCAAGCTATTAATCTTACTATTGTGTATTTTCTAAAGGTAGTAATAGCCTCAAAAATGGCTAGGACTATCACAAAAACCCACAATGATTCATCTGGAGCAAGGACCTTGGAAATAGCAACCCCTTTTGAGGGTAAAACAAAAGAATACATAACAGCTGATGATTATAACATTTAGATTATTCCCTTGGGAAAACCTTCAAGGGAACAATTGAAACAAGGAGTTTCTGATGTAGTGAATAATATTCTGTAAAACATTGATGAATATGGAATTACAAATAGGTAACTAAAGGAGCAAGTTAATGCCTTGAGTTCTTGTTTGCAACAGTTGACAATGAAGACTAGTCAAATGCAAGAAAGTTCCTATATACACACTGCTGAAGGAATGAATAAGGTAAACAAGGTTGTCAATAAGGTTCAAGTAATAGATAGGTGGATTGAAATTGACCAAAATGGGAAAAGAATCAATTGCAGAATCCAGATCAAAATATGAAGATATCAAAAATAGGCTCAGTGAAATTGATGAGATAGTTGAATAGTGCGACAATGATAATTTATATTTTGAAGGTATTCTTCCCAAGCTGGACCACATTACCCATCTCAATGATGAGTTAGTTGAGAAAGAAGATATTGTGCCTTTAGTTGTCAAAGGAAGCCAAAATGATATTGAAGAATTGTCAAAATTTAGCGTAGAGACATTGAAAGGGATTAAGGAAAAATTTGAAATTAAGAGAAACTGGGTTGATGATACTCTCGATGATATTGACTTAAAGTTAGAGGATTTGGTCATTGATAAGTTCAAGAGGAGTTATGGGGACCATGAGAAAGATTGAGAATAGAATTGCAGAGTTGAAGGCAAGGCAACTGGAATAAAAATAGAAAATGGGCCATTTCATTGATGCAATATCTAGGTAGGCACTGATTTTATAGCATCATACAAGACAAGATGAGGATGAGTTTAACGAGTTATTCAAAAGGTATGATGCATATGTGGCGAGGCTACTGAAAGAGTAAGATACATAAGTAGATGTTGAAGAAGAAGAAAATGCAGATGTAAATGGTGATGAACGTGATTAGACAATTATTCCTTGAACTGTATTCTATTTTCATATTCATCCTTTTAAAGTAATGTTTTAAAATGAAAATTCTATTACATGGGAAGTAATTGATTCTCTAAATTTTATTGTCCCTTTATTTCAATTGAAAATGAAATAATGCAATAATGCTATATTTACTTTGATGAAATTAACATACATTTGGATAAGTATGTGAATGATTGATACTGTTATGCTTCTTGAATTTTGAACAAGGAACAAAATGGTGTTCTATAGGGACCCCTTCCCATGACAAATAAATATATATACATGCCAGAAAGAGAAAAAATGAAAGGAAGACAACATCTAGGAATTCTTCAGCCCTACTTCATAGCTTCTTCCTAGAAGGGGAAGCTTGTTCAAATGTTTGTTTTCCTTGGCACAAAATCACTTAAGCCTTGTCCTGTTTGAACAAAAAATGATTAAACCTACCAAGTCTTAGGACATTCCCATATCCATCAATGCCTCTAGAGTCATTCTATGATGACTTATGATATGCTTCAATTTAACTTTCTTCTGTTGAGATGAAACCCAATCTAAAAGATCCAGACTCATGTGAAGAATTTTGTCTTTCCTTTCCCCTTGTGAAGGGTAGACATGTTGGGAGTGGGTTGAGAGGGGATGCTTGAAGTGGTTGGAGGGGCAAGTACTACATTTTGTTGACTGGGCTGATTGCGAGGCCTCAAACTTGACCCAGCACCCCATTTCCTTGTGAAAGGTAGATTGTCTTTCAGAGAAGGAATTGGTTGAGGGCCCAAAAATTCATGCTCTAACTTAGGAGCATAATGCATTAAGTGGGTGGATGACCAAATAGCAAATCTCCCCCTTTTTTCCTGAGTGGAGGAAATGGCTACCCTTGAATGATGAGAAGATAATGATTGGTCCTCTTCTCCATCTGAGATAATGATTGGAGGTTGAGGTTTTGGTTCGCCTTTCTTTTACCCTGAAGATGACTCTGTTGCTGAAAATAGTTGTGAAGGCACGGTCTCTACTTGCTTTTTCTCCAAGAAATTAATCCTTTTCTCTAACATATCTCTTTTTTGGGAAATAGAAGGCACTATGTCGATGGAGGATTTATAATACAAAACATATGATTTATTGGGAATCTCTTTTGATACAAACCCCTCATCACAAAAAAAAGGACATTGAAAATTGGTTTTCCCATAGACCTGATGTCTTCTCTCAACCCAATATCTTTTTAAATCTTCAAGATTTTTCATGTGCTCCCTTCTAAAAATATGGAAATTGTAACATTCCCATTTAAGACTTTAGAAATAAGTGATTATTTTAAAATATATATATAATTCTCTCTATTCTAAATAAATATTTATTTAAAACAAACATTCCATGCCAATTGAATTCAAATAGATAACCATATGCAGCTATAATGACTCAGTGATCCACCGATCTATTCATTTCATAACTCGGTAATCTACCAATATATTTATGTTATCTTAAGTATTGAATAAATATTGTATACTTCGTATACCTAGTTTTCCTACCCTACATCGGGTACGGAGTGATCTATTTAAAGAACATATATAAACATTTGTTACCAATATTCATCTAATATCACGTTGTTTTAAACTTGGCGACATAGGACAACACAACTAGTAGCTTGTGATACTTTAGCCAAATATTTACAACATACTGTGTATGTCACTATTCCTAGACAACATACTCATCATATTGGAATATGTCCTTCACCTCACTCCTCTATTATTGCGATTGGTCTTTACTGACTACCATCAGTCCACTTGTCCTAGGTTTAACCCTAGCCCTAGTTAAAAACATAAATTATTATAGGAAGACGCTCACAATGACTTAGGTTAAATGAGCATACTCGGTTGACCTTAAGTGAACCAAGTGTGCCAAGGTACCCTGAGCCATTAGAAGCTACTTCTTATCCTAAATATGCCACTAACTTGACCTATAGAGAAACTAAGTTCAAGTTCTTATTGTGTGTAGATCTAGATAATCAATGTGGAAGGGTGATGCCATATGTAAACTACAACGCTATATTCACAAGAAGACCCGAGTCTTCTTGAAAGTACATCCTTGCAGTTGGCATGTGCCAACATCCTATAGAAACTTCCTCATCGAGATGTACATACCCCAAGGAGATCATTAATACATTGTTAATTTGGATTATGTCTTGATTACAACAACCCTGCTTAATCCTAATCCAACACTCCATAAGTTCTTTCCTAAATTTTTTTCATTTAGTCCATGAATAACTTCCTTAACTTATGATTTCATTTTAATGTTCATTTCCTCAGCTTAACCAGTAGTTAACCAAAGTAGGAAAATAATATAATAAGTTTCATTAAAATGTAATTTAACTTTCAGGAAGGTTTAACAACCACATAAATCCAAATAAAGTAGACTTCATATAAAATGAATTCTAATAATTATTAATCATATCTCCAAACCTTTCTGGTTTAAATTCAATTGAAAGAGAGAAAGAGTCTTTCTCTACATAATTAAGTGTTAGGTTATATCATTCACAATATCCATATTTCTGAATGCATGTTCATTACGCATCACATTATTATGTTAAATTATTTAGGTAAAACACATCATATTATACAACTCAACAAGTTGCACCATTATAAGGGAAACTGAACCAATTCCCTTTGTCCATCTTTTCCAAGATAACAATATAAGCATAGTATAACATTAAGAATATTAAAAAGATAGAAATTTCATCTTCTTAAAAAAAATTACGAGATAAATTACACAACTAATGCAAATAAATCACAACTCGCAACTCATCATTACAATTTATAAATTTACAAGACTATGCACTATAGGCATATTACATAACAACATCCCTTATTCTATAAAGTATACAAATTATCTTTTACAATACAACAAATGAATGAATCATAATTCTTTACTAAGAATTAGACATATATCAGCTAATGCATCACATAAGTTTTTACCTTCTTTTACAACTTACGTCGTCCATCTGCAAAAATAGCTAGCATGGGTCAATTTAATGAACTAAGAATGATAATATCCAAGCATTAACACAAAGTGCATTCCACTAATTGTTTCATTAAAGCAACACTTCTTTAATGAGATAATAAAAACATCATACAATCATGATAAGTGATAACAAACATAAAGGAAGTACATTAATAAATCTAGATAAACTTTTAAGAGAAGAACAAAATATAATAAACAATATCTTCCTAAGAACTTAAAGTTATATTAATCCTATCTATGGCTTGTAAACAAACAATGAATCCTACCATCATATTATTTCATAATTCTATCCTAATATAATACCACATTTATATTCTTTATGAGACAAAAGAAGTGTAAACAACATGGTTCATTCTAGGATTATTCTTCTATATCCTAAGAAAGAATAACAAGAACCATTATGTACCATGTCCAAACTTATAACATCTGAAAAATAGACTAGATTCAATCGTGAATTACCTGTTTCTTTCCTAGATAACAATCTTGTAAATTCAACATTAAGATATACATCCCAAACATAATTTCTTAATAATACAAGAAGGTATAGAAAATTAGAATAGTCAAACAGTAATTCTAATTCCAATTCTACATGTTAGAAGTTATCAATCAAAGATCTAAAATCAATGTTCTCAATCAAGTAGTTCCATAAAGAAGTTAATCTCTACTCAGGTTCATCCCAAAAGATATAGAGTACAAGAGACAAACCTAATGCTATCCATTTAAACTAGGCAAGGCTAGTCAACAAAATTCTAACCCATATGTATGAATTCACTTATTAGCATAACCCTCTTAACTACTAACTTTCTACATTATTGCAACAATAATTCGAACAAGGTAGACCAACATCTCACAAGTAATCACAATCTCACAATGGAATTGAGTACAGAGAAGTTCAAGCAATGAGCTTATCCAAGACGGAGAAAAGGTTACTCTAATAAGGAAAAGACCAACAATAAATCATTTTCTTCTAATGAAAAACAAGAGTTCAAGTTTCAAACCAATTTAGGATGAAAGCGTATTACAGACCCAAAACAATATACTAATCACAAAATAATACACACACACACACACACACACACACACACACACACACACATATTCTTTCTCAAAGAAAAATCAAGGTCTTATTCATTGTATAATTCAAGAATAAGATCCCAAAATAGTAAACGATAAAGTTTAGAATTACCTATGACCCCAAGATTGTAGACTTACAAGGCTTCACCATTTAATATGAAGAGTAAATAGTTCATGTTTTAAAGAACTAAGCACCAAAACAACAGTTAAGAGAAATTATCTTTCCCATATAGATCTAGTGTCCACCATAATAACTCAACCATCCATCGCGGCCTAAAATTGTTTTAAAGAATAAGAAGAGAGAGTAAGAACCAAAAATGTCTAATTCAAAAGATGTCTCAATCTTAATTCCCAAGAATAGGAAGAGAATTCAAAACAAAACTCTCACATCCACAAAATCATGACAAAGGTGACTTAGCTTCAACAAAACATTCAACCCAGAATGCAAGATTCCTCAAGACAGAGGGGAAAGAACACTTCCTTCTATTCCTATGCCAATACCATTTCAAAGGAGTCATTACAGTCATAAACATGAGTTTGACGTTTCTTTAAGCAAGACATTTATAGTTCCAAATCTTGAAGATATTTTAAATGACTCAAAAAATATTTCACCCAATTCCCTAGTGATTAGTCACTCAAATAAAGAGTTATAAGCTTAGTCATTTAATAAAAGAATAACCCGATACAAAATCCCATAACCAAATCAAAGGAACTGACCTAAATATAAGCTCATAACACTCAAGTGTTAAATAGGAGTACAGTGACAAACCCGAGCTTCACACAAAAACATTCATAACTTCTCTAGAAAAATAATGCAAGTATAGTGCCCAAATACGAACTCCAAGCAACATTTCAGCAATGCATAAGTTTTCCAGACGCTAGTTCCGATAAAAACGAAGCTCCAACACAAATTTAATCAAAACACAAAGTCCAACACAAGTCTACATCCAAATTCACAACCCAAAAGCAAAATCAAACATAACTCAAGTTTCCCCTAAGCTCAGATTCTTATACTGCCACAAAGATTAGTTCAAAGCAATGTAACTTCGATAATAAGATCTAGAGTGTAAAAATAGAGATACAAAAACAAGTTTCACATACCATTATAACTTGTATATTTTCCTAAAACTTAGAGACAATTTTCAAAAAACACTATTTTAGCCATGGTTTCATATCAAGCACCACAAGGATTCATAAAACCCAACAAGAAAAATAACTAGACATGAAAATATGAATCTCATGAGAGCAGAGTTGTTCTAATGAATCATTTAGAAGAAAGCAAAGAATTTTAATAGTTAGAGCCTATCATGCCTGATACTGCTTCCACCAAATTGAAGGAGACTTCCAGCTGAGCTTCAAACTCTTTTTCTCCTCCACAAAAGATAAAAAATCAAACATATCTTCTTCCTATGCCTCATATAATTTCCTTCAAACAAAAATAGGCCAAAGAAACCAAAAAAATAGCTTTGAAGTGAAGGTAAAACTGCTGGTTCAAAGAACCAGTTAGCTCCATCCAGATCAAAATCTACCATGCATGAAAATCCAAATAACTTCCTACAAACCTACCTTCTAAGTTTCCAAGATGGTTTGTGTTGTATATATTTCCCCCCCCGGGTAAATACAGACAATAGAAGAATATAGAAATCAAAGAAGATCAAATCCCTGACATTCACAAGGCGCACAGAAGTGGCGCATGACAATGGATGTCGACAGGGAAAATGGTGCGCCCAAGGTGCACAAAAGTGGTGCACGACAATGAATGTCGACAGGGAAAATGGTGCGCCCAAGGCGCACAAAAGTGGCGCACGACAATGGATGTCGACAGGGAAAATGGTGCGCCCAAGGCGCACAAAAGTGGCGCACGACACAGAGTGTCGACAATGGAAAAGTTACACCCTTGGCGCACATAAAGGGATGTCGACACACACACGGATGCGCCTATGGCGCACCTTCAGGAGATGCAACATTTTGAGCGCTGACAGGAAGCAGACCCTGGCGCAGATATTCAGATGGCCATAACTTTTGACTGGGAGCTCGGATTCATGCAAGGTTGGACTTTTTGGAAAGCTTATGAGGTCCTCTATCCAACTACGACTGGATATCTTTAATTGGGTGAGAACAAATTCTTAAAAATTAAAAATACAGTTCGCCACTTTTGGGTTCGCTGGGGTTCTCACCTACCACCATTATGATATGATTTAAATGCAGTTTGGAGGTGGTTGGGGTAGATTTCGAATTCCTCTCTCTTTTCTCTCTCATTCTTCCTATAAATTGTAAGGAGGGGTTTCTTTCCAAGTGGTTGTTCATTCTTTCTGCTCTGCCCTCCCTTCTTTTCTTCTCTAGGGTTGAAAATGGAGTTCGAACCTCCTCGCTACTCTGTAATGGCGTTTTTTGCCTTATACTAATGGAATGATGTTCTGTGCAAACTTCTGAAGCAACAAAACATGTTTTCTGATGCATCTGTCCATCCTTTCTCATTTTTTCTTGTTTTCTTCTTGCCTCTCTTCATTGCAGGTATCTGTGCATGTTTGAATGTTCACTGCAGATCTGGAGCTGTGTTCATGGAGTTTTGGGACACTTTCTGTGTGAAATCTATCCTTGGGCCTGTGATGCATCTATCCATCCTTCCCATTACTCACCTCTCTTTGTCCCACGGCAGTTTTGATAGATGTCCAACATTCTCCTTCTCTGGTGTATCACCGTTTTAGTGTAGGCTTTTGCTGTTTTTTCCCTTCTCTCTCTCTCTCTCTGTCTCCTTGGCATGGTTAGATTAGGATTAGATTAGCTTGCCTGCACTGGAATAGCTTGTGGCAGGTAGTTTAGGAGCAGGAACCAGCCTTCTCTGGAGATTCCTCTCTCGGTTTCACAAGTCCCACGCTTGGAGAGAGGTTTCCATGTTGTGCAATCACACTGGATGCCTGAACATCAACCTAGAAGCCTGATGTGCATCCAGGGGTGCTGTGATTTTGCATCAATAGTTTGTACACAAAGACCAAGGCTCATTAATGCCATAAATTCCATTCAATCCAAAATTCCCGCTTATATTTCCTTTCCACTGCCTCCTAAATTTGGCGAATGCCAATTCCACACAAAAATACAATTCCATATTTTAGTGGAGCTTCCACGTAATCCTCCAGCAAGTCTACTAGCCCCTACTAAATCTAGCAGTACTTCCATCATTTAAACCCTTTCAACTCAATTAAATGCCATTGGAACCATCACCCTTGTGACATGTGACCCCTTAGTTTCCCTTTAATAGTTTAGGATAGATCCCAATAGAACTTAGGTTAGTCTAAAAATAATCAACTTAGCTATTAGAAACATTTACCAATAGAATTCCCACCTTATGTTAGGTTCAATTCATAACCCTTCAGTATTAGATACTAGTTAAAATAACCTAGTAATAATTTAGTAATCCTTCTCTTATCCATTTGGCACAACGCTTAGGTTAGGATGCCAACCTAACAAATAGAATAAGAGGCTTAGGTTAGAACAAAATTCAAATAAGTAAATGTAGCTAGAACATAGATGTTCTTACCTAGCTTAGGATACTGTTAGGATAATTCTTAGGTTTTAGGACTCTGTATTCATCCTCTATGAATGGAATTTTTCTTAAGTCCTTATATTCTTGCCAAGATCAATCACCAAAGACCCGAGCACAAACATACAGCTAAATGAAAACACGTTCAAATAAGACCAAGAATTAGTATCATACAAAGTTTAGTCTTATATGTCCCTTAAACTACTAAATGTCAATTTACCATTCAGTCTATGAAGAAGACTTGAAACATTCCTTGGATCACTAAAATTGATCCAAGGATGAGTCAGAAGAAAAAATAAGTCTACAACTCTTAAAGCCAAATTTCAGCTCATCTTTCCAAAGTGAAAATTACTTCTTGATAACCATATAATTTTAGTCTAATGATTTCTAAGATAAGAAAAAAATTATTCTTATCAAGCATGATCTTCAACAGTCAAAAGAGCACATCTTTATCTAGAAAATCACATGTCAACACTTGAATGCAAAAGATAATTTATTTGTTGTCGAGGGTGTTACATACTTCCCTCATAAAAATAATCATCATCCTGATGATTATCTCATCTCTTTTTAACAATTTGCATCAAGGAAAATCAACTTATTCACTTTTCTTACCATATGTCAAAAACATATCAGCATTATTAAGTTCCATATGTCAACATTACATAGTTGTTTATTCAAAATAAATAAATATCTTCCCAAAATGGATTACTTATTATATTGTAAAGATAAAATCTCAAAAAAAAATTTATCAGTCAATAGAATGAATCCTGTTCAAATAGATATATAAAAGCAGATTTCATATCCTCAAGGTTTTCCCAAGTTACACTCTCTTCATTAAACTGGTCCCATTAGACTTTACAGTGACTTATCTCATGATTTTTCAAATGCAACTAGTGAGTTTTAAGCACTCATATGGGTTTAACCACAATTATTCCTGGGTCCTGGACCTACAAGGAATTTCAATTTAACACATGATAAATATGAAACATATTTTTTAAGCAAAGAAATATGGAAAACATCATGCATTCACAACAAAGTGGGAGGTAATATTAAACAATATGCTACAGGGTTGATTACTTCAACTATCTCAAAAGGTCCCACATAACGAGGTGATAACTTGGCAGCCTTGCCAAAAGTTATAGAACTCTTTTTCGGTTTAACCCAAAGAAATACTTTCTCACCAAGTTCAAGAATCCTATGAACCCTCTTAAGTTAGCATAACTCTTTTTCCTATCTCCTACTTCTTTCAAGCTTTCACTAATCAATTTAACTTGTTCCATTTCAGTAAGAATTTCAGGTCCAATTACCTCTCTATCCTCTATGTTGTCCCAACTAAAAGGGGTTCTGCATTTTCTTCCGTATAATGATTTGAAAGGTTCCATCTTAAGAGAAGCATGATATGTTATGGGAATTAAACTAATGGAAGATACTCTTCCCACTTATACCATTGATCCATGTAATACATACATAACATATCTTCTAAAACTTGATTTACTCTTTCAGTCTATCTATTTGTTTCCAGATGATACGTAGAACTGAAATTCAACTTAGTTCCTAAAGCTGCATTAAGCATTTGCCAAAATATTGACATCATTCTAGGATCTCTATCTGAAATGATTAATTCAGGTACTCCATGTAATCTGAAAATTTCATGTAAAAATATTTTAACCAAAATAGGAGAATCATCCTTCATATTCCCCGCAATAAAATGTCCTACCTTTGTTAGTTTATCCACAACTAATAAAATAACATCATGTTTATTTCTCGACATAGGTAACCCTTGTACAAAATCCATGCTTATTACTTTCCACTTGTATTGTGGTATGCTATGAGGATACAACAAATTGGTTGGGTGCATATGTTCCACTTTAACACATTGACACTCAAGAAAATGTGTCAAAAAGTCTATAACATCCTTTTTCATCCCTTTCTAGAAATATTGTTGTTTTATATCAACAAGCATTTTTGTAATGTCAAGGTGTCAAGAAAAAGGTGAATTGTGAAATTTTGCTAACAATTTATTTCTCAAATCATTTAGCAAAGGTACATAGACTCTGTTTTCAAATCATAGGATTCATTCATTATCAAAGTGAAAACATTTATACCTCAAATCATTCGAATCTATAGCAAGTGCTGCTTTTACTTGCTGAAAGTAAGAGTCAGATTCCATAACACTTTTTACTTCATTCTTAACGTTATAAGAGAAGAAATGTGCTTCCTATGACTTAGAGCATCAACCACTCCATTTTGTTTACCCTTTATATAACTAATATCAAAATCATATTGAGACAAAAACTCTAACCACCTTTGTTGTCTTGCATTAAGATTTGACTGAGCGAAGATATACTTCAGTCCAAGGTGATCATTTTTCAATTCAAAAGGTTTACCAAGTAGGTAATGTCTCCAAACTTGAAGTGCATGAACAATGACAGCGAGCTCTAAATCATGTGGAGCATAATTCAACTCATGTAACTTAAGTTTTTTACTTTCATAAGCTATGACATGTCCATTTTGTAATAAAATACCTCCTAGACATTCACCTGATGCATCAGTTACCACCATAAAATATCCATTAGGGTTTGGTACTGCAAGAATAGGTGTTAAAGTTAACTTTTCCTTCAAGGTTTTGAATGCAATTTCACATTTCTCACTCCAAAAAAACTTTTTATCTTTCTTCTATAAGGAATTTATTGGTGCAACTATCTTAGAAAAATATTTTACAAATTTCCTATAGTAGCCAACAAGTCCCATGAAGCTTCTAACTTCATGTACATTATTAGGTGCAAGCCACTCTGTTATAGCTACAATGTTCTAAGGATTTACAACAATTCCATTCTTACTTATTACAAGTCCCAAATAGTGTACTTATGTGTCATAGAAAGAATATTTAGATAGCTTACCAAATAATTGTCTCTTTCTTAATATTCCAAAAACTATCTTCAAATGCTCATGATGTTCCCCAATGATTTTTGAATATATGAGAATGTCGTCTAAGAATACGAGTACAAATTTGTCCAAGTATTCTTGAAAGATATTATTCATTAAATTCATAAATGTTGTAGGTGCATTAGTTAATCCAAAAGATAAAATCATGAACTCATAATGTCCATACCTTATTCTAACAGTTGTTTTATGAATGTCGTCATCCTTAATTTGTAATTAATGATATACAGATTGAAGATATATCTTAGAATATACCAATGATCCCTGCATCTGATCAAATAAATCATCAATCCTAGGGAGTGGGTATCTATTCTTGATTGTTGCTTTGTTTAACATTCTGTAATCAATACACAATCTAAGGAATTCATCCTTCTTTTTCACAAACATTACAGGTGCTCCCCAAGGTGAAAAACTTGGTCTAATCAAACCTTTAGACAAAATTTCATGCAACTGAGCCTTGAGCTCTACTAACTCTGTAGTATTCATTTAATACGGTGCTTTAGAAATAGGTTCAGTTCTAGGCTTGATCTCAATCATGAAATCAAACTCCCCTCTGGGTGGAAGACCTAGAAATTCTTCCTAAAATACATCATTGAAGTCTTGTAATAGTGGATATCATTCCATAACATTGCTTCTCTCTTCAGTTGATTCAGTAATTTTTACTACATATAAGGTACATCCTTTATTTTTGGTCTTTCTAAGTTGCATAGCCAACAATTTTCTAACAGAAATTTCATGTTTCACACCCTGAATCTTTTTTGTATTCTACAGGTCATCTAAATAACTAATGCATTTTTCAAAATAGTCTACTTTAGCCTTATGTTCTGCTAACTAATTAACACCTATGATTACATCATAATACCACAAAGGTGCAACATAAAGATCAACCTCAGTGTAAAAGTTAGGTAAATCAAGGACTGCTCCAAAACGACACATACTAACCATATGAATAACATTGTTCCCATACTGTACAATCCATGTTTTATCCATATTTCTAGCTTTTCTTTTTAGTTTTGATGCTAATTTACTATAAATAAAACATTAAATATCTCCAGTATCAAAAATAGTAGTTATAGGTAAGCCAAATAACTTACCTAAAACTTCTATGGGCATGGTCTATTTCTCAGCTTGCTTGTCAGCTATTGCAACATGTATCTTTTGTTGCTGATTACGATCATCCTTATTAAAAGAACATTGATTCACATAATGATATTTACCATATTTATAATAGCCTCCTACAGGTCCCTTCCTAGGCTCAAGTTTATTTCCAGCCTTAGAGTTATCGTTCTGACCCCATAGGACTTCTATCCATTATTATTATTCTTAGCAAAGTTGTTCCATGTATTACCAATAGACTTGTTTGTTGTTTTTTTCTTATTAGTATTAGATGAAAACCTAATTTTCATTCCGAATTTCTTCCATGGTCATTTCTTAGGTGTAAGAGATGATGAATAGGAGTTGGGATTTTTCTTCCTTACTTCCTCCTTCTAAGCAGAAATTGCCTTTAATTTATGTTCCTACCTTATGGATTTTTCAACAACCCCTTCTATCATGGTTGGGATGTGAACATCCACCTCTCGCCCTATAACTGGATTCAATCCCATGATGAACTTCCGTATCCTCAACTTCTCATCCATTCAGTACTAAGGTACATACTTAAGGAGTATTATAAATCGTACTCAGTTACAATTAGCTTTCCTTGAGCTAAGTTATGGAATTCAGTCATTTTTTTATCATAGTAAAGTTGTGGAAGCCATCGTTTCCTAAATTAACCTTTAAATTGATCCCATGTGATATTAGATTCATCAATATTCAACTCATCCTTACGGCTGTCCCACCATGAAGATGCATTGTGAGAAAGTTGATATGCTCCCCATATCGCCCTTGTTTCTTATGAGAAATTCCTTATTGCAAAATATTTCTCCATTTTTTTGAGCCAGTTCTCATCTCCATCTCCTAATGTGGTGCTATCAAACTTATGTGGAATTATCCTTTTTATATTATTAGTGAGTTCAACTGCTAGCCTAACCTTTTTGTTCTTAGGCTGAACAAGTATGTTAACATTGTTATTATGAACTCCCACATTAGCATTGTCCCCTGGAGGTGGCTGATTATTTTGATTATCTTCCTCTTCCTCCTCATTACCCATTACTTTCTATTCAAGTATAAACAAACAATTTCTTGTGTCCAATAGGGCAGCAAGGATCTCATCAAGTTTCTAGGTAGTTGCTGCTCCTTCCTCAGGGAGAGGGTTATTTGAAATATTTCCTCTTGTTCTAACCATTTTTTGTTACAAGAAAATATAAGTTTCATCAGATTATGGACACAATAGGTCCAAGAGATGCAACCTTTAGCTCTGATTCCAATATGTAACATTCCCATTTAAGACTTTAGAAATAAGGGAATTTTTTTAAAAAATATGATGTTCTTTGTTCTAAATAAAGGATTATTTAGAACAAACATTCCATGCCAATTGAATTCAAATAGATAACCATATGTAGTTGTAATAACTCGGTGATCCACCGATCTATTCATTTCATAACTCAGTAATCTACTGATCTATTTATGTTATCTTAAGTATTGAATACATATTGTATACCTAGTTTTCCTACCCTACATCAGGTACTGAGTGATCTGTTTAAAGAGCATATCTGGATTTTTTTTACCAATATTCATTTAATATCACATTGTTTTAAACTTGGTGACATATGACAACGTAACCAACAACTTACGATACTTTGGCCAAAGATTTACAACATACTATGTATGTCACTATTCCTAGATGACATACTCATCATATTGGAATATGTCCTTTACCTCACTCCTCTATTATTGTGATTGGTCTTTACTGACTATTGTCAGTCCACTTGTCCTAGGTTTAACCCTAGCCCTAGTTAGAAACATAAATTATTATAGGAAGACACTCATAATGACTTAGGGTAAATGAGCATACTCAATTGACATTAATTCAACCAAGTGTGCCAAGGTACCTTGAGCCATTGAAAGCTACTTCCTATCCTAAATATGCCACTAACCTAACCAAGAGAGAAACTAAGTTCAAGTTCTTATTGTGTGTAGATCTAGATGATCAATGCAGAAGGGTGATGCCACATGTCAACTACAACATTGTATTCATAAGAAGACCCAAGTCTTCTTGAAAGTACAGCCTTGCAGTTGGCGTGTGCAAACATCCTATAGAAACTACCTCATCTAGATGTATATACCCCAAGGATATCATTAATACATTGTTAATTTGGATTATGTCTTGATTACAACAGCCCTACTTAACCCTAATCCAACACTCCATAAGTTCTTTCCTAAATTTGTTTCATTTAGTCCATGAATAACTTCCTTAACTTATGATTGCTTTTTAATGTGCGTTTCCTCAGTTTAACCAACAGTTAACCAAAACAGGATAGTGATATCATAAGTTTCATTAAAATGTACTTTAACTTTTAGGAAGGTTTAACAACCACATAAATCCAACTAAAGTAGACTTCATATAAAATGAAGTGTAATAATTATTAATCATATCTCCAAACCTTTTTAGTTTACATTCAATTGAGAGAGAAAAAGAGTCTTTCTCTACATAATTAAGTGTTAGGGTATAACAATATAACAAGATAAGCATAGTATAACATGAATTATATAAACAAGATAGAACTTTCATCTTCTTAAAAAAAAGTACGAGATAAATTACTCAACTAATACAAATAAACCACAACTCACAACTCATCATTACAATTTATAAATTTACAAGACTATGCACTATAGGCATACTACATAACAACATCCCTCATTCTATAAAGTATGCAACATTTATTTTACAATACAAAAAAAGAATGAATCAGAATTCTTTACTAAGATTTAGACATATATCAGCCAATGCATCATATAAGTTTTTTCCTTCTTTTACCACATCCATCTGGAAAAATAGCTAGCATGGGTCATTTTAATGAACCGAGCATGATAAGTACTAAGCATTAAAATGAAGTGCATTCCACTAATTATTTCATTAAAGCAACACTCCTTTAATGTGATAATAAAAACATCATCCAATCAACATAAGCGATAAAAAATAGAAAGGAAGTACATTAATAAATTTAGATCAACTTTTAAGAGAAGAGCAAAATATAATAAACAATGTTTGCCTAAGAAATTAAAGTTATATTAATCCTATCAATGGCTTGTAAACAAACAATAAATCTTACCATCCTATTCTTTCATAATTCTATCCTAATAGAATAAAACATTTATCTTCTTTATGAGACAAAAGAAGTGTAAACAACATGGTTCATTCTAGGATTATTCTTCTATAGCCTAAGCAAGAATAAGAAGAACCATTATATACCATGTCCAAACTTATAACATCTGAAAAATAGACTAGATTCAATCATGAATTACTTGTTCCTTTCTTGGATAACAATCTTGTAAATTCAACATTAAGAAATAAATCCCAAATAGAATTTCTTAACAATACAAGAAGGTGTAGAAAACCAGAATAGTCAAACTGTAATTCTAATTCCAATTCTGCATGTTAGAAGTTATCAATCAAAGATCTAAAATCAATGTTCTAAATCAAGTAGTTCCATAAATGAGTTAATCTCTACTCAGGTTCATCCCAAAAGATATAGAGTACAAGAGACAAACCTACTCCTATTCATTTAAACTAGGCAAGGCTAGTCAACAACATTCAAACCCATATGTATGCATTCACTTATTAGCATAACCCTCTTAACTACTAACTTTATACATTATTGCAACAATAATTTGAATAAGGTAGACCAACAGGTCACAAGAAATCACCATCTCGAAATGGAATCGAGTATAGATAAGTTCAAACAATGAGCTTATCTGAGACAGAGAAAAGGTAACTCTAATAAGAAAAATACCAACAATAAATCGTTTCCTTGTAATGCACAAAAGGAGTTCCAGTTTCAAACCAATTCAGGATGAAAGAGTATTGCAGACCCAAAACAATATACTAATCACAAGAGAATACATATATATATATATATATATATCTTCTTTCTCAAAGAGAAAGCAATGTCTTATTCATTGTATAGGTCTAGAATAACATCCCAAAATAGTAAACGATAAAGTTTATAATTACCTATGACCCCAAGATTGTACACTCACAAGGCTTCACCATTTAATACGAAGATTAAATAGTTCATGTTTCAAAGTACTAAGCACCAAAACAACAGATTGGAGAAAGTATCTTTCCTATATAGATCCAGTTTCCACCATAATAACTCAACCATCCACCACTGCCCAAAATTGATTTAAAGAATCGAAAGAGAGAGTAAGAACCAAAAATGTTTAACTCAGAAGATATCTCAGTCTTAATTCCCAAGAACAGGAATAAAATTCAAAACAAAATTGTCACATCCACAAAATCACGACTGAGGTGACTTAGCTTCAACAAAACATTCAACCCAGAATGCAGGATTCCTCAAGACAGAGGGGAAAGAACACTTCCTTTTATTCCTATACCATACCATTTCAAAGGAGTCGTTACAGTAATAAACAGAAGTTCCATGTTCCTTTAAGCAAGACATTTATAGTTCCAAATCTCAAAGATATTTTAAAGGACTCAAACAAGCTTTCACCCAGTTCCCTAGTGAGTTGTCGCTCAAATAAAGAGTTATAATCTTAGTCATTTATAAAATAATAACCCAATACAAAATACCATAATAGAATCAAATGAACTGACCCAAATACAAGCTCATAACACTCAAGTGTTAAATAGGAGTACAGTGACAAACCTGAGCTTCACACACAAACATTTAGAAATTCTCTAGCAAAATAATGTGAGTACAGTGCCCAAATATGAACTCCAAGCAACAGTTCAGCAATGCATAATTTTTCCAAACACTGGTTCTAATCAAAACAAATCTCCAACACAAATTTAATCAAAACACAAAGTACCAAGACAAGTCTACATCCAAATTCGCAACCCAGAAGCAAAATCAAATAGAACTCAAGTTTCCCCTAAGATCAGATTCCTATACTTCCACAAAGATAATTTCAAAGCATTGTAACTTAGATAACAAGATCTAGAGTACAAAAAATGAGATACAGAAAAAAAATTTGCATACCATTATCACTTGTATACTGTCCTAAAACTTGCATAGAGAGACAATATTCAAAAAACACTATTTTAGAAATGGTTTCATATCAACCACCACAAGGATTCATAAAACCCAGCAAGAAAAATAACCACACAAACGTGAAAATATGAATCTCATGAGAGCAGAGTTGTTCTAATGAATCATTTAGAAGAAATCAAATAATTTTAATAGTTAGATCCTATCATGCTTGATAGTGCTTCCACCAAATCGAAGGAGACTTCTAGGTGAGCTTCCAACTCTTTTTCTTCTCCACGAAAGATAAAAAATCAAACATGTATTCTTCATATGCCTCATATACTTTCCTTCAATCAAAAATAGGCCGACGAAACCAAAAAAATAGCTTTGAAGTGAAGGTCAAACTACTAGTTTGAAGAACCAGTTAGCTCCATGCAGAGAAAAATCCACCATGCATGAAGAACCATATAACTTCCTACAAACCCACTTTCTAAGTTTCCAAGAAGGTTTTCACATAAATATTGAGGATCATTAATGCCATAAATTCCATTCAATCCAAAATTCCCGCTTATCTTTCCTTGCCACCGCCTCCTAAATCTAGCGAATACCAATTCCACACAAAAATACAATTCCATTTAGTGGAGCTTCCACCAAGTCTACTAGTCCCTACCAAATCTGGTAGTACTTCCATCATTTAAACCCTTTCAACTCAATTAAATTCCATTGGAACCATCACCCTTGTGACATGTGACCCCTTATTTTCCCTTTAATAGTTTAGGATAGATCCCAATAGAAATTAGTTTAGTCTACATATAATCAACTTAGGTATTAAAAACATTTATCAATAGAATTCCCACCTTATGTTAGGTTCAATTCATAACCCTTCAGTATTAGATACTAGTTAAAATAACCTAGTAATAATTTAGTAATCCTTTTCTTATCCATTTGGCACAACGCTTAGGTTAGGATGCCAACCTAACAAATAGAATAAGAGGCTTAGGTTAGAACAAAATTCAAATAAGTAAATGTAGCTAGAACATAGATGTTCTTACCTAGCTTAGGATACTGTTAGGATAATTCTTAGGTTTTAGGAATCTGTATTCATCCTCTATGAATTGAATTTTTCTTAACTTTTTATATTCCTTCCAAGATCAATCACCAAAGACCCGAGTAAAAACATACAGCTAAATGAAAACACGTTCAAATAAGACAAAGAATTGGTATCATACAAAGTTCAGTCTTCTATGTCCCTTAAACTATTGAATGTCAATTTACCATTCAGTCTATGAAGAAGACTTGAAACATTCCTTGGATCACTAAAATTGATCTAAGGATGAGTTAGAAGAAGAAATAAGTCTACAACTCTTAAATCTAGATTGCAACTTATCTTTCCAAAGTGAAAATGAATTCTTGATAACCATATAATTTTAGTCTAATGATATTTAAGAACACAAAAGATTTATCCTTATCAAGTATGATCTTCAATAGTCAAAAGAACACATCTTTATCAATAAAATCACATGTCAACACTTAAATGCAAAAGGGAATTTATCATTTGTTGAGGGTGTTATAGAAATACATAATCTGGAAGGCTAAAAATAGAGGATTGATCATGATTATCCTTGTAAGAAGTGTTAACCGGACTTTCTGTTATGTTAAGGGCCCTCTGGTGTCACCTGCACATTCTATATCAAATAGAGCCCTAAAGAAAGCTTCATTAGGACCACTTAAATTGAAAATATGATTTAAGTCCTCTGAAGAAATATCCTTCAGGATGTGAGCTACAAGTACCTTCACCATTTTATTTGAAATTTATTATACTCAAAATAATAAGGGAAAGGCATGATGATAATGCAATTGAGCCAGGTTTTATAATGAAAAAGAGATATGTTTTGATTTGATGCAATCTTTCCCATAAAATGAAGGATTTTTTTTTTAGTTCACACAGAGGAGAAGAATTTAAGAATTGGAAAAGGTTAGGAATAAGAAGAGCTGGTAAATCAAGGTGATTCAATAGAAACTATGTGTGGAAATTAATCCAATGAAACATGAAGCAGAGTGTGTGGCACTCAAGGAAGATTATTGAAAAGTGAGTATGGATGTATGTCATATCAATGTCATCCAAAAGTGTTCAGAGATTGTTTGAAATGATAACCTAATCAATATCAAGTAAGAATGATTAAAGTAATCCACAAGAAGTGATGACCTTATATCTTAGTTGAGCACTAGTGAAGTTGATTGAAAAGACTTGTGATTTGTACACCTGACATCTATAAAAGAAAAACCTTTCTAAATTCCATTTTCTAGAATAAATTTTGAAAAAAGAATATTCTTGGGAATATTCAAAATTTTAGGGGGAATTTTTTTTGAAGGTTGATAGGTAAAAAGGGTAATATAAAAGGAAAAAGGATAATCACGAAAAAATGGGGGTTTAATCTTTCTAATTTTTATTCAGAGAAAAGAGAAGGAGAGAAAGCCGAGAAAATCCATTTTCCAAAGGAACTTATTTGATTAACCCATTATTTCTTGTGTATATTTGAAATTGATCATGTCAAGATGGTTGTAAGTGTCCAGCCATTGATAAGCTTTCAGATTGTAAACAAAATTTCCCTTGCTGATCAATTTGAAAAACCTTAAGTAATTTGTGTAAATCATGAACCGTGTTTTGTCTACTTTCATTTACAGATATATTCAAATAGTTATATGTGTTCTTGTTGCAATATTAGATTAAGAATCCCTCTAAAATCACACAAGATCTCATCCTCGTGATAGTACTGTGGCATTTGTAATTACATTATGAAGAGATTTTTTATTTCATAATGCAATACACAATTTAAATTCACTCTACTTTCATTTCAGCGATACCGATTGTTTCTCGGTTTATGTGTGTATCATAAACATGATATTCTAAGGTTTAATTAAGTCTTTAACATGAATTATTATGTTAAATCCTTGAAGAATTCATGAAGCCGTGTGTCTTTGAGCTTTCATAGATGCGCAATTTTCTAGTTGAAGGTTCATCCTAACTATTTGAAGCCATTTGTCATTTTTCTTTGTAGATTTGTCAAAATTTATTAAAAAATATCAATAATTTGGTATAATCAACTTTATCCTGCTTGACTTTACAACCATAAATTTCATATTCAGTGATATATCATACATGAGCCATCCCTGCTTGCACTGTATATCCATAAATGCTGAATAAGATCATTAAATTTTTTTATCCTTTACCAATATATGCTGATGCAATAAGTTTTAATCGTTGTCTTTAGTGACCTAGACCTTGTCTAGAGAACATATTCATTTTATAAGGTGATAACTAGTGAGAGTTAGGCTATGTTGTATTGACCATGTTTTCTGAAGGTCTCCTTAAAAATACTATGAATGAAGATTCAAATACTGTTAATCCGTTGATATTTTCCACTAACACAGATCAAAAAGTGGGTCCTCTCACCCTGGTTGAAGGTACAAATTAAAGTAGCAAGGGTAAGTAAAACTCTTAGGATGGTGATACCCAGTCCTTTCTAAACCAGAGTGATAAAGAGTCATCTAGAATCCATCCCTGGCTATAAAACAATTCCTATTATGATTTGTTTCTCTCTAAGCATCCTCATCAACTTGTGATGGAGCTCAATTTCAAAGGAAACATCAATTTGGATACCAACACTATTCTAGTGCCATTATTGGGGACTATGTGTGTAAATACATATGCACGTCCAACCTATGGTAATGATTTGTATGCCAATATATTGTTTACATATCATCATTTATTAAATTTTTTCAGAACTGTATGAGATTAGGAGTTTGTTGTGTAATATTTATTAGTTTTAGTAAATGTTACACTAGATTGTGTGGATATTGATAAATATTGACAAACGATGATCAGATTTGTTAAGCTTTGTAGAAATTGAGTGCTGAAAAATAGTTGAAAAATTACTTACAATGCTTTAGCATATCAAAGGTGAAAATCCTTGGTGGCGAATCCGTGTTATTTTACGATTTTTGGCGGTTACCAGTTTCTAAATTTTTGTCAAGAATTTTTATCATTAATCTTTACAAAGTTGGAAGGAATAAGATCTTTCTTTACTATGGATCCTACTATAAATTTATTTCTTATTTCTAGATATTAGAAAGGAAAATTCATAAGGAAGACGAGTATGGAGAGTATCGGAAATTCAAGAGTCAAAAGAAAAGGTAGTACCAGTCTCGGAAGATCATCAACCTATAGTTGAGGAATATCCTACATCTTCAGATAATTCTGAATCAAATAGCCCTCATTAAAAACTAAATTATCCAACTAGTGAAGACCCATCATTTGTGTCTGAAAAACATACCCCTCATTTTTTCCCTTCATCATCTAGGACTGATAGGGTGTTTAACAAAACTGAATCATTAGAGGATATTTACTTGGAAATTTATACTCCTATGCTCCAGAGACCCTTGGTCCCCTATTGTTTTAATTCCTCTATAGGATCACCTCCTCAAGAAAATATGGCTCAGCCCCCACCTAGACCACCTTTTTTTGTCAATACTTTTAGACCGATAAATTTTAGAGGAATGGTTGGGTATCCTAATGTTGTACTGTAAGATGTGAGGAAAAAGCTGCATAAATTTAAGTGAAATAATGCCATTATTGGGGATCAACATTTGACACTTTTTGTTAACATGATGGAGGAGTTTTAAATTGAGTATGAGGAGGTGTACATAAATTTATTCATTCATACTCTCGAAGAAGATGCATGTGACTGGTATAAGGATTTGACAGAAAATTCAATAGAGTAATGGACTAAGATGAAAAATGCTTTCAGATTACAGTATGGGGATAAGTATTACCTAAGATTCCTTCTGTCTGAATTTCAAAATATTAAAAAATAATCCAATGAATCTGTCTAAGATTTTAATACTAGATTCAATAAGAATATGAATAGATTACCTATAATCCCAAGGCCAAGTGATGAGTCTTGTTTAATCAAGTATTGTGATGACCTTGACAAAAGGGTTATGTTCTACTTAAGAGACAAGAAACCTGAAACATTAAGGAAGGCTTTCACTATGGCCTTGCAAATTGAAAATAATATCAAGGTAGTTGGAAAACCTCCTAAGAGAGAAGGTGTCAAACTGATCAACCCTGATAGACCTCAGGCAAATAAAGTAGTTGATCTAGAGGACATCATGAAGACTTTGTCTAGGGTGATTAAAGAAATATTATACAAGTTATCTAGAGTAAAAAAAGGGATAGGAAAGAGCTCTAAATGTCAGCATAAACCAAAAAACCAAGATAGATTTGGAAATCATCCTAGAAATGATAACATAGTTAAATGACAGAGGAAAGGGGCCCATGGGATTAGGTGATAAGCAACCACAACTTAGAGAGAACATATTAGTCCTATATCCTATGACTTCTAGGGTTTCTATGGTGGAAGTAGCACACGTTATTAATTGGTGTGATAAGTGTTTCTTTCCACACTCCCCATGTGATTTGAGTAAAGAGATTGAATAGGTAAATGATGATAAAACCTATGGTGATGTGTGCATGATGGAATGCCCTGAAAAATTCACAATAGAGGGCTACATCAATTGAGTTAATAAGTTCCAGGATTGTTTAGAGTTTTTTGGATTGCATTCACCGAGTATTACCTCTCTCACATGATGATGGTGTATGATTTTTATTTACCTAATCATGATTTTGAATACCTAAGGGCCCTGATGATTAACAAGTATGATCGGGTAATACATTTTGAGGAAGATAGGAAACTATTGATGAATGTAGTGGTTGCACAAGAAAAGAAACATAATACAAGAATTATATTTATCAAAGGGGGAGGTCCTAATATCCCCAAGGAAACCCCTAAGAGGGATAAACTTAGCAAAGGCCATGTTTTTCCAAATAAAACTTATACCCCATCTCATGCCCAAGTTGCAAAGACTATTATACCACTAGAGGGAATCATAAATCTCCCATCCAACACTACATTACCCAAATATGCTCCATGTGATATAGCCCATATTTTAAGTGAAATCAAAGTCACTATACCTATTTTTGAATTTCTTAGAATTCCTGAGCATAGAAAGCAAGAATTTGAGTATTTGGGATTTAAAGAAGAGATAAAAACATAAGGAAATAATGTGAATGGTGTGGATCTTCTTCCTTTCATCATAGAGCTTGAGATACCACAAGCCCTGGAAGAATTGGGAGAATCACCAGAAGTATACTTGGGCACCTCACTTATGGAACCTCAACATGATGTTGATCCTTCTACACCACTTTGATCATTAAGGATAGGTTGTTGCATAGCTGTATGTTTGATTTGGGAGCTTCATGTAATGTGATGCCCCTTGAGGTGACGAATGAATTAAACATCAAAGTGACAAAAAAATTTGGAAAATGCACATCTATTGAGTCAAGGGAAGTTCCTATGATTTGATATGTTAAAATGTTGATAGTGCAATTAACAGCTTACCTTGGAAAATCCTTAACTATGAATGTGGTTATTGTGGACTTCCAAGCTAAATGGGGCATGCTCTTATCAAGGAAATGGGCTGCTAGTGTAGGAGGAAGTGTGAAAATGGATATATCATATGCAACCATACCATTGGAAGGAAATATTGTAAAGTTATATGGTGAAAAGAAGATGTTACATCTGATTCAAGATCCAAACAATGCTTCATATGAAGTATTATATATAGATGTATACGTTGATAATTTCCTTGGTTATGCAGCTTTCAAGGAACATAAAATTGATAAATGTAAATTCCCTGAGAAAATTTGTTCCCCTTAGACTTTGATATTTTATGGAGCTTGTTCTAATTTTGGAAATGGTGTTGGTATTGTATTGATATCCCCAGATAAGAAAGAGTTCAATTTTTATTTTAAACTCCAATTCAAATGCACTAACAATATTGTAGAATATGAAGCACTACTTCTGGGTTTAAGGATTTCTTAGAGATATGGTATTAAATACATTATTGTTAAAGGGGATTCAAAATTAGTAGTTAAGAAAGTACATAAGTTGTATGTAACAAAGAATCAAAGAATGAAACAATATAAGCATGCAGTTTGGGATTTCATTGAAATGTTTGACTCCTTCAACATAGTGTACCATGAGAGAAAACAAAATGTTGTAGAAGATAGATTGGAAGTACTGACGTCTAGGTTTGAAAATTACATAGTGTCTCTATGTTGTGAATATGACATTGATGTGTTTACAAGACTGTTTATCCTTGAAAATGTCAAGCATTGGCAAGTTTTTGAAGATGATGCCCAAATTAAAATATTTCTACAAAACAAAGGGGAATTCACAAATCAAAATGTGGATTGAGAACTGATGGTTTTTATTAACAAGGGAAGATAAACCTTTTTTGGGAAAGATATTATTCAGTTGAAGACAAATACCATTCCAAGAGGTTTGGTTATGCTTGATTCAAAATTTGATAATGTTGATCACATTGTTAGTAGGCATATGTGTTATCCAATTTCACCCCCCAAGGTTGAATTGGTAACATATATCAGAATTCTCAAGTCCCAGGCAAATTGATTAATCCTGAGAAAAAACCATGTTTCTAGGGTCCCTTCAGAAATTTTTCTAACTCTCCTGTCTAGGTTGAAAAGAGCAAGCTCTGAGAAAATGCAAAAAAGTTACAGAAAATAAGCTTGGGCCAGAAAAAATTGTGAAAATCGGCTAAGTCTTTGTCTAAGGAAAAGTGGGACATCTGGGAAAAAAGGGTGTGGATCGGACGAAAAGCCTAACAGGTAGCCCAAACAGCAAAGGGAAATTTGGGATGAAGATACGTGAAGGAAGTGAAACGGACGGTTCGGCCGGAACAGGAAATTGTAGCACCGGGACATTCGGACCAGAAGGACGCGTGGGACGCGGAAAGCTGGTTCAGCCGAAAGATAAGAAAATCGACTAACAGTTTGGGACATTCAGGCCATGAGTACGCAAACCGCCTAGACTGGCTGAAAAGGAGAACTTTTACACCAAACTTTCGGGACTTTTGGGCCGTAAAGACGCGAATCGGCCGGATCGGGCGAACCGGAAGAATTTGTCCCGCGAAGCACTTGGACATTTGGGACAAATGGATGCGAACCAGCTAGTTCGGCTGAAACAAGAAACTTCGGCACAATGAAAAGTGGGACATCTGGGACAAAAGGACGCGGTGGACGCGGAAGAGCCGGCAGACCCACGGACCAACCAAGAGGTGACACGTGTCACAAGGGAAAAGTCCAAAATTCAAAAGGCAAGTTTTCAAGGGGCAGCCTGAGCCAATAGGAATTAGATACGTGTCCAATGGAGTAGGGAAGTGAGGAGCTCAGGGAGAAGTTGGAGGATTTGGCCGAGTTCACCAAAAATGGGGTAGAAGTGAAGTAAGACCCCGCGCCCTGTCCTCCAACAAGATCATGCCACGTGTCGTCCAAAGGGGTGGAAGCGCAAAAAAGTGGAAAAGGTCCCAAAATCATCAAAAAGGTCAAAATTCAAGAAAACCCTATGGGTAAGCGAAGGAGAGAGAATCACGCAACCCATAAATGCATGCCATGTTTCATCCAGGTGGCAGGGCACGGGAAGAAATTTAAAAATCTATTTTCACCTGTTTTGTGCCCTAGATCTTCAGATCTCCATATCTTTTGATCTAGAGCTAAGATTGGCACGTTGTTTATATCAACGGAAAGCTTGTGAAATTATCTACATGATTCTGGGGTTAATCTCAAGTTTTGGTGTAGTATAGAGAGAGAAAATTGAGAAACAGCTTTGACACGTGTTCATGGCCAGAAGTGACATTTCAACGACAAAATTTAATGCAGAATGGGTCGCATTCTCCTGTAAACTGATCAAAATGATAGGGTGTGGGCTTATAAGGTCCCCCCATGCCATTTTAATGCACCTGAAGTCAAGGAGGGATGGGCTACCATGTTTTATACATTTTTTGTCCCCTGGGCTCGACCCATGCATGTAAAAGCTAGATTTGGCTCATTTCTAAAAGGGGGGAACATTTGTTTTGATAGCAGGCTTCTTCTTTCACTTGTAACAAGTGATTTTTTGCAAGTATCAAACCTCTTCTAAAATTGTAACAGGTTTTCTGCCCTTTTGATGTTGTAATACAAGGATTTTGATAGTGTAAAAGACAATACAGGCTCTGTGATCAGTTTTCAGTCCTTTGTTTGTGTTGCTTGTTTCATTTCAAACCTCTGATTACATCTTATCAGCTTATGCATGATGTCTTATGTTGCATTTTTTATGATCTGTGTTTATCTGTAGAACAAGAAGTGTTCACCACTCCTCCTTTGGTGTATCACCTATTAGTTTAGTTTAATTTCTACATTTTCTATCTCTGTCTCCTTGGATTTTAGAGTAGGATTAGGTTTCAAACCTCTGTAGTTTTACAAATATAGATCTAAATTAGAGGAGTTTGAGGAACCAACCTCTAATCTAGAGATTCCTCTCTCAATTTAACAAGTCCCCACACTTGGAGAGAGGTTTCCATGTTTAGCAGTCACACTGGATGCTAGAGTGATCAACCTAGAAGCCTTATCTGCATCCAGGTGTGTTGTGAGTCTGCAACAACAGTTTTGGCACGCCCAGTGGGACACTAGAGGTCTCATTTTTATTGCAGCAAAGTTGATATGCATCTGCTGTAGTTTTCTTGCTTATAAAAGCTATTATTTGCATATCTGGAAACTCCAAGGGGAAGAATCAACTGGTTTCAGAAGTGCAGACCTGAAAACTCATGAGAAGAATCACCACAAGGTCAAGAATCGGAGAAGAAGAGGTGTTGTTTGAATACCTGCAGTTATCTCCGAGAAGAAGGAAAAGAGGGAGAAGGATTCAAAGGTCTCCATCTCCACCAAACAAAACTCTCTCAACTCCTCCACCTGACAGGCCTTTCTTTCAATATACAAGGGTTTTAAGACCAATCAGAATGGCTCAGAACAACCCCTACATTAACTTCACAGGTAGCAGCCCACTTGCTCTTAATGCACAACATCCAGTTCCTATTGCATCCTTGAAGAACATTCCCTACTTCACTAGAGAAAATCAGACTATTCTAGGAGATCATGTTAAAGATATTGCTAACCTTTGTGCAATCCATGAAATCGATGAAATAGATATTGTTAACCTTTGTGCAATCCATGAAATCGATGAAATGCAAGTGGTTGTCAAATTACTGGAATCTTCATTCAAGGGTAAAGCATTCCAATGGTTTAGGAGCCTTGGGGCTGGTTCTATTACAAACTGGAATCAACTATGCATTGCACTTCATGAGCAATTTGGAGAGAAGGGAGACAACTTGTCTCTTTTGGAGCAGCTAACAACTATCAAGAGAGCCCCCAACGAGCAGTTGACTGACTTCAACTTCAGATTTCAAAGGTCTTGGGATAGAATTCTAGTGACAGTCAGGCCAACAGCAGAAGGTGCTTTTCTATATTACCTTAAAGCTTTGAATTCTGATATTTCTATGTTAATTCAATCTATGGGAGGCACAACCTTACCTACTACTTATAACATCACCATTAGAGCCGAAAACTGTCTTATTCAAGCTGGTAAACTGGCTCCTAGGCCTCCCATGCCCTTGTATCCAAACTTAGAAAATCCAAGCACTAGTCAAACACCCACTTTGGCTCCTGTTCCTACGCCTAGAAATCAAAGTTCAAATGAAACTTCTACTTCATCCTCTAGTGCTTCAAATGAACTCCAAGAGGTCATGAAACAGTTGCAAAACCTAGGCAACGAGCTAGTTACTCTCAAGAGACAGCAAGCCCAAGGTTTCAGACCTTCTTATCAACCCCAAGCTCAGCCTAATAGGCAACCATACCAAAAAAATAGGTCACCAACTCAGGCTGCAAATCAAAATCAAAGCCAAGTAAGGCCTCCCGCTAATAGGCCATTTCAGCCCTATAACCCCCATGTTGTATCTACTTCAAAAGCATTAGTGCCAGTCCAAAATAACATGGCCCAAGAATATGATTGGTGTTTCCCATGTAGTTAGCCACACAACCAATCAATATGCTTTAACGGTGCATTAAATCAAGCCCTGATGGTGCAAACCGTCAGTGGTTCGTAAGAGTCCAGCCACGAAGGAGATCAGTAGCAGGAAGCATCTCAGCAAGGGACATCTCCGAATGAAACTACTCTTGTCAATTGGCAAGCTGAAGATTTCTGTGGTATGAATCAAATACCCTCTCAGAGTGTTGCAGCCAACACAAGGTCAAAGAGAAGAAATTTGGGTGAAGAACAGCCATTGGCCCCAAGTAGTTCATGACCTTATGTCCTTCCACAAGGTGTTGGCAAACAAAATTCAGTTCCAAACATGTAAGGAGCACCCAAACCAGCTCCTAAACCAACTCAGATGCCAGTTGCTGCTGCCCACGTGCAAGGAACGAATGCGCAAGCTAGGGGATAGCAGAGGGATGCTTTATCCCCATTCAACATCATTGACCAGATGAAGAAGACAAATGTAAACATATCAATGTGGGAATCACTATCCATCCCAGGCCAAAGAGATTTGCTACAAGCTACCATGAAGGACTGGTCAACTTCAAATCAATAGGTTCAAATGCAAGAAAAGGTACTCACAAATGCTACCTAGCCTGAAGGAAATCATGGAAGTCAGCAAGGAAAAATGTTGAAGCCCCCTCCATTTTATGTTTCATTGATCATAGGAGATAAGTTAGTACATAATTGCATGATTGACTCTGGGGTAAGTAGTTCAGTAATGCCCAAGCAAATAGCTGATCAGCTAGGGCTTCAATATGAAGTCATCTCCAAGGGTGTAGTGCAATTAGATGGGACAGCAGTGATAACGGCTGGATTAATTAGAGGTTTGAACCTCACACTGCATGCATGTCCCAACGTAATAGTGTTACAAGATGTGTCAGTCATAGACCTGCCACCACTCTTTGCATTATGTTTGTCAAGGGTCTTCACGGCCAAGATTGGAGGGTATTTGTCTGCTGATTGGTCACACATGCTATTCAGAACAAGGTATGGAACCAAAGCCACAATCAGGTCTGAACATATTGCGAACTTTCACATTGAGCCTTACAGTCCAAACCAAATCAATGCCAATTGCTCAGCATTTGATCAAGAAGATCACCCTAGCACTAATAAAACTGACACCAAGGTTGGAAGCATCCCAGATTTGACTCTTGATGAATGGGCAAGCAAGGTGCATGATTTTGATCCCTATCAAGAAGTAGAAGAATATGAGCTAGGATTTTATTGTTTACATGAAGAGGATCAACCTCTCCCCAACATCACCAAGCCAGATCATAAGGACAAAAATTAAGTATGGCAATTGTTCTTTGATGGATCAAGGAGTAGACAAGGTGTAGGAGGAGGAGCTATGCTCATTTTACCGCAAGGTATAAGGTATTACTCAGCCTTCCGTTTCCAGTTTTCCTGTTCAAACAACATGGCTGAGTATGAAGCCTTAATTCATAGACTGCACTGGGTAATGAAGAAAGGCATCAGGAATTTACAAGTATTTGGTGATAGTGAGCTGGTCGTAAACCAAGTCAAGGTAAAAAATGCTGCCAAAAATGATCTGCTTAAGTGCTACAAAAATCAAGTATGGGATCTTATTGAAGATTTTGAAGCTTTTGGTATCAATTACATCCCAAGAAAAAGGAATGAAGCCACTGATAGACTTGCAGCAATTGGGGCTACGTTCGATGTTGTAGAGAATATCAAAAGTGAGAAATCTCAGCCTCATATCAAATTGGTTGTGAGACTAGCTGTTCCAGATAACGACACGAGTTGGCAAGTCTTCAAGAATGATCAGCAAATTGTTAATTTCCTACAAGAAGAAGCTGAGTTCTCTGCCAGAAATCAAGACAAGCTGGAGCAGCAATATGGTGATCAGGTAGTACAGCTGAGAACTAACAAATTACCAAAAGGCCTCATAACCTTGGAGTCAATCTTCAACCCGAATGATCAGTTCCGGAAGGAGAAAGTGAACATTCAAGTAAAGGGATAAGATTCAGAGCCTATTTTAGTGGGAGAAAGCAAAACATTGCAGATTGGCAAAGTAAGTACCTCACAAGAGAAATCTAATTTTGTTCAGCTTTGTCAAGAATTCCCAGATGTTTTTTCTTAGACTTACAAAGATCTGAGAGGTTTCAACCCAGAGGTGGCACAACATATTATTGAGCTGGATCTGGAATCCAAGCCTGTCAGGCAAAAGCAAAGGCCAGTGAATCCCCATATTGAACCTCTAATGAGAAAGGAGTTAAGCAAGCTTATTGAGGCCAGTATCATCTTCCCCGTCAAACACTCAAGATGGGTCACCAACTTAGTCCCAGTTAGAAAGAAAAATGGAGAGATCAGGCTATGTGTCGACTTCAGATATTTGAATAGAGCCTCTCTCAAGGATCATTATCCACTCCCTTCCATGGAGAAAATATTACAGGTGGTGGCTGGTTCAGAAAGGTTTTCACTACTTGATGGCTACTCAGGCTATAATCAGATTATGGTGAAGGGAGAAGACCAATTCAAGACAGCTTTCACAACTAAATGGGGCACCTATGCCTACAAGAAGATGCCATTTGGCCTATCAAATGTCAGAGCAACATTTCAGCGAGCTATGGATATGGCATTCAAAGGATTAATCAACAATATAGTGCTGGTATACCTAGATGATATCACTGTCTTCTTAAAGAATGCAGCAGACCATCTCTTTCACCTTAGGCAAGTGTTTCAGAGGTGTAGAAGGTTCGGAGTGTCATTGAATCCAAAGAAGTGTATATTCTTGGCACATGAGGGAAAATTTTTGGGCCACATTGTCTCTAGGGAAGGGCTAACAATTGATCCTGTAAGGGTTGAAGCCATCCGAACACTCCCATTGCCACACCACAAGAAATCTCTTCAAAGCTTATTAGGAGGGATAAACTTTGTCCGCATATTTGTGCCTAATTTTTCCACTCTTGTGAAGCCTCTAACAATGATGTTGAAGAAGAGTCTGGCATTCAAATGGACAGTAGAAGGAAAAGAGAGTTTTGAAAGCATCAAGCATGCAATATCACAGGCTCCAACTCTTATCAACCCAGACTTTTCAAAGGACTTCATGTTGTATGCGTTTGGAGGATCAGACACAATCTCAGCTATCTTAACACATCTAAATAGAGAAGGTTCAGAACAGCCCAAAGTATTCTTCAGCCAAAGCTTGGAAGATTACGAAATAAAGTATTCTTTCATTGAAAAGCATGTCCTTACTATCATTAGGAGCTTGAAGAAGTTCAGACATTTGGTCTCAAACAATAAGATTCAACTTCTTGTCTCACATGCTAGGGTTAAGGACTTCCTCCTCAACAAGGATTTAAATGAGAAAAGGGCAGGTTGGATCACCCATGTCATGGAGTATGACATTGATGTCAAGATCACCAAGCTGGTAAAAGGGAAAGGACTGTGTGAGCAGCTGGTTTTGAGGAAGCAAAAGGAAGTATGCAACGAAGAAGAGGTTGTTTTGACAGTCCAGGACAGCCATGAGCCAAGTGGCAATCAAGAAGAAGACAATGCTTCCCCCACTCCTTGCTGGACCCAAGATATTATGCACTTCCTAAGCACAGGCCTATGCCCTCCGGAGATGAACAAGACCCAAAGGAGACACTTTAGATTACAGGATGTCCCATATGCCATTATTGATGGAGTTTTGTTCAAAAGGGATGTAAATGGAGTGCTACTGAGATGCATTAGCACAAGTCAGATTCAAAAGGTGTTGGACCAGCTAGTGGCCATTTCGCACCAAGAGTGACAGCTCTAAAAATCATGAAGGATGGTTATTATTGGCCTAAAATCTTCAGTGATTGCTATGCATGGATCAAGAGGTGTAAGAATTGTGCATTCTTCACAAGAAAAGAGAGAATTGCTGCCCTTCCATTGCATCTAGTCTCAGTTGACCAGCTATTCATGCAATGGGGTTTGGACTTCATCTGAGTCATTAATCCCAATTCAAGCCAAGGGCACAAATGGATTTTGACAGCCAAAGACTACTTCACCAAATGAACAGAAGCAGTAGCACTCCAAGAGGCAAATGAGTCTAGCATCTTAGACTTTTATGAGGGGATAACAACTAGATTCGGTGTACCTACTACAATAATCTCTAATAATGCATTGGCATTCATTAGATCTGGGGTGACTGAGTGGGCTGTCAAGAACGGTATTTACCTAAGCACTTCATCAAACTATTACCCTCAGGGTAATGGCCAGGCCGAGTCTACAAACAAGAATTTTTTGAGGATCATTAGGAGGACTCTTGATGAGAATCAGAGGTCTTGGCATACCAAGCTGAAATCAGCCTTATGGGCTGATAGGATCACTCCCAAAAGATCCACAGGTAACTCTCCCTTCAGGCTTATCTATGGAAGAGAGGCAATCTTGCCCATGTCACTTGAGTTGCCAACATTGGAACTCATGAAGCAGCTGGATTTACTTGAATTTGAGCCCATGGAAGTGAGGTATGCAGAGTTGATGGCGCTACAAGAGATCAGAAATCAGGCATCCCAAGCAATGGAAAAGGATCAAGCTTTGATCAAGAAGATCTTTGATAGGAAGGCCAAAGATAGATCTTTTCAAGGTGGAGATCTAGTGTTGAAATGGGACGTGGACAGAGCAAAACCGGGAAGGCATTCAAAATTTGATGCCATTTGGAGTGGCCCATACATGGTCACAAAGTGCAAGAACAACAATGCTTTCCAATTGGCCTCATTGGATGGTGAAGAACTGCAGATTCCAGTCAATGGAATCTATCTCAAACATTACTTCTAGAGGGAAGTTCACTACCTCTGTAAATATTAGATTAGATTTTCTTTCCTCCAATTGCTTGTGCACATTGTTTTGCTATAGGTTAGTTTTGTTTTCCCTAAGTGCTTTGGCACAACTTGCTGTCCATGGAGATGTTTTGTAGTCCTTGATTTCATCAGGTAACATTCCATCTTCCTCCTTACACATTCTGAGTCAGTTAGGGTCCTAAACAGAATATTCAATGACTCCATGCCCAATGGAATACTTCAGGTAACTGGTCTTTTCATCTAGTAGGTAGATGACCCCGCTGAGTCGCCAAATTGTTATCCAATTTCACCCCCCAGGGTTGAATTGGTAACATACATTAGAATTCTCAAGTCCCAGGAAAATTGATTAATCCTGAGAAAAAATCATGTTTCTAGGGTCCCCATCAAAAATTTTTCTAACTCTCCTGTCTAGGTTGAAAAGAGCAAGCTCTGAGAAAATGTGAAAAAGTTGCAGAAAATAAGCTTGGGCCAGAAAAAATTGTGAAAATCGGCTAAGTCTTTGTCCAAGGAAAAGTGGGACATCCGAGACAAAAGGGCGCAGATCAGCCAAAAATCCTAATAGGTGGCCCAAATATCAAAGGGACATTTGGGACGAAGATACGCGAAGGATGCGAATCGACTGGTTCAGCCGGAACGGGAAATTGTAGCACCGGGACATTCGGACCAGAAGGACGCGTGGGACGTGGAAAGCTGGTTCATATGAAAGATAAGAAAATTGACTAATAGTTTGGGACATTCGGGCCATGAGTATGCAAACCACCCAGATCGGCTGAAAAGGAGAACTTTTGCACCAAACTTTCGGGACTTTTGGGCCGTAAAGACGCGAATCGGCCGAACCGAAAGAATTTGTCCCACGAAGCACTGGGACATTTGGGACAAATGGATGTGAACTGGCCAGTTCGGCCAAAACAAGAAACTTTGGCACAAGGAAAAGTGGGACATCCGGGACAAAAGGACACGGTGGACGCGGAAGAGCTGGCAGACCCGCGGACCAACCAGGAGGTGACACGTGTCACAAGGGAAAAGTCCGAAAGTCAAAAGGTGAGTTTTGAAGGGGTAGCCCGAGCCAATAGGAATTGGACACATGTCTAATGGAGCAAGGAAGTGTAGAGATTGGGGAGAAGTTAGAGGATTTGGCCGAGTTCGCCAAAAAAGGGGGTAAAAGTGAAGTAAGACCCCGTGCCCTGTCCTCCAACAAGATCATGCCACGTGTCGTCCAAAGGGGTGGAAGCGCAAAAAAGTGGAAAAGGTCCCAAAATCATCAAAAAGGTCAAAATTCAAGAAAAACCCATGGGTAAGTGAAGGAAAGAGAATCACGTGACCAATCAATGCATGCCACGTGTCATCCAGGTGGCAGGGCTCGGGAAGAAATTTAAAAATCTGTTTTCACCTATTTTGTGCCCTAGATCTTCAGATCTCCATATCTTTTGATCTAGAGCTCAGATTGGCACGTTCTTTATATCAACGGAAAGCTTGTGAAATTCTATACATGATTCTAGGGTTAATCTCAAGTTTTGGTGTAGTCTAGAGAGAGAAAATTGAGAAACAGCTCTTACGCGTGTTCATGGCCAAAAGTGACATTTCAACGACCAAATTTAATGCAGAATGGGTCGCATTCTCCTGTAAACCGATAAAAATGATAGGGTGTGGGCTTGTAAGGTCCCCCCATTCTGTTTTAATGCACCTGCAGTCAAGGAGGGATGGGCTCCCATGTTTTGTACATTTTCTATCCCATGGGCTCGACCCATGCATGTAAAAGCCAGATTTGGCTCATTTCTAAAAGGGGGGAACATTTCTTTGGATAGCAGGCTTCTTCTTTCACTTGTAACAAGTGATTTTTTGCAAGTATCAAACCTCTTCTAAAATTGTAATAGGTTTTCTACCCTTTTGATGTTGTAATACAAGGATTTTGACAGTGTAAATGACAATACAGGCTCTGTGATTAGTTTCCAGTCCTTTGTTTGTGTTGCTTGTTTCATTTCAGACCTTTGATTACATCTTATCAGCTTGTGCATGATGTCTTATGTTACATTTTTTACGATCTGTGTTTATCTTTAGAACAAGAAGTGTTCACCACTCCTCCTTTGGTGTATCACCTGTTAGTTTAGTTTCATTTCTGCATTTTCTATCTCTGTCTCCTTGGATTTTAGAGTAGGATTAGGTTTCAAACCTCTGTAGTTTTGCAAATATAGATCTAAATCAGAGGATTTTGAGGAACCATCCTCTAATCTAGAGATTTCCTCTCTCAGTTTAACAAGTCCCCACACTTGGAGAGAGGTTTCCATGTTGTGCAATCACACTGGATGCTAGAGTGATCAACCTAGAAGCCTGATCTGCATCCAGGGGTGCTGTGAGTCTGCAACAACAATATGTCAGCTTCGAGATATGTGGAAGAACATAACCTGGGGATGGAAAAACAACCAAGGAGAATATGGCTAGGTGGTAACTGGAATAAGGAAGAAAGAGAATCATATGTTCAACTGTTGAAAGAGTACCAGGACTGCTTAGCATGGTCATATTCAGAATTGAAGGCATATAGGGAAGACCTTTTCCAACATGAAATACCACTGGAAGATAATTCTAATCCACTAAATAAAAATTAAATACCTATCAATGCACTTATTTCCCTCAAAATTCAAGAACAATTAAAAAATTTAAGGGATGGAGGTATTATACAACCCACAAGGTATTCTTCATGGGTGGTAAATTTAGTGCCAGTTCGAAAGAAGAATGGAGATATATGGTTGTGTGTGGATTTTAGGAACTTGAATAAAGCATCAATCAAATAAAATTATCCCCTTCTCAATATGGATAACATGTTGTAGTTTGCTACTGGCTCGGAATTATTTTCTACTCTGGATGGATTCTCAAGATATAATCAAGTGGTGGTGAAATAGTCAGAAAGAATCAAAACCACTTTCACCATTCCATGGGGTACTTATGTGTATGTAAGAATGTCATTTGGTCAAATGAATGCTAGATAAACATTTCAAAGAGCTATGGATGTAGTATTCTCAAGATATATAAATGATTTCATTGTTGTGTACCAGGATGATGTGACAGTATTTTCAAGAAAAATAAGTGATCATTTACAACATCTGGAGAGAATGTTGTTAAGGTGTAGAGAGTATGGCATTTTACTGAATCGTAAAAAATGCCACTTTGGGGTTCAGATGGAAAATTTATTGGGAAACATCGTATCTAAGGAATGGGTCATGATAGATCATGAATGAGTAGGAGCTATTGGAAAAATCCCTATACCCAAAACAAAAAAAAAGGAATTCAATCCTTTTTTGGAAAAATAAATTTCATCAGGAGATTTATTCCTAACTTTTCTGAAATGACTATCCCCATTACAAGTATGCTAAATAAGGATCAGGTTATCAAATGGGAAGAGAAAGCTATCCTATCTTTTGTTGGGATTAAAGAAGCATTAAAGAATGCCCTTGTTTTAGTAGCCCCTAATTACAAGAAAGATTTTCAAATGTTTTCTTTTTCTTATAAAAATACTATTGCCTCTATATTATTTCCAAGGGATGATGAAGGAAATGAAATGCCTATTGATTTATTTAGTAAGGAACTTCAAGGAGAAGAATTGAAATATACTATTATGGAAAAGTAGGATTTCTCTTTGGTAAGAGAAAAAAAATTAGACCATATATTTTGAGCTCCAAGATCATAGCCTACGTTCCTCATACTATGGTCAAGGATATTCTATGAGAAATGGAAATCTCGAGAAAAAGGTGTCGGTGGGTGAACAAGTTACAAGAGTATGACATGGATATTCAAACCACCAAGTTAGTTAGGAGTTTAGTGTTGGTAAAGATAATAGCAGAAAGTAACCTACAGGTAATGGAAATAAATGAAATTGAGGGATAAGATATAAATGTCCATGAAAGATTGATTAATTCAACATGGTACAAGGACATAATTTTCTATCTTAAGAATTTGGAATTTCTTGGACATTTGAGTAAAAATCAGAAGAGGGTACTTAGGTTGGCTGCCCAGAAATATATTATCACTGATTATGGACTGGAATGGAAGAATCCTGAAGGGATTCTCTTGAGGTGAATTATTGAGGATGAAACCCCTAAACTAGTTATTGGGTTCCATGGAGGAGTGTGTGGAGGGAATTTTGTTGGAAGAGTAACTTCTCAGAAGATTTTAAGAGCTGGTTATTGGTGGCCCACACTTTTAAAAGATATAAATCTATTAGTTAGAAGATGTGAGAGTTGCCAACAATTTTTTAGGAATATTGAAAGCTTCAAGGTCTCTCCCATTACAACCAGTATCAGTCAAAATTCCTTTTAAGTAGTGGGGTATGGACTTTTTTGGTGAAATATCAGATCCTTCAAGTGTAGGCCATAGATGGATATTGATAGCTACTAATCATTTCACCAAATTGGTTGAGGTAATTCCTACTAAGAAGGCAACTCACTAGATTGTTATGGATTTTGTTTTAAATCACATAATTTGTAGATTTGGAATACATGCCAAAATAATTTTTGATAATACTATGAGCTTTCTAGAGAAACCCTTAGTGGCCATGTGTCAGGAGTATGAAATAAATCTCAAATATGAATCTAATTACAATCCCCAAGGAAATGGGCAAGTTGAATAAAGCAATAAGAATCGGTTGAAAATAATCTTGCCCTTATTCAGTTAAGATTTTCCATCATTTTCTGCTATATTTTTTGAATTCCCTACTGATGTGTGAGTAAAATTTGTGGTCTTTCTGTGTATGGTTTAGTCTTTCATATTTTTCGATTGAGGATCATGTCTAAATGTGCATTATCTAGTAGTTTCTTACGGGGAAGATGTTGTGTTTTAAGTTCTAGAGTTTGAGGGATCGCTTGTTGTAAATTGCTTTTGGGTCTTGTCTTTTACTTTAAATTTCTCTCCTAGTAACCAATGATATGTGGAAGTTCCCAATTGAGTGTTGTGTGGTGGGTCAAATTTTCAAACTTGTAATTTTCTCTCGCATTCATAAAGTGTGAAATTGACCCTGTCATCCGATAAATGTTCTCTGAATATTTGTAGTCAAAAGGTAGCACAAATAATTCCTCAATTGGTGTCAAGGAGTGTACATGTGTCACAATTGGAATGTATACAGGGAGGAAAAACATATTTGTAGCTTTCTGCATTTATGAAGAAAGGATTAAAAGTGT
The DNA here is from genome assembly GCA_019776745.2 of Taxus chinensis. NCBI lineage: Eukaryota > Viridiplantae > Streptophyta > Pinopsida > Cupressales > Taxaceae > Taxus > Taxus chinensis. The sequence goes on from CM034154.1 coordinate 316,172,534, forward strand.
AAAAAGTTCTTGAAACCCACAAGGGACATGTGGCTACTTAGTTTCAAAAGACTGAGATGTGGGTCACTGGGGAACTCAAGCATTTTTGGCTTGAAAAGGAAGTGGGATAAAATTGTAAAAAATCATCGCATCCCTGATATAACTCAAGTGCAACCACGTGTCAAGCTAGTATTGAAAACCAAAATGTGGATGGGTAGGTCAAGTTTTCCAAAAGTGTGTAAGTTCTCTAATGCTACAAACTTAAAAGAGGTGTCTCTGATCTCTTGATAGCGAAAAACTTAATTCCATGTGGACAGATTATTTTTTTAAAATTGAAAATGACGGATTGAATGGTCATGATACATTGTATTTATTTCTACCACCATTAATATTGCTATGCAAATCAAGGACGTTTTAAAGATTTTAAATACTTTCATCTTCATTTACCAATTGGCTTGATTTTTGTTACTACCTTTTTTATTTTTGCGAAGAATTATTGCATCATTAGCTATGGAGATCAAATTACAAACCTAAGGACTTAAGAAGTTGTTTATCTAGGTTTAAATTTCTCAAGAACTCATGGATTGAAAGTTAAGGGCTTTGAAACTCCTATATTTCTCTTTTAGTGGCATGTTAGTTTAAAGTAAATTTAGGTTTTTTAAGGGATGAAGACTATGCCATCTTCATTCTCAGTTGCGTCAGGGGTCACTAGTGATTTGGACAATATTACAGATACAGACTTGATGTGTGCTGATCTAGATGACTTTCTTTAGAGGCTTAATAGCCCCCATAAGAGTGAATCCCTTAAGCCAATTCAAGACAATTGTATTACTTTAGCAGGTGTTATTACCGCAAGAGTTCATTTCCCAGCATTGGTATGGCATTGTGTTATGTATTATGATCCTAAAAAGAGGGAAGAATTAGATGGGAGCAGGGATGTAGTTTTGAATTTAACACTTGCAGCCATTAGAATAATGCTTAAGTTTCCTATAATCACCATTGCTTTCAAATTAGCTCTGCAATGTTATCAAATAAAAAATATTGACTATGTACAGATGATAAATACAAAATGGCTTATTACGAAGAAGAAAATGGATAGATTCCCTAAAAAGTTGGTTAGGGCACATTTTGTTGAGGAGGTTGAAGATTTCATTGTGTTGCTAAGTCGAATGGCAGGTTTATAAAATACAGATGAATTCAAATAATGGATGACTACATACATATGGATTATTCTGGAGAGAAAAGGGAGCATCTGCTGGGTAAATTTCATTTTAAACGCACTCCATGATCACATGGTCACCTTAGCAGCAAGAATTGAGATGGGTGACAATTTAGGGCTAGAATTTTACATGATGACTAACCTAATCTACAATGTTGTTGGGTATAGGAGCTTCCTGGCTCTGTCACCAAATGTAGATTTTCAAGTAGTACCAAATGCGTGAGATATTTTGCCAACTACAATTGATGAACTAGAGTGGTAATGTAAGGTAAGTTAATGATGCTTTCTTTTCCTCAATCATTTGTCTTTTCAATATAGAGTGGGGATAATATAGGATGTAGGAACAAGCTAGACAAATAATTTTTGAATATGGTTGTTACTTCATCCAATATAAAAAGTTTACTTACATAAGAGTGGTTTTGAAAAGAAGCAATTATGGAAGCCAGATCGAAGTATGAAGATCTCGATAAATAGATTTCATGTGAAATTGAGCAAGAAAGTTGAACAATGCGCATAATGAGATTTTCTATTCTGAAGGTATTCTTCCCAAGTTGGACCACATTACCCATCTTAGTGATGATTTAGTTAAGGTATTCAGGACATTGTACCATCTAAACTTAAAGGAAGGAAAAATTCCCTTGAAGAACTATCAAAAATTAGATATCGAGACCCTAAATTTGGAATCAAAGTAAAGATATGAAATCAGAAAGTGTTTAACAAGGGTTGATGAATACCTTTGATGCTATTGACTTAAAGTTGGAGGATTATGGATGAATGTAGGGATAAGTTGAAGAAGTCAGTTATGGGGATGTTGTCTAGGATTTCATATTATTAGATAGCTCACATTATTATTAAAGTTAGATTATAATAGATGTGATGTAAGTGAGTTTGTATTACAACTCATATTGTTATAATATATTGTTTCAACAATATATTGATTCTTAGAAGGTTTGTTATCACCCGTGAATAACATCCTCCGGGTTAATGTGTTATGACTCCGATGATCCTTATTTTATAGGAGGTTGATGTAATGATGACTATAAACTGGTTGGTATAATAGAACTTATGTATTGTGTAATAGAGAAAGCAAGAATATATGGAGAATTAATATATTATTCTGTGTATTTTACCTGTACAAGTCTGATCCAAAATCTATATTTGGTATCAGAGCTGGTTCATTCTGATGGAAGAATAGTTTGTCTGTAAAGATCTCATCCAAAAGGCCTATTCATGGTTACAACATTCTGAGTAGCAAGTAAACGACTAGTGGAATTTGATGACTTCTATGTTGGTTCTCATGTAAATGGCTGAAGAGATTCTTTAAAGTCTATGGAGAATCACACTTTTGCACGTGCCTTAGGAAAAGGGGAAGGGATTCAGCTAATGTTCCATTTTTTTCAGAGTTCATATATATTTAAAAAAACCCATCCTTTACTCCATGATTTCATGCACATCTTGGAGTCGTGACATACTATGTTGCATCACATTTTAGGTGTCTGAGTGACTTTAAACATCTATGCAGTCAGCTTAAACACAATGGTTGTAACTTACCTACTAAGGAGGAAAGAAAGTGGATATCGTTTGGACGTTGTGGAGTTTTGATATGAGCTCGTGTTTTATTGTCACTGTCAGATGACATCGTGTTTGTAGAGTCCCGATCCAACTTGGTCTTCTTATATGTCATGCACATGTGTAGATCCATTACTTTGATTTACATTCACTTGTATTTCTACATTGGAACGTGTGAATGTGTGTAGGTGGATGCATTCAATCCTTAGTAGATGCAATCAATTTATTACCCCGCATCAACGTTTGACCGATCTCATCATTTTCAAATCATAAGGCAGGATTTTTTAAGAGAAGATTGTATCATAAAATTTGAGGCTCAAAATTTTGGGATTATTCCCACGTTGGAGTCTTCTTTGGCTTGTGGATTTTATTATCCTAGATGGAACAATTGTGGAGAATAGAACTCATATCTACATGCACTATCGACTCTTATTTTATATGCAGTTGCTAGTCCATATGCATTCCTGTGCATTTATCTATCTACAAGTATATTTGTCCATGTGTACAATATTTAGTGGTGTTCATCTGATCCTGGTAGGCATTTAGCTTGGCATCTGAATCGAGATATTTTTTTACCATGCAGAGTAAGAATCTGATCCTCTATTACCACAGTTGCATGTAGATCTGTCATTTTTGATTCTTTACTATCAACAACATATTCTTGGGGTTACAACTGTCCCACCATTCACAACTACAATTCTTGCATTGGGTCCTCCATACACCGCTATTGCACATGGTTTTGCATAACTCGCGGTTTTTACAGTCAAGTCGATTCAGGTCAAGAGTCTAAAGTTTCATGGTTTCGTATATTTAGTCAAAAGTCATATATGAGTGTGTGAGATTTTATTTGAAATCTGAGTATTTTTGTTATTTTAAAATAGTATATTTCAAAATTTTAATCAATAGATTTTAGCTATATTAAAATTTTAATTGTTTGTAAAAAGGTGCAATATCGGTAGAAACCGACGTCTTGTCATTTGAGTCAAAATTGTAAAATGAGCTTCATTGACAAATCCACTAAGTAAGTAGCATCTTAACTAGAGGATGGAGACACATGAGGCTGGAGGTCATTCAGCGACCTCTCATCAGTCACCAACGACGGGGCTGCATGAAGTTGTGGTGATAGTGTGTGTGAGAGTTTGCTTTCTTTTCAGAGTTGCAGTTGATTTCAGTTGTGTGCAGCATAATTTTTTTCTCAGTGTTCCTATTATGGCTTGAATAAGTGAAATGTTCACATTGAGGGGAGGAACATGGTCTCAATGTTCCATTTTCTCTTTTCATATTTGTTATCTGTGATCAGTGTTTCCTACATAATTCCTTGATGTAAAAGCATAGTGGACAGATGAAAGCACAAGGAAAAGCACCATCATGATATTGAGGTTGTTGGTTGTCCTGTAAAACCATCCCTATTGAGGTTGTTGGTTGTCTTGTAAAACCATCCATGTTGAGGTTGTTGGCTGTCCTGAAAAACCATCCAGATCATGAGCACGAATACGGGAAACACGCTGCAGAAGGAAGTGCAATTGTTTTTCTCCCATGTTCGTACTAAGGGGGGGAATGTTAGGATTTCATATTATTAGATGCTCACATTATTATTAAAGTTAGATTATAATTATGTGATGATAATTGAGTTTGTATTACAACTCATATTGTTATAATATATTGTTTCAACAATATATTATTCTTAGAGTTTGTTATACCCGTGAATAACATTCCGGGTTAATTGTTGTGACTCCTTCCTATTTTATAGGAGGTTGATTTACTGTTATTATGGCTATATAATAGCCTTATGTATTGTGTAATAGAGAAAGCAAGAATATATGGAGAATTAATATATTATTCTATGTGTTTTACCTGTGCAAGTCTAATCCAAAATCTATAGATGTGAAGAGTGATTTCTTTCTTGACTCTTTCGAAAATAAAGTTTTGAAGAATGAATTCTCGTATGAAGTTATTAAGACCATGAGAAAGATTGAGAATATAATTTCAGAGTTGAAGGAAAGGCCATTAGAATACAAGAAGAAAATGGGAAATTGCATTGATGTAATATCTAGGTAGGCACTGATTTTCCAGCATCATATAGGACCATATGAGGACAAGGTTAACGAGTTAATCAAAATGTATGATGCATATGTGGCAAGGCTACTGAAAGAAAAAAATACAGAAGTAAATGTTAAATAAGAATAAAATACAGATGCAAAGGGTGATGAACATGATTAGATAACTATTGCTTGAACTGTATTCTCTTTTCATAATCATCATTTTAAAGTGATGTTTTAAAATGACACTTCTATTACATGGGAAGTAATTGTTTCTCTAAATTTTATTGTTCATTTATTTCAATTGAAAAATGGAAGAATGTAGTAACACCATATCTACTTTGATGAAATTAACATACATTTGGATAAACATGTAAATGATTGATATTGTTATGTTTCTTGAATTATAAATAAGGAACAAAATGGGGTTCTATAGGGGCCCCTGCCCATGACAAAGAAATATATATACATTCCAGAAAGAGAAACAATGAAAGGAAGACAACATCTTGGCATTCTTCATCCCTACTTCATAGTTTCCTCCTAGTAGGGGGAGCTTGTTCAGAAGTTAGTTTTTTCTCATCAGAAAATTGCTTGAGCCTTATGTTTTTTAAACAAAACTGACTAACCCTGCTAGGTTCTGAGACATTCACATATCCAGCAACACCTTTAGAGTAATTCAATGATGACTCATGACTTTCACTAGTTCAAATTTCTTCTTTTGAGATGAAACCCAATCTAAAAGATCCATACCTCTTGTGAAGAATGTCGTCTTTCCTTTCCCTTTGTGAAGGGTCAAAATACTGGGAGTGGGTTGAGAGGAGATGCCTGAAGTGGTTGGAGGGGAAAATAATTCATGTTGTTGACTGAGCTTATTGCAAGGCCTTAAACTTGACCCAGCCTCCTATTTCCTTGTGAAAGGTGGATTGTACTTTGGAGAAGAAATTAGTTGAGGGCCCAAAAATTCATGCTCTACTTGAGGATCACGATGCATTAAGCGAGTGGAAGACCAAATGGAAAACCTCTCCCTATTGTCCCGAGTGGATGAAATGGATTCCCTTGAATGGTGAGTAGAAAATTATTGGTCCTCTTTTCCATCTAAGATAATGATTGGAGGTTGAGGTTGTGGTTCACCTTTCATTTTCCTTGAAGATGACCTTGTTGTTGAAACTAGTTATGAAGGCATGGTCTCTACTGTCTTTTTCTCTTGGAAATTAATCCTTTTCTCCAACTCATTTATTTTGTGGGAAATAGTAGGCACTTCGTCGATAGAGGATTCATCATACAACACATATGATTCCTTGGGAATATCTTTTGATACAAACCCCTCATCACACAAAAAGGGACATTGAAAATTGGTTTTCTCTGAGACTTGAGGTCTTCTCTCAACCGATTATATTTTTAAATATTCAGGATTTTTCATGTGCTCCCATCTAAAAAGATGGAAATACATAACCTGGAAGGTTGTGAACACATGATTGATCTTGATTATCCTTATAAGAAGTGCTAACTAGACTTTTCGGTATGTTAAGGTCCATCTAGTGTCACCCACACATTCTATATCAAATAGAGCCCTGAGAAAAGCTTCATTATGACTGCTTAAATTGAAAATCTGATTTAAATCTTCTAAAGAAATATCCTTCAGGATGTGAGCTACAAGTAACTTTTCCATTTTCTTTGAAATTTATTATACTTAGAACAAGAAGGGAAAGGCATGATGATAATGAAATTGAGATATGTTTTATAACGAAAAAAGACATATGTTTTGATTTGATGCAATATTTCCCCTAAAATGAAGGAGATTTTGTTCAGTTCACACATAGAAGAATTTAAGAATTGTAAAAGGTTATGAATGAGAAGATCTGGTAAAACAAGGTGATTCAAAAGAAACTATGTGTGGAAATTAAGCCAATGAGACACGAAGTAGACTGTGTGGCACCCAAGGTGGATTATTGAAAAGCGAGTATGGATATATGTCATATCAGTTTCATACGAAAGTTCTTAGAGATGGTTTGAAATGATTACCTAATCAATATTATGAAAGAACGATTAAATTAATTTGCTAGAAATGATGACCTGATAACCCAGTCGAGCACTAGTGAAGTTGATTGCAAAGACTTGTGATTTGTACACCTGAAAGCTTTAAAAGAAAAATATTTCTAAATGCCATGTTGTAGATTTTTTTTTGAAAAGGGAATATTCATACTTTTAGGGGGAAATAACTTTTAAGGTTAAAAAGTGAAAGAGGTGATATAAAAGGAAAAAGGATAATCATAAGAGGGGGGTTAATATTTCTAATATTTATACAAAGAAAAGAGAAGGAGAGAAAGGTGAGAAAATCCATTTTCCAAAGGAAATTATTTGAGAAGCCAATTATTTCTTGTGTATCTTTGAAATTGACCATGTCAAGACGGTTACAAGTTTCGAGCCATTGATAAGATTTTAGATTGTAAGAAAAATTTCCTTTACTGATCAATTCAAAAAACCTTAATTAAATTGTGTTATTCATGAACTATGTTGTGTCTACTATCATTTTGAGATATCTTCAAATAGTTATTCGTGTTCCTGTTGCAATTTTATATTAGGAATGCATCTGAAATTACACAATATCTCATTCTCATGATAGTATTGTGGAATTTGCAATTACATTATGAAGAGAGTTTTCATTTCATAGTGCAATAAATGATTTAAATTCACTTTACTTTCATTTCAGTGATACAAATTGTTTGTCAGTTCTATGATTGTATCATAAGCGTGATAGATCGGGGACTTTTGAGGTTTAATTAAGTCTTTAACATGAGTTCTTATGTTGAATCCTTGAAGAATGCTTGAATCCGTGTGTCTTTAAGATTTCACAGATGTATAATTTTTCTAGTTGAAGGTTCATCCTGATTATTTGAAGCCATTTGAAATTTTTCTTTTTATATTTTTCAACATTTGTTAAAAGCTCTCAAGAATTTGGTATAGTCAACTTTATCCTGCTTAACTTCCCAACCTTAAATTTCATATTCAGTGATGATATCATACATGAACCATCCCTTCTTAAACTGTATATCTACAAATGCTAAATAAGATCATTAACTTTTTTCATCCTTTACCAAAATATGCATATGCAATTAGTTTTTATCGTTGTCTTTAGTGACCTAGACCTAGTCTAGAGAACATCTTCATTTTCTAAGGTGACAACTCGTGAGAGTTAGGTTATGTTGTATTGACCATGTTTTCTCAAGGGTCTCCTTCAAAATACTTGCAAAGAGAAGAGTCAAAAATTGTTAATCCATTGATATTTTCAACTAACACAAATCACAAAAATGGGTCCTCTCACCCTAGTTGAAAGGAAAAACCTAAAGTAATAAGGGTAGGTAAAACTCTTAGCATGGTGATAACCAGTCCTTTCCAAACCAGAGTGATAAAGAGTCATCTAGAATCCATCCTCATCTACAAAAAAAATTATATTATGATTTGTTTGTCTTTAAGCATCCTCATCAACCTATGATGCTTCTCAGTTTCAAATGAAGGATCAATTTGGGTACCAAAAATAATTTGGTGCCATTTTCAGAAACTATTTGTGTAAATACATACACACATAAACCTATGGTAATGATTCGTATGCAAATATATTTTTTGCATATCATCATTTGTTAAATTTTTTGAGAATTGTATGAGATCAGGAGTTTGTTGTGCAATATGTTTTGGTTTTAGTAAATGTTGCCCTAGATTGTGGGGATATTGATAAATATCAACAAAGGATGATCAGATTCGTCAAGCTTTGTAGAAATTGAGTGTTGATAAATAATAGAAAAATTACTTACAATGCTTCAGCATATCTAAGGTGAAAATCCTTGGTGGAAAATCCGTGTTAGTTTAAAATTTTTGGTGGCTACCAGTGTCTAAATTTTTGTCAAGAAGTTTTATCATTAATCTTCAAAAATTTGGAAGCAAGAAGAGATTTATTTACTAGGGATCCTACTAAAAATTTATTTTTAGATATTCAGAAGGAAAATTCAGAAGGAAGATGAGTCTAGATAGTATTAGAAATTCAAGACTCAAAAGAAAAGGTAGTACTAGTCCTAGAAGATGATCAACCTATAGTTGAGGACTACCCTACATATTCAGATAATTTTGAATCAAATATCCCTCATAAATGTTAGGAAATATATCTTAGCGCTCCATTTGTATGGGTGAATAATAATTACATGTGTAATTATTATTATGGTAAATTAGTGAAAGTACATTTACTATGTAAATGTAAATAGTAAATGTAAAATGTCATTAGTATGTGGTAAGTTAGTAAGTTAGAATAATAAAATAATTAGTGTTGTTTTATTATTATATTGGTGAGAGGTTGAAACCATATGAGTGTATAGTTGTATATGAAGACAAAGTTTGTTGTGAGAATTGTTATTATACATCTCATATATAATGGAGTGTATTGAAATAGTGAAAATAATAAAAATATAATATAGAGTTCTTGTTTTCAATTATTGTCTGTGTAGCTATTTCATGGATTCTTTGTATTAGATCAGAGTATATTTTTACATTTGGTACCAGAGTAGGTTAAATCTATCTCGAAAAATATCTTTTCACTTTTGTTTTGCGATCTGGGTTTCTCCAAAATTTTGTGCGTGCAACGACCTGTTATACAAAAAGCTACAATAAAAATTTTAGAAACACCCAATTCGTATTTTGGGAGAAACGTGCAATTTACTGTACTGCACATTGATCACTCCTGTTTTTTTGAAGAAATCAGATAATCAAAGGTAATTCAAATCTACATTCAATTTTTTTGGATATTTAGATTTAGTAAAATGGACACACCATTATATAAATTTAATGGGATGAAATTCCATACATGGAGAGTAAAAATTCAGATGCAGTTAATGAATAAAAACCTATGGAGGATAGTAGATGGAAAAGAAAAAACACCTACAGATATAAGTAAAATTGTAGAATGGGAAGCTAGAAATGAAAAAATAACAGATGAAATTGACTATAAATATGAATAATTTATACACTAATTGAATTTATTGGAGGAAGGAGGCACAGGAGGTTGGAGGTCATTCAACGACCTCTCATCAGTCACCAACAACGGGGTCGTATCAGTTATGGTGATTATTTTTTTATACAGTGTGTTCCTATTGTTTCTTTATATTTTTGGTAGAGTGTTTGGTTGTAGTGTTCCTATTGTGGTTTGCAGAATAAAGGAAATTTCACATTGAGGGGGGAACATGATCTCAATGTTCCATTTCTAGTTTTCTACATTTCTGGTATTTTCTATATATGCAGCAGATTTCAGCAGAATTTCCTATGTTATTCCCTGCAGTGAGATGTGATGAGGGCTAAGCATAATACTTGGCATATCATGATGTGGTTGTAGGTAAACCACTTGAAAACCTTCATTTTTGGTTTGTGGTACACCACTTGTAAAACCACCATTTTCAGTTGTTGGTAAACCCTATGCAAAACCATCACCCTTTTTGGTTTATGGAAAACCAATTACAAAACCATCATTTTTGGTTTATGGTCAACTCTATGAAAAACCATCCATTAGGTTTATGATCATCCTGTAAAATCATCAGATTATGAGCAGGTGCAAGTATAAGGCAGGTTTTCCCCATGTTCGCACTAAGGGGGGGAATGTTAGGAAATATATCTTAGTGCTCCATTTGTATGGGTGAATAATAATTACATGTGTAATTATTATTATGGTAAATTAGTGAAAGTACATTTACTATGTAAATGTAAATAGTAAATGTAAAATGTGGTTAGTATGTGGTAAGTTAGTAAGTTAAAATAATAAAATAATTAGTGTTGTTTTATTATTATATTGGTGAGAGGTTGAAACCATATGAGTGTATAGTTGTATATGAAGACAAAGTTTGTTGTGAGAATTGTTATTATACATCTCATATATAATGGAGTGTATTGAAACAGTGAAAATAATAAAAATATAATATAGAGTTCTTGTTTTCAATTATTGTCTGTGTAGCTATTTCATGGATTCTTTGTATTATATCAGAGTATATTTTTACATTTGGTACCAGAGCAGGTTAAATCTGTCTCGAAAAATATCTTGTAACTTTTGTTTCGCGATCTAGGTTTCTCCAAAATTTTGTACGTGCAACGACATATTATACAAAAAGCTGCAGTAAAAATTTCAGAAACACCCAGTTCACAGTTTGGAAGAAACGTGTAATTTACTATACTGCACATTGATCACTGCTATTTTTTTGAAGAAATCAGATAATCAAAGGTAATTCAAATCTACATTCAATTTTTTTTGGATATTTAGATTCAGTAAAATGGACACACCATTATATAAATTTAATGGGCTGAAATTTCATACATGGAGAGTAAAAATTCAGATGCAGTTAATGAATAAAAACCTATGGAGGATAGTAGATGGAAAAGAAAAAACACCTACAGATATAAGTAAAATTGTAGAATGGGAAGTTAGAGATGAAAAAATAACAGATGAAATTGACTATAAATATGAATAGTTTATATACTAATTGAATTTATTGGAGGAAGGAGGCAAGGGAGGTTGGAGGTCATTCAACAACCTCTCATCAGTCACCAACGACGGGGCCGTATCAGTTATGGTGATTATTTTTTTATACAGTGTGTTCCTATTGTTTCTTTATATTTTTGTCAGAGTGTTTGGTTGTAGTGTTCCTATTATGGTTTGCAAAATAGAGGAAATTTCACATTGAGGGGGGAACATGATCTCAATGTTCCATTTCTAGTTTTCTACATTTCTGGTATTTTCTATATATGCAGCAGATTTCAGCAGAATTTCCTATGTTATTCCCTGCAGTGAGATGTGATGAGGGCTAAGCATAATACTTGGCATATCATGATGTGGTTTTAGGTAAACCACTTGAAAACCTTAATTTTTGGTTTGTGGTATACCACTTGTAAAACCACCATTTTCGGTTGTTGGTAAACCCTATGCAAAACCATCACCCTTTTTGGTTTATGGTAAACCAATTACAAAACCATCATTTTTGGTTTATGGTCAACCCTATGAAAAACCATCCATTAGGTTTATGATCATCCTGTAAAATCATCAGATCATGAGCAGGTGCAAGTATAGGGCAAGTTTTCCCCATGTTTGCACTAAGGGGGGGAATGTTAGGAAATTTATCTTAGTGCTCCATTTGTATGGGTGAATAATAATTACATGTGTAATTATTATTATGGTAAATTAGTGAAAGTACATTTACTATGTAAATGTAAATAGTAAATGTAAAATGTGGTTAGTATGTGGTAAGTTAGTAAGTTAGAATAATAAAATAATTAGTGTTGTTTTATTATTATATTGGTGAGAGGTTGAAACCATATGAGTGTATAGTTGTATATGAAGACAAAGTTTGTTGTGAGAATTGTTATTATACATCTTATATATAATGGAGTGTATTGAAATAGTGAAAATAATAAAAATATAATATAGAGTTCTTGTTTTCAATTATTGTCTGTGTAGCTATTTCATGGATTCTTTGTATTAGATCAGAGTATATTTTTACATTTGGTACCAGAGCAGGTTAAATCTGTCTCGAAAAATATCTTGTAACTTTTGTTTTGCGATCTGGGTTTCTCCAAAATTTTGTCCGTGCAACGATCTGTTATACAAAAAGCTACAATAAAAATTTCAAAAACACCAAGTTTGTATTTTGGGAGAAACGTGCAATTTACTATACTGCACATTGATCACTGCTGTTTTTTTGAAGAAATCAGATAATCAAAGGTAATTCAAATCTACATTCAATTTTTTTTGGATATTTAGATTCAGTAAAATGGACAAACCATTATATAAATTTAATGGGCTGAAGTTCCATACATGGAGAGTAAAAATTCAGATGCAGTTAATGAATAAAAACCTATGGAGGATAGTAGATGGAAAAGAAAAAACACCTACAGATATAAGTAAAATTGTAGAATGGGAAGCTAGAAATGAAAAAATAACAGATGAAATTGACTATAAATATGAATAATTTATATACTAATTGAATTTATTGGAGGAAGGAGGCACAGGAGGTTGGAGGTCATTCAGAGACCTCTCATCAGTCACCAACGACGGGGCCGTATCAGTTATGGTGATTATTTTTTTATACAGTGTGTTCCTATTGTTTCTTTATATTTTAGGTAGAGTGTTTGGTTGCAGTGTTCCTATTGTGGTTTGCAGAATAAAGGAAATTTCACATTGAGGGGGGAACATGATCTCAATGTTCCATTTCTAGTTTTCTACATTTCTGGTATTTTCTATATATGCAGCAGATTTCAGCAGAATTTCCTATGTTATTCCCTACAGTGAGATGTGATGAGGGCTAAGCATAATACTTGGCATATCATGATGTGGTTGTAGGTAAACAACTTGAAAACCTTCATTTTTGGTTTTTGGTACACCACTTGTAAAACCACCATTTTCGGTTGTTGGTAAACCCTATGCAAAACCATCACCCTTTTTGGTTTATGGTAAACCAATTACAAAACCATCATTTTTGGTTTATGGTCAACCCTATGAAAAACCATCCATTAGGTTTATGATCATCCTGTAAAATCATCAGATCATGAGCAGGTGCAAGTATAGGGCAAGTTTTCCCCATGTTTGCACTAAGGGGGGGAATGTTAGGAAATTTATCTTAGTGCTCCATTTGTATGGGTGAATAATAATTACATGTGTAATTATTATTATGGTAAATTAGTGAAAGTACATTTACTATGTAAATGTAAATAGTAAATGTAAAATGTGGTTAGTATGTGGTAAGTTAGTAAGTTAGAATAATAAAATAATTAGTGTTGTTTTATTATTATATTGGTGAGAGGTTGAAACCATATGAGTGTATAGTTGTATATGAAGACAAAGTTTGTTGTGAGAATTGTTATTATACATCTCCTATATAATGGAGTGTATTGAAATAGTGAAAATAATAAAAATATAATATAGATTTCTTGTTTTCAATTATTGTCTGTGTAGCTATTTCATGGATTCTTTGTATTAGATCAGAGTATATTTTTACAATAAAAACTAAATTCTCCAACTGGTGAAGAGCCATCATTTGTGTCTGAAAAACGTATCCCTCATTTTTTCCCTTCATCATCTAGGACTGATACTGTGTTTCACGAAATTGAATCATTAGAGGATATTTACTTATAAATTTATACTCTTATGCTCTTGAGGCCCTTATTCCCTTAATGGTTTGTTTACCTTTTAGGATCACCTCCTCAAGATAATATGGCTCAACCCCCACCTAGACCAATTTTTGTTTTCAATACTTTTAGAACAATAAATTTTAGAGGCATGGCTGGGTATCCTAATGTTGTACCCCAAGCTGTGAGGAACAGGCTGCTGAAATTTCAGGGAAATAATGCCATTACTGGTGATCAACATTTGAGACTTTTTGTTAACATGATGGAAGATTTTGAAATTGAATATGAGGATGTGTACATAAAGTTATTCATTCATACTCTCAAAGAAGATGCACGTGACTGGTATAAGACTTTCTCAGGCAGTTTAATGGACTCATGGACTGAGATGTAAAATTACTTCAGATTATAGTATGGGGATAAGAATGACCCAAGATTCCTTCTTTCTGAAATTGAAAATGTTAAAAAGAATCCCAATGATTCTGTCTAAGATTTTAATACTAGATTCAATAAGACTCTGAATAAATTACCTATAATCATAAGGCCAAGTGATGAGTCTTGTTTAATAAAATATTTTGATTCCTTTGACAAAAAGGATGCATACTACTTAAGAGACAAGAACCCGGAAACATTAAGGAAATATTTCACTATGGCCTTACATATTTGAAAATTATATCAAGGTAGTTAGAAAACCTCGTAAGAGAGAATGTGTCAAACTGATCAACCTTGAAAGAACTCAGGAGAATAAAGCAATTGATCTGGAGGAGGTTAAAGAAATATCATACAATTTGGATAGAGAAAAAAAAGGGATAGGATAGAGCTCTCAAGGTTAGCATAAAACAAAAATCCAAGATAGATTTGGAAATCATTCTAGAAACGATCAGAGCTCAGATGATAGAGGAAAGGTGCCCTTGGGATCAAGTAATAAGCAACCACAAATTAGAGAAAAAAGATTGGTCACATATCCTTTGACTACCAGGGTTACTATGGTGGAATAATCTCACGTTATTAATTGGTGTGATAAGTGTTTCTTTCCACACTATCCATGTGATTTGAGTAAAGTGATTGAAGAGGTAAATTATGATGAAGCTAATGGTGATGTGTACATGATGGAATGCCCTGAAAATTCACAACAGAGGGCTACTTCAAGTGATTTAATAAGTGAGAAGAATGTTCAAAGTTTCTGGGATTACATTCACCGAGTATTACCTCTCTCACTTGATGATGGTGTTGATATTAATATGGTGCAGGATTTTGATTTACCTAATCTTTATTTTGAATACCTAAGGGCCTTGATTATTAAGAAGTGTGATGGGGGAATACTTTCTGAGGAAGATAGGAAACTATTGATGAATGCAATGGTTGTACAAGAAAAGGAACATAATAAAATAATTAGATTTATCAAAGGTGGAGGTCCTGAGGCCAAACCAAAAACTCCACTTCTCACTAATATCCCCTTTGAAACCCCTAAGAGGGATACACTCATCAAAGGTCTTGTTTGTCCAAATAAAAATATATTTTACCCCAGCTCATGCCCAAGTTACAAAGACTATTATACCACCAAAGGTAATCATAAATCTTCCATCTAACACTTCCTTACCCAAATATGCTCCATATGATATAACCTAGATTTTGAATCAAATCAAAGTCATTGTACCTATTGTTGAATTGCTCAGAATTCCTGAGCATAAAAAATGGGCATTTGATTATTTGGTATTTAAAGAAGAGATAACAACACAAGGTAATAATCTGAATGGTGTTTATCTTCCTCTTATCATCTCAGAGCTTGAGACACCACAAGCCCTGGAAGAATCGAGAGAATAACCAGAAGCATACTTAGGCACCTCACTTTTGGAATATCAACTTGACGTTGATCCTTTTTACACCACTTTGATCATCAAGGATAAGTTGGTGCATAACTATATGTTTAATACGGGAGTTTCATGTAATGTGATTCCCCTTGAGGTGATGATTGAATTAAACATCAAAGTGAAAACAACTTTGGAAAATACACAGCTATGGATTCAAGGCAAGTTCCTGTGATTAGATATGTTAAAGGGTTGATAGTGTAATTATCATCTTACCCTAGCAAATCCTTAACTATGAATGTGGTTATTGTGGACTTCATGGCCAAATGGGGCATGCTCTTATCAAGGAAATGGGCTGCTAGTGTGGGGAAAGTGTGTAAATGGATATGTCATATGCAACCATACAATTGGAAGGAAATCTTGTAAAGTTATATGGTGAAAAGAAGATGTTACATATGATTGAAGATCCAAACAATGCTTCATATCAGATGTAGACATTGACAACTTTTTTGGTCATGTAGATTTCAAGGAACATAAAATTGATAAAATTGTTAAAAATCTAAAAACAAATTGTAAAAAAATTTAAAATTTTACAAAAATTGGTAAACAATTTATATGCATCTAAAGCTTGTGTCAATTACAACATCCTCCAACTTTGAAATATGTATTACAAAAGCATCTCTCTATAGTTATTTCTTATTCTAGTCTCAAACAACTTGTGACCATCATGATCTACCTCTATTAAAAAAATCTCGACTGGATACTACGTCGGTCCTCTCATGCAACAATGGGTTGTCAGGGACTATGTCATAGTGCACGAAAGCTTTTCCATGGGACTAATTATGTCCTCCATTTTCCCCTTACATGTGTTATTTCTTGGGGCATCATTTTTAACCCTTATCGTTACAACATGAATATTCATGAACTACATCTTGTTAACAAAAAAATTGGTGTAACTATCTTAACCATTGTTTGTTTGAGTACATGTGACTACACTAGTTTCTCTGTTAGGTCAGCCGGTTTACGTTCTCGTATAGCATTGCATTATGTATGTTTCATGGAGCTAAATGCCATTTTACTTTCTTGTATTACATTGCATAATGTATGTTTCATGGAGTTTCATATTTTTAGTAGTAAACAATTGTTAGTAATTTAGCATTTCATGTTATCTTACACTTTTTTTTTATTTTAAATAAAGGCCAATAATGTAGACAAAGGGGAAAAATGATATAAAAAGGTTGCTTGTTGAAAGGTCAGATGAAAAGGTTGGACTTGTCCTATATTTCTCCATTGATCATTTATTTTCCATTATCATTTATTATCATTACTAATGTTTCTTCTAAAACTCACTCAGGGCAATAAAAAACCATGTTTATCCCTATTCTTATTCCTTCTCAACACCTAAGGTTTTTGCTCCCATTCTGACGTATTTTTATCTATCTATTTTGATAATATTTTTTATTTTCAATTGACTTCTTCTATCACCCCATCAAAAATCGAGGGGGCATCCTTTATCCTACTATTTTTTTTCAAAAATTTACCTATTTTACACTTTTCTACTATGTTTGAAGTGAAGTCACTAACTTCACCTCAAACAGAGGAAAATTTAGTCACCTAAATTATAATTTTGCAATCTTATTTCCAAAATGCACACAAATCCCTCTCATTCTTTTTACATCCATTATAATTAGTGGTTTTTGCTAATTAACTAACATTCCTTATCAACTTGACCAATTAACACCATGTTTTTTTATTACCTAACCCCTTTCGCATTCAAGATGCCACTTTACAGCAAATCGTAAGTCAAAATCCTCTTCAAAATAGACAATTAGTATTTATTAGGTAATTAGGCCTATTTTCCCCTTGATTTGGTCAATATACCCTAGTATTGACTCAAACCCCTCTTCTAACCACCCAAAATCACCCCATTCACCTCTACAACATCTCAACAAGCTTCAAAAGATTATCTTAGCCTCCTAGTTGACTATCAGTAGTTGATTAAGGATCCACACCTCTTAATCACTTGATAATTCACTAATTATGATTAGGAAGGCCTAATCATGATAAACAATTCTAATCTAATTTGGGGCTTTTAGTCCCACATGCACCAAAATACAAGTTTCTCCCAAAAGGAAAACTATAAAAAGGGTACACCTCATTCCTTTATATTTTACACCATGCTTTGATTTGCATCTCATATAATAAATATGATATATAGCCAAGTTCAATCCTTTATTAAAGCCTTCAATTGGGTTAGTAGATGGATATCCAAAATGACCAAGTAGTCAATAGGAGAGGCCATTTCACCTTGTTTGGAGTAGCAACCATAACCATTTGATTTCCCTCTTAGATATATTTAGGCCCATGTTAGGTAATTCAAGCATATTAACAAGCATGTTTAGTTAGATTTTTTATTGTTTTCATACTAGTTAAGCATTCTTTTAATCTTCTATCTTAATGTTACATTCCTAAAATTATAACCCTTGGTTAGATGGATGGCATTGGTGTTCCGTTTCCTTGTTTAGTCATGCCAATTTTCTTTTTAGAGCTTACGGTGTCACCAAAATAAAATGAATTAATGGGAAATCTAATCTAAATGAAACCACTGCTTTATTACAAACACCAAGAAGACTTATTTATAGTAGGGATTCATCCTACTCCAATTGAAGTAACTGGGAAACCACATTTCGTCCAACGCTTGCAACTGAAAAGAACCTAAATCAAGTATATATGTCACTATGTATGGTCCCAACCAATGTACCTTCAACTTCTTGGGGTGGCACACAAACTCAGAATCATAAAGAAGAACCATCTATCTAACCTCAAACTACTTATTCTTAATATGCCTATCGTGTCATGCCTTCTACCTAGATTTCTATATCTTCTAGCTCCAACGTGTGATGGCATGCCTCTCATCCAACTTCATCAGTTTATCTATACGCTCTTCAAGTGCTTGTTCATCATCCAATCCTCCTGCATGCACAATACGTAGGGAGGGTAACATAAATTTTACCAAAAAAATAGCCTCCATGCTAAACACCAACTGAAATGGTGTGGATTTGTTCAAACATGTGTGTGTTTTCCTATATGACCAAATTACAATATATACTTTATCATCCCATTCTTTCCTTCCAACATCACATATCCTTGTCAATTTATGTCCCAATATCTTGTTAAAATCCTCAACAGTCCCATTGGCATGTGGTTGATAGGGTGTTTTTTTATGGTGCGCCACCATAAACTCAGCCAAGAATATTAGGATAGTATCATTCAAAAAGTTTGTTCCCCTATCACTTGTTAAGCTCGATGAACATCCATATGTGTTGATAATGTTCTCCTATAAGAACCTTGTTGTTGTGCAATCCTTCATAGGCATTGATTCTTCCCACCTGGTTAGATAATCTACACATGTAATAATATAATATGATCTATTCCTATGTGCAAGCGGGGAAAAAGGACCCACCAAGTCTATTACCCATTTCTCAAAAGGTTCTGTACTCACTATTAGCCTCAATGGAATTTCATCTCTATGCTCAGGCCTCCCAAGGCACTAACAATGATAAGACACCTTGACATACTCTTTACAATCATTATATAGTGTTTCCTACCAAAGGCCAGCTAAAAAAAACTTATGTGCAATAACATTTCCTACATATTTTCCTCTTGTAATCCCACCATGAGATTCTTGAATTATAGATTGATGCTCATGTTCAAGTACACATTGGCTAAAAATATCATCATGACCTAACTTGTATAAATATCCACTGATTAACATGTAAGACACAACACGTATGACAAGTTGTTTCTTCTCTAAGCTCTTCATCCCTTCATGTGCCACACAAGTATGCAAAAATACATATATATCTTTAAGCTATAGGGCATATGGTTCAATTTGAATAGATGTGGATCTGGAATTATGTCCTCAATGCTTTACATGTTCTCATCTGAGTCAATTCTTGATAAATGATCTATTCCAGAATTGCTCTTCCCTAGATTTACCACCATTATAAAGTCAAATTCCTGAAACAAGAGAATCTATCAACATATGCGCTCCTACAAAACGATCTTATTAGCTAATTAATTAAGTGTCATGTGATCTGTTTGAAATATAAAGGGAGTTTCCAATAAGTACTATCTAAACTTGTGTAACACGTAAATCATGGAAAATGCTTCGTGCTTGTAGTTGTATAGTTATGCTCAGATGGGGTCAACTTCCTTCTCATGAAACAAATATGATGATCAACAATCTCATCACTAGGATGTGATAACATTGCACCAACGGCCATGCCAAAGGCATCAACATGTACATGAAATAGTTTTTCCCAAGAAGGAAAGTGTATAATGGGCACAGAAGTAAGTCTTTCCTTCAATGTCTCAAATGCTAGTTGTTGCACCTCATCCCAATGGAACTTTTATTTTTCAAAAATTCTTCCAGGGGCACAATAATCTTAGAATATCCCTTAATGAACTTCCTGTAATACGTTGTGTGCATTAAAAACCCACACACCTCACTCTGATTTTTAGGATCCTCCAAACCCAAGATAACCACAACTTTAGCAGGATCCACCAAAAAACCTTTTTTACATATGATATGTCCCAAAAAAGTCCCAAAGGGGTTTGAAAAGATATACTTCTTAATTTTGAGAGAGATCCTCAACTACCGGTACCTCTCAAACATAAGTCCAAAGTTTTCATAGTGATCCTTTACCAGCCCATACATAGTCCATTCATGCAAATAAACATGTAAAAACTTACGTATAAAGTACTCAAATACTTGTACAAAAATGCATGAAAATATTGTAGGCACATTCTTTAACCCAAATGGAATAACTATGTATTCAAAACTTCCCCACTCAGTGGTGAAAGTTTTCTTTTCCTAGTTTTCTTTAACAATTTGCACCTGATGATAACCAAAAAATCCATCTATAAATGAGTATATCTTGAGCCCTGTAATGCCCTCTAATATTTCCTTAGTAAAAGGTGTGGGAAAAGGGTCTATGAAACAAGAAACATTCAACTCTCTATAGTCCACACAGATCCTTATCCTACTATCCTTTATTATGCTTATCACCATGGGGCTAACCCACTATGGATCCTCAATGGTCTCAATGATTCCATATTTCAACATCTTATCAATATCTTCCTTGACTTTGACTCGTATATTAGGATTCATCCTGTAAGGCCTCTTCCTAATCGGGCATGCACCTTCTTTTAACTTGATCCTCATCTCGCCCAAAGATTGATCCACTCCCTTGAACTCATGATAGTGTCACATAAATAAGTCCTTGAATTCATGAAATTGCTCAATAATATTTGCCACCTCTTGTTCAGACCAATAATCACCAATAATGGTCTCCTTATGTTCTTTATCTATCCTAATATTGACCTTCTTCATGTCATAGTCTCATGATAAGTGCACACCTTCTCATCAGCACTATCTAAGACCTCATGTATACCTATAGTGTAATAAATATCTAGATTCTCTACTTCTTCTTCATCAATCATGTAAACCATTTACCCTTCTCTTTTCTAGCTAGGCTCACCCAAGTTATTCCTCATCTATCTCTTCTTCTTTAAAGTGCACCTCCAAATCTAACTCTCCAAACATATCTAACATGATTTCCTTATCTTTTTCACTATCTCCCAAAGTAAGAAACTTCATAATCTCTAATCCTTCATTCACTAAAATTTTAGTATAAAAATAGTCAAAGGTCTGAATCATACCTAAGGTCATGTCATGGTAGTTAACTATTCTCTTGTTAACTCTGCATGAACATACCATGTCCACATGTAGCTAATTAAAGTGGAATAGTACTTATGCACCCAGAGTGATGGTGGAAAAATATCTTTCCCCTCTATCTAGAGTCTCTCACACTTTTGAATGTGGTGTGAAGCAGAATCCTTCCCATAGAACTCACATATATGATAAGGTACACTGTTCCTTAGAAACCTAGTAGAGAAGGATATTCTCACCTCTTGTCACTCCAAAAAGGTTATCTCTGTGTGTAGTCCACCAACACGTTGTTGTCTTGCATAGGGTATAAACTATAATATTTCTTCTATCACCCTCAGCCTTCCACTGGGCTTCCATGGCACACATAAATACATAAGCATTTCCTTCGCTAGTGTACCAAGGTACTTGTGTGTGACTCAAATGTCGAATAGTGTGTAGAATGATCACGTGAGTAACTATATTCTTGATCTTTTTCCTAACCATTTCATATGTTCCATGTGCCCAGTTATCATAGGAAACACTAGTTCTATCACTCATAGATTGAGCATCATCCTACTGAATAATACGTTCTTTAGATGGCTCAAGAAATTTAGGATCCCTAACTATGCGCACATATATCCTCTTCATACCCTCTTCACTCAAGGTTTATACATAAGGTGTAGCCTTCCCATCTATCAAAGGAATAATTATGGCTTACCCTTTGTTCTAAAAACTGATATAAACTTTATTGAAGCATAGATCAACATTATTCATGTAATACTAAGGGATCCCAAGAAATTCTAGAAATCTATCTTCTTCTACAAGCACCAAGACCTCAAAGTCCCTAGTAAACTTGGCATCTTGTATATTAATAGTGGCATCATTCAATACTCCAATGGGTGTGGCTCTAGTCCAGTTCACCATATAAAACATATTCAAAGAGGGCTATAATGGTGGTCTCCCCATCTAGCTCCACACATCCAAAGTGAGTACATTTACTTATACACCTATATCAACCAGTATGTTAAACAACCACCCATCAACAACTACATTCAAAGTGATCTCTTTATCATACTCAAGATTTTGAGGGGGTAAGTTTGCATGTAATCTATGTCTCACGTGGTCAAATCCAACGTGTGGTATCTTGTCCATCATCCATTCCCATAACAATGGAATGATATTCTCCTATTGCAACATCTTACAAACCTATTTAAATTCATCAACATCTTTATGAGGAATCTCAATTCTATTCACATGCTCTATCTTCCTTGAATGCTTCTTCAAGAACTATATCTCACAATGAAATTTTCTAATAACATCCATAGTGTCTTGTTATACCTCTTTATGGTGGAAAAGATCTAGGTATTTTGCATTTATCACCTCTTGTATTGTAATAATAGGTTTCTTCTTTGGAATCTCATGAGCACATGCAGCCTCAGTGCATGTAGTCACTAACACATGTAACATCTCAGGTTCAGGTGCAATCTTAGGCATCCACTGGTCTTATATAACATGTTATACTTTAATCATCCCCAAACCCTTATAATTCATGTTATAGTTCTTACTCATGTGTTCATATAACTAAATAAATTCTTCAAACTTATGTTGTTTCCCACACCATGAGTAGACTACATTATGAGGGCACTCACACCTTTAATGATCAAGGGATCCACATGTAAAACATGTTTCATGAGGGAAGTCACTTCTTCCACCTCTATGACCATGACCTCTATATCCTCCACAGTAACCTATACCTTTACAACCTCCATTATAGTTCCCTTCCTGATGTTTTCCTTCACGCTCCTTTGAATTATTCATAACACTAGTTTGACACATGATAATTTTAATAGCTTCATGAATTTGACCAATCAATCTACAATTTTCCATATCATGGGTGTGTGAATTACATATCTTATAATAACAGGACACATTCTTCTAGATCGCGCGCTACAACAATGGGAACTTACTTAAATAATGATACAAATGGAAAATATCATAATCCAACAATATGGCATGCCTTAATTTACAAGGGTAACTATCTGTAGTATGTCCTTCAACCTTGTAGTCTATACACCAAATTCCACTACATGTCTCATGTGCCAAATTAGTCAATAGTTTCTCCACAATTTTCACCATAGATGTAATCCATGCCTCCAAGAATAAGATAACTTTAGTGTCCACACTCCTAATTGCCTCAGCATGTAGAGATACCTCTAAATCCTCATGTGGATCTGTAAATGTCTTATGAGAGAGTTCCCTTCTAAAAGGTGTTATCACACCACCAACAAACCACTCTACATACTAGCTAAGGTGAATATCATAAGACAAACTTGATAGAAAAGTTTTAAAGCATACATAATACTCATTCATGCTCTCAACCATGCCATGCTTAATCTCCTTCAGTGCGCTGATGCTTTTTCATTCAAACTAAGGTATATGAAAATCATCTAAGAAAGCATCATATAGCACGTTGTAATCTACCATAGTCTGGTTTGGATCATACTTCATAAACCAACTACGTGTCTGCCCTTACAAAGTAGTAGAAAAATGGCTTGTATTACGCTCAGAAGCCATGATTCCCTTAGCATGTCATAGAATCTCACATATATGCACATAGTTAGTGGCATCCTTAATGACTTTGTACTCTAGTAGGTGAAGATACATCTCGTAATAGACTTGTTGTGTTTATATGTAAACTGGAATTTGTTCACAAACCCACAATTATACTGATGTTCTACTTTCAAATAGAAAATGAAGTTGAGTTATTGATTGAATTTTTTATGCCTTAGAACTGAAATTTGCAAGAGAAATTAACTAACACACACATACACCAAGGATTTTTTTATCCTGGAAACCTCCAGAGGAGGAAAACTATTCAGGAAGGGAAAATAACTCTTTATTCCCTTTTTGCTTTATAGGATAATTCAAAATATGAGAGATACAAACTTTACAATAAGTGAGAAAGGAAATTAATAATGTCTCACACTTCCTCCCAACTACTTGAATACTTTGTTCTCAAACTCTTTCTTCTAAAAATCAATCCAACACTTTAGAACTCTTACACTTGATCCCATGAAGTATCTTTCTTCTGATGATCAAAAAAATCCTTCCTACATGTATTTAAAGCCTTTTTCATGTCATCCTATGCACTGGAGGATGGGAAAGGTCATGGAGGAGAAGAGACACAAACAACCTTTCCAATTCTTGGACTATTCATTTTGAATTTTATTTTCTTTCCGAAAGTGACAAGACCTCTGCCCAATGTAGACCAGTGGTCATAGGACCACCACCCTAGCTAGGCAGTGGTTACAAAACTGCCACTCGATTAGGTGGTGGTTCTTAAACTTCCGCTCTGTACAAAGTGGTGGTTCTATTAACATAAAGAAAAAAAAATTGTTTCTTTATTTTCAGTTTTTGTTGCTAGTTGATCTGATGAAGTAGAGTCATTTTGGATCCCTATGGATCACACCTCCCCTACTTAGGAGGATTTTTGTCCCAAAAAATCTTAGTGGGGGAGTAGATGAGGGAATAATTACCTTACTTTCTCCTTCGAGTACCACTGGGCCTACTTTTGTGTCTTTCCTTTCAATCCAACCTGTCAAGACTTCTGTAGACCTCTTTTAGTCTCTTTGACCTTCTACTGTAGCACTACATCCTCGTCCAATTTGCCTGGTGAGTCCAAGATGCAATACTCACTGGAAGGTAGTAACTATAGTTATTCATATTCATCTAGCATGGATGGATCATATAGGTGCAAGTTCTCGCATCTTATTACTGATTACATCCTCATAAATGGTGACAAATCAAGTCAAAAGGAATTTTCTCCAACCTACTCCAATATGGTGGAGGGTCCATATCATAGTGGATTTAGCTTCCATGATTGACTTTGTAGTATGTCCTTGATTAATTAAAGAAAAAATATATCTCCAACATGAAGCTTATGCTCTCTCCTATGCTAATCGTGCCTAGCCTTATACTTGGCTTGAGATTTCTATAATAATTATTTGACTTTGAGATGGATTTTTCAAATCCTCTCAATTAATTTTTTTACTTTGTTCACCTCTTCTTCTCATGTCTCCTCCTCATGATACTGTTCAACTACTATGTCTAATGAATTTCTAGGTAGATGTCCCAAACATGTTTCAAATGGTGAATTTATAGTGGATGTGTGTATTACCTGGTTATAGGAATGTTGAATGTAGGCTAAGGACTCATCCTGAGTCCTTGGGTATTTGCTATTATACCCTCTGATGAATTGTACCAAAGTCTTGTTCACCACCTTTGTATGTACATCTATTTTTGGATGAAAATTCATGCTCCTCTATAACCTGGTATACATCTTTGCCCACAAATTAGTCTAAAACTTCCCCAAGAACTTGGAATCCCTATCATAAAATATTAGGCCCCTGGAATATTCATCAAGTATGAAGGTGCTTAGGTGCGTGGGATCCCAGTTACTGGATGGCACATAAGGAAAAAGCAGACAATAGAAAGGCTTAAGGAAGAAAATAGCATGTGTGGAACGTAAAAGGAGGTTCGAGACTTGGCCAATTTGACTGTCGAAGGTATAACACGTGAAAAGCATGATTGGTTATGCACAGATAAGATGCCAACCTAGCAACAGGTTGGCCCAGGAAAGAGCATGCCTAGATGGAATGTTCTAGAAGATTATAATGAGATGGAATGGAGAGCTCAGGCCTAAAGGAACATGCTCGCATGGAGGACCACATTAAACACTTGGAGACAGATTTGAGGGTACGGAAAGGTGAGTTGGAAGCCTAAGAAAGTGATAAATACAAGTTCCTACCACATAAAAGAAATATACATACAAAGAGAGAGATATATCCTCGGGATATACATAGGGAATAACGGGGTAGAGAGTGAGAAAAGCTTTTTAGAATTGCTTTGAGTGGATATTATGGTTCAAGAAAGGATGTACTAAGTATGGAGTTGTTATTTTTCTTTTCTATTAGCTTAGCTACATACGTCCATTAATGTGCATGACTGCGGTCTACACTCTGTGACACTCTGTAATGAATGAATGAATATATTGAGGTTACCTGTTATAAATAGATATGAATATCAATGGGTTTAATGTATATTTCATTCATATGAGTTATCTTTCCTTTTATGATATGAATGAATGGTGTATCTTTCTTTTTGTTATAGTATATGTTCTGGAATCTATTAAAGCACTTGGTTTGAAGTGACTGCAAGGATCTGGAGGCCGTTCTGAGCCCTAGGGTTCTTGTATGTCTCAACTTCTTTCCTAAATACTATTACACTAATCATATATAATGCTTCCCACTACACTCACATAGAAGAGAGACTCGGTACCTGTGTGTGCCTTGGGTGACCGCTCAGCTTCTACTAGGTGATAGGCCAACATGCATGGGGTTCTTCCTTTTGTGATAGGAGTAAAAATGACTACATCTTGGTTCCATTGCTGGGACCTCTTTTCAAAGTTGTAGTGGGATATAACATGCATCATGATCTATGTAAAGAGTAATGATGGATCAGTTAACATTAGAAAATGTTGAATCATGGTTAAATAGCATGGAGGATGAATTTGCTCAGAGATTCAGCACTAGAACTAAGTTTAATACACGTAGATGGGTAGATGAGAACATTTACCATGATCTGTATGAGACTTTTTTCTACTACTTCGTAGTAGAGTTATATGGATGGATTTCATCCTATGCATCTAGTTCAAGTTGGCATTATGGATCACGGATATGGACCGAAGAAGACTACTAGAGGTTGCAAGATGCATATTTGACATCGACCCATAGTGTAGATCATTGGTGGAGAGGAGTACTAGCTAGCTACACTCTAGAATACGCCATTTCTATGTATTCTTTCCCAAACATTATTGAGTTTGAATTTCTGTAAGAACCTATAGGAACATTTCTATGTGTTATTCCTCTAGCTATGAAGATATTGATGGTTACCATGAGTTTAGAGGCACTCCGAATAGCTAGCTAAATTGTTCTGAGCACTGGGTAAGGAAGCTCAGGTGGAGGAAGATGGCAGATGATATGAAAGAGAAGGAGAGGGAAGAAATATGGCTCAAGTATAGAAAAGCACATGAAAGGGAGGTTTATAGACGGTGCGAGGCTGCTAGTATGATGGATCTATAGAGACAGATGTTGTGGGAAGGAGTTGAGGTTCACGCAGAGGACATGAAACCTGAGCAGTCTCAACTACCCCATCTTAGTAAGTGCATGAGGGATACCCATTTGGCTTCTGGTGAGATCTCATTGCATGGAGAAAGGAGATTCATTTGTGCATATCTAAACCCACCCAGTGACCGAGTCCTGACACTTAGTTTTCCCAAACTAGGAAGAAGTATTGATCCATTTTAAACTAGTGGAAGAGATAGATCTGCACCTAGGAGATACAATTTTTCATTCCCTTCTTGTATGGTTACACATATTCCAATATTTGGAGGAGTTTTTGGATAGGGGTCAAGTGTACAAGATTTTGGGCTTGCATCAGGGAGTGGCGTGGGACAAAGTAGTGGTAGTGGGGTGTTGTCATAGACCATCGGTGCATAGTTTAGTGGGACCGTGGGGGCGCTTGGAATAGCTCCTATTGGACCTATTAAACCTAGTTGTTCTAGTGGCTTTGGTGGCTCTGGAGGTACAAAACCTAGTGGACCCAGTGGATCAGGCGGTGGAGGAAACATTAGAGGGAACCAAGGCTCTAGTTCAGGACAAAGACCCCAGCCACCACCTCAATTCCACATTCCTGAGTTCGAGCAGAAAAGCATTATCTCTTTGAAGGAGATTCAGAAAGGAATGGAAAAGAGTGTACGGGAGTATGATGCACATTTTAAAACTCTCTTGTCTAAATTATCATATGATATCCATCCTTCTCAACATGCACAGTGGTTTGTTGGAGGATTAATCACCCCTTTTAAAAGGGCCTTATCTCATAAGACTTTTATAGATCCGCACAAAGAATTAGAAGCTTCCTTACGTGCTGAGGCTATTAGTAGTATTGATACTGGTGTTAGCCCATTCTTGGAGGCTCAGATTGATGCTATGGCCAAAGAATTGGAAAAATTGTCTATGAACTCAGTCCATAAGACTCGCAGTGGTTTTTAGTACATGAATTGTGAAATAGAGGGGCACATTAAGGATAATTTCCCCCGAAGGATGGTATGCACTGTGATAGTAGATTGTGACATTTGTCATGGGGACCATGATGCAAGTAGATGTCCCTTACTACAATATGCAATCAGGAAGAATGTATCTTGTTATTAAAAAATTTTAGACCTCCACAATCCATGATATGAAGGATTGTAGGCTCATTGATTAGATCCATGAGGCCATTGATCATGGGGTATGCCAAACCAGCATTACCAGTAGTTCTAAAAATGATGATCACCATTATGAGGAGCACATAGATGGGGGCCCACGTGGAAGAGGATTTCAAGGTGGATTCTATGGAATAGGTAACCACAGAGGAAGAAGTGAGTTCCCATGTGGAACATGTTTCAAATGTTGATCTATAAAACATTACAAGTGTGAGTACCTAGACTTGTTGCAGTTCTCATGGTGTAGAAAGAAACATAAGTATGAGGAGTTCCTGGAATTATTTGAGCATATGAATCAGTAGCAATGGAAGGACAAGGGCACTGCAATTTTCAACATCAAGAAGGAAGACATATAGTGGATGCCTCTGGTAACACGAGATGAAGGTTTGGAGCCTGTCTTGGTAACAACAAGGGTGGAATCCATGCGCGTAAGAGAGGTACCAAGATAGAAGACCCTGGTTATGAGGGAGGAGGTCATTCATGGAAAATATCTAGACCCTGCACATTAGAATGAGATATATCAGGACACCATGGATGTTATTCAAAGCTTGCAAGGGAAGATCTAGTGTCTAAAAGAGCAATCCAGAAGGGACGAACAAGAAAGGAGAGTCCAGGCGCAAATGACCTAGATGAGGTTAAGGAGGTGTACAAAATGCTAAGTTAGGAGAACATCATTCCTTTGTTAGGATCCTAGTTGAGAGAGAAGGTACCACACGCCGGAGAAGAGCACAAGAGACAGGTCTTGCATGTGAACCTTCCCCCTCACAGCCTCGAATATGAAAAGGAGATTACGTTGAATATAGTTGTAGATGGATGGTTCCTTAGAAATATACTCATTGACACTACCGTGGAGGTTAATGTTCTAACTTTGGATGCATGGCGTTAGATGGGGAGACCTGCATTACAACCATATTTGAATGTGTTGTATATGGAAAACAAAACTAAGGAAATTCCCATTTGTGTCTTGAAGGATGCAACTATTACTATCCAGGGAGCTAAGTTTACTGGGGACTTTGAATTCTTGGTGCTCGCTAAGGTGGATAATTTCCCAGCACTACTTGGATGCCCTTGGTCTTACAAGAATAATGGAGACCTTCAGTTCAAAAAAGGGTACATCAGTTTCAAGAAAAAAGAGGAGTGGGTCATTATACCCTTGGTTGATGTGAAGTTGACACCCTATATTGAACCGTTGGGAGAAAAAGTTCTAGAAAAAATTTATGTGTGCTCAATCAGAACTCTGAGATGGTACACCATACTAATGGAGTTATCCAATTTGAAGATGATCAATCGATAAGTGATACCACAAGCCTGGTGTGCAAAAATTGGGTGCATGGAACTTACGAATTAATGGGACATCAGTTGAGAGGGTCGATGACCAAAGTAACAAAGGCGCACACTATTAGGCACCTTGGAGGAAAAGAACTACCCAAGTATTATGGATGATCCTTCCCTGAGATCTTTCTAAAGGAGGTAGAAGCTCAATGGAAGAATGAGAAGGAATAGAGGGATAAGTTAAGTTATGTCTTGTTTGACACAATAGCTTGTTGGTGGGCCACGCATTAGGATATCCTTTTAGAGTGACGTGAGGTAAGGATTTCTCTCTCTGTCAGATTTTATAGAAGTAATGTACCCACCATCATCAAGGAATACCATGGGAAGGAGTCCACCTCTTTCCATATCTAGGAGTGTGAACGGGTCTAGGGAGAAGGTGTGGAAGCTTTGCCACCATCCCTCTGGGTGCACAAGTTGTATTCTACATTATAGGGTTGTGCGTATGCATGGTACATTCATTTGGAGACACACCACTAGACAAGGAATTAACAAGAGATCACGGCTAACCTTATTCAAACCTTTGAGTATCGGAGTACCAAACCATCAATTGATAAGGCCTTGTAGGGTATCAAGCACCTTACCATGGGGGATAGTGCCAGAATAGAAGATAGTTTGTTAGAATTATTAGATGAACCAAGTATAGGGGCGCGCTTTGAAGAAGTTGAGGAAATAGAAGAGCTACAATTTGAACACGTGTGTTTGGAAAAGGAGAAGGGAAAGTTAGTATATGTGATTGATGGAGAGGAATCAGAAAGCTTAGCTGTTATCCATTCTGTAGGAATGCATGAGGTAGTGGACAGTGTAGATGCTCATGCATGTGCCTACCATGAACCTTTAAAGATGAAGAAATTTAACATCAGTTCAGAAGAAGAACCTAAGGAAGATATTATTGGGGATTACTAGAAAAATAAGGAAGTATCAAATATCATTCATCTGTTGCTCGAATTTGAGGATTTATTCCCACACGGGTACCATGAGCTTAGAGGTGTTCACCATTCCTTGGGGGAGATGAAGATAAAAATAAAGGACAGTGTGCACCCAGTTAGAAAAATTCCCCACCAGATGGATCTCAATTTACACATGAAGGTGAAGGAGGAGATAGACAGATGATAGCTTATGGGATCATTAAGGAAATGGAAGAATTAGAATGGATAATTTTGATGGTAATTAGCATCAAGAAGGATGGGTGGATTAGGATTTGTGTAGACTATAGAGAATTAAATGCGGTTTGTGTCATTGATCCATTTCCAACCCCCTTTGGTGAAAATATTTTGGAAGGAGTCACTGGGCGCAACATCTATTCAATTATGGATGGAGTTTTCAGGATATCACCAAGTCCGGATTGCAAAGTAGGACTAGTAGAAGACAAATTTCACCACCGAGTGGGGAATTTTTACATATACGGTCATGCCCTTTGGGTTGAAGAACGTACCTACTATTTTTTTATGCATAGTGCTGCAAGTATTTCAGGACTTCATCCATAAATTTCTTTAGGTCTATTTGGATGATTGGACAGTATATGGTCTGGTTAAGGACCATTATGACAACTTGAGATTACTGTTTGAAAGGTGTAGGTAGTTGAGTATATCCCTCAAAATTAAGAAATGTGTGTTTGCTAATCCCTTTGGGACTCTATTGGGGCATATCATATGTAAGGAGGGATTGCTCGTAGATCCCGCTAAGGTTGCAGTAATTGTGGGGTTAAGGGAACCTACTAGCTAGAGTGCAGTGCGCAGATTCCTTGGGCATACGAGATATTATAGAAAATTCATTAAGGGATATGCCAAGATATCTTTGCCTTTAGAGGAGCTGCTTAGACATAAAAGTGCTTTCCATTGGGGTGACGAGTAGTAGAGGGAATTTGATACATTAAAAGATAGGCTTATTACCACGACTATTTTATGTTTTCTCTCTTGGTACAAGCCCTTCCATGTCCATGTAGATGCCTTAGGAACCACCATTATAGTAGTGCTTACACAACCAGGTGAGGGGATTGTTAATCATCCTCTTTATTTTGTGTGCAAAACATTAACACCAACAAAGTAGAATTATACCACTACCAATCGCGAGGAATTGTCAATGATCTACACGCTCTTCAAGTTTAGATAGTATCTGCTGGCAACACCCTTTTTATTCTACACTGACCACATGGCATTAAAGTATTCGGTGAACAAGCCCATTCTTCAAGGGTGCATATGTTGATGGGTGTTGTTGTTTCAAGAGTTTGAAATCATCGTTGTAGTGAAGCCTGGAAAAAGTAGCTTTGGGCTTGATCATCTATCAAGGATTGATTTAGGAGAGGACGTGAAAATTATTGAGGAAGCAATGTCAGATGCCCAACTATTTAGATTACGACGTGCGCCCTCAGATTTGGAGGAGATTGCAGTATTCTTATAAGAAGGTGTGGCACCAGATGGAATGAAGGCCTTCGAGAAGAATCAGTTGGCCATATGCGTCATGCCCTACATGTTGATTAGTAAAGACTTATACAAATTAAGAGGTGATTAAGTGTTGTACTGGTGTGTGTTAGAGCATGAGCACCTGACCATCATGGAAGAAGCACATGGAGGAAGTGCGGGTGAAAATTACACAGGTGATGCCACCATGCGCAAGATATTAATGACAGGATTATAGTGGGAAACCTTGTACAGGGATTGTAGAGATTATTGTAAAGCATGTGACCACTGTCAGTGCATTGGAAAACTAGGAAGGAGAGATGAAATTCCTTTGCATCCTATCCCTAGCATGGAGCCTTTTGAAAAATGGGCGATAGATTTTGTGGGACCTATTGCACCAGCAGGGTGTAGGACTAGGTCACATTATGTCATCACTTACATGGATTATCTCACAAGGTGGGAAAAGGTAGCCCCAACTAAAGATTATTATCATGAGGTATGGATGTCTAATGAGTTTGACCAGTGATAGGGGTACACATTTTCTGAATGAGACCATGAGGATCCTATTATCAGAGTTCATTGTGGCTCATCACAAGACTACGTCCTATCACCCACAAGAAAATGGAACCGTAGAAGCATTCAACAAAATACTGAGTCATACCTTGACAAAAATATGTGATGTTGGAAGACAAGATTGGGATGACAAAGTATCGGTAGTGATATGGGCTTACAGAACAAAGTATAAAAGACTAAATAAAGCCACACCTTTTCAATTAATGTTTTTTGTGGAAGCCATTTTTCTAGTAGAATTTATGTTACCATCTCTATGAATAGTGTCTGCCGGAGGGTTAGTCAATGAACAAGTGCTGGAAGAAAGAATTGATGAACTAATGAAACTGAATGAGAGATGATCACTTGCCTGTTGGAGCCAAACAGTGGAAAAGGTAAAGTAAAAGGCTTGGCATGATCGCCATATTAGAAACAAGAAGTTTGAGGTTGGTAGATGGTGTTACTATATGATTCCAAGTTTTTGTGCCATCCTTGTAAGTTGAAAGTCCATTGGTTGGGTCCCTACACAATTTTGTACATTCTTGATTCGAGCACATGCCAGTTACAAGTGCTAGATGGGATGAAGTTTCCTGGACACTTCAATGGTAGTAGTTTGAAGCCCTACTATAAATAAGTCTTCTTGGTGTTTGTAAATAAGGCATTTTTGCCAGTTATTTTAGAAGTTTCCTTTATGCATTTTCCCTTTCTTGTGTTTCCCTTTCATGTTGTTGTTTTGGTTTTGCACCTTTGGCACCGATAACCTTATTGCTATTATTGGAGAATTTTGTGACTGAAAAGAGGACCAAACATTGTTTAAGTTTGGGGTGGAGAAAAGTGAAGAAGCATATGACTAAAGTACCAAGGAAGTTGTGTTAAAGAGCCTTGTTGTGTAGCCCAGTTGAAAGAGGTAGATGAAGAGAAAATATAGAATGGTTGGTGCCAAGATAAAGCTACTGGTAGATCCCACATAAAAAGGAAAAGGAAGTGCAGTTAAAGTAACATGAGGTAGGTGAAAGTAAGAATTTGGACAAAAGAAGTGCCTTCGGTGCAGGTTAAGCACACACAAGAGTCTCCTGTCAGGTTGGTTGGCTTGCATGCCAAAGGGTTGGAGGAGTTTTCACGTAGGAAGGGCACGTGAGTGAAGGCGCTGAAGATGGATTTTTTTTGAAAAATCCGCATTAAGTGAACAAAGTACAGGGGTAGGTAAAGTAGCATTTAATGATTAGAAAAAGGAAAAAATATAAATAAAGGGTCTGGGAACTCTCATTTTTACTTTGTGAAAATGAATAGTTGGAGATATAAGTGAATGTTATAAACTAGGGTTTTCATATTCAATATAGTGGAAGATCTATGTGATTAAAACAAGAAGAGCCAGTTTGAGATTGTGAACCGGAAGGAATTACACGGGCGTGGAAGAGTTCAAAAGGCACAATCTTGTGAAGAGTTTATCCATGTTAGGGTTTGAAAAACTAGGGCATGGGTTTAAAAGAGTTATATCACGGATTTGAGATCAAAGGTTGGGAGAAGAAAGACATAGTAACAAAGAGAGGGTAGGAGTGATAAAAAATACCTTGACCATGGATCCCAAGAAAGGAAAGGGAAAAGCTAAGGCTATACAACCAGAACCCGAAGTAAACACAAATGAAGAATGGTATGCAGAGATGCAATACCTAGATGGGGTGATGATGGGAAAGGATTGGGATTCCCACTTGAGAAGCATACTTGTTAGTGACTATAATCACTACATAAACACCATAGAGAAAGAAATTGTGTTGGAATTGGTATGCCCCACTAACAAGAAAACACCTGAAGGTTTTCCCATATATGAAGATGATGTTAAGGTTAAATTGGCGAAGGCAGGGCTATTGCAACTCTATGAGTTACATTATTTTGGGAAGCTAGATCACTTGTACCAATGGTTGATGTCTTGAGTGCACAAATATTATTTCCACTTTGCTGGGCACAAAATGCACATGACTCCCCAGTTGATTTCACAATTTACAGGTGTCATATGTGAGGGAGATAGCCTAGAAGATGACCTTGGTGATAAAGAGGCTATTTAAGAGACCGTCACTGAGTATGCCTACAAGAAAGGGTTGCATTACTATGATATTTCAGACATCAAGGACCCCATTATGAATATGGCCATGCATATGGTGACTAAGCTGAATGGCCAATAAAGATGGACACAGGTCAACAAACATTGGCTACATGTCTGTAGGAAGATTGCAAAGGGACTATATACAACTTATCCACAAACATTGTAGAGGAGATTGTTAAGTTCATGAAGGAAGGGGACAGGATCCTCTTTAGCAATGTCTTTCTCACCATAGTGTTCACTGAAATTGGAATGTCAGACACACAGGACAAGTTCGTGCGGGAGTACCTAGCCAAGGATCCTTCACCCACGATGAGGTTTGAGAATTATGCTTGTGATACAATGACAACTCCCCAAAAAGAGCAGCTAGAAAAATGGTATACATGCTTGAGGAATGCGTTTAGGGTAGAGTGGAGGATCCCTGAATAACTCCCAACAGCCACTAAGGGAGAAGCTGAGTTCATAGTGTACCAGCACTACTGCTTGGGTAGATTCAAGCTTATTGATGAATCATGAATCCCTTAGTGAAATCTTCCTTTCACCTTCACTACCCAATGCTTCCAAGTGGGAGTAAAAAAATTTAAATAATCAAAGAAGCTAAGGCTGGAACTAGGAAGGTTAGACCGGGAACACAGGGAGATGAGGAAGAAGCTAAATTAGCCCGGTGGTAAGTGTGCATGCATAGAGAAGTATGTGTCACACAAGATCCAAATGACTAGGCCGATGATGCTTCCCATTGCTGGAGGATCCACGGCGCGCGTGTACATGAGCATAAGGACGAAGTTCAAAAAGGGTTCATATTTAGAGGATGAAATCTCCATGCCTGAAGACTCCTTGGGAAATAAGAAGCCAACATCTAAGAAGAGGGGCAGAGGAGAGGAAGGAGCACCAACTATGCTGACTGCTCAGACATTAAGCATGCCATCTACAAGTGCCAAGCCAAGCACCTACATATGGAGAAAGAAGTATCTAGTAAAGGAGAAAACTCCATAAGTAGAGGTGCCCGAGTAACCCACCACCATGGGAGAATCGCTAAAGGAATAAGAGAAAGCTGAATCTCCTCATCAGAAGCTACCTCTCAAGAAGAAGCATAGAATTGATGAAGAAGTTGACTCAGAGGTGACCTATAGCTTGGAGAAGTACTTGAGAGAAGGAGAAGATGATAGTGAAGGAGGTGGCGATGAGAAAGAAGAGCCTGAGAAGGACAAAGAGCCACATGTGTTTAGTATATATGACTCGGAGAAAGAAAGTAGAGAGGAGAAGCAAGAGTCTGTATTTATGTGGTGTAAAGGAACATAAGATGAGGAAGGCATTGAATACATGAAGGCAGATGAGAAGGATGCCAAGGATCAGGGAGCCATAAGCCTTACAAAAGAGTAGATTACTGAGGTAGTAGAGCGAGAAGTTAAAAACATGCTCGAAGTCCTTATAGACCAAGAGTTAGAGCGAAGTGCAGACATAGTGCTTAAGGAAGGGTAGGAAGAGAGAATTGAAAAGGAACATGATAGCCTAGGAGGCCCCACTTTGATAGTTAGCTTCCCCAAAGGCACACGCTAGGGTAGAAGAACTCTGGATATAGAACAAAGACAGGTAATGGGCTATGTGGATAACATGAAGAAGGTGTTATATGTATGGTTCTAAAGCACCGTACCCATGGAAAGGATCCTAGACATGGGGTCTTTTGAAGAGGATGGTGCATACCCTAGGACCTAGAAGATGCTCTCTTGGGCGTTTGAGTCACACATTAACGAGCTAGACTTTGAAGTCTACCAAAAAGAACTCATCTCATTGCCAGAGTCTAAGGGAGACAACCCCTTAGTAAATTCTCAAGATCTTTCAGACGAGCAAGTATGAAATGATCTTAACAAAGTCATGGTTGACACTGAGGCTAGGATGTTCACATGAAATGATAGAATCAGAGCATTGAGGAAAAGTTGGGAAAGGAGGAAGAACTGGTGGAGAACGCCAAGATTTTAAAATAGGAGTAATTAATCAGTGCGCAGTTAAAGCGTGAGTTAAAGGAAGAAAAAGTAAAGGTGTAGAAGGTATACAAGAAGGTGGATTTGATTAAGAGCACCATCATATTAAAGCACCTACAGCTAATGCCAATCCATCAAAGGTATGCATCAAATTTGGAATGCTTAGAAGACCTAACACATGTCCTCACTATTGAGAGGTGACCCTTGGCATTGGAATCTGTAGAAGAAGTGGCCGTGCGCTTGAAAGAGGAAGACCGGTCGAAGGTAGTAGCAATTATTTCTGAGTACAGCCAAGTACTCATGGAGATTCAGTCGATGCCTAGTCTACAAAAGACACATATGACACATGTGTGGATAGATATAAGGTGGCGAGATCCTTGGTCACCACACAATAGAGAGGGACAAGGTTCTGGCCTAGGTAGAGAATAAATCAAAGGCAATTGAGGATTTAAGGAGCTCAATTAAGACCCGGTTGAAGGAACTACACCCCTAAATTACTAGAAAAATGGCTAAACTCATAGACCTGGGTAAGGACTTGGAGAAAATTGTGGACACTTTGAGCACCCATGGAATTGGCCTAAGCTTTGATGAAGTGAGCACCCTAGTGGGTGACCTGTGATAGAAGGCGAAGAGCGAGGTCAAAGTGTGGAACAAGCTAGAGGCAGATCTATGAAAGGACTTTCCTAGCCTATTGAATTGATGTCCTCCCCCCCATTATTCATTCTTTCCCCTATTCTTTCATTCCTTATTCATTTTGTAAAGTATAAGTCTACATCTTGGTTTTATAAAATAACTTACATCTTGGTCAAGTAAAAATTTTTCGAGGATAGTGAACAGGCATAGTGTGGGGTGATGTTGGGCCCCTAGAATATTGACCAAGTATGAAGGTGCTTAGGCAGACAAGATCCCAGTTACTAGATGGTGCACAAGGAAAAAGTGCACAAGAGAAAGGATTAAGGAAGAAAATAGCGTGCACGATGCATGAAAGGAGGTTCGGGACTTAGCTGATTTGAGCACCCAAGGTAGAACACGTGAAAAACATGATCAGTTGCATGTGGATAAGATGCCAACTTGGCAAGAGGTTGGCCCAGGAAAGAGCATGCCCCAGATGGAATCTTCTAGAAGATCATCTATGAGATGGAATGGAGAGCTCAAGCCTAAAGGAACATGCTCACATGGATGACCACATTTGACACTTGGTTATGGATCTAAGGGCACAGCAAGGTGAGTTGGAAGCCCAGGAAAGTGATAAATACAAGTTCCTACCATAGAAAAGAGATACATATACACACACAGAGATAGATATATCATCAGGATATACATAGGGAATAGTGGGGTTAGATAGTGAGAAAAGCTCTGCAGAATGTATTGCGAGTGGATATTCTAGTTCAAGAAAAAGATGTACTAAGCGTGGAGTTTTTCTATTTTCCTTTTCTTGTTAGCTTAGTTACATACGTCCAGTGATGTGCATGACTACGGTCTTCTTTCTGTGACACTCTTTAATGAACCAATGAATATATTGAGGACCGAGGTTACCTATTATAAATAGATATGAATATCAATGGGTTTAATGTATATTTCATTCATATGAGTTCTCTTTCCTTTCATGATATGAATGAATGGTTGTATCTTTCTATTCTGTTATAGTATATGCTATGGAATCTATTAAAGCACTCGGTCTAAAGTGACTGCAAGGATCTGGAGGGCCATTCTGAGCCCTATGATTCTTATATGTCTCAACTTCTTTCCTAATTACTCCTACACTAATCATAGATAATGTTTCCCACTAAAATCACATAAAAGAGAGACTTGGGACCCGTGTGCTCCTCGGGTGAGTGCTCAGCTTCTGCTAAGTGATAGGTTGGCACACATGGGGTTCTTCCTTTTTTGATAGGATTAAAAATGACTATAGAAACAATAGACTTAGGCAAGCCAAAATGTATCCATATATTAGCAAAGAAAAGATATATTGCCTTATGTGCCTTTACTATCTTTTTACATGCCATAAGAATACACATCTTACTAAATCTGTCAACAATAATATACAGATAGTCATGGTCATGTTTATACATAGGTAATCCTCCTACAAAGTCCATATAAATTTCCTCCCATAGATGAGTAAGAACTAGAAAAGGCATAAACAAACCCTCCTTCCTAGTCTTAGGCTTATTGGTACAATAAAGTTTACATCCATGTATAAATTTTGATACTTCTTCTTACATATTGGGCCAATACATGTACCTTAGAAAGTGGGCTAGGGTATTACCAATAATGAAATGTCCCACTACTTTTGAGGTATGGGCTTGCCTCATCAGTAGAAGCTTTTCTTCTTTAGGCACACAAAGCTTCCCCTATCGGTAGCTAAGCCCTTCCTTGAGATAAAAATATTCAATCCCCATCCTCTCAGCCCCTTGGGACTACAACTACTGAAATATAACCGCAAAGTCCCTTCCTTGGGCATATGCCTCTCCGTAAGCTTCCTTCGTGAAGGGATCAATCTGAGAGATAGTGGACAAGAAGGAGAAATTATCTTGTGTAGACATCTTAGACAACATGTCTGCCACCAATTTTGTACTAAAATTCTTGTATTTGATCACTGGATGAAATTGTTTAAGGAACCCAATCCATTTGTAGTGCCTTTCCTGCTGCAATTTAGATTGTGCTTGCAAATACTAGAGAGGTTTGTGGTCAGTGTGCACAATAGTGTCTTTACCCAAAACATAATGCTTCAATTTTTTAATTGTGTGAACTAGTGCATACATTTCATTATCATATATGGAATATCCTTTAACTACTAAAGTAAAAGTTTCAGAATGATAGCATATAGGTTTACATCCCTAAAGCAACACTATGCCCATAACATAATCAATTGCATCTGTCTCTACTTCAAAGGGATGTTGCAAATCAGGAAGAGAAAGTATTGGAGCATGACTAATCTTGTATTTTAATAACTCAAAGGATTTTTATTTTTCCTTACCCCAATCAAAACCCTTACTCTTTGCGGCCACTATGTGTAGAGGTGCTGCAATCATGGAGAATCCAAAAATGAAATTCTGCATGTATTGTATTACTCCCACAAAACTCCTAGTCTCTATGGATCCTGTTAGTGTTGGTCAATTGGCGATGAATTCCACCTTTTTTAGATCCACTTATAACTTTCCTCATCCAACCAAGTGCCCAAGATAGACAAGTGACTATTTGCAAAATTCACATTTCTTCATATTACAAGCAACTGTTTCTCCCTGAGAACTTGCAAGACTTGGTGCAAATAGTTAGATGTTCCTCCCACATAGCACTAAAAATCAGGATGTCATCTAGATAAATAGTGACACATGAATCTATAAAATCTTACAATACATCATTCATAAATCTCATAAATTTAGTGGATGCATTACATAAACCAAATGGAAGTACTAACCACTCATACAGACACTATTTTTTTAAGGCAATCTTTCATATAGCCTCATACTTCATTCTGACTTGGTGATAACTTGACTTGAGATCCAACTTTGTGAAAATTTGGCATGCTGAAGCTGGTTGAAGATATCATCTATGTGGGGAAGTGGTTATCTGTTCTTTATGGTGATGTTGTTCAAAGCGTGGTAGTTACACATTCTCAAAGAACCATCTTTCTTCGGCACCATCACAATAGGAAAACCACATGGTGAGGTGCTCGAATGTATCACACCCTATTCTAGTAACTCCTAGAGTTGTTTCTTTACTTCATTAATCTCTAGCAAGGATTTCCTATACAACCTGATGTTTGGTAGAGGGGATTCTAGAAACAGATGAATCTCATGCTCTACTTCTTGTTTTGGAGGTAACCCACTAGGAGCTTGAAAAAATTCCTGTAAAGACTAAATAATACTATCCAAATCATGTTTTCCTTGGTTAGAAATCTCTAAAACTTCTACCCCATCATGTTTATCCTTTAACAAAAGTAAACAAAAATGATTATGATTTTCCTAAATAAGTCATTTTTCTTGGTTAGCACTCACTATAGTATCCTATGTCTTACGTTGGTGTGCTCGTATATTGTAAATGATCCCATCCTTGACCCATCTATATCATTTTTCCCTTCTCATAAATATATCGTCCCTGATATACAAGTAAGAACTCCCAAAAACAACATCAAAAATATCAAGTGAAATAACATCAACTTCTAATACGTCAATATACTGGGAATTTATCCCAAACTTGACCTTACATCTTTTTTTACCTGAAATTCAACACCCTTCTTCACCAAACCCAAATGATAAGGGTGTGGATGCTCATAAGTCTCAAGATCAAGATTCTTTACAACTTCTTCAGAAATCAAGTTAGATTGAGAACTGGTATCAACCAAAGGATTTACCTTGGTTCTCTTGATCTAGATTTTGATCTCGAATAGTCTACTCACCTCCTCTTCCTTATTTTCCATGTTTGTGGCCATGTATCCAAGCCTCTCATCTACATCAGATTCATCTTTGATTTCCACCCCCTTCTATCTTTATAACTATCATGGACTTCGTTGAGTCCTTGGTTTGGTTCTTCGGATGTAACTCTAGATGAAAATTTCAACATGTAGCATCAATATGACCATTGATATCATAGTTCTTGCAAAAATTCT
The DNA here is from genome assembly GCA_019776745.2 of Taxus chinensis. NCBI lineage: Eukaryota > Viridiplantae > Streptophyta > Pinopsida > Cupressales > Taxaceae > Taxus > Taxus chinensis. The sequence continues at coordinate 316,214,289 of CM034154.1, forward strand.
TGGGATCTTTATAATTATTTAAAGTAGTGACAACTTGTTTAACTTTTCCTTTCCACTTACCTTTGTTACTTTTTTTCCCATGTTCTTTCTTTTGCTGATTTTTTGACTACTTTTCCCTTGGCTCATCTTCTCCTTGCTTATTTTGATCATCTATATAGTATTCCTACACACATGCCTTGTTGAAATATTTGGGCTTTGTGGAGATGAATTTTCTTCAAAGGTGAGTGTGAAGTCCTCCCAAGTATTTAGTCAAAATATCCTCATCCTTCAAGTACATATTCAACAATATGGTCTACCTCCAAAAATTTGTAGTAAATTCCTACATACTTTGATCATTGCCTTATCTAAAATACTTCCATTTAATTATGTGGTCAGTCTTGTGGCTAATAGGATAAAATTTATCTCTAAGTAATTCTATAAATTCTTGCCAAGATTCCACAATATGACGTTTCTTCTTTTCACAAGTGGCTAGATAGGTTTTCCACAAAACCAGAGCGTATCCCTCCATTTTGAGACGTGAAAAGGTGATCCTCTATGCCTTAGTGACATTATGGATGCTAAACTATAATTATAATTGTTTTGAACCATTTATCAAGCAACTCTACATCTACATGTCCTTCAAATCTTTTAATTTCAACTTTCATCTCAACTTTAAAAGGAGTATGATCAGATTTTACCTTCTCTCTTGCATTTAAAGTATCTTCTTCACGATCTTCCCCATATTATTCCTCATGATGGCTCCTTCTTATGCAAAAATTTTCTTATAAGACTCGATCCACTAGGTGCATGGAGTCTTTCTTAACATAAGTCATATTTTACAAATATGCAAGTTTTTCTTGTCTTCTAAACATCCTATCCATCATGGTCTCTAGTATCTCAATTCTACAGACAAAATTTTCTTCCTCCATTTATCCCCAAATTCTCTATTTCCACTTCCTTGTAGAAATATCTAGATCAAAAGGTAAATCCTCTTCACCTTTAGATCTCATCACTTTCATACAAATACAAGAATGAATACTATAGTCCTACATACTTGTAAGCTCTGATACCAAACTGATTTGAAAAGTATATAATTTAGAATTCATTCACAAAACCAAAATTATAATAATATTCTAATTTGAAATAGAAAATGACAGTTGAGCTAATGATTGAATTGTTTATGCCTTATAATTGAAATTTGCAAGAGAAATGAATTAACACACACACATATGCCAAGGATTTTTTTTATCCTGGAAACCTCCAAAGGAGGAAACCAAGTCAAGAATGTAAAACAACTCTTTATTCCATTTTTTGCTTTATTTTCCAATTCAAAATATGAGAGATACAAACTTTACAATAAGTGAGAAAGGAAATTGACAATGTCTCACACTTCCTCATAACTACTTGAATGCTCTGTCCTCAAACTCTTTCTTCTACAAACTCAATTCCAACACTTTATAACTCTCACACTTACTCCAATGAAGTATCTTGCTTATGATGATCAAAACACTCCTTCCTACATGTATTTATATCCCTTCTCATGTCCTCTCATGCACTGGAGGATGGGAAAGGTTGTGAAGGAGAAGAGAGATATAAAACCTTTCGAATCATGGGACTGTACGTTTTGAATTTTATTTTCTTTCTGAAAGTGATAGGAATTCCACCCAATGCAGACCAGTGGTCACATAACTGACACACTGGATGGGTAGTGGTAATGGACCACTACCCAGTTTGGTGGTGGTTCTATAACCCTCACTCTGCACAAAGTAGCGGTTCTATTAACATAAATACATAACCTCTTTTTCTTCATTTTCCTTCTTTTTTGTTGGATGATCTAATGAAGTAGAGTCATTTTTGATCCCTATGGATAATGTGGTTAGTGTTGACCATGCCCATTAGATATATAACCTGTATTACCTTCACCTCCAGAGCCGCGAGATCCACTAGATCCCTAGCCTTATGATCCTCTTAATCCATGTCTTGTAGAGGGCACTAGACAAAAGGATGAGCTACTATGTGCTCCAACTATTCTACTAAATTATATTAAAGATCTATCATTATAGTGTGTATTGTCATTGATGTCAGAGAAGTAATTATCATATTTTTACAAAAAGAATATGTGGAGATTGTTGGACCTTTTTCTTTGTCATATGTGATGTTCATTAATGTCAAAGTTGTATTGTTTACAAAATGGATTATTGGTAAAATGAGACAAGTGAGAATAATGAAGGTTGATTGGTAGTGTCAGCTCTTAGATGCCTCGAGATGGTCAAGGAGAAGTTATAAGGGAATTAATCAGCTTTGTGTGCATGCCTTGGATATGAGGGGAGTCTTAGTAGCCGCCAGAAGTTTGTAAGAAGCCATGGGACTGTCTAAAGAATGGATCGTGGATAAAGAAATGAAGCCGTCAAATTAAAAGGAGTTAAAGAATGTGCAGTGAGTAAAAATGGTAAGGCTGTGGATGTGAAGGAAGAACTACGGAAGTAAGAACTATCTAAAAGCAAGCCGTAGGAGTAAGGAAGTTCGAAGGAAAATGTAGAAGACTAAAAGTATCATGAAAAATACTAGATAATGCCATGGAAGACTAAAATTTCTACCAAAGACTAGAGAAGAGCCTGTGGAAAACTAAAATTCTATTGTGAAGGACTGAGAAATTTGTGAAGTAAAGAGAATATTCATGGAACACAATTTAAGACACTCTAAGAAGAGGAAATTTGTAGGAGCCGACAATGAGCCATGAAAAATTCAAAAATAAGGTGTTAAATTATTTAATTGAAGATTCCAAAAAAGGGAAGGACGAATCTTAGTATAGATAATCAAATTGAAGATTCTACAAAAGGTAAAAGGCTGACTTACTTGGGTCATATGTGACCATTGCAACCTGAATTAAATGAAGGGTTTTGGGTCAAATCTAGATAAAAGGCTAACCTATTTCACATTTAAGAAATTAGATGTATGTAAAAGTAAAACTTTCGGCTCAGTTGTAATAGTTGTTCTGTGCATGTGAAAGATTCTCTAAGAAATTATGTGGACAAAGTAGAAAATCATTTGTAGTTATGAGAGAAGAATATGAGAGCTGATCAGAGATATCATTAGCTATTGTCTGTGCAAGGAATTGATGAATGTGAGTTAGAAGGGAGATAGAAGGAGAAATAGAGATTGAGTGAAATTGAATTATTTGAGCTAAAGAAGAGGAAGAGAGCAGACAATCAGAGATTCGATCAAAGAGATAGAGGAAATACTAAGTGCAGAAAGATACAGAAAAGTGATCATAATCTGTTGAGTTAATATTGACTCTGTACGATCAAATTGTAATATCTTATTTGATGTGGGTGCTTAGATAAAATGAGTAATATCTTATTCCTAAGTGGGTGCTTAGTATCTCACTAAATTAGGGGTTAGTATGCTACTTTTGGGCTTGGTATCTAACTAAATCAAGGGTTTGTTCTACTTGTGGGATTGGTGTCTCACTAAATCAGGGGTTGGTGCTCCTTGTGAAGTTGGTTCCTTCACTAAAATTCTTTACTTTGAGTAATATAGTTAGATTTTTAATGGGTTTTCTTCCCCATGAGGGTTTCCCACTTATATATGGTGTTATCATGTTGTGTACTATGTTCTTATGCTTGATATCTGATGCATACTATTTGTTTTGAATGGTGAATGGTTTAATGAATTAGTGAATGTGTATAATTTAATAACTAAAATTGAGATATAATTTTGAATAACTGATTCACCCCCCTTAGTTAGCTTGTGATCTCTAACAATTGGTATCAGAGCAAGTCCTTCTAGCAGAAGCTTAACATCTTCAAGGAGATACTTTATTCACAAGCATGGCAATGAATCAAGCACAAGGTGGATTATCTGTGTCAAGATCACCACTCTTCACTGGAATCAAATTACACACTTTGAAAAATAAGGATGAACACATATATCATGTCACTTGGATTTGATATTTGGGAATGTGTTGAAAAATACTATAATCCTCTAGCCACACCAATCACCTCAGTTATAGACAAAAATAATATGAATGTAACTCGAGAGATATGAATGTTATATTGTGTGGTTTGACTGATTAAATATAGGTTTGTAAAGGTAATGCACTACACCACTACCAAAGAAATCAGGACAATGCTTCATAATATTTATGAAGGTGATGAAAAAGTAAAACTAACTAAGTAACAGACTTACAGGGCCCAATTTGAAAGCTAAAAGATGAAAGAAGATCATACTATTGCAACTTATATGTAGAGGGTAGATGAAGTGATCAATATGATCTGAGACTTAGGTAAAAAATTGAAGAATTTTTTATTGTTTATAAAATTATGAGATCTCTGACCACCAAATATGATGTGAAGGTTTTAGCTATGGAAGAAGCCAAAGATATGAAAAATATGACAGTGTATGAACTACAGAGTATCCTTTCAGCATATGAAATGAGCACTATTGGATCATCAAGAAAAGGTTAATTCAAACCAAGAAAGAGACCCAAGTCTAAGAAAGAAGAAGAAGAATTAGATTCAGGGAAAGAAATAGATGATGAAAATATCAAATCCATGTTCGTTAGAAGACTAAAAAGAGGCTTAGGTAAGTACAAAGGAAAAATTCCTTTCAAATGTTTTTAATGTGGACAAGTAGATCATTTTACAAATAAATTCCCAAATAAGGATAGAGAAAACTGAACATGAAGAAGACAGTCACAAACATGAAAAATAAGAATCACAAAAAGAAATATGGTAAGAAGTACTTCAAAGAAAAGAAGAATTTATACACAGAAGAAAAGTAAAGTGAATCTAGATTCTGGCAACTCAAACATGTTCTAAAGGAGAGAATGATGAAGACTAGTATGAATGTATATTTATGGCCATGGATGTCCCTAAAGAAGGTAGTTCAAGAGGAAATAATGTAGTTGAATGTGAATACTCTGATGAAGAAGAAGTAGAAGTGAATCTAGAAGTTGAACTGATAAGTGCTCTTAAAGAATTGAGACTATGTAGAAATAAAAATAAAAATGAGATGCACATTAAAATACTATGAAGAAAAAATCCACATTCTTTGAACAAAGAAAATTTCTAAGAGAAGAAGAAGAGGCAAATGATCTCAAAGAGCTTGAGACTCAGCTAGAGAAGATTTCTCAGACTTACAAATCAAAGGAGAATGAGTGCATAATACTGAAATCTAAACTGAAGAAACTGAATACTGAGATGGAACAAATGGGTAGTAAGATGATAATGTATGAGAAGTTAGAAAATATCTCTAATGTCTTAACTGACATACTTAGTAGTCAACCTGATTCTCATGATAAATCTGGAATTGGTTTCAAGGAATGAAAGAAAATGAGATGAATCAGAAGAAGAAGGAGATCAAAACTACATCAACACCAAGCACTTTTTCTACTAAAAACAACAAAGTCATCAATACTTCTAGGAGAAGGAATAATGCTCCCATAATTACATACGCCATGAGGTATAAAATTTATTTCTATGGTTATTTTTATTCATGTAATCATTTTAGAGATAACACTACTAAGTGTAGAAATTTATCTAAAGGATATAGAAGAAATTATGGTCCATCATACACCAGGTTGAACTATAAGGCTATTAACCATAATTATTACAAGAAAATGAATGAGGCATCTGTAAGTAAGTAATAAAATTCTAAACAGAAATGGATGTATGTTTATAACAAATATATGAATGAGAGGAAAGAGTCGTGTTTAGTAGTACAAACTACATTTCATGTGCAAAATGAAGATAAAATCTAGTACTTGGATAGTGGATGTTCTAGTCACATGATAGGTGATAAAATTAAATTCATCACTCTAACAAATAATACATCAAGAGTTGTTAGATTTGGTGAAAACAACTCAACAAACATAGTTGGAAAGAGTACTCTGAGTTTAAACAATGGCAAGACAATCACAGAGAATGTTTTATATGTTGAAGGACTCAAGCATAATCTATTAAGTTTGAGGAAAATGTGCAAAAGAGGATATAATGTAATATTGCATGATAAAGGATATGATATTATAAACTACAAAACATGAAATAAAGTTGGAAAGGCCAAGCAGACCAAGAATAATATGTATGTTCTAAAATAAATAAACAAGGAGAAATGCTTCACAAGTAATGTTGATGACAATTGGTTATAGCACAGAAGGCTTAGAACACATGAGCTTTGAGAATATGGTAAAAATAAGTGCTAAAGGTTGTGTGTGGCATATGCCAAATATTTTAAAACCGAAAGAAACACTCTGTAAAGCATGCCTACATGGAAAAAAAAATAAGGAGACCATTCAAATCAAAGGAGTACTCAACAACCAGACCACTGGATTTGATTCATACAGATCTTTACGGTCCTACCAAAACCAAAAGCATACAAGGTGAGGTATATTTCATGATGCTAATAGATGATTACACCAAAATGACATGGGTGGCTTGTTTAAAACAAAATTCAGAAGCTTTAGATAGATTCAAGAAGTTCAAGGCACTAGTGGAGAATGAGAAGAACAAGAAGATCAAATTCTTAAGATTAGAAAGAGGTGGAGAGATTTGGTCCAATGAGTTTGATGAGTTTTGTGAAGAACATGGAATTAGAAGACAATTCTCAGCTATGAGGAAACCTTGGTAGAATGGAGTGGTTGAAAGAAAGAAAAATATTATACAATAAATGGAAAGAACTATGCTGAATGAATCTAAGCTTCCAGATAGATATTGGAGTGAAGTGGTATACACAATGATCTACATCTTAAACAGAGCACAATTGAGGGTAAACAATGACAAGATACCTTATGAATTGGAAGAATAATGGCCTGCAAATGTGAAACACATAGGAGTTTTGGAAGCAAATGTTATATTCAAAAGAGATGAAGAAAATATAGGAAAGTTTAACTCTAGATGTGATGAAAGTATATTTCTTGGTTACTCAATAGTTAGTGCAACTTATAGGTGCTACAATAAGAGGTTACAAAAAATTATTGAAATCAAAAATGTAAAGGTAGCTAAATCTCCAAAGATCAAAACTCTTCCCCGAGGTGATCATGAAGAACAAGAAGATTATAAATAAATTGAGAGTCTGTGTAACTGTAAAGAAGTGGAAGAAGTGGAAGAGAGACCAGATACTAAGGCTCCCTCAAGATAATTAAGAGGGATCATCCCTCAAATCAGATCATTAGAAATAGAGAAGGTGGTACGTTCTAACAAGAATAATACTAAAGGAACAAAAGAACCATGAAGACATAGCACTTCTGTCAATGATAAAACCTAAAATTTGTTGTAGAAGCATGTGCAAGGATCGGTATTGGGTTGATGTCATGAATGAAGAACTTGATCAGATAGAAAATAATGAAACCTAGGAACTTGTTCTAAGACCTAAGGATAAGAATGTGATTGGAACTAAATGGGTATTTAGAAACAAACTGAATGAGAAAGGAGAAGTGACAATAATTAAGGAAGTAATTGTATGAAAGGGATACACATAGATGGAAGGAATTGAATTTGAAGAAACATTTGCACCAGTGACAAGAATGGAAGCAATAAGACTATTTCTAGCATATGTGGCTCATAATAAAATCAGAGTATACCAATTGGATGTTAAGTCAGAATTCCTCAATGTCTACCTAAATGAAGAGGTAGACATTGAATAACCTGATGGTTTTTCCTTAACAAGTGATAAAGATTATGTGTGCAGGTTGAAAAATGATTTGTATGGGTTAAAGCAAGCACCTAGAGCATGGTATAACATCCTAGACAAATATCTCATTGAGAAAGGTTTCATTAAAAGTTTAGCTAGAAGCAATATCTATATCAAAGAGGAACGTAATCATCTAATCATTTTCATAGTCTATGTGGATGATATCATATTTGGAGGATATAATGATAAAATGACCCATGATTTTGTCTGATGTAACGAGAAAAGAGTTTGAAATGTCCATGCTTAGAGATCTCTCATTCTTCTTAGGACTGTAAATCATTCAAATAGTCTAAGGTATTTTTATATCCCAAACCAAGTATATAAAAGAAATGTTGAAAAGGTTTAGGATGGAAGATTGCAAACCTATAGGCCCACCAATGGAAGTTGGTTGCAAGCTGATCAAGGACAATAACTCACCAAAAGTAGATAAAACTTTGTACAGATATATGATAGGTAGTCTACTCTACTCCACAACATCAAGACTAGATATCATGTAAGAAGTTGGCTTAGTTGGAATATTTCAAGAATATCCAAGAGAAACACACTTCAAGGAAGTAAAAAGAATTTTGAGATATCTCATTAGAAAAATTGATTATGGACTTTGGTACCCTAAAAATAACGATTTCAGCATTAAATCATATACAGATGTAGATTGGGAAGGAAGTGTTGATGACAAGAAGAGTACAAGTGGGGGAGAATTCTTTGTTGGAAATTGTTTAGTATCTTTGCTGAGCAAGAACGAATCATCTGTGGCACTCTCAACATGTGAAGAAAAATATATAATAGACACTGATGTGTTGTACTCAAGTTCTATGGATGAAGCCATACATTGGAAGATTACAAGGTAATATATGATAGTCCAATTCCTTTATTTTGTGATAGTACAAGTGCAATAAGTGTCTCTAAGAATCTCGTGTTCCAGTCAAATACAAAACATATACCAATAAGGTATCACTTCTTGAGAGAGAAAGTCAATGAAAAGAAAATCAGTCTGGAATATGTGAATACAAAAAAGAAGTTATTGATATCATGAAAAAACCATTACCAAAAGCAACATTTGAGCACTTAAGGGATGAATGGGGGTAATTTTTGATCCCACCAATAACTAGAATATGTGTAGATAAAGTGAGGGAGAATTATTAGGTAATATCAGCTCCTAATTAGTTCCAAACAATATTAAAGAAAGGGGTCGCTAGTCTGCTAGCTCAATTTAGTCAAAACATGCATCAGCTCAGGGGGAGTACTTATGTGTATACATTAGATCATTAGGATCATGAAGTAGAATAGAACCTTTTTCATTGTTGGGAGAGAAACTAAAGTCCTGGCAAGTATGAAAGAGGGAGAGAAAGCTACAGTCAGAAACCAGCCTGATACATGCAAAGGGGAGAGAAACTCAAACTAGAATCCAATTTTCATGAGAAAAGAGAAAGAATATGAAAACAAAAATATTACAGGAAAAGGTATGAAAAAAGTATTTTCATCAGAGGTTGTAGGTTTATGTCATATTAAAAGTTAGGTGTTGCTATCAAATGAAGTGAGATATTTCCATCAATTACAAAGGGGGAGATTATTGGAGATCTGTCATTATAGTGTGTATTTTCATTGATGTCAAGAAACAATTGGTGAGATTGTTGCAAAAATAATATGAGGAGATTGTTGGACCTCTTTCTTTTTCAAATGTGATGTCATTAATGTCAAAGTTATATTGATGACAAAATGGATTATTGGTAAAATGAACAAGTGAGAATAATGAAGGTTGATTGGTAGTGTCATCTCTCAGATGCCTCAGGATGGTCAAGGAGAAGTTCTAAGGGACTTAATCAACTTTGTGTGCATGCCACTGATATGAGGGGATAGCTGCAGAAGTTTTGAAGTAGCCTCTAAAGTTTGTAAGAAGCCATGAGAGTTAGAAGAAGCTGGGAAAGAAAATCGATGGACCGCGGATAAAGAAATGAAGTTGCCAAAGCAAAAGGAGTTAAAGAATGTGCAGTAAGTAAAAATAGTAAGGTTGTGGATGTGAAGGAAGAAAAATAGAAGTAAAAACTATCTAAAAGAAAAACCACTAGAGTAAGGAAGTTTGAAGGAGAAGACACAAAACTAAAAGAGAAGACTAAAAGCCATGAAAAACTAAAAATGCCACATGAAGGACTGAAAAATACATGAAGTAAAGAGAATAGTCATGAAACACAATTTAAGTCACTCTAAGTAGAGGAAATTTTTAGGAGCTGACATTTTGCCATGAAAATTTCAAAAATCAGGTGATGAATTGTTTAATGGAAGATTCTAGATAAGGGAAGGCTAACTCATAATATAGATAATAAAATTGAAGATTCTACAAAAGGTAAAAGGAAGACTTTTTTTGGGTCATATGTGACTGTTGTAACTTGAATTAAATGAAGGGTTTTGGGTTGAATCTAGATAAAAGGCCAACCTCTTTCACATTTAAGAAATGTGATGCATAGAAAATTAAAAATTTGGCTCAGTTGAAGGAGTTTCTCGTGCATGTGAAAGATGCTCTAAGAAATTGTGTGACAAAGTAGAAAATCATTTGCAGTTATGAGAGTAGAATATAAGAGATGATCAGAGATATCATTAGCTATTACATGTGCAAGGAATCGATGCACACAAGTTGGAAGGGAAAAAAAAGGAGAAAGATAACTCCAGTGAAATTGAATTATTTGAGCTAAATAAAAGGTAGAGAGCAACGATCAGAGAGATAGAGATAAAGAGAGAGTATGCAGAAAGATACATAAAAGTGATCATAATCTATTGAGTAAGCAATTTTGACTCTATATGATCAAATTGTAATATCTTATTCTATTTTTGTGCTTAGATAAAATGGGGTTGGTGTTCCCTTAGATAAAAAGTGGGGGTTGGTGCTCCTTATGGGATTGGTGTCTCACTAAATCAGGGGTTGGTTCTCCTTGTGAAGTTGGTACTTCACTAAACTTATTTTCTTTGAGTAATATAAGCATAGTTTCAGTGGATTTTCTTCCCCATAAGGATTTCCCACTTATCATATGGTGTTTCATGTTGTTTGTACTATGTTCTTATGCTTGATGTTACAATCGAATGCACACTATTTGTTTTGAATGGTGAATGGTTTAATGAATTAGTGAATGTGTATACGTTAATAATTGAAATTGAGATATAATAGTTGGATTATCTGTTTCAAGATCACTACTCTTCACTGAAATGAATTAAACACTCTAGAAAATAAGGATGAATACATATATTAAGCCACTTAGATTTGATATTTGGGAATTGTTATCCAAAATGAGCCCCTTGCTTATTTTGGCTAACTTGCCTTCATTTTTTCCTTCCTTGTGCTTCAATATCAAATTTTACACATTCTAGGGACTCAAAATTATCTAGAAATGGATCCATTAGATAGATAATTTTCTCACCTTTCCATAAAGGTAAAATTTTCCTCCTAACTCCAAATATTTTGAAATTTATGGCTCAGTGGAGTTTTTTGGGGAAATTTTCCCTAGATAGGCCCGTGGCCAATGAGAATGCACCACATGGCAGAGGGGGTTGGGACGGTGGAATGAAGTTGAAGAAATTTCCAAAGAGTTGGGCGGAGGGTGAAAGGGAAAAAAACTAGCCCGCAGGCCCACCAAGGTGAAGGGAAGGAAATTTGTAAAGGTCCATGGCTAATGTGGAAGCAACTTGTATCCCTATGGTGGCAAAAGTTGGGCCGCGGAGGAATTTTGGGTTTTTTGCCAAAATTGAAAAAAGGGTGAAAGGGAAAAAAATATCCTAAGGGCCCACTAAGGAGAAGGAGAAGGGTTGGTGGAGGCACGGGGGGAGAAAGGAAATTTGAGCCTGTGTATGAATAAGGGGGGTGACACATGGCAGCAGTAAAGCGGGGTGCGGCGGGTGTTTTGGGGAATTTTTCCCAAAATAAAATCAAAGGAGAGAAAGTGATTTTTTGGGCCCGCGATCCCATTGGCAAACCAAGAAGTGACATGTGTCCTAGAGCGGTGGAGGCACAGAGGTTCTTGGGCAAAAATTTTGAAAGGGAGAAAATTTTAAAGTTTGACCTCGCCGACCAAATTTTGACTCTGTTTTCACCATTTTTGTCCTAAATATTAAGAGGGTCATATCTTTTGATATAGAGCTCTAATTTTCATGTTCTTTGTGTCATTGGAAAGATGGTAAAATTCTCTACAAGTTGGACCCCTCAATTTTGGTTTTTTGTGAATATTCATGGAAGAAATTTGGAAAAACATCCCTAGCACTGGAAAAGATAGAAAATCAGATTTTCATCTACTAGATTTAATGAAGGTATGGGCAATTTCTTGTCCTGTGGGCTCGAATTTATTTAGGAAGTGGATTTGTAGAGGTTCCCTTACTGTTTTAATGAATCTTGTTGGTAGTTGAAGTCCAAAATCAGATTTTCGCCATGTTTTCTCTCCTTTCTTCCATTCTACTTCATGGTTAAAAGCCAATTTTGGCTCATTTGTAACAAGTTATTCATCATTCTTCTCTACCTCTCCCTTATTTTCTTCCCTAGGGTCGAAAATAAAGTTTGAACCCTCTCCCTTACTTTGTAATGGCATTTTTTTCCTCTTACTAGTAAAATGATGTTTTGTGTAAACTTCTGAAGTAATAAAAAATGTGTTTTGTGATGCATTTGTCCATCCTTGCTCGTTTTTCTTGTCTTCTTCTTGCCTCTCTTCATTGTAGGTATTCGTGCATGTCTGAATGTTCATTGCAGTTTTTGGAGCTGTGTTCATGGATTTTTAGAACATTTTTTGTGTGAAATCCATCCTTGGTTTTGTGATGCACTTGTCTATCCTTTCCATTGCTCACCTCTTCTTATTCCATGACAGTTTTGATAGATGTTCAACATTTTCCTTCTCTAGTGTATCACCATTTTAGTGTAGGCTCTTTTTTCCCTCTTTTCTCTCTCTCTCTATCTCCTTGGCATAGTTAGATTAGGATTAGATTAGCTTTCCTATATTGGGATAGTTTGTGGCAGGTAGTTTAGGAAGAGGAACTAGCCTTCTCTAGAGAGCTTTCCCCATTTGCAAAGGTCCCACACTTTGGGAAAGCTCAATGTTGTGCATTCACACCAAATGACATTGTCTTAGAAAATCATATCCATAGGTCATTTTGGGGGTGCTGTGAATTTTCACCAATAGTTTTGGCACTTCTGGTGGGACATTAGAGGTCTTCCACTTCATATTTTACAGGTTGATGTGTTCCTGTAAAGATCTTAGCCTTTGGAGGAAATTGAAAACACATCTAGTGACTCCATCTGGTCAATAACTCATTCTATGAGTTGTAGACCCATTTTCCATTCATTTCCATTCATTCTTCTTTCCATCTCTTCCATCTTCTTTCATTCCATGAAGTTATGCAATCATGACTTTATTTCCCCCATGGAATTTGCATTCACAACAACAGTAATATATTCCACCTCCAACATGTTTCTCAAATCCTCAAGATCAGTATTTTTATCATATTCAAAACAAGTATGCATACCCATATGAGCAATGCCAAAATCAGTTTGTATATGAAGCAAATCAAGCATAAGGGTATGCAGATTGTGAGGGCAGTCATGAAGAAAATTCAGATCTGCTAGAGAAGATCCAAAATATGGAGCCAATCATGGTGCAATCCAGGGATCAAGCATAAATGAAAGCATTTATAATCAGTTGTGGAGCACCTTGTCCATGGGTGGGACCTTTTCCAAGGCATTACAACCCTCAAGAGAAAATTGACTTCATTGTTGCAACACTGCCATTGCTTGCAAAGTGGACTGAATGAATAGAGGTGTATGAGAGGAGTATTCAACAACCTTATCAATGGGTAAGCACAACATCTCATGCCTTTTCTTTCCCTCTTTCTCAATTTGTTTTATCTCAGCAGTGTCAGGTTTTAAACACTCCATCTGCTGTCCCAAAATTTGATTCCATTTATCCATCCCCTAGTCTTCCACCCCATCTCAACTCTTCTATCCTTTTCCCTTCCAAACAACCATTCCCACTAAAGAAACAAGAATTTCTACCTCCTCCAACACCACAAAAAATTGCAAAATCAATTGAGTCAAAACCCACCCGTCCTCTTACATTCCCAAATCCATGTTGGGAAGATAAAAATTAGAATTCCAGTCAAGGAAAACAACATCAAGAAGAAGATCCAAACAAGGATGAAAAGATTAAAAAAAAATTGAACTTGTCTCTCAAATTTGGGATTACAAAAATCACCTTGATGGTGAAGCCAAAAGAGTAAGTTGGATTTGAAGCAAAAGTGGTGGTTGAGGCTGAGTTTGCAGCAGAACAAGAACAAGAAAAAGAGGAAAAGAATCAACAGTTTGTTGGTGATAAGTTGGGTGTCCATGTTGGCACTTTGCCCAAAGAAAATGCTGATCCAATTTACACTGCAAAATTAGTCATTGTGGAGGAAGAAAAACCAGCTCCAAACCCCATTGAAGAGGAGCAAATGGAAGAGATTAAATCATGTTTGAAGCCATTTGATGACGGAAGCATTATTGATGAATTTTTGCTTTCATTTGAAGGGGTTGATTTGATTAATGAAACTGTTATGGAGGTGAACAAAACAGGTCTAAATTATGAGTGAAAGGCACAAGAATTTCCATGTTTCTCTCCCACTTCATCTCTCTAAAAATTTAATTTCTTGGATGAATTTGAATTGGAAAGTTACATGTTTGAAAATGAAGTTGCACATGGTGAAGAAAATGCAGATTTGAAGGTCACCATGTAAGAGGGAAAAGATTTGTTGCAGTGGGACAACGAAGATTTTGATGGTTTATCAGACTTAGAGGAGTGTCTTGAGGAGAATCCAGCTGAAATTACAACATTCTCTTCTCCACCATTCATTCTCCAACATCAAGAGTCTGCTGCCACAAAGGAGAACATTCAGAAACAACAACATTTGTTTTGTGACAGCTCATTGGAACCAAGATTGGAAGGTATTAATATTCCATGTACTTCATGTGAAAAGGAAGGTGAAGAGCATGATAAATTCATCATTTATTCCACACCATCCATCTAAGAAGGGCCATAAGAACCCTCCATTTTTGGAGCTGAATTTTAGAGAAATGGGCACATCCAAAGGATTATACCTCACCTAATCAGGTATTTGGCTTCATTGGAGCCAAAGGAGAAGTCACAACTAGTCATGCTTGCTCTTGAGCATGAGGATGAGCTATAAAGTATCAAGGATCAACTACAATGCCTCTTCAATCCAAATGTAGAGCAACTAAAAGAGGTATTGGATTTTCTTTCAATTGAAACCTTGCTGATTTGGGTAGAAGACCATCTTTCTTGTTGATTTTCCACTCATCCTAACAACCATGATCAGCTCCAAATCAATTGTATGGCTACCCATTTTGAAATTATTTTTGTGTGAAATCCATCCTTGGTTTTTTGATGCACTTGTCCATCCTTTCCATTACTCACATGTTCTTGTTCCATGGTAGTTTTGATAGATGTTCAACGTTTTCCTTCTCTGGTGTATCACCATTTTAGTGTAGGCTCTTTTTTTCCCTCTTTTCTCTCTCTGTCTCCTTGGCATAGTTAGATTAGGACTAGATCAGCTTTCCTACACTGGAATAGCTTGTGGCAGGTAGTTTAGGATGAGGAACCATCCTTCTCTAGAGAGCTTTCCCCATTTGCAAAGGTTCCACACTTTGGGAAAGCTCAATGTTGTGCATTCACACCAAATGACATTGTCTGAGAAAAGTAGATCCATAGGTCATTTTGGGGGTGCTATGAATTTTCACTAATAGGAATGTGTTGAAAAAGGATAGAATCCTCCATCCATGCCAATAACCTTAGTTGTAAACAAAATATAATATGAATTCAACTCAAGAGATATGAATGCTATATTGTGTTGTTTGACTGAAACAAAGTTTGTAAAGGTAATACACTACACCACTGCCAAAAAATATGGACAAATCTTTATAATATTTATAAAGATGATGACAAAGTAAAACTAGCAAATATGTAGAATTACATGGCCTAGTTTGAAATCTTAAAGATGAAATAATATGAAACTATTGCAACTTATATACATAGGGTAGATGAAGTGATCAATATGATCAGAGGATTAGGTGAAAAAATTGAAGAATCTACTATTGCTCAGAAAATTCTGAGATCTCTGACCACTCAATATGATGCGAAGGTTTCACCTATGGAAGAAGACAAAAATATGAAAACTCTGACAATGGATGAACTACAGAGTATCCTTTCAACATATGAAATGAGGAATATTGGATCAAAGATCACCAAAAAAGAGGTTGCATTCAAAGCCAAGAAAAAGACCTAGTCTAAGAAAGAAGAAAAAATTTTAGATTCAGAGAAATAAATAGATGATGAAAATATTGAAGCTATGTTCGTTAGAAGACTGAAAAGAGGCTCAGGTAAGTACAAAGGAAAACTTCCTTTCAAATGTTTTGAATGTGGACAAGTAGTTCATTTTGAAAATAAATTTCCAAATAAGGATACAAAAAACTAGTCTAAACATGAAGAAAATAGCCACAAAAACAGACAGAAAAATAATAATCACAAAATGAAATATGGTAAGAAGATGTACTTCAAAGAAAAGAAAAAATTATACATAGAAGAAAATTCAAGTGTATTAGATTTAGGAAACTTAGTCATGTATGAAGGAGAGAATGATGAAGACTATTCTGAATGTTTGTTTATGGCCATGGATGTCCCTGAAGAAGGTAGTTCAAGAGGAAAGAATGTAGTTGAATGTGAAGACTCTAATGAAGAAGAAGTAGAAGTGAATCTAGAAGTTGAACTGATAAGTGCTCTTGAAGAACTGAGACTTTGTAGAAAGAAAAATCAAAATATGAGATTCACATTAAAATACTATGAAGAAAAAATCCATGTCTTTGAACAAAGAAAAAATCTAAGATAATAATAGGGTAATGAGCTCAAAGTTCTTGAGATCCATTTAGACAAGATATCATAGACTTACAAATCAAAGGAGAATGAGTGCATAAGACTAAATTATGAACTAGAGAAATTGAAGACTTAGATGGAACAACTGGGCATCAAGCTAATAATTTATGAGAAGTTAGAAAAGATCTCTAATGTCTTGACTGAAATACTTAGCAGTCTACATGATTCTTATGATAAGTATAGAATTGGTTTCAAGGAAGAAAGAAAATGAGCTGAATCAGAGAAGAAGAAGGATATCAAAACTACATAAACACAAAACATTTATTGTTTTGTAAACAACAAAGTCATCAATACCACTAGGAGAAGGACTAATACTCCTATAATTAAATATGCCATGAGGTACACACATTCTTTCTATGATTATTGTTATTCATGTAATCAGTTTGGACATAAGACTGTTAAGTGTAGAAAGTTATCTAAAAGATATAGAAGAAATTATGGTCCATCATACACCATATTTAACTATAATTTTGTTAACCATAATTATTACAATAAAAGGAATGAGGCATCCATAAGTAGGCTGACTTTTGAAAGATCATAGATGATAAAACCCAATAATGATGTTGAGCAAAAATTGACTATCGTCACATTAATAAAATGACCATATATGAAAAAAAATAGTGAATTTAAAAAAGTAAAAATAGGTATGTTTGAATCTAATTATATGTTTAGAGGTGCAATAATAAAGAAAAACCCATATCATAAAAATACTTTCATCGAAATCCAACACCCATAAACCTAGTTTCTAAAAATAGCAAGTCTTCAACATGGGAACTATTTTTTAGTAAGGTCCCATAAGAAGAAGTTCTGGTGAAGGTGGTGTGCGCATGGATAAACTAGAATGAGAAAAAGAGTGAATGAATCCGGAAAGGGTGAAAATTTTTACTTACTAAAAATAATAATTTTCTTACATGGGAAATTTCTATTATTATTAAGTCATATAAAATAGAAGGCTAGGCGAAAGCAAGTACACAGAGGTAATATAGAAAGATAATTTCATTGGTTGGAGCTGAAAAGGGTGGAAATTTCCACTTCCTAAAAATAATAATCTCCATTTTCCAAGTGTAGGGAAGTGTTCTGGGAAGCAATAAATTCAAGTTCACATATTGTTCTAGTTTCCCATTCATGGGTGAAATCAGAAGACCAAAGCAATGGTATTTTTTCACTACTTGGATTGGTTGTTTCATATATGCAAAATGGACATTTTTCACTGTTATCCATGGTGTCTTCGTCAGTGTTTATGGATTATCTCGTCAATGTACATGAGTGAATGCAACAGCCTAGGATTCATGTTCGTTAGTGGAATATGGAAGTTTCATAGAGGATCATCACAAACAATTCTCACAAGTCATCAAAGATCCACCTCGAGAGATCCTAACAATGATTTTCAACACTCATTTCATGGTTCAAGATGCATGTGTATCATGTGTGAGGTGGAGTTTGCGATCATTTTTTTATATTATCCATTGTGTTTTTTGATGGAATTTTCAATTCAGAATAGTAGTGTGGCCATGTTGTAAAGGTTATCATAGGGTTGGTTTCAAGCTTCTATCTCTTCAGAAGGTATCTTCATGAGTGGTGCTCATGGTCACTAATAGAATCAATCAACAATATTTCTAAACACTTAGTTCACAGTGTCCATGGGTCATCCAAAGGAGGTTTGTCATGGTGTAAAGCATTCAAGGATTCATAGTTCACTATATTGGAGTGTTCCATCAAATCATCTAGTAAGGATTAGTGGACTTAATTAGAGGCAACTTCTTTGACAACATTCTTCCTAATCCTTCCTCTCTCTTCTCTTCCTCCCCCCAAATTTCTCTCTCCTCCATGTTCTAATTATTTTTTAGGCATGTAATTTTTCATAATGTCTTATTTATGTAATTAAAAATTAACTTTGGATTATAATGTAATAAGTCACCTTTGTTTCGTAAAAAGGGACTTAATATTTCCTAACAATGTGAAAAGTCTTAAGTTATGTAAAGGCATATGAAGGGTCATTTCGGGGGTAGACGAAGTTCTATAAATTTAATGGAAACCTATTTCCAAATAGTTGTCATTGTTTTTTGAGTTCACGAGAGAGTGATCCTTGTGAAGAAACAAAGAGATAAACATTCTTGTACTTATCACTTCTACATTCTTCCACTCTTGTCATGTATAATTTTTATCAAGCATCAATACAAGAAGGAGTTTCTATCCTTTTTTGATTGGGGGATTTATTGACACTTTGTGCTCATAAATAGTAATCGGTCTTGTTACCATTTGTAGGATTGTTTTCTTCTTATTTATGTGTGTTGGAATTTTCTAATTAATGGGTGCTTATTTTCTACTTAAAACATTAATCCCTCTCCCTTTTTATCACTCCCTTTCCCTCTCTCTATGAAAATTCCTCTCTAGTAAGAAATTGATACCTTTTTCCACAGGGTCAGTAGAGTGCCCCTATTGGATCCTCAGCTGCAAGGCCATAAAAAGACCAATTTTCACATGTGTATGTAAACACATAGTTGCATCACTCAAGTAGAGGGAATTAGATTCCTACAGTATTGGTAATAAGTCCAACAATTATTCTACTTGCAAATTTTTCTCTCCAACAAGACGAAATTATTTATTCATGATATTGAGGAGGGTGGAACATATTTTTCATGGGGGGTGCATCATGGTTTCCCACCTTTATGTGTGTGTGTGTGTGTGTGTGTGTGTGTGTGTGTGTGTGTGTGTGTGTGTGTGTGTGTGTGTGTGTGTGTGTGTGTGTGTGTGTTAATTTTTTAAGGAGGATTACATAGGTGGATTTAGAGTTGTTACATTAGTGTATAAATGATGTTATGACCATAAATCAATATTAAAGCCAATAGTTCCTCGTGTTAAATTAACTTAGGATTAATGTTATGTAGAAAAATAGGTAGGTGATGTATGAAATAAGGGTTCTAACATAACACAATCTTAGTAGTTATAAGATGAGTTAGATCCCAAGGATTTCATATACGTGCCCCATAGATTCCATGATTATTTTAGGAGGACTAAATTAGTTGTGTCATCTTTATGTTAAAATATTTCTTTGGGATAAAATCCCAAAGGTTATGAAGTTATTTTGGTATGAGTGGGTGACTCAGTAGTTTTATGTTCTCTAGGACATGCCCCAAGGTTTGGTGGAATGGATTAGGACTACGTGATGTGTGTGAAAACTAGAAGATTGATTAACTTCAATAATCACAATGATGATTATGTTGGTACATTATTTTCATGTAATTGGGTTAATTTTACGTAGGAAGTTATTTGTTCCACTAAATATTTTTAGTTTGTGCACGTTGTATATACTTCATTTTTTTACACTTACTGATCATTTATTTTTTGCAGGGGTTATTGATGCATATTCCTATTAAGTGGGTGCCTCAAGGGAACTTTTGAGATTCGGGTGTGATCCAACTTGGTCACATGGATTAGACCATAACATTTGAGATATATCACTATTATTCCTTAGTTCAATTTCCTTTTCCTTGTTTATTCCCTTTGTTCACACATTACACCCATATTATCTACTTGTCTCATTATGTCTACTTGTTTATGATTATTGCACACTATTATCCCTATTTTCATTTACCCAAGATATTTTTCATTACCTCCATTTACCATCTGGCTTCCAACTCACATGTTTTTACCATTTTTTCCTTAAGGTTCCCCCAAGGACAACACCACTACCCATTTGAGATGATATTAGGTTTAGTTTTTCCATAACTGATGCCATTTCCCATGGAAAATTACATCGATTATATATACCCCAACAC
This sequence comes from Taxus chinensis, assembly GCA_019776745.2. NCBI lineage: Eukaryota > Viridiplantae > Streptophyta > Pinopsida > Cupressales > Taxaceae > Taxus > Taxus chinensis. The sequence continues at coordinate 316,234,681 of CM034154.1, forward strand.
TTTATTGTCAAACCAACAAATCATTCATCAATTGATCATACACATACACACTAAAAGCTCACATATTTTTCACTATTTCACTCCTACCTGTTAGACTTGAAGATTTTTAACTTACCTTATTGAATTTGGGTCACCATAGTGAGTTATAACTAGAGATATTATTTTTTAGCTTTCCCCTTCTCCACCCATAACAATTATCTCTTTTTTTGTTGTATTTGGGGAGGATTATGTATCAAATGTCACACATATGCTACATGTAAGCATTTATTATCATTATTATTAATTTATTTCACACTTTTATGTTGTTAATTTTTCATTCATTACTCTAAAATAGAATATATGTACGCTTTCTTTGATCTCTTTCCTTGTCTTATTATATTACTCCCCTTGAATTTATCCACCCTTTGATTAATATTATTCTAAATCCTAGTAGGATACCAATATTTATAATAGGTATAGGCCTTGAAAATATATAGCTATCCTAGATTCAAGGCCAATATCCTCTAGAATTCTGATGTTAGTGTTCTTTGAGCACATTTTTATATACATAGTGTGTCTATACTTATATTCGATCCCTCCATTTTAAAACCCATCTAGGGACATACCTTTTCCTATCATACACTCTTGTGAGCCCGAAAAAATATTACTCTACCCTAAATTATGTAAGATTTTTTATAATTATCAAAATTTTCCTACGTCATTAGCCCCTATATTAAACAATATTTCATGATTAATCCTATAAGTACCTTGACCTTATTACACATATTCCATTGGCTCCTTTCAAAATTCTTTCACATCTAATCCTATTGTAAACCTCTTTGATTTCACATGGAGATTCTTTGATGCCGTTGGGTATTATGCAAAATTCTTACAAAAATGATATCATCAAAAAATAATTTTCAGAAAGCCTCTTTCAAGCATCTATGTTTCAAGGTAGAATACCTACTTAGTGATTCTACCACATCCTCTACCAAACCATCTCTATGTGACAACAATAACCATGAGGATGATGATTTTCTAATGTGGTTCCTCATTATGTTTATTTTTTGGACATATGAGTTTCCAATGCTAAGAATCAAAAATATCCACCCTATAACATACATGTTAGATCTAACATTTTAAACCTTTTGTTTTAAACTCAAGAAGAAGGGAAAGACAAAAATGTCCCTGAATATTATTATACTTGCACTATACAAAATTTACTTCAATAATTCCATATGAATATGTAGGATATTCACCTAACATTTTATAAAAATAAATAGAAGAATATATTTATAGAAATTTGGATTCATATATATATATATATATATATATCATATTGATCCTCCTCCAAATGGAGAAAATGTTGATCGAATCACTGACATAAATTTTTCTCCAAATAAGAATCCTAATCAAATCATCACGAAACTCATTGATCACCTAAGTCAACAAAAAATTATGAATGTAAAATGGTTCATTCAAATGAAAATAAATCTAGGTCATATTTTTAGTCAACTGCAAATGGTCTCTTGGGGAAAGAAAAAACAAGGTCAAAATCCTTGTCTCTTAGTTTGTATTAATGGAACACCCATTTAACAAGCTCTTATACATAAAAAGGTCTTTCAATCCATTCAAAAATAATCTCTTTCTCCCTACATCACTTCCATGTACATTAGAGGAATTAATCGGTCCATCACTTATGAAAGTTCTACAGACTCTACCATACATATCAAGGACTTTGGAAATATCTACAAAGATTTGATCATATATAATTCTTAATCTACCACCAAAATCTTTGCTAAGAAACATACGAGAGATTCCTTGGATTGGTACTATACTCTTCTAGCCAATTCTAATATCAAACATGCAAGCTTTATGACCACCTTAGTTAATGAATTTAAATATCATGACCTTCCCATAAATAACATTAATGCTTTCATCAATTACAAAAGGTTAAAAAATGAATTTTCCCAATATTTCATCAAGCATGGGAATATTTTATCCACTCAGGAAGAACATAACATACTGAAAGGAAGTTTATTTTACCTTTTCCTTAAAGCCCTTAAACCTCACCTTTAATATAAGGTGAGATACATCTCTCCTACCTCTTTGGAATAAGAATTTGAGAAATCCAAAATCCAAGATTACCTCATGAAGGAATTTTGAAATACTCCTCTAAAGAAACAACCACCCAAGAACATGAAATTCCATGTGTTTCCTAGAAGCACGAATTAAATTGATGATAAAGTAAAAAACATTGTTCCTTAAGGCACTAATTCCAATAGGAATATCTAAAACATTGATCAATACACCTCTAAGTAAAAAAACAATTCTCTTTCTCCCTCCCATGCTAACTATCAAAAACCTTTATCTAAGGAAGAGTTAATATGATGCCTTCCTTGATCATTCACCATGGTTGTAGACCCTTCTTGATATCTTCCTCAATAGCATGAAAAAATTAAATTTTGTTGGTGGCATGATAATTGGGGAAATTCTTATGATAACCATTGTTTCCTTGGATATTTTACATATACATTTCTCCTTGGAAACAACTTTAACCATGATTTCATCACTTGAGAAAGGATATATGAGGTCATCAAGGTACATGATAAGGCTCAACAATGTGCTTTACATAAAGTGGTTAATCAAGCCAATGAACATATTAAAATATACAATGATCCACTTCCTTATCAATCCAAGCATAAATAACCTAATATTGGTCCTATTTGGAAAAAAAATACAACTACTAACATTATTAACACCTAAAATCTCTCTAATAGATAATTTGTAGAGAACACAATTCATATGGATTTTATGAAACATATTATTTCTTATATTGAACTGTCTTTGTTGAAAACAAAAGCATTGACATGGGAGGGCTGAATTAGTGCATCTTAAATTTTTTAAAGAAATTTAAAAAATTAAGAAACCATTCAATCTTAACCAACCTTAATCATGTGTAAAAGAAAACATTCAAACATGAGAAAACAACAAGAAACCACACATGAACACCATGTTTAATGTGGGAAACCATTAAAGGGAGAAAAATGATTTAAATAAATGCACTACTTGCAAAATTGTCCTATAAGAGATTACAATCATTTAAAATTTTTTGAGCACCCACTCAACTTGAAGCACTCACTCTAAAATTTAGTCTTACACCCACTTGACCTTTAGAAATATCCTTCTTGCATGTAAGCAACAACTCCCAAGAATTTAGTAAAGCATCCACTTAACCTTCTGTAAGCTCCAACCTGCAAGGAAGATCCAACTCCCTATTTTTATAAGTAAAAACTTAGACTCATATAATATTTTAATCACTTTCCTCTAGTTTTCTGATACAAAAAATAGTGATCTCTTATTCAACTCCTATTTTTACTCTTACATACCTCTTGATTCCCCTCTTTTCTCCTCTTCTCAATCTTCTACAAGTAAAATATCTAATAAACTCTGTAATACACACATTTTATCCCTCATTAAAACATGAATGGAAGAACCTTCCTCTAATCTTCATCAACTCATTATTCTACTCATAATTCATTATTCAAGTCACACACACATACTCTCATACACAAGGATGATTCACTATTTTACATAAGCACATACATTCTAAACATAGGAATAAAAAAACAGTTTATATTACACACTAAGGAATTCATATACAAGAGAATTACATCCTCTTCAACTTCCACTTCTAACCTTTCACATAATTTTCTCTTCAACTTGTACCAATGGTGGAGAATGACATCATAAAAACTGCCAACAATGAAATCATTACATCTGCAACATGTCAGTTACAACTTCTGACCTTTTGTTTGCTTCTCATGAAACCTCTAATACTTATGTGGACCTATAAAATACTCTTCATCTAGCCACACCTCTGAAATAACTAAAAAGATACCATTTTCAGAATGACATATGACTGCTAACTGTCATATTCCTTCTTTTTTTTCCTTTTCCTAATGTAGGAATATTTGTCCTCTTACTAGTGTAACTGATGCCAAGTGTTATGGAGGATATGTGATTGTTACTATGGTTCTTTCCTCACCATATATGAGCTTTAAAAAATTCACAAATTTCATTTTATCATCAAAACTTCATTAAACCTCATATGATCAAGTCTTCAAAAACTAGTCAAAAGTTTGTTTCACTAATAAAAATGTATGAATTTTCAAAGATTCTTTCTACTTGAAGAATGTTTTTAAGGACCTCAAATTCATCTTCAAAAACTTGGAGAATCTCAAACACCTTCATTCTCTCCATGACAAACTGATTTGGATAATGTCTTAAAGGAGTTATAGACTTCAAAAATAAGTCCTAAAAAAATGAGTTAGTGCATTCATCAAACCAATTTTTCATGGACCATGTTTTACCTTTATGGAAATATATTGATCTTGTGCATATTTTAAAAAAACCAGAAAGCTTCAGTTCAAGTTTTTCATCATGAATATGTATGCATTTCAGAGAAATCTCTGACTGGGTTTCAGGTCATAAAAACCAATCTTGTCTTTGATGGTTTCTACCACTTCAAAAAAAAATTTCATGCCAAAAGAAAGAATGAAAAAAATCACAGGATTCATCTAATTCAATTTCAAGTTCTTACTTGTAGGGGTTGTGTAGAAAATTTTACACTTACATCATTATTTCTCAAACCTACTTGACATGCCTAAAAGAGGAAGTTTGCACCACTTGAACTTAAACCTAAAAAAAATCAGCTGATAAAAATATTGGCTCAAACATGTCATAAATGACTTATCTCAATTGTACATGCTCATAAATTACTTCAATATCTTGTATTTACATCAGCATTACTTTAATCCATCTTGACTAGTTTTGGGTCTTCTAGCCCTTAAAAAGTATGACACCTTTATGACATGGTTCATCAAAATTTTGAAAATAAAATGGATGGAAAACTTCATGGGCATCTAGGTCACATTCTAGGCTTGCTTACACATCAGGTTTTGCATCATGAAGCCTTCATCACATGACTGTACAAGAAAATATCTTCAAAACTAATCTATTTTAGTGCCTTACCAGCTAAACTAGAGAATGAGACTACCACAAAAATTAAGTAAAGGGAGTCCTCTACATTATAAAATCATCATATCAGCTCAAAAATGTAATTTCATTACCAAACTCTTCATTTTTTCTCCATCGTTTTCAAAGGAAGGTTTTAAAAGAGTCTATAGCTACTTAACTACTTAGAGATCGTTAATAAAGGATAGGAAATTATTATTCCTTATTCCACTTGTGAAATGATTTAGACTACATGGCATAATAATGATGAAATAATTATGAAACCATAAAAATTTTTGACATTCCAATGAGAAACTCAAACTCAACCCTCGAGCTGGAAATTGTCATTTCAAGAGCTTATTTACACTAAAAATTCATTTTATTTGAACCTAAAACTTCATCCAAAACACTAGGACAACCTCCTTCACATGTCCCAAGACTCATTTTAGTTTTCAATTTCCTAAAAATCATCCACTTCCATGGTTTGTGCATGTATATCTATCTTGTTCTAAAGAAAAAACTTCTGAAAGAATTCAAACATGACTTTACCCACCAATTCTTGACCTGTGGCACCTTACACATCATCTCTACACCATCACCATGCATAATACATGCCTTCTCCACTCTACCTCTAATTTCTTTACTCCTTACTCCATGTTATTCTTGCACAAGGTCTCTAAATAAAGCCTAATTGATCCTGTTTCACCTCATAATCCATGAATCTTCCATGTTTTCCTCATGTAACTTCCTTTTCCTACCTTTTCAAACTCACTCCAAGATTCCTCTTGCATTCCTTCATCATACTTTTTCATCACCTATCCTTTTTCATCAATGAAAACATAACACACACATGCGAATAAAATCCCCCTTTTTAATTGATGGAAAACCTCCTAGTTATTCTCCCCATTTTTGCATTAATGAAAAATTACACACCTGAGAAAACCTTATTCATCTTATTTCAGCATATTAGGCCCCCTTATTAGTTGGAAACATCAAGAAAACTTACCAATTGAGCTCATATATATTTTTTACCCTTCTAAACTATATTTTTGGTCTTATAGTAGCATTTGAGCATTGTAGATCCCCCCAAAAATATGCATCTTCACATGCCACCAATAATTCTCATCACAAAATCACCATTTATAACTTCTTATTCATCTATCTCAATTGAGGAAATAATTACAAGAGATTATTTCCATCATGTATTGGTTGCTAGCAACTTTGGCACCTAGATCCCTAAAGCTTATTTTTAGTGCCTTTTTGTCATACTTTGTCAAGCCATAGATGTTCAAATATCACTTAAAATTATTTTTTATCACTCCCCCTGGGAAAATTCCACCATTGTATAACTATCTAAGAAAGGATTAGATCTCATACCTTGATTTTATGTCATCTATATGGTTATACATTTTCACCTCTACCTTGAGTTTCTCTTGATCATACAATTTTCTCCCCTTGTCAACAAGCTTTCTCACATCACTAGCTCTACTAGATTTCTTGATCATATCACCTATTATGACTTGCATACATCCCTCATATAATGCCAAAAAATTATTAGAAGTCATAATTTAACTTTTTATAATCACCTTCATTCAATATTTACAACCTTTGTTTAAGTAGTTGTATCTTGATTCCTTAAGGTAGTTCATGTATCTTAGAAGCCTAGAGGAGACACACACTTGGTCATTAGATTAATAAAAAAATAAAAATTCATCAAAATAACTTGACGACTCAATCTTCTCTCTTTTTGACTTTTATATATTCACATTCCTTTTGGATGCACTTTTGTGTGTAATAACTTCATCTACTTTTAACAGAGTTAGAGGTAAAATTTCTTCATTGTTTGCATTATGCTTATATTCTTTATTCTTTGATTTTTCAACACCTTCTAATGTATTGCTTGAGCTGGGATCTCCCATGTTTGTCTTCAATTTCTTCTCCTTTTTATCATCTACACATGTTTTATTCTTGTCATTCTTTGTCTCTTAAAACTTAGATTCAGGTTCCTTGTCCTTGGATTCATGCTCAACTTCCTTCATTTCAGTGACTTTCTTAGAACTGAATAACTTAGACTCACTCTTGGGATTGGTATTCCTCCTTAAAACCTTATTAACCCTCCATTTTAATGTATTATATCTATTTTGGTACCTAGGATATTCCTTTTAATAGAAATGCTTAGAAAAGTGTCCTTGTTCATGACAGTTGTAACACATGACACTATTTTTGCTTCTAGATTGTTGTGAACTAAAATTCTAAACATAGTTAATAGATTTATTCTCATGAATTTTCATAGAAAATTTCCCAACCTTATTTCCATTGTACCATACTATCTTATTCATACCTCTTAAGTCTCCTCTAAAAAACTGACTAGTTGGTTCATCTAAGCAATATTTGGTAGTGTGTCCCTTTTATTGACAATTGAATCAAAATACATTCTTTTATTTCTCATCTCTAGTATCCATCAATGGATGGTCATATATGACATGATTCCTACATTCCTTAGCTCTATGCCTAAAATTATGACAAGTAAAATAATAGCCATTAAAGTTTCTTCCATACCTTGATGCATTAGGTTACTTGACTGATCTAGGCCTTCTTGAATTTTTATCCTTGCTCACCTTCATGTTTTTTTGTCTACTTAAGCTATCCCTGTCATCTTTATAATTATCCATATGCTATCCTTTAAATCCTAGTCATGTCTTATCACTCACTCCTCTTTGGCTTTCCAAAATTCCATCAAGAACTTTATATATCTTTTACAACTTACCATACATCTTTAACTTATCATTTTCTTCTTCTACCTCACCTTTCAAGGATTTCAATTCTTCTTCATGTATGAGGAAATCATATTATTAACATTTTAGGGCTCTTGACACATTTTAAACTAGGGATTCCATATCCTTGATGGCTTAACCATGTTCATCTTTCGTACACTTGATTTCCTTTTTCAATCCATTAATAAGGGACTTAAAAATCTCAAACTTACTTTTAAGAAATGATTTAGCTAATTTACCCATACTCGTGTTTCATGGATCTCCTTTAAGTTATCAAAATTATTCCAAGAGGACCTTTGTATGATACCAATTATTAGAAACACAAGAATTGAGAGGAGATGGGTGAATAATTTCTTCTTATAATTTTGAAACCTATTAGTGCTTGATTCGATCTCACCCTTTTATCTAACGTATACCTTTGAAATAATTTCTTTGACTGGTTTTCTCTTATGAAAAACATATATTTGAATATGTAATCATGATGAATGCAAATGAAAACACAATTTTTAGGGCATGAATCCTCTTTTTGGTCGAGGAATGTTTTAGTTGTGTTGCCTTTGAAAATACATATAAAAATTTGGTCATGAATCGGGTGTAATCTTGAAAAATATCCTTGTATATCATCCTTTGGCCATTGTTACAAATTTAATACTTTGTTTTGCCACCGAAAGATACATGGCATGTTTTCATTGGTTTCCATGTTATGGAATTAATTTGTAAAGTTGCAATAATTGCATAATACTAACATAATGCAAAATTAGCCTCGAGGCCCGGTGAATAGTCCCGAGAATATTCGAAGTCAAATGATGCAAAACATGAAGTTAAACCTTCTCTTGAAGAGGTGTATGTGTTAAAAGATGATTAGAGTGGGGAATCTAGGCCGATGATGTTCTCTTTACATTAAGGTGAAAAATGTGTAAAGTGTAAAAAAAGCTCCTTTACCCGCCAAGGACACATGGCGTATTCTTAAGAAAAGGTCAGAGAAGTGGGTCCTTGAGTTGAATTAATATTTTTGTGCTTGATCAAGATCATAGACAGATATACAAAAAGGTCTCGTAGCTCTGCCACCTTCAAGAATTAAATATGTGTCAGGATCACAATAAAATTCAAGGGTGGGTGATCGGGTCAAATGTGTAAACTTGTTTGCGTTTAAAAAGTAGTGCAAAAATAAAAATACTCCATGAGCTTGCATAGCATGGAATTCCTCCACGTGGATAACCCACATTTAAAAAGGGGAGGTAAGACATATGGCCATGATTAATTTCATTTATGGATGTTGTCATTAATGCATTTTTTGCACAAATCAAGGAATTTTTTTTTGAAGTATTCAAACACTTTGAGCTTTGTATTATCACATATGAGAATTTGGATATGCTTGCTATCATAATTTTTAGAGAAAACAAGTGAAATAAATTAGACAGCATAGATTTGGAGTTGAAGGCTTGAAAATCTAAGAACAAAAGGTGAATTACATGGACATTTACACGAAACTGGTAAGGATTGTACCAATCTCGTACTTTCATTATTGTTATTCCACAATTTTCAAAAATATTAAAAGTATAAGTTATGCCATAAAATATGAAGACATTTTCATCAAGTTTTCATGTCACACCCAAAGTTACCATTGATTTAGATAATATTACAAACACAGATTTAATGAATGTTGATTTGAATGATTTCCTACAAAGATTGAATATCTCGAACAAAAGTGAACTCATGGAATAAATTGAGGCCAATAACATTAGTTCAATTGGTGCTATACCTCCCTCTATGCATTTCCATAAATTGGTGAGGCTTTGTGCCATGAACTATAATCCAAAAAATATATAATTCTTAGATGGGAGTGACAAAGTAGTATTGATTTTAACACCTGTTATCCCCGTTTTGAGTTCACGAAAAAACGATCGGATAACCCCTACGAAATTTTCGAAGTTGATTTTGCATTATGGCCTCTTTTTAAGAAAATCAGGTTTTCGGGTTTTACCAACAGCTCGACATGAGTTTTAACATGCTTTATGTCGACTGTCTTCCGAAACCCGAAATCCGCCTTGTATTGAGAAAATCAGGTTTTCGGACCCCCGGCGCATCGGAACATCCATAATCCAAAACATGTTTTATGCCCCATGTTTTCCGATTCCCTAAGTCCGCTTAATCCTTTGTATCGGGTTTTCGGGGCTATGTAGCATCTAAGCACCTCATGCTTTATGCATCATGTTTTCCGAAACCCGAAACCCGAATTGCACTAAGTCCCCTCGTGTCGGGTTTTCGGACCTCCCAAACATGCTGACATGGCATTCATGCCAAGTGGTCGGTGAGTTGGCACGTGCCAAGCTGAAGTGTACTAATTACCAATTTTCTTATAAATACGTGGATTTCCACGTCATTCTTATCATTCGTATTTTTAATTCCGTGGAATTTTTGTGCGTGCTCTTCCGTTTTCAAAACCCGAAAACTCACCTTGCTCGATTGGATCATCTGTTTTCGATCTTACATTTCTCGAATTGAAGGTATTTTTCTTTCCCTTCTTTATTCTTGGTTTTTATGGATCGATTGAGCGTATTTTATTCCCAATTTCTTGCCGGGGTATTGAAGGTTTTCTTTCCTTCGTCTTTCTGCGTTGTTTTGGGAAGGGTTTTAGGTTTTTAGGGTTTATCCCTTTTGAGACTATCCCTTGGTGCTGTTTCTTCCAAGTTCTATTATATGCATGGAACATGAATAATAAAAACGAAGGAGATTGCATGTTTTGAAATCCAATGGAAAATCCTGTTTTTCTTCTCGGCTTTTGAAGATTGTTTTACAAAGCCGGAGACCCGAAGTGTATTGACGGATTGGCGCGCCAGGCTTTCTCAAAGTTCTGAAGTATATTGAAGTGTCGGGTTTTCTTCCAGTTCCGACATCCTCAGCAGGTGTCGGGGTTTCTTCAAATATTCTGATATCAAAAGTGAGTGCCGGGTTTCTCCAGAGTTCCCGTCATCAACAGTGAGTGTCGGGCTTTCTCCAAAGTTCCGTCATCAAGTAGCAAGTGTTGGGCTTTGTCAAAGTTCCGACATATCAAACTTGTCGGGTTCTCAGGGTTTTCCGACATCCTCCTCAGCGTGTCGGACTCTTCTATTCTTCCGGGATATTCAGTCGATCGGGAATTTTCAGTGTGGATAACATCTCCTGAGTTTCAAGCCTTTCTCCCTCCAACATTCTTCATGTCGAGACCCTGGTCCATCTCAGGAGAAGGCCGAGAAATCTAGCAGGATGAAGTACAAATTCAAGAAGCCAGAATCTCCATCATATATTGATTGCAATTATGATATCAGGGACACTGAACTTGGCAATATAGATATGGATGACTTCTGGAATAGGGTGAAGAGTTCCTCTCAAACCCCATGGATGACAGCTTTAGCTAACAGTGGCTTGCCCCTTGCAGCAGGCTTTCCCATGTCCGCCCAATGTCCAGAATTTGTTTTGGCTTGTGCATCTAGTTATGACTCGGCTTCTCGTTCCGTGAAGAGCCAGGCTGGTGAGGTAGTGATCAGGCTAGATGGAGCATATTTTGATGATCTTCTAAAACTACCTAATTTCGAAGAGTATGGGGACCTGAACATCAAGTCGGCTCAGAAGGCCTGGGATAGTAATCAGGAAGACTGCATTAAGGATGTCAACAAGAAGTTCCTGGTCAAGGCTAAACCAGCAGTATCTAGATTTCCAAGGACTATCCCCAGATGTGATTTCATACAAGAAATCAATGATATTATCACCCTGCTGAGCCGGGTTTTTGGCTTGCCTGAATCAAATGTATTTCATGGATGGATGTATCAGTTTATGGTCACCATCAAGAAGAATCAGCAAGGGATTGACTGGGGGACCCTTATCAGCAATGAAATTGTTTCTCAGATGATGACAGTCTTATCGACTGGAAAGTTTTATATGTTTTCATATGTGGCTTACGCAGCAGCCGGGATGAGGAACTATCCCAGGCTGGATACTAAGGGAAGCAGAACGACAAACCCAGTTTATAAATATTTCCCTCAAATAACAAAGAAGGGGTCCAAAGAACATTTTAGAAGGGTAAATGATGCCTTCTTCTACGAGAATATCTGCCGGCTGAACCCAGGGTTAAGAAAGACAAGAGTCTCAGACGAGGCTTGGACTGAAGTATCCAAATGGGGGTGTATCTTCTTGCAATTCAAGAAGTTTACATATCTTCGAACAGTCATGTACTCGGGAGAGCCTTTCCGTCTGCCTCGCTATCAGGGGATAGATTGATATTGATAGAATTGGTCAGACAGCTATTGGATTTTCACAAATTCCAACAAAGCAAGCATAAGGCAGATGTATCCTTCCCAATTTCTATCGGGAGATATACTTGCTCGACAGTAGCAAAGGCCAAAAATGTTGAATGCGAACTTCAGGAAAAATTGAAAAAGCATATGAAGTCTCGGGATGGTTTTGACATCCGAGGAGTGCTTAGAGCCTATGGAGCCCAACATCTGCACAGGCCTGACATTGAGGATATATGGGTTGATCTGCGTAACAAAGTTGCGGTTCGCAGAAAAGATAATAGTAGGTTGACTATTGATGAGATTCAGACGCTGGAGCTTTCTGATTTACCGGAGGGTACAAGGGACAATGAAAGTGTGTTGGATATTTCCTATGATGGGCTTAATGAGGATCAATATGTTTTCCCACCTATTGATTGGTCAGCCAGCGAAAAAGCCCTCTATTACAGATAGGTCGGCTCTCATTCTTGCTCGCACCAAAAAATGGCTCTCCTCTTGGGGAATGAATTTTAAAGATGACAAGTTTCCAAAGTTGGCTGCTTCGGAGGCGGGGCCCTCCAAAAAGGAAAAGGACAGAAAGTCTTCTAAGGCGCCTATAAAGGTCAAGATTGTCAAAAAGAGGAAAGAAAGAGAAATCTCTTCAATTGTCTCTCCTGTAGAAATGGTGAATGTGCCAGAATCACCAACACCACCAGAAATAGGAGAAATTAATTTGGAAGAAGGAGGAAGCCAGCTCTTGACTTCATCATTTGTTGATTATCAAACTGAAGAAACTTTATCTCTTGCATCCCAGGCTTTGGAAATTGAATCTGTGCCTCCCCCTCAACAACCACTCCAACCTCCTCATTCCCCATCCACTTCTTCAGGTATGGCCGGTATTTTCTCTGGACTCTCACCCCTCTCTGCTGGAACCCAAGTGATCACTAGCACGCCCCAACCTGTACCTCTCTTTGTTGCATCTACTACCACGTTGGCTACTGTTCCCCCTCCAATAGTAGAATCTTCTCCCCTTGAGAGTAGAATACCAGTTACTACAACATTGCCAATTTCCTCTGATACCCCACAATGGCTACTCGAGCAAACTCCGAGGAAGAGGAAAGTGATTGTACCCCTACCAGCCTTTGATTTCAGCTCACTCAAGGCTTCTACTGCGAAATCAACCAAGAAACCCAAAACAGTTTCAAGGGTTTTGGTAGATGCTTCAGGAGATAAGTTCGCAGAGATTGCCACTCCCTCAGTTGACAAAACTAGAGAGGATATAACAGCTGCTGATTATCAGGTAACCAGGGTGGCTCTAGGGAAAGTAACAGCAGAAGGGGCGCAACAAGATGCAAAGGATTCCATAGACGTCCTGTGCCAAAAGTTGAAAGAAACAAAGGACAGCAGAGACGAGCTTAAGGAGAAAGTGGAGCAGTTGACAGAGGTTTTGCTTAAAATCTCAAAACCCCTTGAATCCATACCACCTTCTTCTGTTCCTGTCGGATTCGATTTCTCATCGGTGCCTACAATTGAGAAGATTGCTAAACAAGGAAAGGTGGTTGATGAATGGGTTCAAAGGTTGCTCCAACAAGGGAAGGAAGTGATACAAAGCGTTGTGAAAGTTCATCAATCTGTGGGAGACATTCAGAAAGATGGAGAAAAGATGGATGAGGAGATTTCTCAAGAAATTGGACAGCTTGATTTGACTTATGAAGCTCTCCAAGTGTTAAAGCAAATACCAGCACATCTCTTGGTCGAAGAAGGTATTCTCCCTCATACGGATAAGCATTTCCAGCTGACCAAGGCCATCAGATTTAGGGTGAAGATTCTCAACGAAGCCTGCGCTAAGTTGAGAGAATCAAGGGATAAACTGATTGATGGGAAAAGTGATTTAGAAGAAGAGTTGCTGAAGATTTGTTCAAAGGTGTCAGTAGGAAATTCAGGTGTACTATCAGTGGATGATCTCTTCAAACAATTCCAAGAGTCTGTTCAGCATGAATCAATGCTCGGATTTGATCTTGAAAAGATGGACCGGTTGGTAAAGATTGAGCATTCTTTGGAGGCCTTAAGAAAACTCAGCAAAGGATTGAAAAAGCTTCCCGGCACTGCCAACGATGTTCATGAAACTTGTGAAATTTGGAATGATCATTCCACTGCACCTGATGAGAATGAAATGCAAGGCATAATTCGAAAGTTCCAGGAATTTCAGAGCAAACAGTCTCAGCAGGAGGAAGAAAAAGAGGAAGGAGCAAAAGATGATGATTCGGATTAAGTCCCAACGTCCCATGTCATTTCTATTTTTAGATTGACATGTCTTTTTTATTTCCGTTTTGTCATATTTTTGATTCATACTTTGACTTGATCTCCTGCGTGAGAATCATGCAAAACTGAACTCTAGTTAACATGCTACTTTTTAGGATCTGCCCTATTTTATCTCTAGTTCCTTTTGTTATAAATAAGGGATGCCTGTGCATTCAAAAGGGTCGAGATTTTTTGGAATATTTAGGGGCTATTGGAAAGGAGAAAAACTTTGTGTTTTCATTCAATCATTTTGAAGAATAGAAATTGATATCGTTTTACAGACTTTGTGTTGTGGAATATATCTTACTTAAGACAGTGTTCTTATGTTCATGATCTTAAGCTATTCTTTGCATAGCATCTCAGTGTTTCTGATTATTTCGGACATTATATTTGTGATCTAAAACTCGTATGATTATTTCGTGCTCTGTGTTTACTCGAAAGAAAATACGTTTCTCCCATTTCCTTTCTATTCTGCTTCTTTCATTGTAACAGTTTCTAATCCAGTTCATTTAAGAAAGAAATACCCTTGAATCTGTGAATGTGGATTTCGGGATTTCATTCCAACCCCCAATGGTTAGATTAGTGTGAATAATGTATATATTGTTTACCGTGTTTTAGATTAGCAATAAACAGGCAGCCTCACCTGTCTTTGAGGAGGGATTTAATCCCATGTACTGTGGTTGAACCTCATATTTTGGTTTGACAAAATATCCAACCAACAGTTTTTGGCGACTCCGCTGGGGGAATACGGATATATAGTATAAAGCTTATCCTCTCGGTGTCTAGCGACTCCGTATTTGCCTTATTTTTCAACAAGATCTCCTTTCAGTTCAAGCTGGCCAGGAAGATCTTCACTCGGTCCCTCCGAGCTCAAGGTGAAATTGATCCATTCTTTGAGTTACTGCAGCAGCACAATTTCAGTCTTTCTCCCAACAGCATTGTCTCTAATCGAAATAGAAGTTCTTCACCTGTTCGGGAGAAACCAGATCCGTATGGAAGGGGAAGCATCTGTAACTTGTCGTGCACTACTCTTGTCTAATACTCAGATCCCTGTACGCACTCTTTTCAGAAGGATGGCGGTTCAACCTGTGCCTTGGGGTGCAGTTATTGGTCCTCTTTCTTTGACTCCTCCATTACACGAGTTACCACGTGGATCACGTAAAAACATTCCCAAGTTCAATGGGGATGGGAAGTAGCATCCTGACGAGCACATAGCATCTTTCTTTGTTGCATGCGGTGTTCTCGGAGTAGCCCACGAAGATGTCTCCGTCCGACTCTTCGTTGAAACGTTGCAGGGTGTAGCAGCCGAATGGTTTTATCTCCTCCCGAATGCATGCATCCCAAACTGGGCTACCATGCGGACTAAGTTCGAAGCACGTTTCAAACCAGCCAAAGATTCCCATGCTTTGTTAGCTCAGCTCACGCATATGAAGAAGGAATCACATGAACCTATGCGGGGAATTCGTGGCAAAGTTCAACAAGCTGATCTGGAAGATTCCAGAAATAGTTGTACCTACTCTGGAAAACCAAAAATGCTTCTTCATCAATGCCCAACCTCCTGATATAAGCTTTTTATTAAGAAGGTCGGTTATCCCAGATCTGGCTACTGCTCAGTCAACAGCTACCGAAATAGAGGATGATCTCATCTTGGCCGGAAGGATCAAGAAAGACATACCCAAACTCAAAAATCAAGGTTCTTCTCAAGGTAACACAGATCCTATGTTTCAAAAAAATGGCTAATGATTTGATTGCTTTAAAGAAGCAAATGTCCCAGCAGGTGAGCAATGTTCCGTATCGGGATATTCCTAGGCGTAATTTCAATAACAACAATGGTGCACCTGCCAGAGATAGGCCACGGTTAACTCCTGCTCAACCGAGACTAGCAATTGAAGCTCCTGCCCATTAATGCAGCAGTAGAAATAATTGAAGAAGATGATGAACCAGAAGAAGAAGAATTCCCATGAGGCTTTCGAAGCTTCAGGATATGCTGACGAGTCTTATGATGAATCAGCTGGCGACTCCAGCATTGGGTATTTGGAATATGATGAAGATGAATGCGCGCCAGATGGTCAATCATTTGCTGTCTTCACTCGGTCCCAATCTCAGAATCCCAGAAAACCTCTTGAAAACACTAAGGAGAAGAATAAGGATCCTCCCATATCTATAGTTAAGAGGGGTACCCCTATTTCGGAGCAAACTGAAAGAGAGGTTACCAAAAAGGAAGCTGCTCCTTATTCTCCTTCTCCTAAGATCAGTGCCTCAGCACAAGCTCATGTAATTAGATCTGAGCCTACCATCATTCCTTCTTATACTGCTTTTGACATTATTGATCATGCAAAGAGAACCAAAATTCAAATGTCAGAGGTAGAATACCTTCAGTCGAATCCTGAACAGTTTGAAAAGCTGGCCAAGTTCATCAGGAGTAAAGCGGCCGTTCCATCACCTTCAAAAGGTCTCCTTCCAAATCCTGTTCAACTTCCACCACAGAACAATCTGACCTCTGCTTCTTCCTCAGGAAAGATTGAACCATTTTATTTGTCTCTACTTATAAATGGGTTTAAACTCAGCAATTGCATCATCGACTCAGGGGCCTCTGATAATGTTATGCCCGCAAAAGTGGCCCATGCCCTTGGAATTACTTTGACTAAGTCATATGGACGGTGCTATTCTATGGAAACTAAACAAGTCCCTTTGATAGGTCAAATCAAAGATGCACAGTTTGCATTTGTTGCCTTTCCTGAGAAGAGAGTGAAAATGACTATTCTGGTTGCCGATATTCCTGCAGCTTACGGTATCCTCTTGGGTAGAGGATTTTGTAAAGATGTCGGAGGAGAGATTAGTATGGATTGGACCAAAGCCAAGATCCCAGTCAAAGGGGTTCAACAGGTTCTTCATCCTGAACCGCAGGCAAAGTATTTGGTGACCAAATCAGATGATCCTAAGGCTCAGATTCTTTTCGAAGATGCTAGCTTCGGGAATTATTTCATGACTTCAGAGATACCCATTGTAGATGTTGAAGAGGAAGATCCCAATGCTATTTGGACGCTCGAATTTGATGGTAGCTGCTCAGCCTCTGGGTCAGGGGCTGGTGTTGTTCTCATATCTCCTAGCTCCGAGATTTTCCCATCAGCTTATAAGTTGCAATTTGATAATACTAACAACACGGTCCGAATATGAAGCCCTGTTATTAGGATTAGAATTGGCCAGACAGAAGGGAATCAGGAATCTCAAGGTTCAGGGGGATGCAGAGCTGATTGTTAATCAGGTCAGGGGTATATATCAGGTAAAAAACGATCGGTTGAGGCATTACAGGAACAAAGTTTGGGATAGTATAGAATGCTTTGATGCATTTTCTATTAAGGCAGTTTTAAGAGATTATAATGACAAGGCTGATTCTTTGGCCGTGTCTGCATCTCTTCTTCTTCCTCATCCTCAGTTCAAGCAAGACACGTACTCTATCGAGATTGTGTATCATACCAGTGTCCCAAATAATGCAACTCACTGGCAAGTGTTTAACGATGATCAACAGGTGTTGGCTTTCCTAGAAAAGGCTGACAATTTCAGTGAGCTATATTTTGAAGGTTCGGAATCAGCCTTTCGTGAAACTATTTCAGATCCATATCAAAAGGTTGATGGTGAATTTATCTAGCTGAAAGGCAATAAGATACCAAAACGTCTGGTTTCCCTAGAGGGTCTGTTCGACAAGCATGATCGCTTTATCCAAAACAAAAGGCAAGTTGAGGGAGCTTCTTCCTCTGAAGTAGATCAAATCAATCTAGGTTCATCTGACCAACCTCGGATGGTGAATATTGGGAAATGCTGTTCTCCTGAAGAGAAGGTGAGATTCACTTTGCTTTTGAAGAAATACATTGATGTGATGGCCTGGTCTTATGCAGATTTGAAATCTTTCAAGCCCAAAGATGTTTAGCACAGTATTCCTCTGAAGCCCGATGTGAAGCTGTATAGACAAAAGCAAAGACATTACAATCCCAAGATCTCAGGAACTATACTGGCAGAAATTCAGAAGATGTTAGATGCTAGAATTATTTTCCCAATCCATCACTCCACTTGGATTGCTAACATTGTTCCTGTCAGGAAGAAGAATGGCGAGATTCAGATCTGTGTTGACTTCCGAAACTTGAATCAGTCCTCGCTGAAGGATAACTATCCCTTTCCTATCATGGACCAGGTATTACAAATTTTTACTGGGGTCAGAAATGTTATCCATGCTCGATGGATTCTCAGGGTATAATCAAGTCGAGGTAACCACAGAGGATCAACACAAGATGGCCTTCACGACCCCATGGGGTACCTTTGCTTATAGAAGGATGCCTTTCGGCTTGATCAACGCCAGAGCCACTTTTCAGAGAGCTATGGAATTGGCATTCAGAGATCTGATGGGCAAGGTCATAGTTGTGTATTTAGATGACTTGACCGTTTTCTCTAAAAAACGGAGTGATCATTATGGTCATTTAGAACAAGTACTTTTGAGATGCAGACGTCACGGGATTTCATTGAATCCTAAGAAGTCCATGTTCGGGGTAACCGAAGGAAAATTGCTGGGTCATATTGTGACTAAGGAAGGAACTAAAATTGACCCAGAAAGGGTAAAGGCTATTCAGAGCCTTACCTTGCCCACAAGTAAAACAGGAGTTCATTCTTTCTTTGGAAAGGTTAAAATTTTTTGAGAAGATTTGTACCTAATTTTGCTGACAAAACCAAGGATATCCTTGGAATGATGAAAGGAAAAGTACCATTCAGATGGAGTGCAGAAGGGAAGCTTTCATTTGAAGAAATCAAAAGGGCAGTTGCTTCCACTCCTATCTTAGTATGTCCAGACTTCAAGAAAGATTTCATCATGTATAGCTATGCTTCTGCTCACACAGTGTCAGCCATCCTGATGCAGGAAAATGGGGAAGGCATTGAAGCTCCCATCGCATTCATGATTCTGTCTGTTAAAGGAGCATGAATTGAAGATGTTGCAGATTGAAAAACATGCTTATGCGGTGGTGCGAGTGGTGAAGCATTTCAGGTACTATGTGCTGAATTCCCATACTCGCGTTCTCGTTCCTGATATTGCTGTTAAATCCATTCTAACTCAACAAGAGCTGGGAAGTCAATGAGGTACCTGGATAGCTAAAGTTTAGGAGTATGATTTAGACATTAGGCCTACCAAGTTGGTACGAGGAAGGGGCCTATGCCAATTAATTGCAGAAAATCATGCCGAAGCAGAGTATGAAGAGACTCAAGATACCTCTTCAGAGCTGCCTATGGTGCTATTCGTGAGTACGACCGATGAATGGTACACAGACATTGCTTTCTTCCTAACTTATGGTGAATGACCTTCACATTAAAATCAAAAGGAGAAGAGGACCATCAAGCTGAGATCTGTAAAATACCTTTTGTGGAATAATGCAATATACAAGAGAGGTATAGATGGTGTTTTCCTGCGTTGTGTTGATAAATCACAACAGGAAAAGTTATTAGAATCCTTTCATAGCCTAGCATGCAGAGGACATTTTTCATCCTCTGTAACAGCGTATAAGATCCTACGGGCTAGGTATTATTGGCCTACTCTTTTCCGGGATTCAACAGAATGGGTGTCTAAATGTGAAGCTTGTCAACATTTCGTTGGTCGTCCCAAGCTAGCAGCTCTTCCTCTGAAACCTGTAGTGATTGAAGAACCTTTTCGCCAATGGGGGATTGATTTTATCAGAACATTGAATCCTGCTTCCAGTGCCAGACACAACTATGTGCTGACCGCTACAGATTATTTTACCAAGTGGGTAGAAGATGTACCAATCAAGCAAGCAACTTCTGAAGCTGTTTGCAAGTTCCTGAAAGAAAATATAATCGTCAGATTCGGTGTGCCTCATAAGATTGCAGCTGATAATGCTTCTAATTTCTCATCACATGAGTTAACTGAGTTTTGCTATGGATTTGGTATCACTCTGGCTCACTCATCTGATTATTATCCCCAAGGTAATGGGCAAGCTGAATCCAGCAACAAGAACCTGGTTACCATAATCAGGAAACTAGTGGATGAAAATCAAAGGACATGGCACAAAGCATTGTATGATGCATTGTGGGCTGATCGGATCACTCCAAAGCGAGCCATAGGGATGTATCCTTTCCAATTTCTATACGGGATTGATGCTGAAATTCCTATCTCAGTAGAATTGCCGGCCTTGCAGTTGGCAAAAGAGGTTGAAGATGTAGCTTTTCAGAATTCTATCGCGAAGAGGGTTATGTACCTAACCAGGATAGAATAAGAGCGAATCAAGGTGGTTGATCATATATCAAATCATCAGAGCAGGGTGAAGAATATTTTTGATAAAAAATCAAAGCAGCGCAACTTCCAGATTGGAGACCTGGTGTTGCTTTGGGATAAAAGGAGAGAACAGAAAGGAATGCATGGAAAGTTTGATTCTTTATGGAAAGGACATTTCAAGATCCATGAGTTGAATGGTGAAAATAGTTTCCTTCTATCATATCTAGATGGAGGGCTACTCCCTTTGCCTTTTAGTGGACAACATCTAAAGCTGTTCCACCATTAATGCAAGATGCTCTCTTGCATTGTACATATTTTGCTTTTTGTTGTGTGTTTGCTTTTGGTTTTCTTTCTTTCTTTCTTCGTTTTGTTTTGTTTTGGTTTTCTTCTTTTCTCCGTAGACCAATGAATAAGACCAGAGATTCTGAGTTCTCTTCCTTTGGTATTACAAAGAAAGTCCCCAACTGGAGCTAGCTGTTATCCCCGTTTTGAGTTCACGACAAAACGATCGGATAACCCCTACGAAATTTTCGAAGTTGATTTTGCATTATGGCCTCTTTTAAGAAAATTGGGTTTTCAGGTTTTACCAACAGCTCGACATGAGTTTTAACATGCTTTATGTCGACTGTCTTCTGAAACCTGAAACCCGCCTTGTATTGAGAAAATCAGGTTTTCGGACCCCCGGCGCATCAGAACATCCATAATCCAAAACATGTTTTATGCCCCATGTTTTCCGATTCCCAAAGTCCGCTTAATCCTTTGTATCGGGTTTTCAGGGCTATGTAGCATCTAAGCACCTCATGCTTTATGCATCATGTTTTCTGAAACCCGAAACCCGAATTGCACTAAGTCCCCTCGTGTCGGGTTTTTGGACCTCCCAAACATGCTGACATGGCGTTCATGCCGAGTGGTCGGTGAGTTGGCATGTTCCAAGCTGAAGTGTATTAATTTCCAATTTTCTTATAAATACATGGATTTCCACGTCATTCTTACCATTCGTATTTTTAATTCATGGAATTTTTGTGCATGCTCTTCCGTTTTCAAAACCTGAAAACTCACCTTGCTCGATTAGATCGTCTGTTTTCGATCTTACATTTATCGAATTGAAGGTATTTTTCTTTCCCTTCTTTATTCTTGGTTTTTATGGATCGATTGAGCGTATTTTATTCCCAATTTCTTGCCGGGTGTTGAAGGTTTTCTTTCCTTCTTCTTTCTGTGTTGCTTTGGAAAGGGTTTTAGGTTTTTAGGGTTTATCTCTTCTGAACTATCACTTGGTTCTATTCTCTTGAAGTTTTCAATTATATGCATGATGCATGAATAACAAAAGGAGATTGTATATTTGGAATTCAAAGAAAAACCCTGTTTTTACTTCTCAGGTTTTGAAGATTGTTTTGAAGAGTCAAAGGCCTGAAGTATATTGGAAGTTTGAAGTGTCGGGGTTTCTCAAAGTTCTGACATCAAAAGCAAGTGCCGGGTATCTCCGAGTTCCCGTCGTCAACGCAAGTGTCGGGTTTTGCCAAAGTTCCGACATATCAAACTTGTCGGGTTCTCAGGGTTTTCTGACATCCTCCTCAGCGTGTCGGACTCTTCTATTCTTCTGGCATATTCAGTCGATTGGGATTTTCAGTGTGGATAACATCTCCTGAGTTTCAAGCCTTTCTCCCTCCAACATTCTTCATGTCAGACCCTGGTCCATCTCAGGAGAAGGCCGAGAAATCTAGTAGGATGAAGTACAAATTCAAGAAGCCAGAATATCCATCATATATTGATTGCAATTATGATATCAGGGACACTGAACTTGGCAATATAGATATGGATGACTTTTGGAATAGGGTGAAGAGTTCCTCTCAAACCCCATGGATGACAGCTTTAGCTAACAATGGCTTGCCCCTTGCAGCAGGCTTTCCCGTGTTCGCCCAATGTCTAGAATTTGTTTTGGCTTGTGCATCTAGTTATGACTCGGCTTCTCGTTCCGTGAAGAGCCAGGCTGGTGAGGTAGTGATCAGGCTAGATGCATCATATTTTGATGATTTTCTAAAACTACCTAATTTCGAAGAGTATGGGGACCTGAACATCAAGTCGGCTCAGAAGGCCTGGGATAGTAATCAGGAAGACTGCATTAAGGATGTCAACAAGAAGTTCCTGGTCAAGGCTAAACCAGTAGTATCTAGATTTCCAAGGACTATCCCCAAATGTGATTTCATACAAGAAATCAATGATATTATCACCCTGCTGAGCTGGGTTTTTGGCTTGCCTGAATCAAATGTATTTCATGGATGGATGTATCAGTTTATGGTCACCATCAAGAAGAATCAGCAAGGGATTGACTGGGGGACCCTTATCAGCAATGAAATTGATTCTCAGATGACGACGGTCTTATCGACTGGAAAGTTTTATATGTTTTCATATGTGGCTTACGCAGCAGCCGGGATGAGGAACTATCCCGGGCTGGATACTAAGGGAAGCAGAACGACAAACCCAGTTTATAAATATTTCCCTCAAATAACAAAGAAGGGGTCAAAAGAACATTTTAGAAAGGTAAATTATGCCTTCTTCTACGAGAATATCTACCGGCTGAACCCAGGGTTAAGAAATACAAGAGTCTCAGATGAGGCTTGGACTGAAGTATCCAAATGGGGGTGTATCTTCTTGCAATTCAAGAAGTTTACATATCTTCGAACAGTCATGTACTCGGGAGAGCCTTTCCATCTGCCTCGCTATCCAGGGGATAGATTGATATTGATAGAATTGGTCAGACAGCTGTTGGATTTTCAAAAATTCCAACAAAGCAAGCATAAGGCAGCTGTATCCTTCCCAATTTCTATCGAAAGATATACTTGCTCGACAGTAGCAAAGGCCAAAAATGTTGAATGCAAACTTCAGGAAAAATTGAAAAAGCATATGAAGTCTCGGGATGGTTTTGATATCCGAGGAGTGCTTAGAGACTATGGAGCCCAACATCTGCATAGGCCTGACATTGAGGATATATGGGTTGATCTGCGTAACGAAGTTGCGGTTCGCAGAAAAGATAATAGTAGGTTGACTATTAATGAGATTCAGACGCTGGAGCTTTCTGATTTGCCAGATGGCACGACTGACAATGAAAGTGTGTTGGATATGTCCTATGATGGGCTTAATGAGGATCAATATGTTTTCCCACCTATTGACTGGTCAGCCAGCGAAAAAGCCTCTATTACAAATAGGTCGGCTCTCATTCTTGCTCACACTAAAAAATGGCTCTCCTCTTGGGGAATGAATTTTAAAGATGAAAAGTTTCCAAAGTTGGCTGCTTCGGAGGCGGGGCCCTCCAAAAAGGAAAAGGACAGCAAGTCTTCTAAGGCGCCTATAAAGGTCAAGATTGTCAAAAAGAGGAAAGAAAGAGAAATCTCTTCAATTGTCTCTCCTGTAGAAATGGTGAATGTGCCAGAATCACCAACACCACCAGAAATAGGAGAAATTAATTTGGAAGAAGGAGGAAGCCAGCTCTTGACTTCATCATTTGTTGATTATCAAACTGAAGAAACTTTGTCTCTTGCATCCCAGGCTTTGGAAACTTAATATGTGCCTCTCCCTCAAGAACCACTCCAACCTCCTCATTCCCCATCCACTTCTTTAGGTATGGCCGGTATTTTCTCTGGACTCTCACTCCTCTCTGCTGGAACCCAAGTGATCACCAGCACGCCCCAACCTGTACCTCTCTTTGTTGCATCTACTACCATGCTGGCTACTGTTCCCCCTCCAATAGTAGAATCTTCTCCCCTTGAGAGTAGAATACTAGTTACTACAACATTGGCAATTTCCTCTGATACGCCACAATGGCTACTCGAGTAAACTCCGAGGAAGAGGAAAGTGATTGTACCCCTACCAGCCTTTGATTTCAGCTCACTCAAGGCTTCTACTGTGAAATCAGCCAAGAAACCCAAAACAGTTTCAAGGGTTTTGGTAGATGCTTCAGGAGATAAGTTCGCAGAGATTGCCACTCCCTCAGCTGACAAAACTAGAGAGGATATAACAGCTGCTGATTATCAGGTAACCAGGGTGGCTCTAGGGAAAGTAACAGCAGAAGGGGCGCAACAAGATGCAAAGGATTCCATAGACGTCTTGTGCCAAAAGTTGAAAGAAACAAAGGACAGCAGAGATGAACTTAAGAGAAAAGTGGAGCAGTTGACAGAGGTTTTGCTTAAATTCTCAAAACCCCTTGAATCCATACCACCTTCTTATGTTCCTGTCAGATTCGATTTCTCATCAATGCCTGCAATTGATAAGATTGATAAACAAGGAAGGGTGGTTGATGAATGGGTCCAAAGGTTGCTCCAACAGGGGAAGGAAGTAAGACAAAGCGTTGCGAAAGTTCATCAATCTGTGGGAGACATTCAGAAAGATGGAGAAAAGATAGATGAGGAGATTTCTCAAGAAATTGGATAGCTTGATTTGACTTATGAAGCTCTCCAAGTGTTAAAGCAAATACCAGCACATCTCTTGGTCGAAGAAGGTATTCTCCCTCATACGGATAAGCATTTCCAGCTGACCAAGGCCATCAGATTTAGGGTGAAGATTCTCAACGAAGCCTACGCTAAGTTGAGAGAATCAAGGGATAAACTGATTGATGGGAAAAGTGATTTAGAAGAAGAGTTGCTGAAGATTTGTTCAAAGGTGTCAGTAGGAAATTCAGGTGTACTATCAGCGGATGATCTCTTCAAACAATTCCAAGAGTCTGTTCAGCATGAATCAATGCTCGGATTTGATCTTGAAAAGATGGAACGGTTGGTAAAGATTGAGCATTCTTTGGAGGCCTTAAGAAAACTCAACAAAGGATTGAAAAGGCTTCCCGGCACTGCCAGCGATGTTCATGAAACTTGCGAAATTTGGAATGATCATTCCACTGCACCTGATGAGAATGAAATGCAAGGCATAATTCGAAAGTTCCAGGAATTTCAGAGCAAACAGTCTCAGCAGGAGAAAGAAAAAGAGGAAGGAGCAAAAGATGATGATTCGGATTAAGCCCCAACGTCCTATGTCATTTCTATTTTTAGATTGACATGTCTTTTTTATTTCCATTTTGTCATATTTTTGATTCATACTTTGACTTGATCTCCTGCGTGAGAATCATGCAAAACTGAACTCTAGTTAACATGCTACTTTTTAGGATCTGCCCTATTTTATCTCTAGTTCCTTTTGTTATAAATAAGGGATGCCTGTGCATTCAAAAGGGTCGAGATTTTTTGGAATATTTAGGGGCTATTGGAAAGGAGAAAAACTTTGTGTTTTCATTCAATCATTTTGAAGAATAGGAATTGATATCGTTTTACAGACTTTGTGTTATGGAATATATCTTACTTAAGATAGTGTTCTTATGTTCATGATCTTAAGCTATTCTTTGCATAGCATCTTAGTTTTTCTGATTATTTCGGACATTATATTTGTGATCTAAAACTCGTATGATTATTTCGTGCTCTGCGTTTACTCGAAAGAAAATACGTTTCTCCCATTTCTTTTCTATTGTGCTTCTTTCATTGTAACAGTTTCTAATCCAGTTCATTTAAGAAAGAAATACCCTTGAATCTGTGAATGTGGATTTCAGGATCTCATTCCAACCCCCAATGGTTAGATTAGTGTGAATACTGTATATATTGTTTACCGTGTTTTAGATTAGCAATAAACAGGCAGCCTCACCTGTCTTTGAGGAGGGATTTAATCCCATGTACTGTGGTTGAACCTCATATTTTGGTTTGACAAAATATCCAACCAACAACACCCAAGGCTTTCAGGATAATTTTGAACTTATTAGTAATAAAAACTCTGATAATCCTATGTGTTGAATTATACCTTAAATACTATGAATCCAAGAAGAGATACTGTGCTAAACTTATAAACACTAAGTGGTTGTTAGCACATAAGAAGGTGACTACCAGAATTCCCAAAAAATTGGTTAGGAAACAGTTTGTGGAAGAAGAAAAAGATCTAGTTGTGCTGCTAAGTAGGATGGCTAGTTTGGAAATTAAAAATGAATTCAAATAATGGATTTTCCCATATATATGGATTTTTTTAGAAAGGAAAGGGAGATTTTTTTGGGAAACCCTTACTATTGATTCAATTCACGAGTATCTTTTAGCGCTGGTTGAAAAGATCAAGATGGGTAGTGTTGGGGAGCTCAAGTTTTACATGATGACAAATCTAATTTACAATATTTCAGGCCATAGATGTTTCCCTAGCCTTATACCAAATTTCCCTTTCAAAAAATATGCAATACACGAGGTTTATCCCCAATTAAAATTGAGCAATTAGAAGGGAAATGCAAGATTGGTGAACGATACATTTTTTGCACTTGTCATGTGTTTGTTCGAACCTGAATGGGAGAAATATAGAATATAAGAAGAAGCTAGAAATACAATAATGGAATATGGTTACTTATTTATTTAGTATATGATATTCACTTATAAAAGAGCCAGTGGAATTGAGGGACATCCATGTAAAATACCAAGATATTTAGATGACAAGATGGCTTTATGTGAGTTAGAAATATAATTAACACTTGTTCATAAGATGATTGTTAGGTTACATAAGATAAACATAGAATTTACCATTAGTATTAGAAGGTTATATTTCCCCTCTATTATAAAATCTAGGTTGATGGAGGAGGAAATAAAAAGTTTTGATATGGAGAAATTTGAGGCAAGGTCTAGTTATGAAATTATATGGGTGTTCAATACTTTGGAAAATTCTATTGAGCATGAACCTCATTTTGAGGACTACTGGATGAATTACAGAGACAAATAGGAATTCAAACTTAGGGATTTCTCAAGGATTACCCTCACACATGTCATTGAATTTTAAATTATTGTAGTGCCCAAGGGAATCATGGATGACCAACAAACTATGAGTCAATTTTATATCGATCAAAAGGTAGAAGGACAATGAATGAACCCCATAAAATGGGATGAGGAGGAACTAGATGATCAGTATGGAAGGATTTTTCATCTGATGAGGAGAAATTTGACTTGGTTAAAATAAAATAACATAGTTTTATCTATTCATAATACAAGGGTGCTTAACAAGTTCAGGGAATTATATATTTTGAAGGAATATATTCATCCTTTGAAGGAGGGAGCTAATAAGATGAATCCATGAGGAAAATCCCCTCAATTACATTCAAAAATACCTACTACAGGAATTTTTGATGAGTGGACCACTATTTTCAGTGGGGAAGGAACCTCCATATCTTCTCTGAAGAAAAAAAGAAGAAGAAATGCTTATAAAATCTATAGAAAATGTTGCTATAACTTTTATAGTAACAATCCAAACCAATGGAAAAGGATTAGCTACACAAAAGGAACCTCTAGAGTTTTACTAAAATCCTAGATTACTAAAAATGTTGATGAGAGAAGCCATGAAAATTTCCAATACCAAATCTAAGTCATAAAGTATTGAGGGAAGGGTAACACTAGATATCAAACAATTTGAAAGGGAAAATAAAAGACACAAGGTTGTCTTTGAACAACCCTTGGTAAGAGAAGGTGATCCTGCATTTAAGAAACTCAAGCATAAGAAGGGAAAAGTGGTTTATCCTCCCATGCTCACTAAGGAATAAGAAGGAGTAGTTGTTTCCATAGTTCATTAAACAACTCCACCACACGAACAAAGAGATGTTCAAGTAATCCCATATGTATGACCAATGTTTCCTGTTGCAGCTTTATCTCTAGTAGGAGTAATAGCTAATATTACTCAAGAACAAGTATACCCTTGTAATGTCCAACCTAATATAATAAATATTTTTTGTTAGAACAAGAGTTGAAGAATTTTTTGGCAACCCTAGTTGAAGGTTTGAGTATACCTGTTTTTGTTCAATTGCATGAATCACCAAAAAAAAATTGAAAAAATGGCAATAAACACAAATGAGGAAATTCCTTCACTCTAGGCATTTGAAGTATCAGGTGAAATAAAATTAGTAGAAGATACATGTATTCTCCAGCTAGGTGAATGAGTGAAGGAATTTACCCATGTGCCAATTATTGAGTCAAAAATTCCATTGTCAGAAATATCTTCTGAAATCCAAACTACTTCACAAATGAGCAAGTCAGAAGTTCAAATAATTTCTAGTGGAGAAATTATGAACATTGGGGCACTAAATGAAAAGTATCCCCAAAAGGAAACCAAGGTTACGAGAAGTAGTTAATCACCTAAAAAAGAAAAGTCTATTGAAGAAGAGGTGATTGAAATTGTAAAAGAAACCACTAAAAAAGAAAATATTGATGATAGTCAAAGTATGTAGGGTATTGATGAGGGTAAAGGATCAACTAATGGGAGCCAGGACATAGTGCCACAAAAGGATAGAAGGAAATTTTTTTACCAGTTCATGAGGATATATCCACCAAAAAAGAACCTCTAAAGGAAGTACAAACTAAAAAATAAAAGGAATTATCTAAAGGAACAACACCAACCCAAGAAGTTCTGAAGGAAAATGTAGAATTTACGACTACATCAGTTGAGCAGACAAATAGAGAACATGTTCCAAATCTTGATATGACTTAGAAGGAATTTCCTCAACCCCAAGTTTAGGATCAAGGAAAGAAGCAAGTGGGGGAAAAATGAACACAAGATGAACACACGAAATCAAAATTTAAAGTAGAAAAAGTGTAGCATAAAGATCCATTTGTGTAATATTTTCAAGATATGTACAAGTAATTGGTGGTTTTCCCTAAAAAAACTCATCTCACATTACAAGAGACAAAGATGGTAACTACTCTTATAAAAGGCTAGATAGGAGATTTTATTTTAGAAGAAGAAGAAAAAGAGGTTTTACCTATGAAATCCATAGAAATTATAGCTCTAGATTTCCCAAAACCCAAAAAGGATAAAAAAAAAGGTGAGGCTCATTACAAAAACTCATACTGGCCCATATGAATCCAGAACTTTGTAGGTGGCAATTCCACATGAAGGAAAATCAAGAAGTGATATAACAAATGACTAAAATGTTCAACTCGTTCCTTAGGTAAAACCTTCAAGAGATGCAATAGAGCAAGGAGTATCAAAAGTAGTCAATGGTTTTTTGCACAAAGTAGATGAGGACATGATAACCATAAGAAAGTTGAAAGAATGGGTCAAATCACTGAGTTCATGTTTACAATAGTTAGTTGCCCAGTCCAATGAAGGCCAAAAATATATCTCCACTGCTACTCCTAAGGTTATGGAACACATTGAAAAAGCTGGTGAAACGGTTAAAGCTATTGATACTTGTCTGGAGAAGCTAATGGAAAATGGGAAGAAATCCATTGGGAAAGCTAGGAAGAAATATGAAAATCTCAAGAATAAGATCAATGAACTTAATTAATTAATTACACAATGTGATAATGAGATTTTCTATTTTGATGGAATTATCCCCAAGCTGAATCATATTACTAAATTAGATGAAGAATTATTTAAGAAGGAAGGAATTGTGCCAATTAAACACATGGGAAATCAATATGCAATTGAATACTTGACCAAACTTAGAGTTGAGGTTTTTAACGGAATTAAAGAAAAAATGGAGACAAAGAAGAAATGGGTTTAAAATAATATGGACACTAGTGATATAAAGTTAGAAAACATGGTATTTGATAAATTCAAAAATAATTATGGTGATCTGAAAACTGAATTCTTAATTAGTTCTTTTGAGAAGAATATCCAAAGAGAAAATTTTCTTATGAAGTCATTAAGAAACAAATGAATGTAGAAGACAAAATTATATATTTGAAATCAAAACCATGGGAATATAGACAAAATATGGATCAATGTGTGGATAAGCCTTAATATTTCAGCACCATATAGATCTAGATGAAGATTATATAAAAGAACTATTCTACAAGTATTATGCATATGTGGATATGTAACCCAAGGAAGAAGAAGATGAAGAAGATAAAGATACAAACATGAAGACTGATGAACAAGCATAGGCTTGTTTTAGTTGAATTTTTTTTTCATATTATTCTAATTATTACTCGTGTGTCATAAACAAACTAAATATCACTTTGAAGTAGTTATTTTGAGATGTGTATGTAATTTGATACAATAAATTATACTTTTATATTGCTTTGATAAGATTTCAAATCCATCATGAAGCATGTAAACTAATGAAATTATTTGTTATCTTTTGTATTATGGAAAAAGGAAAAATGAGGTTCTATAGGGGCCCCAACCCATGAACAAAAAGTTACATATACTTTCAAGAATTGTATCAAAAAAGGGAAACAAGAAAAATAAACCTAATCATCCACCACCATAAAATCCTCTCTGCAAAGAGGAAGTTTTTTCACTAGCTTATTTTTCCTATGAAAAAATTCATCTATCCCCAATGTCATTTGAATAAACACAATGTATCCTTCCAATGTTTGAGACATACCTACAGACAAAATTTCTTAAATAACTATTATAGGTCCATCAAAAATAAATGAGCAATTGTAACCTCATCTCATTGGAGGAAATCCATTCAGTCATGTGCAAAACTCTTTTAGGGAAGGCATTTTTTCCTGTTTCTTTGAAAGTGGAGGATGGCTTGGAACCCTGAGCTAGAAGTGCAACCAAAAATGATCCTAGAGAAGATGGAGTAGGGGGATAGAAGCTATACTCACCCTTATATTTTTTCACAAAAATGTGATGCTTCAGGAGGATGAGAAGGTTTGATCCCTAATGGTTTTTTCTCTAAGGTTAAGACACATTTCTCTAGCTCATTCATCCTTCATAAAAGGGAAGGAACAGTACCTAGTGAAATATCCCCATCAATTACATAAGACCCTAAGGGAATTTCCTTCATAGTAATTGTTTCATTACAAATCAAGGGGAATTGGTAATTAGTCAAACCTTGTATACTAGGTCTACTCATAATCCAATATTTCTTTAATACCTCAAGAGTTTTTTGATGTTCCAATCTGAAGAGATTAAAATACATCATCTAGAAGGTATAAAAAATGGGACTTATTTTGATAAGCCTTCTAATGAACGTAACCTGAACAACTTGAGATGTTAATTTCCTATTACAATCTTTAGCATCAAAAATCTCAAATAAAATTCTTACAAATGTCTCATCAGGACCTAACAGATCAAAAATTGAGTGAAAAATCTCAGTGGATATGTATTTCAAGCTATTTTCTATTGGTTTTTCCACCATATAAAAAATAAATTTCCCTAAATTTCTTACAATCAAAAAATAAAATGTTATTTTATGAAGGAAGTAGTGTGAATTTATAGGAAATTTGAAACAAGTAAGTTGACATGAGTATAATAATAGTAGCATAGTTTCTAAAGATATGAACATGATATTCACATGGGAGAAATAAATATGAAGTAAGTTGATAATATGCATAAGATAACGGTTAGATTGATATGACATAATACATGCAGAAAAATCTACCCAAAAAGACATGAAAGTGAATGTGTGTTTCCCAAGATGGATTCTCAAAAAGTCAAAGGGATTACACTTAAAATAAAATTACTTAGAGATGCTCATAAATCATCAAAAAGGGGTTTCTTTGATCACTTGAAAAGATAAATGATTAAAATAAGCATCAAATAAGTGACATGGTATCCTAGTCATTTTCAGATAATGGAAAATGTGAATGACTCGTAATCTTCCCACCTTGAAACATAAAACAAGATATTTCCAAGAGAATAAATATCGATTAGATTATGTGTTGTAAAGAAAGAATATTCTTAAAATATTCATACTTTTGGGGGGGAAATTAAAGAGTGAGTGAGTGATTGAGATTTGTATAAATGCGATGAGAATACTCTCGCATAAAGGGGGTTTTAAATTTTTTGAAATTTTAGAAAAGAAAGGCGTAAAATGAGAGAAACCATTTTTTAAGAACTTGTTTGAGAAACCTGTTAATTTCTTTATCTTTCAAATTGAATCATGTCAAGATGGTTACAAATTTACAGCCATTGACAAGCATTG
The DNA here is from genome assembly GCA_019776745.2 of Taxus chinensis. Taxonomy (NCBI): domain Eukaryota; kingdom Viridiplantae; phylum Streptophyta; class Pinopsida; order Cupressales; family Taxaceae; genus Taxus; species Taxus chinensis. The sequence continues at coordinate 316,267,198 of CM034154.1, forward strand.
AGACTGTAAATGAAACTTTCCCTTGATGATTAATTTGATGATTTCTGAGTTAATTTTGTTTGATCATGAGTATTGTGGTGTCTATTTTTAAGTTTAGATCTTTCAAAGTGGCTATTAATGTTCCTATTGCAATCTTATGTTGTGAATCCCTTTGAATAATAGAAGAACTTGTTTTTATGATAGAACTGCAGTAATTACAATTGTGTTGTGAGGAGATTTTTCATTTCATTATGCAATAAATGGTTTTAAATTCACTTTGGTTCCATTTTGTTAATGAAGGTTATTTGTAAGTCTATGAGTGTATCTTAGGAGTGATAGATCAAGGATCCTTGATGCTTTATTGAGTTTTTGACATGATATTTTATGTTTAAATTCTCAGAGATTATGTGAAACCATGCATTCTTGGGCTTCCATGGGTGCACATCTTCTAGTTGAAGGTTTAGTGTTGGTTATTTTAAGTGTTCTTATCCTCTCATCTAGAAGATTTTCTGATATTTGTTAAAAGTTCTCAAATATTTGGTGTAATCAAAATTTTCCTACTTTATTCCCCAACAAAATACATCCATAATAGATATATCCTACAAGAACCACTCTTTCTTGTATTTTTTTATCCCTGAATGCTAAGGATATTGTTGAATTTACCCATCCTTTACCCAAAATATGTAGGAGCAAGCTAGTTTTATTCTTGTCTTTAGTAACTTGAACCTTGTCTAGGAGACATATACATTTTCTAGGGTGAAAACTCATGAAAGTTATATTATGTTGCATTTACCATGTCTTCCCAAGGTTGTATCTCAATGTCCTCAAAAGAAGAGTCAAATATTGTTGGTCCATTCTTTTCCCTTAAAAATATAGATTACAAAACGGGTCCTCTCACCCTAGTTGAAGGCAGAACCTAAAGTAGTAGGGTAGATCAAACCCTTAGCATGATGTTATCCAAAATTTCCCAAGCTCGAGTAACAAAGAGACAGTGAGATCCCTCCCCATCTACAAATGATTCAAATTCTGATCTATCTTTCTGTAAGCATCCTACTCATCTTGTTGATGCTTCTTGACTTTAAAGGGAGAACTGATTTGGGTATGAACACCACTCTGACACCACTTCCGGGGAATATTTTTGTAAATAAAGATAAATATCAACCTCTGGTAACATATTAAACATTTTTATATGAAAATACATGGTTTAGAGATCATCCTTTATTGATATTTACAAAAAAAATGAGCTTGATCAGAAGTTATTTGCTTGATATTTTCCTAGTTTAAGCAAGCTTTCCATTAAATTTTCTTGGATAGGGGTAAATACTGATAAAGAATGTTGAGATTTTTCATGCTTTTTAAAAATTTATTATTAAATTTTAGCTCACAAGTCATTTGTAGTGATTTACACATATAAGGTCCAAAACCTTAGTGGTGACTCCACATTATTCATAATTTATAGAAAATACTAGTGCATCAAGCTTTAATAATTGAAACCTATATTGAAAGTTGTAAAAATGGAAGGAAGAAGGTACTTATTCAAGACATATCCTGCTAGAAAATTATTTCCATAGATGGGAAGGAAAAATCCAAATAAGAAACAAGTCTGGAGAGCTTTGGGAGATCAAAGTTCAGAAGAGAAAGTAGTGCTTGTGGTTAAAAGTGATCAACCTTTGATAGAGATTTATTCCAGCTCCTCAAATAGTTATGGATCAAGAAATCCTTGAGTGAATTTATACACTCCAATTGGTGAGGGGTGATCATTTACAACTCATATAGGTATTCCTCATCTTCCTCTTTTATCACTTAGAACTAATAGAGTTTTATGTGAAACTGAGTCTTTAAAGGATCACTAATTTGAAGACCATACATCATTTCCTGAAAGAACCCCTATCCCACACCATTTTAATCCTCCTATAGGAACACCTTCTCACAATAACATGGAAGCCTCCACCTAGACCTTCATTTTTTGAAAATGTTATTGGGCCCATATTTTTTTGCTGTATGGTGGGTTATCCTAATGCAGTTTCACAAGAAGTAAGGAATAGGTTTCCTATGTTTCAGGGAAATAATGCTATTATTGGTGATCAACACCTAATACTTTTTGTGAATATTATGGAGGATTTTTAGATTGAACATGATGATGTCTATGTTACACCATTTATTCACACCTTAGAAGAGGATGCTTGGGATTACTATAAATCCTTACTAGAAAATTAAATTAACTCATGGATTGAGATGAAGAATGCATTTAGATCATAATATGGGGATAATACTGACCCCATATTTCTTCTATCTGAATTTAAGAACATAAATAATAATCCCAATGAGCCTGTTAAGGAATTTAACACCAGATTCAACAAAAATTTAACTAGACTTCCCATAATTTTGATGACAAGTAATTAATCATGCCTAATAAAGTAGCTTGATGAATTTGATAAGAAAGAAGCATATTATTTGAGGGATAAAACCCCTAGGACCTTAAGGAAATCTTTCTCTAAGGAAGTGAAAATTGAAAATAATATAAAGACAATAGGAAAACCTCCTAAAAGGGAAGGTGTCAAATTAATCAATCCTGAGAAGCTTCAAACAAGTATGGGAGTTAATCTGGAAGAAGTAGTTAAGAATTTGGAAGGAACAGTCAAGGAAATTTCCTATAAACTTGTTAGGGTTGAGAAAGGAATAAGACAAATCTCTCAGGGCCAACACTAACCTCAGGGCCAAAATGCTTCTGGGAATCATTGTAGAGGTGATCACAGATCAGATGAGAGAGAAAAGGGGCCTCTGGGATCAAGAAATAAACAACAGAAACCAAGAGAAAACAAATTTTTCCTTGACCCTTTAACTACTAGATTTTTTATGATAGAAGAAAATCATGTTATTGAGTGTTTTGATAAGTGTTTTTATTACATTCCCCATGTGATATTAATGAAGAAAGTGAAGAGGTTGATGATAATTATACTTTTGGTGATGTGTGTATGATGTAGTGCCCTGATAGTCCACAAAAAGGATCCACTTCTACTAAATTACTACGTGTCATGACAATGGAAGGTTTTTGGAACTGCATAGATTGGGTATCTCCTCTTCCTTCTATTAATGATCTTGATGTTGATATGGTTCAAGATTTTGAGTACTTAAAGGCATTGATGATTAAGAAATATGATGGTGGAATTCCTTTTGAGGAGGACTGACAATTGTTAATGAATGCAGTGGTGGCCCAAGAGAAAGAATATGATCTAAGAAACAAGATTATTAAAATGTGAGGGCCACAACCTAAAACAAAGAATCCTCTCCTCACTAATATTCTAAAGGACCCCCCCAAGAAATATGTGCCAACCAAAAATCTAGCTAATTCCAATAAACCCAAATACTATACCTAATCTATGAAAAAGCTTATATCATAGTAAAATGAAATTACCCTACCTCTTAATATGTCCTTACCCAAGTATACCCCCTGTGATATGGCCCAAATTTTGATTCAAATCAAGGTCACTATACCCATTGTTGAGTTGTTAAGGATCCCTGAGCATAGAAGAAGGGAATTTGAGTACTTGGGATTTAAGGAGGAGGCAATCGCCCCAGGAAATGATATTAACAGTGTAGATATCCCTCCATTCATTGAATAAGTGGAAGTTCCACAGACATTGGAGAATTTGGGGGAATCCCCTGAAGTATATCTATGAACTTCCCTTATTGAATCCCAACTTGATGTTGATCCATTTTACACTACTATGATTATTCAAGATAGACTTTTTCACAATTATATGTTTGATTCATTGGATGCATGTAATGTGATGCCTCTTGAAGTAATGAATGAATTGAATATCAAGGTAACAAAAAATTTTGGAAAGTGCATTGTTATGGATTCAAGGGAGGTGCCAGTGATTGGGTATGTGAAAGTTTTAGTGGTGTAATTGGTAGCTTATCATGGTAAGTTTTTAACCATGAATGTAGTCATTGTGGATTTCCCTGCTAAATGGGGTATGTTACTATCAAGAAAGTGGGATGCTAGTGTGGGTAGAAGTGTGTATATGGATATGTCAAATTCTACCATACCAGTAGAAGGGAACCTTGTCAATTTGTATGGTGGGAAAAATATGTTGCATCTGATTGAATACCCTAACAATACTTCTTATGAAGTATTATATGAAGATGTAGATGTTAACAACTTTGTTGGATATGTGGATTTATAGGAACATGCTATTAATAAGAGTAATTGTCTTGAAAAATTTGGTATCCCATGGAATTTGATGTTTGACATAGCTTTCTCCAACTTGGGAAATGGTGTCAGGGATGTCCTTGTATCTCCAAAATAAGAGATATTTAAATTGTCTTTCAAACTTAAGTTTGAATGCATAAATAATATTGCTGAGTATGAGGCACTACTCTTGGGTTTGAGGATTTCATGGAGATATGGTATCACGGACATAGTTGTTAAATGAGAATTGAAGTTAGTGGTCAAACAAGATAGACAATTGTATGCTAAAAAAATCAAAGGATGAAATAACATACACATAAAATATAGGATTTTATTGAAATTTTTTACTCCTTTAATATATTATATCATGATAAAACTTAGAATACTGTAACTGATAGGTTGGCATTTCTTGGATCTAGGTTTTAAAATTACATTGTTTATCCTTATTGTAATTATGATATTGAAATATTTTTGTAGTCATTTTTACCCTTAACACAAAATAAAGGAACCCCATTTGTGCCGACCTATCACCGAGTGAAAGTTGGGTGCTCACCTGAGGCACGCGCGGGTGCCAAGTCTCTCTTTTATGTGAGTTTGGTGGGAAACATCATCTATGATTTGTGTTTAAAATACTTTCAAATGGGTTTAAGACATACAAGAACCATAGAGCTCAGAACAGCCTCTAGATCCTTGCGGTCATTTCAGATAGAGTACTTAACAAAATCTATAATGTGTATCATATAAAAAAGAAACATACAAGAATCCATAATTAGTGCAAAAGGAAAGAGAACTCATGAGAGGAAGTATGCATCAGAATCATTGATATTCATGTATATATAACAAGTAACCTCATTACACCCATGGAGCCATTACAGAGTGTCATAGAGAAGAAAACCGTAGTCATGCATTACAAATGGACTTATTTAAGTAAGCTACCAAAAAGAAATTTACAATCCCCATACCCAATAAATCCTTTCCCAAATGAAATTACCCATTAACAAAGTTCTTGTAGTATTTCTGCAGAGCTCCACCCACTCTCTCAGTCTGTATGTTTACTCTACAAGAACTTGTATTTATAGCTTTTCTAGACTTCCAACTCATCCTACAACTCACTCAGATCTGATGCCAAGTGTCTGAATGTGGTCCTCCATGCGAGCATGCTTCTCTAGGCCTGAGCTTCCCACTTTATCCCATGATGTAATTCTAGAAGATTCTACCACAAGCATGCACCTTGTTGGGCCAACCTATCACCAAGATGGCACCTTATCCATTACGTAGTTGGGTCATGCTTTTCATGTGTTCAACCCTGAATGTCCAATTCATCTAAATCCCGAACACTTGGTTCTTTCCACGTGCATCACGTGTGCCATAAGATTTCTTAAACCCTTTTCTAAAACCCTACCTTACGTGATTTTTCCTTACGTGGCTTTCTTTAAATGGGACATTGTGCACCTACATGCCTTTTGTATTTAGTCAATATTCTAGGGGCCCAACATCACCCCACACTATGCATGTTCTTCATCCATGGGAACACTTCCCTTAGTGAGAGAAAGAATACAAATAGGCTTACACCTAGGAAAAAGAATAAGAGGATGAAAGAATGGGAAAGAAGAAAGAATCAGAGAGTGAAAGAATCACTGCAACAGACTGGGAAAATCCTTTTGCAATTCGTCCTCCAATTCATTCCAGGTATCGACTTCATCCTGCACTCTTTGACAAAGGTCGCCAACCAGAGTGCTTACCTCCTCAAAATTTAGTCCATTTCCTTGCATGCTCATAGTATCCGTGATTTTCTCCAACTCCTTGCATATATCCTCCAACACTTCCATTCTTCATGTGATACGCAAATATAACTCCTTCAACTATTTTTTGATTGAAACCCTTAAGATTTCAATGGCCTTTGATTTCTTCTCAACATCGGTAAGGATTTTGTCTCTTTATTCCCTATTCCCCTTATTTTTCTCTTAGAACTCCTTTATTTTTTTCTTCATGAGTGGTGACCAAGGTTCTTGCCACTTTGTCTCTATCCATGTAATTTCCGTATATGGCCTTAGAAGTCTGGGAAGTAACCCTTACATCAGCTAGCACCTTACTATAATTCATGATGAGCACTATGATCTTCAACTTGTATTCCTTATCTAAGCATGTTGCCACTTCCTCTGTAGACTCCAAGGCTAGCGGTTGTCTTTCCATGGTGAGCACACTTCTCAAATCCTCCAAGCATCCTAAGGTAGATCCATACTTCTGTGCGGGTGATGCTAGGTCTGGATGCTTCAATAGTATGGCCTCATTGATAGATTCTACTTTCTTGTACACAACACTCACCTTGGCCTTCTCATCCTTCAATTCCCACTACCACTGGGCACTAATTAACTTTTCCTGGCTCAACTCCCTGGCTAATGTATCTAGCTCTTCCTCTTTCTTCTTTAGCTCCCCTTTCAGATCCCTAATCCTATCATTTCACCTAAAGAGTCTAGCTTCTATCTCAATGGAGAATTTGTTAAGCATGTTGCTCAGTTGTTCATCTGAGAGCTTCTGGGTATCCACCACTAGGTTATCTTCTCTTATAACTGGCAATGTTACTATTTCCCCTTGGCTTACTTTAAACTCTAGTTCATCAAGGTGGGACTCAATTTCCTGAGAGATCATCTTCTTTGTCCATGGGTAGGTAGCCTCCTTGTCAAAATATGACATGCATACAAGCTCCTCTGCCAGAAGTGTACTTTGGAACCACACATGAAACACCTTCTTGGGGTCATCAATATAACCATCTCTGGCCTCCCCCCTTCTGTGCACCTTCCTCCAGTGTGCATACCCTTGGGTATACTTACAGTTAAAATTGGGCCTCTAGTGTTGTTGCATTCCTCTTCCATGCTCTCCTTCTCTTTGCTCAACACTAGCTCAATGTTGCGCTCCACCTTATCCTCCACCAGGTTCTCAATGTCCCTTGTCTCCTCTTCTTCTTCCACCTTGGCTATTTTCTATTTTGCTAAGCTTGGAACCTCTTATTTTTATGTGCTAGCCTCTTCATCTTTTCCCATGTCCTAGGCTCTTCCTCCTACCTAGCCATCCTTATACCACATAAAAAGGAACCCTTATTCTTCTTCTCCACCTTCCTCCTTTGAATCATGTCTATTGAAAATAGGCGGCCCTTGATCTTTCCTAGGGTACACTTCCCCACTTACTTCTTCCTCACTACCATCCTTCTCTCCTATGTACTTTTCCATACTTCCAGCTTCTTTCGAGATGGTCCCCTCTTCTACCCTCTACTTTTTCCTAACCAGAGATTGTGATGTAGGTGAATCTTTTTGTTCTTCTGATGACTCCTTATCTAATGGTTCTTCTAGTTCTAGATTATGTTCTCTGATTACGGCCTTTTTCTTGTGCGCGTACGTGCTAGTTCTGGCACTTGTCTTGGGGAAACCTATTTCTTGTGTCTCCACCACTCTTGGGATTTTATTTTTTGGTTATTTTTCCTCCCATTTGGATCCTGAGGTATAGATACCTAATTCTCTAGGTATGTACCCTTCTCTGAATTGGGCCTTATGTGAATGTAAATGCATGCCATAGATCCTCCTGTAATGGGCAGAGTCACGATCCTTGTCATTTTCACTTCATGAGACACGTACCTCTCTATGTACATGTGCTTACCAAGGTAGACCAACCCTTTGCACAATTCGCTGCAGTCTTTTTCCAAACTACCAAGGTTTAAATTAAACTTTTTGGAATCCTTGAATCTATTCACTCCCGCTTGGAAGTACTGAGCTATGAAGGAAAAGGGGAGCTTGCACCATGGGATCTATGAGTCATCTATCAAATTGAATCTGCCCAGATAGTAATGATGGTACACAACAAATTATGCCTCTCCCCTAGTGGCTGTTGGTAGTTGTTTGGGAATTTTCCATTCTACCCCGAACGTGTTCCTTAGGTGTGTGTACCACTTCTCTAAGCATGCCTTGTGCACTATTGTCATAGTGTCACAAGCGTAATTATCAAATATTTTGGTAGGTGAGGGGTCTTCATCAGGTTAATCCCATACAAATTTATCTAATGCTTTCGATACCCCATTCTCTAAAAACATGATGGTCAGTAGCACATTTCCAAAAAGGATCATATCACCTTTCTTCGCGCAGTTGATAATTTCATCCGCAACGAATGTGGACAAATTATAGATGGTTCCCTCTAAAATCTTTCTGCAAATGTTTAAACATGGCTTACTAACTTGATTCTGTCTCTCTTGGCCATTTAGCTTTGACACCATGTGTGTGGCCATCTTCATTATTAGATCCTTGATGTCTATGACATCATAGTACCTTGACCCCTTTTTCCAAGCAAGAGTGGCGACAGTTTCATTAATCAATTCCTTGTCTGTAAAATCATCTTCCAACCCATCTCCTTCAAAGATGAGGCCTGTAAATTGTGAAATGAGTTGAGGAGTTATGCACATCTTATGCCCCATAAAGTGGAAATAGTCCTCGTGTACGATTGAAATCAACCACTGATACAATCGCTCGGTTTTCCTGAAGTAGAGAAACTCAAAGAGTTGCAGTAACCCTACCTTCTCCAACTTGTCCTTCACATCATCATTATATTTGGGAAAACATTTTGGCATCCTCTTGTTTTTTGGTCACACTAACTCTAGTGCCAACTTATTTTCAATTGTGCTTATCTGATGATTATAATCATTTATAGACATATACCTAAGATGGGACTCCCAATCCTTCCCCAAAACCACTCCATCTGGGTACTACATTTCTACATACCATTCCTCATTTGTTCTTGCTTAAATTTCTTGTTCTTTTCCCTTATCCTTTCCTTTTCCCTTCTTGGGTGTACTAGCTGGTTTCTTGGGTGCCATTTTCTAGGTCTTCTACCCACTTCAATCACTACTATTGCTTCATTCTTCTACTCTCTCCAACCCTAGATCTCGAACTTGTGAATAAAATTACTTAAACCCGTTCCCTAGTTCTTCAAACCCTAACTGGGACACTCCCTTCACAAGACAACATCTTCTCACACTTTCTCCCACACCCGTGATATCCCTTCCTCTTGGTTCACAAATCCAAACTAGCTACTTACGCTTTAATTTCTCCAAATTTTTCTTCACATGGATCAGTTTCCTTTTTTGGAAGCCCTAGTTTGCAAAGATGCAAAAATCACTTCGTTCTCTTATATGCAAAGTGAGAAATAAAGTGTCCCGAACCCCTTATTTACAGTTTTTCCCTTTTTGAGAATTAAGTGCAACTTCACCTACCGCTATACTTTCTTCATTTAATGTGGATTGTTCAACCAAAGCCTAACTTAAGTACTTTCCCTCACACGTTGAACCTACATGGAAAATCCTCAAACCTTCTGGTACACAACAAATCCAACCTGACAGGAGACTCTTACGTGCATAAAACCAGTGCCAAAGGAAATTCTTCTGTCCTAATTTTTTCTCTCTCCTACCTCATGTTGCTTGATGTGCTTCCTCCTTTGTACGTGGGATCTAATAAGTAGCTTTATCTTAGCACCAACCATCCTTTTTCTATATATTCTCTCCATACACCTGTTTTAACCTGGCCATTCAACTGAGATTTTTAACATAAACTTCCTTGGCACTTTAACCATGTGCTATTTCACATTAATTCACCCCACACTTAAAATGATGTGCGGTCCTCTGTGCACTCACAAAATCTCAAAAATTAGCAATATGTTTACCGGCACCCAAGGCATAAAACAAAACAACAATTTGAAAGGGAAATACAAGAAAATAAATGCATAAAGGAAAATTCTAAACTAACTAGTAAAACTATCTTATTTACAAACTCTAAGAAGACTTATTTATAGTAGGGCTTTAGCCTACTCCCATTGAAGTGTCCAGGAAATTTCGTCCTATCCATTGCTTGTAACTGGCGCGTGCCTGAATCAAGGATGTACAAAATTGTGTAAGGACCCAACCAATGGACTTTTAACTTCTCAGGATGGTGTAGAATCTTAGAATCATAATAGTAAAACCATCTACCCAACCTCCAAATTCTTGTTTCTAATGTGGTGATCATGCAAAGCTTTCTATTTTTATTTCTTTGTTGTCTAGCTCCACCTGATGAGTGATCGTCTTTCATCCAATTTCATGAACTCATCAATTATTTCTTCCAGCACTTTCTCATCAGACAACCCTCCTGTGTGTGCTATTTGTAGAGAAGGTAACATGAATTCAACTAGCAGAATAGCTTCTACACCAAACACCAACTGAAATGGTGTGGATTTGTTCAGCCTTTTATACGTTGTCCTGTAAGCCCATAATACTGCTGATACTTTGTCATCCCAATCTTGTCTATTGACCTCATAAATTTTTGTCAGGGTATGACTCAGTATTTTGTTGAATGCTTACACGGTTCCATTTGCTTGTGGGTGATAGGGCATAGTCTTATGATGAGCCACCATGAAATCTACTAATAGGATCGTCACGGTCTCATTCAATACATGTGTACCCCTATCACTGATCAAACTCAACAGACATCCATACCTCATGATAATGTTCTCCCACAAGAACCTTGCCATTATGGTTGCTATGCAATCTTTAGTTGGGGCTGCCTCTGCCCACCTGGTCAAATAATCCATGCAAGTCATGACATACCATGACCCAGTCCTACATGTTGCTAGTGTAATAGGGCCTACAAAGTCTATTGCCAACTTTTCAAAAGGTTCCACGCTACGGATAGGGCGTAAAGGCATTTTATCCCTCTTTCCTAGTTTTCCAATGCACTAATAATGGTCACAAACTTTATAATAGTATTTATAATCCTTGTACAAGGTTTCCCACCAAAAACCTGCCATTAATATCTTACGCGTAGTGGCATCACCTGCATAATTCCCCCCGCAGTTCCTCCATGTGCTTCCTCCATGATGGCTAGGCACTCATGCTCTAATACACACCTACATAAAACTTCATCACGTCCCAACTTATATATGTCTCTACCGTTTAACATGTAGGGCGTGGCACGTATGGCTAACTTATTTTTCTCTAATGCCTTCATTCCTTCCAGTGCCACACCTTCCTTTACAAAATACTACAATCTCTTCCAAATACAAGGGCGCGTGCCACAACCTGAACAGTTGCACATTTGGCATTGTCTCCTCAATACTTTGTGTGTCCTCCCCTAAATCAATTCTTGATAGATGATCAGGTCCATAATTGTTTTTCCCAGGATTTACTACAACAGTGAATTCAAACTCTTGAAACAACAACACCCACTAACATATGTGCCCTTGTATAACAAACTTGTTCACCAAATACTCTAATGTCATGTGGTCGGTGTAAAACACAAAGGGTGTTGCCAACAGATATTATATAAACTTGAAAAGCACATAGATCATTGACAATGCCTCATGCTCAGTTATGGTGTAGTTCTGCTCTGCTGGTGTTAGGTTCTTTCTTGCAAAACACAAAGGATGATCAATAATTCCTTCACCTGGATGTGCAAGCATAGCTCCAATTGTGGTCCCTAAGGAATCTACATGGACATGAAAGGGATTTTCCCAAGAGGGAAAACCTACTATAGGTGTGGTGACAAGCCTATCCTTTAATGTATCAAACACCCTCTACTACGCCTCTCCCTAATGGAAGGCAATTTTATGCCTTAGCAGTTTCTCTAAAGGTTCGGTGATCTTACTATACCCCTTGATGAATTTCCTGTAATAACCCGTATGCCCTAGGAATCCACACATTGTGCTCTGGCTAGTAGGCTCCCCAAACCCCACAATGACTAAAACTTTAGCAAGATCTACCAGCAAACCCTCCTTACATATGATATGCCATAATAAAGTCCCAAAGGGTGTAGTAAACACACACTTCTTAATGTTGAGGGATATCCTCAACTGCATACACCTCTCAAACATTAACCTTAAATCGTCACAATGGTCTTTAACTAGACCATACATTATCCAATCATCTAAATAGACCTGAAGAAACTTATGGATGAAGTCCTGGAACACTTGAACCACTATGTGTGAAAAATCAGTAGGCACATTCTTCAACCCAAAGGGCATGACCATGTATGCAAAAGTTCCCCACTCAGTGGTGAAAGTTGTCTTCTCTTGGTCCTCCTTTGCAATCTGGACTTGGTGGTACCCAAAAAATCCATCCGTAAAGGAATAGATTTCGTGCCCAATGACTCTTTTCAAAATTTATTCAATGAAGGGGGTTAGAAAGGGATCAATGACACAAACTACATTCAGCTCCCTATAATCCATGTACATCCTAATCTGCCCATCCTTCTTGATGTTGATTACCATCGGAATTATCCACTATGATTCCTGTACTACTTCAATGATCCTAGAAGCTACAATTTTTTCTATCTCCTCCTGAACCTTCATGCGTAAATTGGGATTCATCTAGTAGGGCCACTTCCTAACTGGGCATGCACCATCCTTTAGATTTATCTTCACTTACCCCAAGGGATGGTGAACGCATTTGAACTTGTGGTACCCACATGGGAATAAATCCTCAAATTCACACAACATATCAATGATCTTAGAAACTTTCTTGTCCAACCAGTAATCTCTAATAATAGCTTCCTTAGGTTCTTCTCCTAAAATGATGTTAACCTTCTTTGTCTTTAAGGGCTCATGGTAGGTGCACACACAAGTATCAGCACTGTCCACTACCTCACCCATCCCTATAAAATTGCTAAGATCCAAGATTTTTGATTCCTTTCCATCAATCACATACACCAACTTTCTTTTCTTCCTTTCCAAACATGCACTCTAAAGTTGTAACTCTTTTGTTTCCTCTACTTCTTCTTCAAAGCATGCCTCCAATCCTGGTTCACCTAGTAATTCCAACAGCCTATCTTCTGTCATGACACTATCCCTCATGGTAAGGCACTTTATACCTTGCAAGGCCTTATCAACTGATGGCTCCGTACTCTGATACTCAAACATTTGAATATGGTCAATCACAAACTCTTACCAAATCCCTATTTGGTGGCGTGTCTTTGAATGAGAGTACAATGCGCGCATAACCCTACAGTGTAGAATACAACTTATGCACCCAGAGGGATGGTGTAAAAGCTTCTGCACCTTCTCTCTAGACTCGTTCACACTCCTAGATATGGAAAGAGGTAGGCTCCTTCCCATGGTAGTCCTTGATGGTGGTGGGAATGTTTCTCCTAGAGAATATGACAGAGAGAGAAATTCTTACCTTGTGCCACTCCAAAAGGCTCTCCTAATGTGTAGCCCACCACTATGTTGTTGTTTCAAGTAGGACCTAACTTAGCATCCCTCTCTGTTCCTTTTCATCCTTCCACTGAGCTTCCACCTCCTATAGAAATATCTCAGGGAAGGCTCCTCCTGATTATTTGGGTCCTTTTTTCCTCTTAGGCACTGAACTGTGCTTTCCTTTGTTACCTTGGTCATCGACCCTCTCAACTACCATCTCATCAATTCATAATTCTCCCAGACCTAATTGTCACATGCTACAATGGTGGTATAACTTACTGACTAATCATCCTCAAACTAGATAAATCCATTAGTAGGATGTATTATCTCTGGGTCCCTGATTGAGCGCACATATATCTTGTCTAGAACTTCTTCCCCTAAAGGCTCAATATATGGTATTGACTTCCCATTAGTCAGGGATATAATGACCTGATCCTCCTTGTGTTCAAAGCTGATGTACCCTTTTGTTGAACCAAAGGTCCACATTATTCTTGTAACACCATGGGCTTCCATGTAGTGCCAGGAAATTGTCTGCCTCGGTGAGTGCCAAGACTTCAAAGTCCCCAGTAAATGTAGCTCCCTGGATAGTAATAGTTGCATCCTTTAAGACACTAATGGGCATCACCTTAGTATTTTTTTCCATATATATTACATTCAAATATGGCTATAATGTAGGTCTTCCCATATGATGTCATGCATCCAAAGTTAGAACATTAACCTTCGTGCCAATGTCAATGAGGATATTACAAACGAGCCATCCATCTACAACTACATTCAATGTGATCTCCTTGTCATAATTAAGGCTATGAGGGGGAAGGTTTATGTGTAAGACCTTCCTTTGCAATCTCCTCTAGTGTGTGTTACCTTCTCTCTCAACCATGATCCTATCAAGGGAATGATATTCTCTTGCCTTAGCATTTTACACACCTCCTTGACCTCATCCAGGTCATCCTTTGATTCCTCAACTCTCCTTCCTTGTTCCTCCCTCCTGGATTGCTCCTTTAGACAGTAGATTTCCCCTTGTAGGATCTGAATGACATTCATAGTGTCTTGATATACCTCCTTTTGATGTGTAGGTTCTGGATACTTTCCATGAACTACTTCTTCCCTTAAGACTAGGTTCCTCTGTCTTGGTATCTCTCTTACACACGTGGCTTCTGCCCTTGTTGTTACTAAGACAGGCTCCAAACTTGCATCTTGTGTTACCCAAGGCATCCATTGGGTGTTTTCCTTCTTAATACTAACCATTGCAGTGCCCTTGTCTTTCTAGTGCTACTGATTCATGTGCTCAGACAATTATGGTCACTCCTCATACTTATGCTTCTTTCTACACCATGAGCACTACAACAGGTTTGGGCATTCACATTTGTAATGATTTGTAATGATCAGTACGTCCTCCTCCATGGTTACCTCGACCACAGAACCCTCCTTGAAAACCTCTTCCATGCGCGCCTCCATCTGCACGCTCCTCATAACAGAGATCATCACCCTTGGAACTACTGGCAACACTAGTCTGGTGCACCTCATGATCAATGGCCTCATGGATTTGATTAATGAGTCTACAATCATTAATATCATGGGTTGTAGAGGTGAAAATATTGCAATAACAAGATACATTCTTTGGGATTGCGCGCTACAACAAGAGCCACCTACTCGCATCATGGTCCCCATGACAAATTTCATAATCTACTGCACAGTGCATACTATCCTTTGGGGGTAATTATCCTTAACGTGCCCCTCTACTTCATAATTTGTGCACTACAAACCACTGCGAGTCTTATGGGCTGATTTCGTGGATAAATTTTCCAATTGCTTGGCCATAGCATAAATCTAAGCCTCAAGGAACAGGATAAGGCTAGTATTAACACTACCAATAGCCTTGGTGCATAGAGCATCTTCCAATGCCTCGCACGGGGTGAGGTCTGCAAATTTTTTATGAGATAAGGTCCTTCTAAAAGGAGTGATCAACCCTCCAAAAAACCACTAAACATGATGTGAAGGGTGAATATCATATGATAATTTAGACAAGAGAGTTTTAAAGCACACATCATACTCCTGCACACTCACTTCCATTCCTTGTTGAATCTCCTTCAAATCATTGATGATCTTCTACTTAAACTCAGGAATGTGGAATTCTGTCAAGAATGCATTCTTTAAATTAGTATAGTCTATTATTTTTTGATGATGGTCATACCTCTTATACCACCTATGCACGTACCCTTGCAATGTGGTTGTAAAATTACCAACCTTCTGTTCTAAGGTTGTGATACCCTTTACGTGTCATAGCAGTTCACACTTGTGAACATGTTCCATAGCATCCTCAATACTATTGTAATTAGGAAAATGTAGAGACATTTCAAAGAGAACTTGTGGGGGTGGTTGGGGCCCAAATCCTCTTAAACTAGAGCCATAGTTTACATTTGTGTTTCCTCCACCGCTTGATCCACTAGGTCCACTAAGTCCTAAACCATCATATCCACCAAGCCCACCAGGTCCTGAACCACCAGATCCACCAATTTCACCAGCTCCTATTCCTCTTGAACCACCAAACCCACCAAGTCCAGTAGGTCTTGAACCACCAGATCCACCAGGTCCTAAATTTTTCATGCTAAGGGTCCCCACAGTTCCAGTGAGCTGCACACCTATAGTTTATGATAATTATCCATTTCCAATAGTATACCCCGTGCCACTCCTAGATGTGAGACCAAAATCTTGTGTGTCTATACCTTTCTTGAAAAGTCCTAACACTGGGTTGGTGTTTATAGCCATAGAAGTCCCAAATGAGAAATTATACCTCCTAGGTGTATACCAATCACTTCCAATGTAACCAACTGGACTAAAAATATTTTCCCTCTAATCTAGAAAACCAAGCACCAGGGTCCAGTCACTAGGTGGGCTTTGGTGTGTGCCAATGGTTCTTATTTCTCCACACGATGAACTCTCATCAGAACCTGAAGAGGTCTCTCTTATGTGCTTTCCAAGATGGGGTCACATAGACTACTTAGGTTCCACGTCCTCTACATGAACCTCAAATCCTTCCCACAATGTCTACTGCCATACATCCATCACACCTACAACCTTGTATTTTCTAGCAATCTCCCTTTCACATGCTTCACCATACTTGATTCATCTTTCCTCACTATCCTTCTTCATCATAACACCATCCATCTTCCTCCACCCTAGCTTCCTCACCCAGTTCTCAAAATGTTTAGCTAGCCATTGGGAGTGCCTCCAAACTCATGGTAACCATCAAGATTTTCATAATCAGAGGGATAACATGTAGAAACAATCCTCTGGGCTCCCGCAGAAACTCAAACTCAGTAACCACTAGACAAGAATATGTGGAAATGGTATACTCCAGAGTGTAGCTAGCCAATACTCCTTTCCACCAATGATCCATAGCATTGTTCCACATCAGATCTACATCTTGTGGCCTCTTGTATTCTTCATGGGTGCACACATGTGATCCATAATGCGAACTTAATCTAGATGCATAGGCTATGATCCATTCATACAGTTCCATTAGGAAGTAACAGAAAAAAGTCTCATACAGATCATGGTAGACATTCTCTTCTACCCATCTACCTGTATTAATCTCAGGTCCAGTGCTGAATCTTTGAGCGAATTCATCCTTTGTGCTCTTAAACCATGATTCAACACTTTCCAAAGTTAACCACTCTGTCATTACTCACTACACAGACCATGATAAATTCCAACTCCCACTACAACTTTGAAAATAGGTCTCGGTAATATAACCAAGATGTAGTCATCTTTACCCTTAACACAAAAGAAAGGAACCCCATGTGCGCTGGCCTATCACTCAGCGAAATTTGGGTGCTCACCTGAGGAACGTGCGGGTGCCAAGTATCTATTTTACGTGAGTTTAGTGGGAAACATCATCTATGATTTGTGTTTAAATAATTTTAAATGGGTTTAGGACATACAAGAACCATAGAGCTCAGAACGGCCTTTAGATCCTTGTAGTCATTTTAGATAGAGTACTTAATAGAATCTATAATGTGTATCATATCAGAAAGAAACATACAAGCATTGATACTTAGTATAAAAGGAAAGAGAACTCATGAGAGATAAGTATGCATCAGAATCATTTATATTCATGTATATATAATAGGTAAACTCATTACACCCATGGAGCCATCACAGAGAAGAAGACCGCAGTCATGCATTGTAACTGGACTTATGTAACTAACCTACCAAAAAGAAATTTACAATCCCCATACCCAATACAACCTTTCCCAAATGTAATTACCCTTTAACAGAGTTCTTGCAGTATTTCTACAGAGCTCCACTCACTCTCTCAGTATCATTGTTTACTCTATAGGCGCTTGTATTTATAGCTTTTTTAGACTGCCAACTCATCCTAAAGTTCCCTTAGATCTGATGCCAAGTGTCTTAATGTGGTCCTTCATGCAAGCATGCTTCTCTAGGCCTAAGCTTCCCACTTTATTCCATGATGTGCTTCTAGAATATTCTACCACAAGCATCCTCCTTCTTGGGCCAACCTATCACCAGGCTGGCATGTTATCCATGTGCATTCATGTCATGCTTTTCATGTGTTCAGTCCTGAATGTCCAATTTGTCTAATTCTTGAACCCTTTGTTTTGTCTGCGCACGTCATGCGCACCATAGGCTTTCTTAAACCCTTATCTAAAACCCTACCTTGCACGCTTTTTCCTTGCATGCCTTTCTTTAACTGGGACCTTGCGCACTTGTGTGCATTTTGTACTTAGTCAATATTCTAGGGGCCTAATAATTTTCAAGACCATTTGTCCCTGATAATGTAAAAAATTGCAAAGTTTTTGAAGATGATGCCTAAGTTCAGATATTTTTCATGAATGAAGGAGAATTCTCCAATCAGTGTATGGAATGGGAACCAATGGTCTCTATTTGTGATAGTAAATAAACCCCGTTTGGAAAATATATTATTCAATTAAAAACCAACACCATTCCAAGAGGGTTGGTTGCTTTAGAATCAATTTTTGATAATTTTGACAAGGTGGTTCATATACATATCTTAGCTTCAAGAGATGTGGAAGAGCATAATCTAGGAACTGAAGAAAAATATAGAAAACTATGGCTAGGAAGTAATTTGAGTAAGGAGGAAAATCATTCATATTTTGAGTTGTTGAATAAGTACTAAGACTTCTTAGCATGGTCTTACATAGAACTGAAAGCATATAGGGAAGATCATTTTCAACTTGAAATACCTTTAGAACCTATTGCTAAACCATTTAGGAAAAAGTAGAGGACAATTAATCCACTTCTTTCCCTAAAAATGAAATAAGAACTTAAAAATTTAAGGGATGGAGGGATAATACAACGAACAAGATATTCTTCATGGGTGGCAAATTTAGTGCCAGTAAGAAAGAAAAATGGAGACATAAGGTTGTGTGTGAATTTTATGAATTTGAATAAGACCTCATTTAAATATAATTATCGTTTTTCTAATATGGATAACATGCTACAACTGGTCATTGGATCTGAGTTGTTATCCATGTTAGATGGTTCTTAGGGTATAACCAGGTGGTTGTAAATAAATCTAAAAGAATTAAAACTGATTTCACCACTCCATGGGGTACCTATGTATATGTGAGAATGATATTTGGTCTGATGAATGTTGGGGATACTTTTCAAAAGAGCCATGAATGTTGCATTCTGAGGTTATATCAATGTTTTATTGTTGTTTATTAGGATGATGTGAAATTTTTTTCTAGGAAGATGAGTGATCACTTGGAACATGTGGAGAAGATGTTCATGAGGTGTAGAGAATATGACATCTCATTAAATCCTAATAGTATTATTTTGGGTTCTAAACAACAAAGTTGTTGGGGCATATTTTTTCAAAATAAGGGGTCGTGATTGATCCTAAAAGGGTTGAAGCAATCGGTATAGTTCATGTCCCAAAAACTAAGAAATAAATCATGTACTTCTTTGGTCAAATAAATTTCATTAGGATATTCATTTCTATTTTTTCTGAAAAGATTATTCCCATTACAAGCATGTTAAATAAGGACCAGATTATCAAATGGGAGGAAGGAACTCTCCAATATTTCATTGGAATTAAAGAAGCATTGAAAAATGCTCCAGTATTGGAAGTCCCTGATTATAAGAAGGATTTTCAAATATTCTCTATTGCATATGAAAACACTATTTCATCTATATTATTACAAAAGGATGAAGAAGGAAATGAAAGGCCTATTTCCTTTTTCAACAAAGCATTGTAGGGAGCTGAATTAAAGTATACCATCATGGAGAAGCAGGTCTTTACTTTGGTGAGAACAAATAAATTTTTCAGGCCTTATATCTTGAGCTCTCAAATTACTACCTATGTTCCCCACACTATTTCAAAGACATTTGATCATAAATGGATATTTCTAGCAAGAGATGTCACTGGGTGAACATGCTGCAAGAGTATGACATAGATATATAGACCACCAAGCTGGTTAGAGGTCTAGGATTTACAAAGATAATGGTAGAAAGCAACCTGTAGGTGATGGAAGTCAATGAAATTGAGGAAGGAAATATGGATTTCCATGACAAATTAAACAATTCCACATGGTATAAGGACACAATATTTTACCTAATGAATTTGGACTGTCCAGGGAATCTACATAAAAATCAAAGAAGGACACTCAAACTAGCCTCCCAAAAATATATCATTACTGATTATGGGTTAGATTGTAAGAATCCTGAAGGTATTATTTTGAGATGAATTATAGAGGAAGAGGCTCCCAAATTGATTTCAAAATTACATGGGGGAATATGTGGAGGTCACTTTTCTAGAAGAGTAACTTCCCACAAAATCTCAAGGGTAGGTTATTGGCAGCCCACACTTTTCAAAGATGCAACCTTGTTGGTCAGGAAATGTGAAAGTTATCAGAGGTTTTCATGAAGAATGAAAGCATCAAGTTATTTACCTTTGTAACCAGTATCAATAGAATCTCCTTTTAAACAATGGGGCATGGAATTTATTGGAGAGATATCAAATCCATCAAGTATAGGGCACAAATAGATAATGGTGGACATAGATTATTTTACCAAATGGGTTGAAGCTATCCACACTAAAAAAACAAATCACCAAATTTTCATGGATTTCATCTTAAACCATATAATTTTTAGGTTTGGAGTACCTATAAACATGGTTGTTGATAATGCCATGAGCTTCCAAGATAATCCATTAGTAGCTATGTCTCAAAAATATGGGATAAATCTGACATATACATATAACTACAATCCTCAGGGGAATTACCAAGTTGAATTAATCAATAAGAATTTGCTTAAGATAATTAGAAGAACATTGGAGGTTAACAAAAGGAAATGGGGTGAGCAGTTCAAATTTTCTTGATGGGTAGAGAGAATCACTTCCAAAAGAGCCACTGGAAAGATCCCATTTGAATTGATTTATGGATTCTAGGATATTTTACCCTTATATATGAATTTACCTTCTTATCAGTTCATAAAACAACTTGAGGATGAATAAGTGAACCCCTAGGAATCTTGGATTAATCAAATAGTTGATTTGGATGAAGAGATAAAGGTGTCTCACCAAAGACACCTTAGATTGAGAGAGAAACTCAAGAAACTGTTTGATAAAAAGGTGAATCCTAGAACATTTAGTGTTGGAGATCTTGTCCTACTATGGGATAAAAATCATGAGGATAAGGGGAAACATAGTAAATTTTATGCTTTATGGATGGGTTCATATTCCATTGACATAAGGATTGGTGAACACACCTTTTTCCTAAAGGACCTGGATGGAAAGTTGCTTGAATTTAATGTTAATGGAAATCATTTGAAAAAATTATTGGATTTATTTAAAACAAGGTTAAAATCATTATACATTGTATAGTCCTTTTACTTTTTTTCCTTTTTGTTTTTGCATTTGTTTCCCTTTTCATTTTATTGGTCCACAGTGACCAGTTTCCTCGATATCTTGGTTGGTTTTTGTGAAGTGTGTTGATGTTGTTTGACCTAGTGTGTAGTTTGAATGAATCTATAACCAAATAGATCTAGGCACTTGGTCTATTGTATGTTTGGGTTGTATGTTTATTATGGTACCTACATGGGGTACCTATCCTTGACTTGGAGCCGATGTTAGTTCTCAATTTTATCTCACCATTTTATCTAGCATATGCCTTTGAAAATTTTTCTTTGACTAGTTTTCTCATATGAAAAACATAAATTTGAAGACGTAATCATGTTGAATGTGAATTAAAAATAAGTGTTTACGGTGTGAATCCTCTTTTTTGGTTGAGGAAAATTTTAGTTATGTTTCCTTTGAAAATTCCTGTAATAATTTTGTCATGAATTAGGTGTAATATTGAAAAATATCCTTTTATATCATCCTTTGTCCATTGTTACAAATTCCATAATCTACTCCACCACCTGAAGATACATGGTGTGTTCCCATTGGTTGCAGTGTTACAGGTTTAATTTACAAAGTTGGAACAATTACATAATACTTACAAAATGAAAACTTAGCCTCGAGGCCCAATGAATATTCCCAAGAATATTCAAAGTCAAATGATGAAAAACAAGAAGCTGACCCCACTCCCAAAGAGGTATATGTGTTTAATGATGATTAGAGAGAGAAATTAGGGCTAATGATGTTCTCTTAACATTAAGTAGACAAAGGTGTAAAGTACAGAAAAAATTCTGAGACTCGCCAAGGACATGTGGCATATTCTTAAGAAAAGGTCAAAGAAGCAGGGCCTCCGGTTAAACTGGTAGTTTTTTTCTCAATCAGGAATATTGACAGATATGCAAAAAGGGCCCGTATCTTCACAAACTTCAATATTTGAACACATGTTAGGATAATAATAAAATTCAAGCTTGGGTGATCAGGTAAAATGTGTAAACTTGTTTACATTTAAAAAGTAGTGCAAAAATACAAAAATACTCCCCGAGCCCACATAACATGGAATTTCTCCACGTGGACAACCCACATTTAAAAAGGGGAGGTAGGATGGATGACCATGATTCAATGCATTTATGGCTTCCATTATTAATGCATTTTTTACATAAATCAAGGAAAAATTCTTTGAAGTATTCAAACACTTAGAGCTTTTTATCATCACATATGAGGATTTGGAAACCCTTTCTATCAGAATTTTCAGAGGAACAAAGTGAAATCAATTAGAAAACATAGATTTAGACATGAAGGATTCAAAATATTAGAATCAAAGATGAATTACATGGAAATTTACATAGGAAACTGATAAGGATTATACCACTCTTTTACTTTCATTATTTGTATTCCACAATTTGTAAATAGATTAAAAGTAGAAGCTAGGGCATAAAATATGAAGACATTTCTATCTAGTTTTTATGTCACATCTGGAGTTACCATTGATTTAGATAAGATTATAGACATGAATTTAATGAATGTTGATTTGAATGATTTGATGTAAAGATTGAATATACCAGACAAAAGTGAACTCATGGAAGTAATTGAGGCTAGTAACATTGCATAGGTAGGATGGTGTTATACCTCCCTCTATGCATTTCCATAAATTAGTGAGGATTTGTGCCATGAACTATAATCCAGAAAAGAGATAAGTTTTAGATGGGAGTGGAAAAGCAATATTGATTTTAACACCTAGGGTTTTCACGATAATGTTGAACTTACCAGTAAAAAAAACTCCAATAACCCTAGGTGTTGAATTAACCCTTAAATACTATGAAGATAAGAAGAGATAATATGATAAAATTGTAAACACTAAGTGGTTATTTACAGATAAGAAGGTGAATACAAGAATTCCCAATAAATTGGTTAGGGCACAATTTTTGAAAGAATTAGAAGATGTACTTGTGCTACTAAGTAGGATGGCTAGTTTGGAAACAAAAAAATGAATTCAAAGAATGGATGTCTTATTAGGTTTTGGAGCCTATTTTCATGTGCAAAAGTGTTGAAGACTTTACACTAATAGTATTGTACAATTTCCATAGTTGTCTTGCCATTTGAAAAAAAATAGGCCTAAAAAAAGTGCCCAATATACCAGGAATTTTTTTTTTCTCATATGGGTAGGATTTTTGACCCATAGGTTTATGGGATGGTTTTGGCCCATGGTTTTGATACCCACGGTTTTGTAAAACTACTTAACCAGTTATCTACTTATGTTGTTTTGTGCATATGGTAGGTATAATGTAACGTTATAGATGTGTCTGAATTCGGGTGTGAATTCTATAGAGTTTGTTAAGCAAAGCTTCAAAAAAATCTGGGTATTATATTGAGATAGTGGTGGCTTGTAATAAAATCTGAGCAAGTGATTCTTGGTGGACGTAGCTCAAATTGGTTGAACCACATTAAATATTGTCTCTTTGTGTTGTTATTTTATTATTCTATACTTTTATTTCAGATCTGTAATATTTTATCATATTATTTTCTACTGTTGTGATTTTCTGAGGGATTATTCCATATATTTTATCCCTTATTTCCTAACATTTCTTGTATATGTGTATTTTTTTAGAAATAAAAGGGAACATTTGTTAGGAAAGCCTCATTGCTAATTCAATTAATGAGCATCTTCTAGCACTCGATGCAAAGATCAAGATGGGTGGTGTTGGGTAACTTGATTTTTACATAATGACATATCTAATTTACAATAGTGTAGGCCATAGACGTTTCATTGGCCTTATATCACTTTTCCCTTTCAAAAAACAAAAAATACATGAGGTTTATCCCTAATTACAATTGAGCAATTAGAAGAGAAATGTAAGATTGGTGAACGATACATTTTTTTCACCTGTCATGTGCTTGTCCAAACATGAATGGGAGAAATATAGAATATAATAAGAAGCTAGAAATATAATAATGGAATATGGTTTCTTATTTATTTAGTATTGGAGATTCACTTACATAAGTGACAGTGGATTTGAGGAACATCCATGCAAACTACCAAGGTATTTAAATGACAATATGGATTCATGTGAGTTGGCAAGACAATTAACACCTATTCATAAGATGAGTTTTGGGAGACATAATGCAAACATAAAATTTACCATTAGGTGTGGAAGGTATTCTTGCCCCTCTATTATAAAATCTAGGTTGATGGAGGAGGAAAATGAAAGGTTTGATATGGAGAAATTTGAGGCGAGGTCTAGCTATGCCATAGATGGGTGGTCAATACTTTGGTGAATTATTTTGAGCATGAACCTCACTTCGAATAATATTGGATGAATTACAGATATGAAGAGGAAGTCAGACTCAGGTATTTCTCAAGGATGACCCTAGCACAAGTCATTGATTTTAAAATTGTTGTAGTGCCTCAGGGGATCATGGATGACCAATAAATTATGAGTCAATTTTATATTGATGAAAAGGTAGAAGGACATCCATTAAACCCCATAAAATGGGATGAGGAGGAAACAAATGATCAATATGGTAACATTATTTATGTGATGAGGATAACTATGACTTGTTTAAAACAAAAGAACATATATTTATCCATTCATAATATAAGGGTGTTTAACAAGTTTAGGGAATTAGAGATTTTGAAGGAATATCTTCCCCCTTTGAAGGAGGGATCTGATAAGATGGATCCATTAGAAATAAAATACCCTCAATTACATTCAAAAAGAGATACTACAGGAATTGTTGATGAGTGGACCACTACTGCCAGTGGGACATGAACCTCCATGTCTTCTCTAAAGCAAAAAATATAGGAAATGCTTCTAAAATCTATGGAAAATGCTCATAACACTTTTACAGTGCAATTCCAAACCAAAATAAAAGGCTTAATTATATAAAAGGAACCTCTATAGGTTTTACTAAAATCCTAGAGTATTAAAAAAGTTGATGAGAAAAGCCATGACAAGTGCCAATACCCAATCTAAGTCACAAAGTATTGAGGGAAGGGTAACACCAGATATCAAATAGTTTGAAAGGGAAAATAAAAGATGAAAAAATGTATTTGAACAAGCCTTGGTAAGAGAAGGTGATCCTTTATTTAAGAAACACAAGCATAAGAAGGCTTAAGTGATTGATCCTTCCATGCTCACTAAGGAACAAGGAGTAGTTTCCATGGTTCATCAAGTAACTTCACCACCAAAACAAAAAGATGTTCAAGTAAGCCCAAATGTATGCCCAATGTTTCTAGTTCAGCATTATATCCAAGAGGAGTAATAGCTAATATTACTCAAGAATAAGTATCCCTAGGTAATGTCTCACCTAATCAACTACATAGTTTTGTGTTAGAACAAAATTTGAAATTTTCTGCAACCTGAGTTGAAGGTTTGAGTATACCTCTTTTTGATCAGTTGCATGAATCACCAAAAACCAAATTGAAATAATAGACATAGACACAAATGAGGAGATTATTGTACTCAAGGAATTTTAAGTATTAAATAAAATACAAGTGGTAGAAGATACAAGTATTCTCTAGTTAGGTGAACAAGTGAAGGAATTAACCCATGTGCTAATTATTGAGTCAGAAATTCCACTATCAAAAGTATCGTTTGAAGGCCAAACTACTTCACAAATGATAAAGTCAGAAGTTCAAGGAATTTTTGGTGGGGAAATTATGAACACTGGGGCACTAGATAAAAAGGATCCCCAAAAGGAAACCAAGGTTACCAGAAGTAGTGAATCACCTAAAAAATAAAAGTCTCCTGAAGAAGAGGTGATTGAAATTACAAAAGAAACCACTAAAAAGGAAAATATTGATGATATTCAAAGTATGTAGGGTATTGATGAGGGTAAAGGTTCAACTACTGGGAGCCAAGACATAGTTCCACAAAAGGAGGTATCAAAACGACAGAAGGAAATTGGTTTACCAGTTCATGAGGATATCTCCACCAAACAAGAACCTCTAAAGGAATTAGAAACTACAAAATAAAAGGAATTATCTAAAGTAACAACACCAACCCAAGAGGTTACTAAGTAAAATGTAGAAATTATAACTACATCAGTTGTGGAGACAAATAAAGAACATGTTCCAAATTTTGAGATGACTCAGAAGGAAGTTAGTCAACCCTAATTTTAGGATCAAGGAAAGAATCAAGTGGGGGAAGTGTCAACACAAGATGAACCCAAGAAATCAACATTGAAAGTGGACAAAGTTTAGCATAAAGATATATTAGTTCAAGATGTTCAAGATATGTCTAATAAATTGGTGGTTGTCCCTAAAAAACATCAACTGGAATTGCAAGAGAAAGTTGGAAACTACTCTTACAAAAGGTTGAATAGGAGAGTTGATTTCAAAAGAATAATAAGAAGAGGTTGGACTTGTAAAATCCATATATCTTACAGCTCTAGCTTTCCCAAAACCCACAAAGGATCCAAAAAAGGCTAGGGTCATTAAAAAAACTCATACTAACCCATATGGATCTAGAACTTTGGAGGTGTAAATTACACATGAAGGAAAATCAAGAAGTGATATAACAGTTAATGACTATAATGTTCAACTCATTCCTTTGGGAAAACCTTCAAGAGATTTATTAAAGAATGAATTCTCATAAGTAGTCAATTATTTGTTTCATAAAGTAGATGAGGACAATATAACCAAAGGATAGTTGAAAGAACATTTCAAATCATTGAGTTCATGTCTACAACAAGTAGTTGGCAAGTCCAATGAAGGCCAAGAAGATATCTCCAATTCTACTCCTGAGGTTATGGAACACATTGAAAAAGATGTTGAAAAGGTTAAATTTGTTGATGATTGGGTGGAGAAGCTAATGGAAAAGGAGAATAAAGCCATTTAGAAATCTAGGAAGAAATATGAAAAGCTCAAGAATAATCTCAATAAAATTGATGAGTTAATAAAACAATGTAATAATGAGATTTTCTATTTTGAGAAAATTATCCCCAAGATGAATCGTATTAATCAAATAGATGAATAATTATTTGATAAGGAAGGAATTATCCTAATTGAACACATGTGAACTCAATATGCAATTGAAGACTTTGCCAAACATATATTTTAGGTTTTGAATGGAATCAAAGAAAAAATAGAGACAAAGAAGAAATGGGTTGAAAAGAATATAGACACTATTGATCTAAATTTAGAAAACATGGTATTTTATAAATTCAAAATGAGTTATGGTGATGTGAAAATTGACTTCTTAATCAGTTCTTTTGAGAAGAATATCCAAAGAGAAAAAAATTTCTTATGAATTCACTGAGACACTAATTAATGTAGAAAACAAAATTGTAGATTTGAAATCAAAACCATGGGAATATAAACAAAATATGGATCAATGTGTGGATACAATGAGCAGGAAAGCATTGATATTTCAACACTGTATAGGTCAAGATGAAGATGATATAAAAAAACTATTCTAGAAGTATGATGCATATGTGGATAGGAAACCCAAGAAGAATATGAAGAAGATAAAGATATAGACAAAAAGATTTATGGAAAAGCATAGGCTTGTTTTCCTTGAACTTATTTTTCATCTTATTTCATTTATTACTCTTGTTTCATAGAAAAACTAAATATCACTTTGAAGTTTTTATTTTGAGATGTGTATGTAATTTGATACAATGCATTATACTTTTATATTTCTTTGATAAGATTTCAAATCCATCATGAATCATGTAAACTAATGAAATTGTTTATTATCTTTTGTATTATGGAAAAAGGGAAAATGGGGTTCTATAGGGGCCCCAATCCATGAAGAAAAAGTTACATATACTTCTGAGAATTGTATCAAAATATGGAAACAAGAAAAATAAACCTAATCATCCACCATAATAAAATCCTCTCTGCAAAGATGAAGTTTCTTCACTAGCTTATTTTTCCTATGAAAAAATTCATATGTCCCCAATGCCATTTGAAAAAACACAATTTCTTCTGCAAGTGTGCAAGACATATCCAAATACCCAAGTTCATAACTAGATGTCATAGGTACATCCAAAAAATTAAAAAATGGTAACCTTCTTTCATAGGAGGATACTCATTAAATCATGTCCAAACTCCTTTAGGGAAGGGATTTTTCCTTATTGATTTGATAGTGGAGGATGGATTAGAATCCTAAGCTAGAATTGCAACCACAAATGATCCTAGAGAATATGGATTAGGAGGCCTATAGATAGTCTCACCCTTATATTTTTCACAAAAAAATTTGATGCTTCAGGAGGTTGAGAAGGTATGGTCCATGATGGTTTGTTCTCCAAGGCTAAGACATGTTTCTCTAGCTCATTCATCCTTCAAAAAAGGGTAGACACAGTACCCAATGAAATTTCCTCATCAATTACATAAGACCCTTTGGTGATTTACTTCACGGTAAATGTTTCATTATGAATGAAGGGGCATTGGTAATTAGTCGATTTGTGAACACTAGGTCTACTCACAATCTAAAATTTATTCAATGCCTCATATGTCTTTTGATGTTCCATTCTAAAGAGATGAAAATACATCATTTGGAAGGAAAAAAAAATAGGAATTATTTTTATAATACTTCTAATCAACGGAACCCAAACAAATTGAGTTGTCAATGGCTAGTACAATCTTCAGGATCATCAATCTCAAATAACATTCTTATGAATGCCTCGTCAGGGTCTGATAGATCAAAAATTGAGTTCAAATCCTTAGTGGATATGTATTTCAAGATGGATTATACTATTTTTTCCTTCATATTACAAATAAATTTCCCTTAATTCCTTACAATCTAAAAATAAAATGTGAGTTTATAAAGGAAGTAGTCTGAATTTATAAGAAATTTGAAACAAAAAAGTTGAGCTGAGTATAACAATGGTAGTATAAATTATCAATATCTAAATGTGATATTCACATGGGAGAAATAAGTATGAATTAATTTGATATCATGTAGAAGATAATGGTTGACTTGATATGACATGATACATGTGGAAAAAATCCACCCAAAAAGAAATGAAAGTGAATGTGTGTTTCCCAAGACATATTATAAAAAATTGAAAGGGATTATATGTCATATCAAATCACTTAGAGATTCTCAATTATCATCAAAAAGAGGTGTCTTTAATCACTTGAAAATATAAATGTATAAAATAAACATCAAAGAAGTGGCATTACATCCTAGTCCTTCTGGGATAATGGAAAATGTGAATGAATCGTAATTTTCCCACCTCGCAACATAAAATAAGATATTTCCAAGAGAATAAAGATGGACTAGATCATGTGTTGTAAAGAAATAATAGTCTTCAAATATTTATACTTTTTGGAGGAAAATTTAAGATTTGGTGAGTTATTGAGATTTGTATAAATGTGATGAGAATACTCTTGCATAAGGGAGGGGTTTTAATTTTTTTGAAATTTTAGAAAAGAAAGGCGTAATATGAGAGAAACTATTTTCCAAGAACTTGTTTGAGAAATCTATTAATTTCTTTATCTTTCAAATTGAATCATATCAAGATGGTTGTAAATATACAACCATTGACAAGAATTGAGATTGTAATTGAAACTTTCCCTTGATGATGAATTTAATGAGTTGTGAGTTAATTGTGTTTTATCATGAGCATTGTTGTGTCTATTTTTAAGTTGAGATATTTTAAAGTGGCTATTCATGTTCATGTTATAATCATATGTTTGGAATCCCTCTGAATCAGAAAAGACTGCATTCTTATGGTAACACTGTGGTAATTGTAATTTCTTTGTGAGGAGAGATTTCTTTTCTTTATGTAATAAAAAGTTTTAAATTCACTTTACTTCCATTTTGTTGATTATGGTTGTTTGTAAGTCTATGAGTTTATATTAGGCATGATAGATCGGGGATCCTTGATGTTTTTTTTCATGTTTGGCATTAGATTTTATGTTTAAATTCTCAGAGATTTTGTGAAACCATGTATACTTGGGCTTCCATGGGTGCACATCTTCTAGTTGAAGGTTCAAAGTTAGTTATTTGAAGTGTTCTTTTCCTCTCATCTGAAATATTTTCTGAAAAATTGTTAAAAGTTCTCAAAGATTTAGTATAATCAAATTTATCCTACTTAATTCCCTAACAAGATACATCCATAACTTATAAATCCTGTAGGAACCACCCCTACTTGTACTTATTATCCATGAATGCTAATGATATTTTTTGAATTTATCCACCCTTTACGCAAAATATGCAGAAGCAAGCTGGTTTTATTATTTTATTTATTAACATGAACCTTGTCTAGGAGACATCTACATTTTATAAGGTGACAAATCATGAGAGTTAGATTATATTGCATTGACCAGTTCTTCCCAAGGTTATTTATCAATGTACTAAAACTAAGAGTCAAATATTATTGGTCCATTCTTTTCCCTTACAAATACAAGCTACAAAATGGGTCCTCTCACCATAGTTGAAGGTAGAACCTAAAGTGTTAGGGTAGGTGAAACCCTTAGCATGGTGCTATTAAAATTTTCCTAAGATTGAGTAAGAAAGATACAATTATATCCCTCCCCAGATACAAATGATTGAAATTATGATCTATCTTTCTCTAAGCATCCTACTCATCCTGTTGATGCTTCTTGACTTCAAAGGGTGAACTAATTTGGGAATAAATGATTTAGGTAGAGCATGTGTTTTTGTACCTAATGTCAATTTTCACCTTGGGAAAAATAAAGGGTACAGAAGAAACTCAAAAATGTGTTATGGTTGTATGCATCATGAGGAGGGGGTTAGAATGGACTAAAGCATGCATTTGTAACTTCCTAGAACACCAAGGTTGTCACTTTAAGTGATGAAACAAACCAGCTCATAGGGGAAGAAAAAAATTATGTCTCCTCACCTCCTTACACTAAGGGACAAGAGAAAAGGGACATTTTTTTTTTGAAAAATGCACAAAGGGGTTCAACTTCATGAGAAAGGGGTATGTTTTCATGTTTTCCACTTGCCTAACAATCCAAGTCACAAGTTTTAAGTGACGAAAGTGAAACTCTAATAGGGGATGGTAATGTTGTGTCCCTCATATAAAATTATAGCAAAGGACAAGGGAAAAGGTATAGATGAAGGAGGAAAGTGCACTCAAGCTTATAAACTTCGATGATGTCATCATCCCCACACCAAAGTAGAAAACAAAAATCACTTTTTTCTATCCCGAGAGAAAAAATTGGTGTTTGGAGTTGACATAATATAATATTTTTACTCTAAAGAATCCAATTATTTCATCCAAACATTACGAAGACTTCATTTATCATCCTATCCACCCTTTTGGGATGAAGGAGAAATAATAATGACTCAGACTACCATAAATAGTGACGAGGTTAAGGTTCAAACTCAATACTTCGACCATAATGTGGAATCTGAGAGTTTTCCATTAAATATTTGATGGTCTTATATCTCCTTCTAAAACTCTTGAAACATTAAGAATAATTTTACTTTGTCCGTTGAAGACTTCATTACCTATTCTTGAAATAACCCAGTTTTTCTTGAATTGTTCCTGACATCACCCAACCCCAAAAATTTTCCCTACACTTCCATGGATCACTTCATTTCTCTCCCACAAAACTCTGATATGGGTTAATCCTTTCCATCCAACTTCCAATGTATGTCCTCATGCTGCAATATGGCTAAAAATAGCCAAGTTAGTGCTTCAGAGAGCACCATTCTACATTAGGACTTAGTATAATAATGAAACCAACTTGGATCAATTTCCCCACACATGAAAGACTCTTTAAAACCATCTTAGTATGATCCTCTTAGCCTGAATGACGGTTGTTAACCTTAATCCTTGATGTTAATGTGATGGTTAAGTAGTTCACCCTTTTGTCAAGGACATACCAGGAATATGATTTAGAATATAATAGAAGTAAAAATTTAGTATAAATAATAATAACATCCATCAAAAATTACTCAAACATATTTACTTTATTCATTCATAAGATCAATTATAAATACCTTGTATATTTGGCTCACACACTATCCCATTCTACTCCATTATATATTATTTATTTGTTTATTTATTTTATTTATATTATTATCTCTATATCTCTATGCATATACTTCTACATCTATCTCTACATTTATCTTAAACTATTACATTCAATTATAATAAGTACCTTTCCTATAAAATTATCCAAAGGCCACTTCCTTTGGTTGTGACTCTGTATTGTTTTAGCCTATATTTTGTTTGAGTTCTAAAGTTGTTTCTTTGTAATGCGACTTCCCGTAGTCTTCCATGGATTTCATATTCTTTTATGGATTTATTAGTATTTTGAGGCTTTGATATTATTTCACATATTTATTAGTCTTTCACATATTTGATAGTCTTTTGCGGATTTCTCCTATTTATGTATTAGTATAAAAAATTGATGAAGAACCCTATAAAAATAATCCCTAGACTTCAAAATGTTGTCTCATCCTTGAGACAACAAAATGATGAAGAACCATGTCAACTATCTCTTATTGTAAAATTATTAGATCCCTACCTACAACATCATCTAATCTCTTATTGTAAAATTGAGCCTTCTGTACATAGTATTAACATCATGTAAGAAAGAGGGACATAAAAGCATCAACTTACTAGAACTTAGATGTCTAGCGTAAAAAAGTTCCTTCATTCGACTTGTTCGACTGGATTTATAGTACATATGGGTTCCCAAAAACAATTTTCTATATCTAAGGGGCCACACTTGGAACATATTTAGCATATGTTGTTATGATCCGACCCTTAAATTTATACTAGAAGACAAATGTTGTTGAGTTTTCTCTACCCAAACTTGTAACTTGGTGCTTTCTAAGATGAGAAGACTTAATTTTGTGGATTTTTTAATCTCTAATATATGTATATCATTGTCGTGCATTGGGAAAAATCCTATTGCATCCATGTGATTACTTAATCCATGGTTGAGATATATTCTTCCATATCCACAATCTTGTCTACATGCATTGTTTTATGTGGTATCTCCTTGTAAATTCTGACATTTTGTGTCTTTTCATCCCATCCACATCTTTTCCCACATCATAATATATATATTCTTGATTCAGTCATACCTCCATATTATATAGTTCCATCTATTGACTTTAAACCTCGACAATAATGTGAGGGTAAGTAGTTCACCCTTTTTTTAAGGATTTGCAAGGGAGACACACAACAAATTAAACATATGAACAAGATTATTGAACTGTAACATATCAGATTAGATAATTTGTACCAAGCCTCGATATTTATTCATATCTCAGTATAAATTACATTAGTCTCATACACACTTCTCATATATTTCCTATATGACATTATTGCTCTTCTTTACATTTTCTCTTTGTATCCTTTCTACATTCAATATATCATACACACTTTCTCTATACGTTCTATATATCTCCACTCAATATTACATACTCTTCATATTGTAAATACCCATTCATTTAGGATTAATTATAATAAATATCTATTCTTATAAAATAATCCAAAATACACTTCTTTTGGTTGCAGCTTTGTTGGCTTACGACACAATCTATTTATAAACTTTTTTGTTCCATGGCTCAGGATATACTTCCATGAATTTATCTTGTGTTTAGAATATTTCTCTGTTTTCCATGGATATCTTCAATATTTGGTGGATATTTCCTTATCTTTTTAGTTTATTCCAAAACTTGATGAAGAACCATGTTAACACCATCCCCAGACTCCAAACATTTCCATGTCCTCGAGACAACCAAAAGATAAAGAACCATATCTTATGTTCAGAATTTTGGAAGTGTGTTTATACCTTATCTTCATAGTTGTACTTTAGAAAAAAAAAGAATCAAATTACAAGAAACTTAGACATATGACTTAAGGAAGTGTTCCCCTGCTCAACTCACTTGACTAAATTTACAGGATACGATGGCTTCCCCACAAAATTTTCCTCTGTCTTCTCCTTATGTGGTGGCATGCAGAATGCATTTTGACAAATTATAAATAATATTCCTTTCAAATTTGTATCAATGATCTAGGTGATATTTTATTTATTACGTCTATACTTGAAGTTGTGTTCCATTTTATCTAACTCCACTTTATCTTCCTAAGTCAAACCTGACCAACCCATGGTATAGGCATAGTATGTTGCAACATTAGTGAATTCTATTTCTAGTTTGGTGAGGGATGTATGTATATCCTTTTTTCCTCCTTTAGTTTTTAAGTGCTTGGGGATATGTAATTTCCTCCTTATACTCTTGTACTACTGCTTCTTTAATTTTCTTCTTTTAAATTTCCTAAAGTGTGGCTTGATTAACCAAAATTATTTGTACTGCTAGTTCAAATTTTATCTCCATTGGAAGGATAAAATCAATTTAGACTTGTGGTTTGGCTGATTTGATAAATTCTAGTATTCTTTTCCTTTCCTCTTCCATATTTAAGAATCTTTGCATCCAACCCTGTTTGGAACATTTATCTAGCAATTGGTTACATTTAGACTTTTGGATAGGTGAGAGCTTGTGTAAATTCATTGTATATCCTTCTCTTGATTTCTCTAATACCCCTTTTTGTAGTTGAATAGACTATTCATGTCTTCTTTTCTAGAGTACTTGTTTAATTTTTTCCAATGAATCCCATGGAGAGTGAGCTGAAACTAAACCATGGGTCCCTTCACTTGTTCATGCAGGTGTAATTTTAAATTTTTCCTCCTTTTTATTAGCATCCTTTTGTTTTTGTTTCTTTTTATCTTCTTCCTTCTTCTTCTTCTCATTTTTATTTATTTCTTCTTCCTCCTTTTTCTCCTCCTCTTTCTTTCTTCTTCTTCCTTCTTTTTCTCTTCTTCTTTCTGTCTCTCTTCTTCCTCTTTTTTCTCTTCTTATTTATGTCTCTGTTCTTTCTCTTTTTTCTTTCTTTCTTTTTCTTATCTCTTCTTTTTTTCCTCTTTTTTCTTCTCTTCTTCTTATTTTTTATTTTTCTCTTCCTCTTGCCTTTTATTTTTGTCTTCTTCCTTTCTTCCTCTTCCTTCTTCCTTCTTTGTTCCTCTTCCTTCTTTTCCTTATCTTCTTCCTTGTATTTCTTCTTAGTTTCCTCTTCCCATTTCTTCTTATTACCCTCTTGTTTATTTTTGTTATCCTCTTCTTGTTTATTCGTATTATCTTCTTCCTCTTTCTCCTTCTTATATTATGTTTCATTTCTCCTTATTTTTTATTATTTTGTTTTATTTTCTAGTTCTTCTATTTTTTCTCCTCCACCTCTCTTTTCTTCTTATATTTTCTTATATTCTACTTTATTTTTTTATACCTTCTCTTATTTTTAATTTTTCTCTTTATGAGTTATCTACATCAGCTCTTCTATCTCCTCAATGCGGGTTTTTTCCTTGATGGTTTTATTTTTCTTGATTTGTAATTATATGAGTTATTTCCCAAAATATTCTAGAATTGCATCTTCCTCTATCTCTACTTGGGATTGTATTTCCATGAGAAATTCATGGGGAAGGAGGTGAATGATATTTTATAATATTAGTGCAAATTTGTTAATATAATGAATTATTGCCTCTACTATGGCCACCTATTTTGTACATGTGCCTACCTCATACTTCTAGTCCACTTGTGAGATTCCACATAGAGTTAAACATGTCTTATAATACTCATAGGAATTTTGGCATAGTTAGGAATCCTCCCATGATTCCACATCATCACTAAATTGTGGCCATGTTTCCTTTTGTGTTGTTTTTGGAGGTGAAAGTGGAGAAGATCAAATTTCTTCTTATCTGTATTCTGATATTTGCACCAATTCTTCCTATGAATCTTATTCTTCCTCACAAATCTATGATTATTTAAAAATTCTCTTTGTGTCCATTGTATTTTGGCATTTATGGAGGGTTGTGGAGAAGTTTTTCCTTTCTTTTCTATTCTTTTGTATGTATTTGTCCCTGTTCTACTTATCTCCCCTTGGCCATGTTCTTCTAGATATTTGTTCCTAAATTCCTCCCATGTTTCTTCAATAACATCATTTATGTTTAGCGGTACATGATTTCTAGGGTCCATATGAAGATTTATTATTTATTGTATTATTTTGGCTACCAACTCATCTGATGCCTCATAAGGTAATGGGGCTATGTGTGCAACTTATGGGATGAATGGTCTTATGAAGGTATACTCTATGTTTATAATAAAGACCACTTCATTTTCAAATTGAGATATTGTTTTCTCTAAGAGCCTTGATCTATTATCAACTATATTTTGGATGTTATTAGTACATCCTATTAAAAATATGATTTGTTTTACTTAATTCATTTTATTCATGTGTTCTAAAATTTGTTCTACAATAGGGTTGTCTTGAATCCACTTGAAAAGTTCTGATTTGGATAGGAGGGTATTCATGAAGTACATTGCAAGGCATAATATAATCGACCCATACAAAAATGTATGTTTTCCCTCCTTGATTTTATTAGTTTTTTCACGGAACTCCACGAATAATACTTCACATGAATTGTATTCAGACTAGGAGGTTACCATATCTAGGTAAATTTATGCACTAAGTCCATGGACACCATCTTCTCTATATGATAAATTTAGGAGCATATGACCTTAGAGGCATACCTCAAAACATGGTTCTTTATGTGTATGATTATGACGCCTCTTTTTGTCACTATACCATCCATGAGATGCGATATAGTTTTAATTTGTGTCTTATTCTGATTTAATGTTGAGTGCCCAGTTGCTCTTAACCCTGTAAATCTTTCTAACATTGTGGCATTGATTTGGTAACGATGATCTAGATAGAGAATTTGGTTGTGAAGGAGAATGAGGAGAACCCTAATCACATTATCTGCCATGGAAAATTATGGAATTTTCCTCCATGCATCCAATTTTAGCTCAGATATAATTTTTTCATTCTTCTTATATTTCATCTATCATGTTGTTGGATTTTCTTGTGGTAATAATTGTCTATCAATGTCCAACCTAGTGTGGTCATATTCCACAATGGTAGAAAGTATGTACTTTTGAATGTCACGGGCATGTGTAAATTTGAAGGGAATGAGTGAAAATGCTCCCATTGGATTTTGATTTGTATATTTAATTGAATGTCTCTGTAATTTTAGTTGTTGGAGTTCTTTCTTCTTGATAATGGTGGGAGTCACCATTTTCTTCTGTGTTTTGTTATTCCTTACATGCCTTAGCTCTTTTTTTCCTTCTGAATTTTGCACTTCATTTATTTTCCCTTAGTGTTTTTTTTTGTAATTTGTTCCTTTGATTGCTTATCCTTATACACTTTTATGTCGTCACCTACGATATTTATTGTTATTGAGGTGGGAAAGTATGTTCTTCATTTTGTGGGTGTTGTTTGTATTATTTTGATCTGTGGCTTTTATTCCTTTTTCCATGGATTTCTTTAGTGTTTTTTAGATTTGTTTTATTTCCTATGTTACGCAGTCTTTGTTCTTCATTCTACTGGTTTTACTTTTTTCTGCATGTATTTGGTTTGTTTTGCAGGGATTTGTGTTTCATGGTATTTTTCTTTGTTGGATGGTTATTTTTATCATTATGTGGATTTTATTTCTTTATGCAGATATTTCTTTCCTTTCACATCTTTTCCCTTTATCCCACAGGTATTCATTCCTTCCATGGATTTGTACTTTGTTGTGTGTGTATTCTTTCCTCCATCGTTTTTTATTTCATTACATAGGTATGTTGTCCTCCATGGATTTTATTATCTTGTGTGAATATCTGCTTCATGTCGCAACCTTTTTATTTTATTTCACGGGTATCACTACCTTCACAAAATTTTCCTTATTTTTGTGGATTATTTATTTGGTTCATGGATTGTTATATTATTTTGTGTATTTATATTTTGGTATTTTTTTATTCACCTTTCATCCTTTATGTCATTATTGCTTGTACTCTCCTTCTTTTCTTGATTTACTTATTTTTGGTAGAGATAGGGAACCCTTGTGAGTTTTCATCCTCCTCCTCCTCCTATATGCTGAATTGTTGGTTTTTAGATAGTATTTTTTTTAGTTCAAGGTGTGATATTTATTTAGCCACACTCCATTGACATAGCCTAACAGTTATCTCTTTTGCAATGTTTAAAGTTTTGTGGCTTTAGATGACATTTTATCCTTAATTATATAGACCTAACTAGCGAATTTTAAGTTTTCCACTATTTTTCCACTTACTATCATATAATAAAGCTTGATCCCCTATGTAAAATTCATTGTGTTTGATGTGCCTATCATGGCATGGTTTCTTCCTTCTTTTTTCTTGAGTTTGATTCTATGAGGCTTTAAACCTTTTTTCATCCAATTTCTCTAATTAAATTAGTCTCTCATGCACTGAAGGATATTAATTCATTTTGAAAGATATTAATTTTCATAACTGAATTTGGCCACTATTATAACAATGTAGTATTTTTTAGGGGTGACCTCTACCCATCTTGTGAGGTATTCAGTTCCTGTTATTATAAGTCTGGTCTGAGAGTGTTTTGTAGCTAGTGCTAACACCTATTTTAGAGGCATTTCATCTCTTGCATTTGGTTTTCCAACCCAATGACATATATCACATGACCTAGCATACTTATGTAAATCTTTAAATAGTGTGGGCCACAATAACACTACCATCATTATATTTTTTGGGCCCATAGAATATTGACCAAGTATGAAGGCGCTTAGGCACACGAGACCCCAGTTATAGAATGGCGTGTAAAGAAAAAGCACACAAGAGAAAGGCTTGAGGAGATGAATAATGTGCGTGATGCATGAAAGGAAGTTTAGGACTTAACCAATTTGAATGCCCAGGGTAGAACACATGAAAAGAATGATCGGTTGCACGTAGATAAGATGTCATCCTGGTAATAGGTTGGCCCAAGAAAGAGCATGCCTAGATGGAATCTTATAGAAGATCATCATGAGATGGAATGGAGAGCTCATGCCTGAAGGAACATGCTTGCTTGGAGGACAACAGTAGAAACTTGGTGATGAATCTGAGGGCATGGTAAGGTGAGTTGGCAGCCTAGGAAAATGATAAATACAAGTGCCTTCTATTGGAAAAGATATACAGAGAGATATATAAACAATTAGAGAGAGAGATGTATCATCAGGAGATATACATAGGGAATGGTGGGTTAGAGAATGGGGGAAGCTCTTCAAAGTTTCTACGTGTGGATATTCTGGTTCAGGAAAGGATGTACTAAGCATGGAACTATATTTTTCTTTTCTGTTAGCTTAGCTACATACATCTAGTGATGTGAATTACTGTAGTCTACACTCTATGACACTTTGTAATGAATCAATGAATATATTAAGCTTATTTGTTATAAATAGATATGAATATCAATGGGTTTAATATATATTTTGTTCATATGATTTCTCTTTCCTTTCATGATATGAATGAATGGTTGTATCTTTCTTTCTGTTATAGTATATGTTCTGGGATTTGTTAAAGCACTCGATCTAAAGTGACTACAAGGATATGGGGGCCATTCTGAGCCCTATGGTTCTTGTATGTCTCAACTTATTTCCTAAAAAATCTTACACTAATCATAGATAATGCTTCCCACTAGAATCACATAAAAGAGAGACTCGACACCCGTGTGTGCCTCGAGTGAGCGCTCAGCTTCTGCTGGGTGATAGGCCAGTGTGCATGGGGTTCTTCCTTTTGTGGTAAGAGTAAAAATGACTACATCTTGGTTCCATTGCCGAGATCTCTTTTCAAATTTGTAGTGGGATATAACATGCATCATGATTTGTGTAAATAGTAATGACGGATCGGTTAACATTGGAAAATGTTGAATCGTGGTACAAGGCATGGAGGATGAATTTGCTTGAAGATACAACACCGGAATTGAGTTTAATACATGTAGGTGGGTAGAAGATAACCTCTACCATGATCTGTATGAGACATTATTCTTCTACTTCCCAGTAGAGTTATATGGATGGCTTTCATCCTATGCATCTAGATCAAGTTGGTGTTATGGATCATAGATATGGACTGAAGAAGACTATCAGAGGTTACAAGATGTAGATATGACATGGAGCCATGTTGTAGATCATTGGTGGAGAGGAGTACTAGCTATTTACACTATGGAATATGCCATTTCTACATATTCTTTCCCAGAGATTTTTGAGTTTGAATTTCTATGAGAACCTAGAGGAGTGTTTCTACATGTTATTCCTCTAGATGTGAAGATATTGATGGTTATCATGAGTTTAGAGGCGTTCACAATGGCTGGCTAAACCATTCTGAGTGCTCGGTAAGGAATTTTGGGTGGAGGAAGATGGTAGATGATACGACATAGAAGGAGAGGGAAGAAAGACGGCTCAAGTATAGCGAAGTGTGTGAAAGGGAGATTGCTAGACAACATGAGGCTGTTAGTGTGATGGATTTATGGAGACAAATTTTGTGGGAAGGAGTTGAGGTTCGCTTAGAGGACATGCAACCTGAGTAGTTTGTGTTACCCCATCTTGGTAAGTGTGTAAGGGAGACCCCTTCAGCTTCTAGTGAGAGCTCGTTGCATGGAGAAAGGAGAGTTGGCACATATCTAAACCCACCTAGTGACTGAGCCCTGGTGCTTGGTTTTCCTAAACCAGGAAGAAATATTGATCTAATTGAAACTAGTGGAAGAGACTGATCCATGCCTAGGAGATACAATTTTACATTCCCTTCTTATATGGTTGCACATGTTCCAGTATTTGAAGGATTTTTTGGACAAGGGGCAAGTGTAAAATATTTCAGGCTCACATTAGGGAGTGACACAAGACAAAGTAGTGGTAGTGGGGCACTATCACAGACCATCGGTGTACAGTTCAGTGGGACCATAGGGGTGCTTGGTACAGCTCCTACAGGTGCTATTGGATCCAGTGGTTTTGGTGGATCTGGTGGATCTAGAGGTACATGACCCAGTGGACTTGGTGGATCAGGTGGTGGAAGAAACACTAGAGGGAACCAAGGATCTAGTTCAGGACAAGTACCCCAGCCACCCCCTCAAGTATTCTTTGAGATGTCTCTGCATTTTCTAGATTACATGGGCATTGAGGATGTTGTAGAACATGTTCACAAGTGTGAACAGCTATGGTGCGTAAAGGGTATCACAACCCTACAATGAAAGGCTAGTCAATTTGTAACCACACTAAAAGGGTGCACACATAGCTGGTATAGAAAGTATGACACTCATAAAATGGTGGTGGACTAAACTACTTTAAAGAATGCATTCCTACCATATTTCCACATTCTTGAGTTTGAGTAAAAAAGCATTAGCACTTTGAAGGAGATTCAACAAGGAATGGCAGAGAGTGTGTGGGAGTATGACACACACTTTAAAACTCTCTTGTCTAAATTATCATATGATATTCACCCTTCACAGCATGCATAGTGGTTTGTTGGAGGATTGATCACCCCTTTTAGAAGGGCCTTATCTCATAAAATTTTTACAGATCCACGAAAATAATTATAAGCCACCTCACACACTAAGTGTAACATCCTCATTTTAGACAATAGAACAAGTCAATTTTTTTTTTTTTGATAATTGCATACTGGTTCTAAATACATAATTTAGAACTCACAATTCAAATAACCATTTATATAACAGACAACCATATGCAGCTGTAATGACTCGGAATACCTCCGATCTATTCATTCCATGACTCGGTAATCTACCGATCTATTCATGAGTAAAAAGAGTTAGTGTTTTTATTTAACACAACACTCTTGCGGTTCTCTTCCCTAATCTGGGATTCAGAATGCTCTGTCCAAGGAATCTAACTGAATAACTGTTACCATTATTCATCGGCATCTCATCCCTTAGACTAGGTGAATTAGGACAACGCAATCAGCAGCTTGCGATACTTTGGCCAAAGATTTGAAACATACTGTTCATGTCTCGTATTCCTTAACGGCATACTCGTCAATCTGGAATACGTCCTTCACCCCATTCATATGTTATATAGAATGTCTTATACTGACTACTGTCAGTCCTTCCTTTCACAACTGAATCACTCGGAGGCAGATTAACAAGGTGATAATGTTATATGGTTGCCCACGAGGATTAGGGATATGATGACATACTGGTTCAACCTTGCAGTTCAACCAGTGTGTCATGATACCCCAAATCTCCGAGGCAGTCTTATAACATGACCACGTTCTTAATCGGTCCCAGGGTAACTCGTGCGAAATCAAGTGTAAATCTTAGCGATCAATGCAAAGGGTGTCGCCATAAGTCACCTGCATTGTTGTAACTTCGAGAAGATCCTAATCTTCTCGGAGGTACAGCCCTGCAGTCGACTTTATGTCGTCAACCTTTAAATCCGCCTCGAGAAGATCTACCCAATAACAAGCGTTACGCACTTGAGTTTAAATTACTTTTAAAGACTTTTCCCTAAGGTTAGCCTTTCCAAATCCCTGGATTCTTTGTCTTAAGACGACCCTCCTCTAAAAGACTCATTACTTGGTAGAGGTATTACGGTCACGCTCTCATCAAGGAGTCATTAGAATACACCTGATTCTAAAGCAACAGAATGGGACAATATCTCATAACCTTTACTTGAGATTGCCATCTGAACTCCATTGATTGCCTATCAGTTCTCTTAACTGAATTTATATCATACTTTAAGTTTAAAGGTATAAATGATTAAGAATCCAATTTACTGTTGTCCTTTCATACTTAGGACTAGGGATTAGTAATTTAATCCAGTTTGTTTAGCGTTCTCTTTTAGGCTCAATTTTAACCTATCTTCTAGAGAGACAATAATTTAATTCCAATATTGCTTTTGCTAGAACAAATTAGAACTACTAAACACTCATAAGAATTTAATCTTATTACTTACAAGCTTTCATTGTCAATCACAAAAGCGTCCATATTATACAATGATAACAATGCCCCTTCGTTACATAAACCGAAGAAGGTCAACTTTCAGAAATAGAATACAATACATAAGTATCAAACACTTATTTCCATTCCTTTCAAAACTATACAATTACATTTTATGCAACAGCATACTTGATACAATGCTAACGGAAAAGAAACATCTTTTCACATATAGTACATCTATAAAATCAAGCTGCAATTCATTACAAATCAAATAAACAATCTGATCAGCTTGTCAGATCTGCATTGCTTTTACCTCTTACGGTAACCATCTGCAAAAATAGTCAACATGAGTCAGTTCAATGAACTGAGCATGATAAGCACTAACTTTTAAAACAATTGCAATCCATCAATTGTTTTCATTAAACACCCTGTTTAAATGAGATCAGACATTCACATACGTAAACATAATCAGACTAAGCCCTTGTAATACAAAATGATTACAAATATGTAACTCTATCATTGTTACAGAATAGTCTTAATCACTTTCTAATATTTCATCAAATATTAAGAAACAAGGAACGAATGTACACAAACAATCATTGAATCCAAAATCACGACATTGGTCAGATCGTTTCATTCTTCCAAAAGGGCACAACATAACAATTCGGAATTCCACCAATATGTTACAAAACAATTTCCCACTGATAGATAAATATCAACAAGTATTAAATAAAGGAAGAGAAGGAACCAAACCATTCATACTTCCTTTCACATAAGTTCATCACTGTACCGTCTTCACATATGAAAACATTCAACCAGTATTTAAATGAACAAGTTAGACAAGCCGCAAGCAAGATCACTGTTCTAAATCACGAAATAGAAACACAGCAAACTCCTATACAGCAACTAACACA
Source organism: Taxus chinensis (assembly GCA_019776745.2). Taxonomy (NCBI): domain Eukaryota; kingdom Viridiplantae; phylum Streptophyta; class Pinopsida; order Cupressales; family Taxaceae; genus Taxus; species Taxus chinensis. The sequence continues at coordinate 316,311,092 of CM034154.1, forward strand.
TCAACAATTCATGTATCAATCCTAAGCCCAATGCTAGTTCCTTTTACACAGTGAGGCTTTGACACAAGTTGAAAACAAGAAACTGCAAGCGTATCGCTGAAAACAACAACCTTATTGCATCAAACAATCTAAGGTTTCCTATGGACTATGCTACGTTGTCCACACAATATTTCCAAATCATGCACAGTCAATCGGACAGATTAAATGGAAAAGAACATAGCATACCTATTCCTACTCAGTCAAAATCGAACTGAAGTAAAAGAAAGGAAAACAACCAATCGATCCTTACCTTGCCGCATGCAAGTCTTAGTGTGGTATTCGCGACTTACCCTAATAAGGTCGGAACACGAAACAGTCGTCCATACTCAAGGATCTCAAATAGTGGCAAAGACAGTGTCCAATGCCAAGTTCAGAAAGAAACAGAAGTACCAGCTACCTTTCCAGAATTCCTAATGATTCAAACGAAGGTAACAATTCAAGCAAATGCATATGAATTCATACTGTAAACTGTTAATGGTTTTGTACACATAACCACTGAACCCTACAGCAACGTACTATGAAGTCCAGTTGATTATTCCATCAAATGCCATTCATGGAAGGACATTCAGAATCGAAACAAGTAACAAGATCGAAATACATGTTATTCCATTTCAAGCAAGGAAATCGACTGAGCCGCTTCGAACTTTCGAACAGCTTTCACATAGAAATGAAAATGCATACCCAGGTAATCTATACTGATTATTTATTACAAATGAACCCTACAGCAACGTACTATGAAATTGACTGATAAATCCATTATGCTCTATTCAAGGCTAACCATCAGAATGAAACAAGTGAATCAAATCGAATACCCATTTCAAGGCTGAAATCTATTGGGCATGCCACAAAACTTTAGAATAGCTTTCACATAGATATGAAATTGCAATACACAGGAAGTCTCCACTTGAGTCGTTATCAAATAAAGTATAGATGTTTCGTCTTATAGGCTTATCACAAAAAAAACAGTCACACATGGATGAATCTACATCCCCAATAGATAGCAATATACGATTCAATCATCAAGGACTCCACTGAATACAACAAAGTTCAGCTGTAACAATATTATACAGAGTCAACAAGTAATCCCGCTTCCACAAAAACAAGGAAAACAACTTCCGCTGGGTCGCAAAGACTACGGTAACACAACAGTTGCCTGTTCCAAGCTAAAAATTAGGAAACAAATGAAAACCCAAAAAGGTATCATTAAACGCTGTCAACAAAGCCCACGACAGAGTACCCAAAGAAGCGATAATACTGATCAATCTTACAGTATTTATCAAATCATTCCATACAGTTTCCATAACAAGAACAGCGACCACTAAACAAAAACATACAGTGGTCTTATACTACACACAGGTATATTCTAAGGGCTCACGCAAAACAGGCCGAACACTCAAACTTTTATAAATAAATACCTCACATGCATAAGCCAGAATGAATACTCAAAGCAAATAGAGTCGAAGTTCGATTTCAACAAACACCCATCAAGAGGAAATTGAAAAATCGAACCAGAAGAGATACAGTGCCAAAAATCAAACTAGATCTCATAGAAAATTCATCTAATCTTCACAAAACATTTGAACAGAGTTGTTTTAATGAAAGCACTTGAAAGACAGCAAGATATTTAAAGGTTAGGGCCTAGCATGCCTGTATTTTTGATCAAATTTCCGAAGCAGACCACAGGAAGAGCTCAAACTTCCTTTTCTTTTTCCACGATAAAGCGACCAACAAAATTTCGCTGTCTCCATCACATATATATCCTCCATGACAGAGAAAAGAGCCAGAGAAATTCATTCTTGCCATGCAACTCAAAGAGAACTGGTGCGAAGAACCAGTAAACCAGCAGAGCAAAAACCGAAAATCGCGATAAGCCAAACAAACCCACAAACTTCCCGTCTGCATGCCTTCTCGCGAGTTCCGTGCTCGCTTTCCGAGAAAATTAAATGTCATTAAACCAATTTTCCCGCTTAAACTCAACTTCCACCGACCGCCAGCTTTAGTGACAGTCAATCTAAAATTCATGTTCATTTCCAAACTTAGCGACCTGCCACGTCCCCACCGGTTAGCCGTCGCCTAAGCCTCCGCCATGACCTGTCCTTCATCCTTATCCCTTACATTTATTGCCATAGAAAACACCGCCCATGGTTCGCCACCCTTCATAGGCCCCTTCATAACCTCCTCATAAGTTAGGTTAGTATCTTAGGTTAGAGTTTAGGGTAATACCCACACTAACAAATTTACACAAAGATACTAACTTAGGATATTAACAAATAGCCTAGGTCTAGGTTAGACTAACAATAATCTAACCCCTAGGTTAGGTTTTAGTTTTAGGTTACTAACCCTTAATAATTCAGTTTGGTCCTTGTCCTGAAAACTCGGAAAGACCTGTATCATACCTTCTAGAACAGAGTTAGCTCCTGTTCATATTGCAGAATTGTATGTCAACGAATTATTACCTGGTCTACAATCGAGACCTTCCAGATATACTTTGATATCGGGAACCATTTCATTTCTCAAGATCAGCCTGAGTCATACTCCTGACCAGCTTATTAAATGCTTCCATACCTTGCAACCTGTTCAAGGTCTGTGATCTAATTTATCACAAACAGATTTAAAGCATTACTTGGATCAATTCCACTGATCCAAGTCTAGATATTATAGAAGAATATCTTTATAATTTATTCCGTGATCAGATTAATATTCAGACACAAAATGAAATAAATAAAAGAGTCTATTCATATTTTGACTCAGTCAAGATCTGCAATCTGCAAGAAATTCAATACATATCAAGCATGATTTCTGAATCGAGGAACACATCCTTTTACAAGAAATCACATATCAACACTTGAATGCTTAGGAGAAAGTAACAACAGTTCAGGGTGTTACATGCTTCCCTCCTAAAAAGATTCATCGTCCCGATGAATTACATATTAAATTTAACCTTCAGGTCAATCAATTTATTAGTACACAAACAATGTGACTACTTCCATATTAAATAGTTTCAGAAATCAATGTCACAACACATTTATTCAACCTGAATAAAGTCTGCCTTCATCTGGCTTTCATAAATACTCAAAAACAATAAGTTCATAACAGTATTTTATCAACAGATTTCATTCTGTTGCAAAAAGAGAAGGAAAAGCAATTTTCATCTCTTCCAGGTTTTCCCAAGTTGCACTTTCTTCGCTAAACTGGTCCCACTGGACCTTACATTGCTGAATATCACGATTTCCCAAATGCAATTGGCGAGTTTCCAGTACTCTTGTGGGTTTAACCACGATTATTCCTGGGTCTTGGACCTGCAAGGAATTCCAATTTAAAACATGTGACAGATCTGAAACGTATTTCTTAAGCAAAGAAATATGGAAAACATCATGCATACGAGATAAAGCAGGTGGCAATGCTAAACGATAAGCTACAGGATTGATTATTTCGACAATTTCGAAAGGTCCCACAAATCGTGGTGACAACTTGGCAGCCTTGCCAAAAGTTATAGAACTCTTTCTGGGTTTAACACGCAGAAAAACCTTATCACCAAGCTCAAACTTTCTATCAACCCGCTTAAGGTCAGCATAGCTCTTCTGTCTATCCGCTGCTTCCTTTAATCGTTCACGAATCAGCTTAACTTGCTGTTCCATCTCTGTGAGAATCTCTGGTCCAATTACCACTCTATCCTCTACACTGTCCCAACTTACAGGGGTTCTGCACTTTCTTCCATAAAGTGCTTCAAAAGGTGCCATCTTAAGAGATGAGTGATAAGTGTTGTTGTATGCGAACTCAACTAATGGGAGATACTCTTCCCATTTATACTGTTGATCCATGCAATACATTCGCAACATGTCCTCCAACACTTGATTTACCCTCTCAGTTTGCCCATCCGTTTCTGGATGATATGCAGAACTGAAGTTTAGTTTTGTTCCTAGGGCTGCGTTAAGCGTTTGCCAAAACCTTGACGTCATTCTAGGATCCCTGTCTGATATAATCAGTTCTGGTACACCATGCAATCTGAAAATTTCATGTACGAACCTCTTGGCCAGCACTGGTGAATCATCCTTTAGATTTCCAGCGATGAAATGAGCTACCTTAGTCAGTTTATCTACAACTACCAGGATAACATCATGTTTATTCCTGGACATAGGTAGTCCTTGTACAAAATCCATGGTTATTACTTGCCATTTGTACTGCGGTATGCTATGAGGATATAACAGTCCAGCAGGGTGCATATGCTCTGCCTTCACCCGCTGACATTCCAGGCAATGAGTCACAAAATTTATCACATCCTTTTTCATACCTTTCCAGAAGTATTGCTGTTTCAAATCAGCTAGCATTTTTGTGATACCGGGGTGCCCAGAGAAAGGTGAATTATGAAATTCAACTAACAACTTCTTTCTCAAATCATTCAGCACAGGTACATATACTCTATTTTCATAACGCAAGATTCCTTCATTATCAAGATGAAAACCTTCATACCTTTTATCTTTAGGTTCTGCAGCAAGCGCTGCTTTTACTTGCTGAAAATATGCATCTGATTCTGAGGCACTTTTTACCTCGTCTTTAAACTGAGTTCTCAACGTTATAAGAGCAGAAATGTGCCTCCTACGACTTAGAGCATCAGCTACTCTATTCTCCTTCCCTTTGATATAGCTAATATCAAAGTCATATTGTGATAAAAATTCTAACCACCTTCTTTGTCTGGCATTCAGATTGGGCTGAGTAAAAATATATTTCAGTCCCAAGTGATCAGTTTTCAACTCAAAAGGTTTCCCTAGTAAGTAGTGTCTCCAGACTTGAAGCGCATGAACAATGGCAGCAAGTTCCAAATCATGAGGGGCATAATTCAGCTCATGAATCTTAAGTTTTCTACTTTCATAAGCTATGACTTGATCATTTTGTAGCAAAACACCTCCAAGGCCTTCCCCAGAAGCATCAGTTACAACAGTAAAATTCCCATTAGGGTCTGGTACAGCCAATATAGGTGCAGAAGTCAACTGGTCTTTCAGACTTTTGAAAGCCGCTTCGCACTTGTCATTCCACATGAATTTCTTATCCTTCTTCTGCAATGAAGTTATTGGTGCAGCTACCTTAGAAAAATCCTTTACAAATTTTCTATAGTAACCAGCAAGACCCATGAAGCTTCTTACTTCATGCACATTCTTTGGTGCAGGCCACTCAGTTATTGCCACTATTTTTGAAGGATCTACAGCGATTCCTTCCTTACTTATGACATGACCCAAATAGTGTACTTCTGAATCATAGAAAGAACATTTGGATAACTTACCATACAACTTTCTCTTTCTCAAAATTCCCAAAACTATCTTCAAATGCTCATTGTGCTCCTCAACGCTCTTAGAATAAATGAGAATATCGTCCAAGAATACAAGCACAAACTTGTCCAGGTATTCTTGAAAAATATTGTTCATTAAATTCATAAAGGCTGCAGGTGCATTAGTTAACCCAAAGGCTAGAACTGTAAATTCATAATGTCCGTACCTTGTTCGGAAAGCTGTTTTATGAATATCTTCCTCTTTAATTCTTAGCTGATGATAACCAGATCGAAGATCTATCTTAGAATAAACCGCTGCTCCACGCATCTGATCAAACAGATCATCGATCCTAGGAAGTGGATATCGGTTCTTGATTGTTGCTTTGTTCAACATCCGATAATCAATACACAGCCTTAGTGTTCCATCCTTCTTTTTCACAAATATCACAGGTGCTCCCCAAGGTGAAACACTTGGTCTAATCAATCCTTTAGACAAAAGCTCTTGTAACTGTGCCTTAAGCTCGACTAACTCTGTAGTAGTCATCCGATAAGGTGCCTTGGAAATAGGTTCAGTTCCAGGCTTGATTTCAATGGTAAAATCAAATTCTCTCTTGGGTGGTAACCCTGGTAATTCCTCAGGAAAAACATCCCTGAAACTTTGTAACAGTGGAATTTGCTTCATGTAATCACTATCTTCTTCTGAAGATTCAGATATCTTTACTGCATAAAGGGTACATCCTTTATTCTTAGCCTTTTTAAGCTGCATAGCTGACAGTTTTCTAACTGAAATTTCTCGTTTCACACCTTGAATCTCTGCGGATTCCAGCTGATCATCTAAACATTTTATGTTCTTCTCATAGCAATCTACCTTTGCTTTATGGTCAGATAACCAATTGACACCAATAATAATGTCATACGATCCCAAAGGTGTAACATAAAGATCAACTTCCGTGGAGAAATTAGGTAAATCAAGGACTGCTCCAAAGAGACACATACTCACTGTATGAACAGAATTATTACCATACTCTACAGTCCAAGATTTATCCATCTTCCCAGCTTTTCTTTTAAGTTTAGAAGCAAGTTTATTAGAAATAAAACATTCAGTAGCTCCTGTATCAAAAAGAATAGTGACAGGTATGCCGAATAACTTACCCGGAACTTCTATAGGTGTTGCTTGCTTTTCAGCTTGCTTGTCTGCTACTGCAGCATGTATCTTATGCTGCTGATTACGATCATCCTTCTTTAAAGGACATTGATTTGCGTAATGATCTTTACCACAAGTGTAGCAGCCTCCTACAGGTCCCTTCTTAGGCTCAGCATTACCTCCAGCCTTGTAATTGTCACGCTGTCCTCCATAGGACTTCTGTCCATTATTATAATTTTTAACAAAATTATCCCTTATATTTCCAGCAGGCTTATTTACTGCTGCTTTCTTATTGTTATCTCCTGGAAACTTACTCTTGTTTCCAAACTTTTTCCATGGTCCTTTTCTGGGTGCAAGAGAGGTTGAAGAAGGGTTTGCAGTCTTCTTCCGCACTTCCTCCTTATGAGCAGAAATAGCCTTCAATTTCTGTTCTTGCCTTATGGCCTTTTCAACAACTCCTTCCATAGTGGTTGGACTGTGAACATCGACCTCTCCCCCTATCACAGGATTCAATCCCATGATGAATTTCCGTATCCTGAACTTTTCGTCAGTTTGATACTGCGGTACATACTTGAGGAGTTTTGTAAACCGCTCCCAGAATTCAGTTACTGTTAACTTCCCTTGAGTCAAGTTCTGAAATTCTGTCATTTTCTGATCATAGAAAAGTTGTGGCAGCCAACGTTGCCTAAAATAGCCTTTAAATTGATCCCAAGTGATATTGGTCTCATCAATGTTTAGCTCAGCTTTTCGGCTATCCCACCACGAAGATGCTTCGTGAGAAAGCTGATAGGCTCCCCATATAGCCTTAGTTTCTTCTGAGAAGTTCCTTATTGCAAAGTACTTCTCCATTTCGCTGAGCCAGTTCTCAGCTCCATCTCCTAATGTGGTGCCATCATACTTAGGTGGACTTATCCTTTTTATATCATTAGTGAGTTCTGCTGCCAATCTGGCCTTTTTGTTTTCTGGTTGCACAGGTGCATTCACAGCATTAACATCAACACCCGTGTCGGGATTGCCCTCAGGAGGTTGCTGATTATTATTATCAGCTTCTTCATCCTCCTCATTTCCCGTCACCTGCTGTTCAAGTACAGCCAAGCGATCTCTTGTGTCCAACAGGGCAGCAAGGATCTCATCCAGTTTCTGGGTTGTCGCCGCTCCTCCTTCAGGTGGAGCATTACTCGCAACGTTTCCCCTTGTTCTAACCATTTTCTGTTACAAGAAAATTCAGGTTTTTATCAGATTATGGACTCAATAGGTCCAAGAGCTGCAACCTTCAGCTCTGATACCAAGATGTAACATCCTCATTTTAGACAATAGAACAAGTCAATTTTTTTTTTTTGATAATTGCATACTGGTTCTAAATACATAATTTAGAACTCACAATTCAAATAACCATTTATATAACAGACAACCATATGCAGCTGTAATGACTCGGAATACCTCCGATCTATTCATTCCATGACTCGGTAATCTACCGATCTATTCATGAGTAAAAAGAGTTAGTGTTTTTATTTAACACAACACTCTTGCGGTTCTCTTCCCTAATCTGGGATTCAGAATGCTCTGTCCAAGGAATCTAACTGAATAACTGTTACCATTATTCATCGGCATCTCATCCCTTAGACTAGGTGAATTAGGACAACGCAATCAGCAGCTTGCGATACTTTGGCCAAAGATTTGAAACATACTGTTCATGTCTCGTATTCCTTAACGGCATACTCGTCAATCTGGAATACGTCCTTCACCCCATTCATATGTTATATAGAATGTCTTATACTGACTACTGTCAGTCCTTCCTTTCACAACTGAATCACTCGGAGGCAGATTAACAAGGTGATAATGTTATATGGTTGCCCACGAGGATTAGGGATATGATGACATACTGGTTCAACCTTGCAGTTCAACCAGTGTGTCATGATACCCCAAATCTCCGAGGCAGTCTTATAACATGACCACGTTCTTAATCGGTCCCAGGGTAACTCGTGCGAAATCAAGTGTAAATCTTAGCGATCAATGCAAAGGGTGTCGCCATAAGTCACCTGCATTGTTGTAACTTCGAGAAGATCCTAATCTTCTCGGAGGTACAGCCCTGCAGTCGACTTTATGTCGTCAACCTTTAAATCCGCCTCGAGAAGATCTACCCAATAACAAGCGTTACGCACCTGAGTTTAAATTACTTTTAAAGACTTTTCCCTAAGGTTAGCCTTTCCAAATCCCTGGATTCTTTGTCTTAAGACGACCCTCCTCTAAAAGACTCATTACTTGGTAGAGGTATTACGGTCACGCTCTCATCAAGGAGTCATTAGAATACACCTGATTCTAAAGCAACAGAATGGGACAATATCTCATAACCTTTACTTGAGATTGCCATCTGAACTCCATTGATTGCCTATCAGTTCTCTTAACTGAATTTATATCATACTTTTAAGTTTAAAGGTATAAATGATTAAGAATCCAATTTACTGTTGTCCTTTCATACTTAGGACTAGGGATTAGTAATTTAATCCAGTTTGTTTAGCGTTCTCTTTTAGGCTCAATTTTAACCTATCTTCTAGAGAGACAATAATTTAATTCCAATACTGCTTCTGCTAGAACAAATTAGAACTACTAAACACTCATAAGAATTTAATCTTATTACTTACAAGCTTTCATTGTCAATCACAAAAGCATCCATATTATACAATGATAACAATGCCCCTTCATTACATAAACCGAAGAAGGTCAACCTTCAGAAATAGAATACAATACATAAGTTTCAAACACTTATTTTCATTCCTTTCAGAACTTATACAATTACATTTTATGCAACAGCATACTTGATATAATGCTAACGGAAAAGAAACATCTTTTCACATATAGTACATCTTATAAAATCAAGCTGTAATTCTTTATAAATCAAATAAACAATCTGATCAGCCTGTCAGATCTGCATTGCTTTTACCTCTTACGGTAACCATCTGCAAAAATAGTCAACATGAGTCAGTTCAATGAACTGAGCATGATAAGCACTAACTTTTAAAACAATTGCAATCCATCAATTGTTTTCATTAAACACCCTGTTTAAATGAGATCAGATATTCACATAAGTAAACATAATCAGACTAAGCCCTTGTAATACAAAATGATTACAAATATGTAACTCTATAAATGTTACAGAATAGTCTTAATCACTTTCTAATATTTCATCAAATATGAAGAAACAAGGAACGAATGTACACTAACAATCAATGAATCCAAAATCACGACATTGGTCAGATCGTTTCATTCTTCCAAAAGGGCACAACATAACAATTCGGAATTCCACCAATATGTTACAAAACAATTTCCCACTGATAGATAAATATCAACAAGTATTAAATAAAGGAAGAGAAGGAACCAAACCATTCATACTTCCTTTCACATAAGTTCATCACTGTACCGTCTTCACATATGAAAACATTCAACCAGTATTTAAATGAACAAGTTAGACAAGCCGCAAGCAAGATCACTGTTCTAAATCACGAAATAGAAACACAGCAAACTCCTGTACAGCAACTAACACATCAACAATTCATGTATCAATCCTAAGTCCAATACTAGTTCCTTTTACACAGTGAGGCTTTGACACAAGTTGAAAACAAGAAACTACAAGCGTATCGCTGAAAACAACAACCTCATTGCATCAAGCAATCTAAGGTTTCCTATGGACTATGCTACGTTGTCACACAATATTTCCAAATCATGCACAGTCAATCGGACAGATTAAATGGAAAAGAACATAGCATACATATTCTTGCTCAGTCAAAATCGGACTGAAGTAAAAGAAAGGAATTCAACCAAACGATCCTTACCTTGCCGCATGCAAGTCTTGGTGTGATATTCGCGACTTACCCAAACAAGGTCAGAACACGAAACAGTCATCCATACCCAAGGACCTCAAATAGTGACAAAGACAGTGTCCAAGGTCAAGCTCAGAAAGAGACAGAAGTACTAGTTACCTTTCCAGAATTCCAATGATTCAAACGGAGGTAACAATTCAAGCAAATGAATATGAATTCATACTGATATTCATCAACGAAACATAACAAGAATCAGACAACAAATTACTCTCTGCCAATCATTTTACACTAATTTGCACAGGTCGAAGACGTACATGTCCACCTAAGAATCTGTACCTCAAAATCCCAAAAACACGAAGGAATTCCAATCGCAATAACAAGATCGAAATACATGTTATTCCATTAAGTCGCCGGCACTTAAAATACCACAACTTAACTTTATTCAGCTCAAAAATAAAATGAATCATTCAATCGACTCCTCAGAGTCGTCCAATTCACAATAGTATAAATCTATATATTCACACTGTAACTGTTAAAGGTTTGCACTTATAACCACTGAACCCTACAGCAACGTACTATGAAATTGGTTGATAAATCCATATATGCCATTCATGGCTAACAATCAGAATGAAACAAGTGAATCAAATCGAATACCCATTTCAAGCAAGGAAATCTATTGGGCTGCTACAAAACTTTCGAACAGCTTTCACATAGAAATGAAATTGCATACACAGGAAGTCTTTATCCTTTAATTATTTCAAATAACAGTAGCCAAAAGCCCTGTTTCGTCTTACCAGGCTTTCACAAAAAAAATCCATTCACAAAACTTATGGATGAATCTACATTCCCAGCAATAGATAGCAATATACGATTCAATCATCGACTCCACTGAGTCGATACAACAAAGTACAGGTGTATCTATATTATACACAGTCCACAAGTAATCCCGCTAACCTAATAACAAGGAAAACAACTTCCGCTAGGTCGAAAAGACTACGGTAACACTACAGTTGCCTGTTCCAAGCCAAAAATTGAATACAAATGAAACCCGAAAGTATCATTAGTCGCTGTCAACAAATCCCACGACAGAGTACCCAAAGAAGCGATAATACTAATCAATCTTACTGTACTCATCCAAATCATTCCATACGGTTTCTATAACAAGAAACAGCGACCACGAATTAAGACATACAGTGGTCTTATACTGCACACAGGTATATTCTAAGGGCTCACGCCAAACAGGCCGAACACTCAAACCTTTATAAATAAATACCTCACATGCATAAGCCAGAATAAATACTCAAACAAATAGAGTCGAAGTTCGATTTCAACAAACACCCATCAAGCGGAAATTGAAAAATCGAACCAGAAGAGATACAGTGCCAAAAATCAAACTAGATCTCATAGAAAATTCATCTAATCTTCACAAAACATTTGAACAGAGTTGTTTTAATGAAAGCACTTGAAAGACAGCAAGATATTTAAAGGTTAGGGCCTAGCATGCCTGTATTTTTGATCAAATTTCCGAAGCAGACCACAGGAAGAGCTCAAACTTCCTTTTCTTTTTCCACGATAAAGCGACCAACAAAATTTCGCTGTCTCCATCACATATATATCCTCCATGACAGAGAAAAGAGCCAGAGAAATTCATTCTTGCCATGCAACTCAAAGAGAACTGGTGCGAAGAACCAGTAAACCAGCAGAGCAAAAACCGAAAATCGCGATAAGCCAAACAAACCCACAAACTTCCCGTCTGCATGCCTTCTCGCGAGTTCCGTGCTCGCTTTCCGAGAAAATTAAATGTCATTAAACCAATTTTCCCGCTTAAACTCAACTTCCACCGACCGCCAGCTTTAGTGACAGTCAATCTAAAATTCATGTTCATTTCCAAACTTAGCGACCTGCCACGTCCCCACCGGTTAGCCGTCGCCTAAGCCTCCGCCATGACCTGTCCTTCATCCTTATCCCTTACATTTATTGCCATAGAAAACACCGCCCATGGTTCGCCACCCTTCATAGGCCCCTTCATAACCTCTTCTTTAGTTAGGTTAGTATCTTAGGTTAGAGTTTAGGGTAATACCCACACTAACAAATTTACACAAAGATACTAAATTAGGATATTAACAAATAGCCTAGGTCTAGGTTAGACTAACAATAATCTAACCCCTAGGTTAGGTTTTAGTTTTAGGTTACTAACCCTTAATAATTCAGTTTGGTCCTTGTCCTGAAAACTCGGAAAGACCTGTATCATACCTTCTAGAACAGAGTTAGCTCCTGTTCATATTGCAGAATTGTATGTCAACGAATTATTACCTGGTCTACAATCGAGACCTTCCAGATATACTTTGATATCGGGAACCGTTTCATTTCTCAAGATCAGCCTGAGTCATACTCCTGACCAGCTTATTAAATGCTTCCATACCTTGCAACCTGTTCAAGGTCTGTGATCTAATTTATCACAAACAGATTTAAAGCATTACTTGGATCAATTCCACTGATCCAAGTCTAGATATTATAGAAGAATATCTTTATAATTTATTCCGTGATCAGATTAATATTCAGACACAAAACGAAATAAATAAAAGAGTCTATTCATATTTTGACTCAGTCAAGATCTGCAATCTGCAAGAAATTCAATACATATCAAGCATGATTTCTGAATCGAGGAACACATCCTTTTACAAGAAATCACATATCAACACTTGAATGCTTAGGAGAAAGTAACACCCAGATTGCTACTATGGCCAAACAGTTGGAAAAATTATTTGCGAACTCATTCCATAAGACTCGTAGTGGTTTATGGTGCATAGATTGTGAAGTAGAGGGGAACATTAAGGATAATTTCCCCTAAAGGATGGTACATGCTGTGATAGTAGATTATGAGATTTGTCATGAGGACCACGATGCAAGTAGATGCCCCTTGCTATAGCGCATGATCAGAAAGAATGTATCTTGTTATTACAAGATTTACACCTCCACAACCCATGATACTAATGACTATAGGCTCATTGATAAAATTCATGAGGCCATTGATCATGGGGTGCACCAAACTAGCATTGCCAATGGTTTTAAAAATGATGATCGTCATTATGAGGAGCACGCAGATGGGGGTGCACGTGGAAGAGGTTTTCAAGGAGGATTCCATGGAAGTGGTAACCATGGAGGAAGAAGTTGATTCCCGGGCGGACCTGTTTCAACTATGGATTCTTAGAACATTACAAGTGTGAGTTCCTGGACTTGTTGTAGTTCTCGTGGTGCAAAAAGAGCATAAGTATGAGGAGTGCCTAGAATTATTTGAGCATATGAATCAGCAGCACCAAAGGACAAGGAATGCGCATGTGGTCGCACCCTCCTCTAAAAGACTCATTACTTGGTAGAGGTATTACGGTCACGCTCTCATCAAGGAGTCATTAGAATACACCTGATTCTAAAGCAACAGGATGGGACAATATCTCATAACCTTTACTTGAGATTGCCATCTGAACTCCATTGATTTCCTATCAGTTCTCTTAACTGAATTTATATCATACTTTAAGTTTATAAGTATAAATGATTAAGAATCCAATTTACTGTTGTCCTTTCATACTTAGGACTAGGGATTAGTAATTTAATCCATTTTGTTTAGCGTTCTCTTTTAGGCTCAATTTTTAACCTATCTTCTAGAGAGACAATAATTTAATTCCAATACTGCTACTGCTAGAACAAATTAGAACTACTAAACACTCATAAGAATTTAATCTATTACTACAACTTTCTTGTCAATCACAAAAGCAATCCATATAATTACATGATAACAATGCCCCTTCAGTACATAAACCGAAGAAGGTCACCTTCTAAATAGAATACACTACCTAAGTTTCAACACTTATTGTGCATGCCTTTCAGAACTTATACAATTACCTTTTATGCAACAGATACTTGATATAATGCGACGTAAAAGAACATCTTTCACATATAGTACATCTTATAACTCAAGCTGTAATTCTTTATAATCAAATAACAATCTGATCAGCATTCATCTGGCATCGCTTTTACCTCTTACGGAAACCATCTGGCAAAAATAGGCAACGGAGTCATAAGTTTCAATGTAACTGAGCATGATCATGCACTACTTTTTAAAACAATTGCAATCCATCAATTGTTTCATCATTAAACACCCTGTTTAAATGCGATATATATTCACATAAGTAAACTAATCCGACTAATCCCTTGTAATACAAAATGATTACAATTATTTAACTCTACAAATGTTTACAGACTCGGGTAGTCTTAATCACTTTCTAATATTTCCATCAAATAGAAGAAACAAGGAAAAGGAACAATGTACACTAACAATCATGAATCCAAATCCACGACATTAGGTCCATCGTTTCATTCTTCCAAAATGGCACACATAACAATGCAAATTCCACCAATATGGTAAACAAAACAATTGCCCACTGATAGATAAATATCAACAAGTATTAAATAAGTAAGAGAAGGAACCAAACCATTCATACTTCCTTTCACATAAGTTCATCACTGTACCGTCTTCACATATGAAAACATTTCAACCAGTATTTAAATGAACAAGTTAGACAAGCCGCAAGCAAGATCACTATTCTAAATCACGGAAATAGAAACACAGCAAACTCCTATACAACAACTAACACATCAACAATTCATGTATCAATCCTAAGTCCCAATACTAGTTCCTTTTACACAGTGAGGCTTTTGACACAAGTTGAAAACAAGAAACTACAAGCGTATCGCTGAAAACAACAACCTCATTGCATCAAGCAATCTACGGTTTTCCTATGGACTATGCTACGTTGTCACACAATATTTCCAAACTCATGCACAGTCAATCGGACAGATTAAATGGAAAAGAACATAGCCTACATATTCTTGCTTAGTCAAAATCAGACTGAAGTAAAAGAAAGGACTTCAACCAAACGATTCCTTCACCTTGCCGCATGTAAGTCTTGGTGTGATATTTGCGACTTACCCAAACAAGGTCAGAACACGAAACGGTCATCCATGCTCAAGGACCTCAAAAAGTGACAAAGACAGTGTCCAAGGTCAAGCTCAGAAAGAGACAGAAGTACTAGTTACCTTTCCAGAATTCCAATGATTCAAACGGAGGTAACAATTCAAGCAAATGAATATGAATTCATACTGATATTCATCAACGAAACATAACAAGAATCAGACAACAAATTACTCTCTGCCAATCATTTTACACTAATTTGCACAGGTCGAAGACGTACATGTCCACCTAAGAATCTGTACCTCAAATCCCAAAAACACGAAGGAATTCCAATTGCAATAACAAGATCGAAATACATGTTATTCCATTAAGTCGCCAGCACTTAAAATACCACAACTTAACTTTATTCGGCTCAAAAATAAATGAATCATTCAATCGAACTCCTCAGAGTCGTCCAATTCACAATAGTATAAACCTATATTCACACTGTAACTGTTAAAGGTTTGCACTCATAACCACTGAACCCTACAGCAACGTACTATGAAATTGGTTGATAAATCCATATATGCCATTCATGGCTAACAATCAGAATGAAACAAGTGAAGCAAATCGAATACCCATTTCAAGCAAGGAAATCTATTGGGCTGCTACGAAACTTTTGAACAGCTTTCACATAGAAATGAAATTGCATACACAGGAAGTCTTTATCCTTTAATTATTTCAAATAATAGTAGCCAAAAGCCCTGTTTCGTCTTACCAGGCTTTCACAAAAAAAATCCATTCACAAAACTTATGGATGAATCTACATTCCCAGCAATAGATAGCAATATACGATTCAATCATCGACTCCACTAAGTCGATACAACAAAGTACAGGTGTATCTATATTATACGCAGTCCACAAGTAATCCTGCTAACCTAATAACAAGGAAAACAACTTCCGCTAGGTCGAAAAGACTACGGTAACACTACAGTTTCCTGTTCCAAGCCAAAAATTGAATACAAATGAAACCCGAAAGTATCATTAGTCGCTATCAACAAATCTCACAACAGAGTACCCAAAGAAGTGATAATACTAATCAATCTTACTGTACTCATCCAAATCATTCCATACGGTTTCTATAACAAGAAACAGCGACCACGAATTAAGACATACAGTGGTCTTATACTGCACACAGGTATATTCTAAGGGCTCATGCCAAACAGGCCGAACACTCAAACCTTTATAAATAAATACCTCACATGCATAAGCCAGAAAAAATACTCAAACAAATAGAGTCGAAGTTCGATTTCAACAAACACCCATCAAGCGGAAATTGAAAAATCGAACCAGAAGAGATACAGTGCCAAAAATCAAACTAGATCTCATAGAAAATTCATCTAATCTTCACAAAACATTTGAACAGAGTTGTTTTAATGAAAGCACTTGAAAGACAGCAAGATATTTAAAGGTTAGGGCCTAGCATGCCTGTATTTTTGATCAAATTTCCGAAGAAGACCACAGGAAGAGCTCAAACTTCCTTTTCTTTTTCCACAATAAAGCGACCAACAAAATTTCGCTGTCTCCATCACATATATATCCTCCATGACAGAGAAAAGAGCCAGAGAAATTCATTCTTGCCATGCAACTCAAAGAGAACTGGTGCGAAGAACCAGTAAACCAGCAGAGCAAAAACTGAAAATCGCAATAAGCCAAACAAACCCACAAACTTCCCGTCTGCATGCCTTCTCGCGAGTTCCATGCTCGCTTTCCGAGAAAATTAAATGTCATTAAACCAATTTTCCCGCTTAAACTCAACTTCCACCGACCGCCAGCTTTAGTGACAGTCAATCTAAAATTCATGTTCATTTCCAAACTTAGCGACCCTGCCACGTCCCCACCGGTTAGCCGTCGCCTAAGCCTCCGCCATGACCTGTCCTTCATCCTTATCCCTTACATTTATTGCCATAGAAAACACCGCCCATGGTTCACCACCCTTCATAGGCCCCTTCATAACCTCTTCTGTAGTTAGGTTAGTATCTTAGGTTAGAGTTTAGGGTAATACCCACACTAACAAATTTACACAAAGATACTAAATTAGGATATTAACAAATAGCCTAGGTCTAGGTTAGACTAACAATAATCTAACCCCTAGGTTAGGTTTTAGTTTTAGGTTACTAACCCTTAATAATTTAGTTTGGTCCTTGTCCTGAAAACTCGGAAAGACCTGTATCATACCTTCTAGAACAGAGTTAGCTCCTGTTCATATTGCAGAATTGTATGTCAACGAATTATTACCTGGTCTACAATCAAGACCTTCCAGATATACTTTGATATCGGGAACCGTTTCATTTCTCAAGATCAGCCTGAGTCATACTCCTGACCAGCTTATTAAATGCTTCGATACCTTGCAACCTGTTCAAGGTCTGTGATCTAATTTATCACAAACAGATTTAAAGCATTACTTGGATCAATTCCCCTGATCCAAGTCTAGATATTATAGAAGAATATCTTTATCATTTATTCCGTGATCAGATTAATATTCAGACACAAAATGAAATAAATAAAAGAGTCTATTCATATTTTGACTCAGTCAAGATCTGCTATCTGCAAGAAATTCAATACATATCAAGCATGATTTCTGAATCGAGGAACACATCCTTTTACAAGAAATCACATATCAACACTTGAATGCTTAGGAGAAAGTAACAACAGTTCAGGGTGTTACACTAAGGCTATTGGTAGTATTGATAATAGCATTAGCCCGTTCCTAGAGGCCCAGATTACTACTATGGCCAAACAGTTGGAAAAATTATTTGCGAACTCATTCCATAAGACTCGTAGTGGTTTATGGTGCACAGATTGTGAAGTAGAGGGGAACATTAAGGATAATTTCCCCTAAAGGATGGTACATGCTGTGATAGTAGATTATGAGATTTGTCATGAGGACCACGATGCAAGTAGATGCCCCTTGCTATAGCGCATGATCAGAAAGAATGTATCTTGTTATTACAAGATTTACACCTCCACAACCCATGATACTAATGACTATAGGCTCTTTGATCAAATTCATGAGGCCATTGATCATGGGGGTGCACCAAACTAGCATTGCCAATGGTTTTAAAAATGATGATCGTCATTATGAGGAGCACGCAGATGGGGGTGCACGTGGAAGAGGTTTTCAAGGAGGATTCCATGGAAGTGGTAACCATGGAGGAAGAAGTGAGTTCCCGGGCGGGACATGTTTCAACTATGGATCTATAGAACATTACAAGTGTGAGTTCCTGGACTTGTTGTAGTTCTCGTGGTGCAAAAAGAAGCATAAGTATGAGGAGTGCCTAGAATTATTTGAGCATATGAATCAGCAGCACCAAAAGGACAAAGGCAATGCGATGGTCAGCATCAAGAAGGTAGACATACAATAGATGTCTCAAGTAACACATGATGAAGGTTTGGAGCCTGTCATGGTAACAACAAGGGCAGAAGCCAACCACACAAGAGAGGTACCAAGACAGAAGACCCTAGTTACGAGGGAGGAGGTGGTTCATGGACAATATCCAGACCCTGTGCATCAAAAGGAGATATATCAGGACACCATGGATGTTATTCAAAGCTTGCAAGGGGAGATCTAGTTTCTAAAGGAGAAATCCAGAAAGGAGGAACAAGGAGATTCGAGGTGTAAAAGGATGACCTTGATGTGGTCAAGGAGGTGTGTAAACTGCTAAGGTAGGAGAACATCATTCCTTTACTAGAATCCTGGTTGAGATAGAGGGTAGCACATGTATGAGAAGAGAATGAGATATAGGTATTACACATGAACCTTCCCCCTCATATCCTCGACTATGACAAGGAGATTACATTGAATGCAGTTGCAGATGGATGGCTCCTTAGTAATAGATTCATTGAAACTGGTACAGAGGTTAATGTTATAAATTTAGATGCATGGCATCAGATGGGGAGACCTGCATTACAACCATCTTCGAATGGGTTGTATATGGTAAAAAAACTAAGGCAATGCCCATCAATGTCTTGAAGGATGTAGCTATTACTGTCTAGGGAGCCAATTTTACTGGGGACTTTGAAGTCTTAGCGCTCGCTGAGGTGGACAATTTCTCAGCACTACTTGGGTGCCCTTGGTGTTACAAAAATAATGCGGACCTTTGGTTAAACAAAGGGTACATCAGCTTCGAGAACAAAGAGGAATGGGTAATTATACCCATGGTTGATGGGAAGTCAACACCCTATATTGAACTGTTGGGGGAATAATTTCTGGACAAAATTTATGTGCACTCAATCAGAGACCCTGAGATGGTACACCCTACTAATGGAGTTATCCAGTTTGAAGATGCTCAGTCAGTGAGTGATACCACCATCCTGGCATGTGACAATTTGGTGCATGGAACTTACAAACTAATGGGACAATAGTTGAGAGGGTCGGTGACAAAGGTAACACAGGTGTTCATTGTTAGGTGCTTTGGAGGAAAATAACTACCCAAGTATTTAGGAGGATCCTTCCCTGAGATATTTCTGCAGGAGGTAGAAGCCTAGTGGAATAATGAGAAGGAACAAAGGGAGATGTTAAGTTATGTCTTTCTTGACACAACATCTCATTGGGGGGACACATTAGGAAATCCTTTTAGAGTGGGGCAAGGTAAGGATTTCTCTCTCTGTCATATTTTCTAGAAGTAATGTACCCACCATCATCAAAGACTACCATGGGAAGGAGCCTACCTCTTTCCATAGCCAAGAGTGTGAACGGGTCTAGAAAGAAGGTGAAGAAGCTTTTCCACCATCCCTTTGGGTACACAAGTTGTATTCTACACTACAAGGTTGTGCATGCACATGGTACATCCATTCGAAGACACGCCGTAAGACAAGGAATTGGAAATAGCTCGTGGCTGACCTTATTCAAACCTTTGAGTATCAGAGTACCAAGCCATTGATTGATAAGGCCTTGTAGGGTATAAAGCACCTTACCATGAGGGATAGTGCCAGAACGGAAGATAGGCTATTGGAATTAATAGGTAAACTAGGATTAGAGGCACACTTTGAAGAAATTAAGGAAACATAATAGTTACAGCTTGAGCGCGTGTTTGTAAAAAGAGAAGGGAAAGTTAGTATATGTGATTGATGGGGAAGAATTGGAAAGATTAGATGATTTCTATTCTATAGGAACACGTGAGGTAGTGGACAATGTAGATGCTCGTGCATGTGCCTACCATGAGCCTTTAAAGACAAAGAAAGTTAACATCAGTTCCGAAGAAGAACCTAAGGAAGCTATCATTGGGGATTACTAGACAGAGAAGGAAATAACAAAGATCATTGATCTGTTGCATGAATTTGAGGATTTATTCCTATGTGGGTACCATGAACTCAAAGGAATTCACCATTCCTTGGGGGAGATGAAGATAAATCTAAGGGACAGTGTGCGCCTGGTTAGAAAAAATCCCTAATGGATGAATCCCAATTTACACATGAGGGTTAAGGAGGAGATAGACAAGATGATAGCTTATGGGATCATTGAGGTAGTGGAAGAATCATAATGGATAAGTTCGATGGTAATCAGCATCAAGAAGGATGGTTAGATTAGGATTTTTGTGGACTATAGGGAATTGAATGTAGTTTGTGTCATTGATCCATTTCTGACACCCTTCACTAAAGAAATTTTGGAAGGATTCGTTGGGATCAAAATCTATTCCTTTACGGATGGATTTTTAGGATACCACCAAGTCTAGATTATGGATTTTCAAGATACCACCAAGTCTGGATTGCAAAGGAGGACCAAGAGAAGAAAACTTTCACCACCAAGTGGGGAAATTTTGCATATATGATCATTCCCTTTGGGTTGAATAATGTTCCTGCTATTTTTTCATGCATAGTGGTGCAAACATTCCAAGAATTCATCCATAAATTTCTTCAGGTCTATTTGGATGATTGGATAGTATATGGTCTAGTTAAGGACCATTGTGACAACTTGAGATTAATGTTTGAAAGGTGTAGGCAATTGAGGATATCCCTCAACATTAAGAAATGTGTGTTTACTACTCCCTTTGGGACTCTATTGGGGCATATCATATGTAAGGAGGGCTTGTTGGTAGATCCCACTAAGGTTGTAGTTATTGTAGGGTTAAGGGAACCTACTAGCTAGAGTGCAGTGCACAGATTCTTTGGGCATATAGGCTATTACAGGAAATTCATTAAGGGATATGCCAAGATCATTGCACCATTAGAGGAGCTACTTAGACACAAAGTGCCTTCCATTGGGGAGAGGTGCATTAGAGGGCATTTGATACATTAAAAGATAGGCTTATTACCACACCTATTTTACATTTTCCCGCTTGGGATAAGCCCTTCCATGTCCATGTAGATGCCTCAGGAACTACCATTGGAGTAGTGCTTGCACAACTAGGTGAGGGGATTGTTCATCATCCTCTCTATTTTGTAAGAAGGAAGTTAACACCAGCGGAGAAAAAATATACCACTACTGAGCATGAGGCATTGTCAATGATCTACATGCTCTTCAAGTTTAGATAGTATCTACTAGCAACACCCTTTGTATTCTACACTGACCACATGGCATTAAAGTATTTGGTGAACAAGCTCATTCTTCAAGGGCACATATGTCAATGGGTGTCATTGTTTCAAGAGTTTGAATTCACCATTATAGTGAAGCCTGAAAAAATCAAATGTGGGCCTGATCATCTATCAAGTATTGATTCAAGAGAGGACATGCAAAGTATTGAGGAAGTAATGCCAGATGCCCAATTGTTTAGGTTGTGGCATGCACCCTTGGATTTGGAGGAGATTGTAGTATTTTTAAAATAAGGTGTGGTGTCAGATGGAATGAAGGCATTGGAAAAGAAGCAGTTGGCCATACGCGTTGTGCCCTACATGTTGATTAGTGGAGACTTATACAAGATGGGATGAGATAAAGTTTTGTGTAGGTGTGTATTATAGCATGAGCACCTAGCCATCATGGAGGAATCACACGAAGGAAGTACGGGTGGACATTATGCAAGTGATGCCATTGCACACAATATATTAATGACAAGATTATGGTGGGAAATCTTGTACAGGGATTGTAGAGATTATTGTAAAGCATGTGACCACTATCAATGCATTGGAAAACTAGGAAGGAGAAATGAAATGCCTTTGCATCCTATCCCTAGCACGGAGCCTTTTGAAAAATGGACTATAGATTTTGTAGGACCTATTGCATGAGCAACACATAGGACTGGGTCACGTTATGCCATCACTTGTATAGATTATCTCATAAGGTGGGAAAAGGCAGCCCTAACTAAAGATTGCACGGTAACAACAATGGCAAGGTTCTTATGAGAGAACATTATCACAAGGTATGGATTTCCATTGAGTTTGACCAGTGATAGGGGTACACATTTTCTGAATGAGACCGTGAGGATCCTATTATCAGAGTTCATGGTGGCTCATCACAAGACTACGCCCTACCACCCAAAAGAAAATGGGACCGCAGAAGCATTGAACAAAATAATGAGTCATACCTTAATTAAAATCTGTGATGTTGGAAGACAAGATTGGGATGACAAAGTATCGGTAGTGTTATGGGCTTACAGGACCATGTATAAAACACTAAATAAAGCCACACCATTTCAATTGGTGTTTGGCGCAGAACCCATTTTTCTAGTTGAATTTATGTTACCTTTTTTGTGAATAGTGCACGCAGGAGGATTTTTCGATGAATAAGTGCTAGAAGAAAGGATTGATGAGATAATGAAACTAGATGAGAGACAATCACTTGCCCGATTGAGCTATAAAA
The DNA here is from genome assembly GCA_019776745.2 of Taxus chinensis. Taxonomy (NCBI): domain Eukaryota; kingdom Viridiplantae; phylum Streptophyta; class Pinopsida; order Cupressales; family Taxaceae; genus Taxus; species Taxus chinensis. The sequence continues at coordinate 316,334,099 of CM034154.1, forward strand.
TAGAAAAGGAAAAGCAAAAATCTTGGCATGATCACCAGTTAGAATCAAGAAGTTTGAGGTTGGGAAAATGGTGTTACTATATGATTCCAAGTTTTTGTGCCATCATGGAAAGTTAAAACTCCTAGGTCCCTACAATTTCATACATCCTTGATTTGGGCACATGACAATTACAAGCACTAGATGGGACAAAGTTTCCTAGACACTTCAATGGTAGTAGGCTGAAGCCCTACTATAAATAAGTCTTCTTGGTGTTTGTAAATAAGACAGTTTTTCCAGTTAGTTTAGAAGTTTCCTTTATGCATTTTCCCTTTCTTGTGTTTCCCTTTTGCATTGATGTTTTATGCCTTAGGCGTCGGTAACCTTATTGCTATTTTTGGAGAATTTGTGAGTGCGTAGAGGAACACACATCATTTAAGTGTGGGGTGGATAAAAGTGAAGAAGCGCGTGATTAAGGTACCAATGAAGTTATGTTGAAGAGTCTTGTTGTGTAGCCCAGTTGAAATAGGTAGATGAAGAGAAACGATATAATGATTGGTGCTAGGATAAAGCTACTGGTATATCCCATGTACAAAGGAAAAGGAAGCACAGTTAAAGCAAAATGAGGTAGGAGAAAGCAAGAATATAGATAAAAGAAGTGCCTTCGGTACAGGTTAAGCACACGCAAGAGTCTCATGTCAGGTTGGTTGGATTACACACCAGAAGGTTGGATGAGTTTTGCGCAAGAAGGACGCGTGAGTAAGGGAACTGAAGATGGAATTTGTTTGAAAAAGATGCATTAAATGAAAAAAGTATGGGGGTAGGTAAAGTATTATTTAATGATCAGGAAAAGGAATAACTATAAATATAGGGTTGGGGCACTCTCATTTTTACTTTGCAAAAATGAAGAGTTAGAGATATAAGTGAGTTTTATAAACTAGGGTTTTCATATTCAATCGAGGAGAAGATCTATGTGATTAAAATGTGAAGAGCCAGTTTGAGACTCTGAACTAGAAGGAATTACACGAGCATGAAAGGATTTGAAAAGGCACTATCTTGTGAAGATTATATCCAAGTTAGGGTTTGACAAACTAGGGCATGGGTTTAAAAGGGTTATATCATGGATCTGAGATCGAAGGTTGGGAGAAGAAAGGCAGAGTAACAAAGAGAGGGTAAGAGTAATAAAAATACCTTGACCATGTCAATCAAGAAAGGAAAAGGCAAAGCTAAGGTGAAATAACCAGAACCTGAAGTAGACACAAATGAAGAATGGTATGCAGAGATGCAATACCCAGATGGGGTGGTTATGGGAAAGGAATGGGAATCCCACTTGAGAAGCATACATGTTAGCGACTATAATCACCATACAAACACTATAGAGAAATAAATGGTGTTGGAATTGGTACACCCCACTAACAAGTGAACACTTGAAGGTTTGCCCATATATGACGATAATGTTAAGTTAAAATTGGTGAAGGTAGGGCTGTTGTAACTCTATGAGTTGCCTTATTTTGGGAAGCCAGAACACTTATACCAGTGGTTGATGTCTCAGGCACACAAATACTATTTCCATTTTACTGGGCACAAGATGCGTGTGACTCCCTAGTTGATTTCACAATTTACAAGCCTCATATGTGAGGGAGATAGACTAAAAGATGACCTTGGTGACAAGGAGGCTATTCAAGAGACCGTCACTGAATATGCCTACAAGAAGGGGTCGTGGTACTATGATATTTCAGATATCAAGGACCCCATTATGAAGATGGCTGCACATCTAGTGAGTAAGCTGAATGGCCAAGAAAGATGGACGTAGGTCAAAAAACATTGGCTACATGTTTATAGGAAGATTGCAGAGGGGAAAATATATAACATATCCACGTACATTGCAGAGGAGATTGTTATGTGCATGAAGGAAGGGGACAAGATTCTCTTTGGAAATTTCTTTCTCACCATAGTATTTATAGAAATTGGAGTGTTGGATGCCTCAGACAAGTTCATGTGAGAGTACCCAGCCAAAGACCCTTCACCCATGAAGAGGTTTGAGAAGTATGTTTGTGATACAATGACGGCTCCCCAAAAAGCGTGGCTGGAAAAGTGGTATACACGCTTAAGGAATGCATTCAGGGAAAAATGGAGGATCCCTTAACAACTCCCAGTAGCCACTGAGTGAGAAGCTGAGTTCACAGTGTACCAACACTACATCTTGGGTAGATTTAAGCTTATTGATGAATCATGAAGCCCTTGGTGCAAGCTTCCTTTCATGTTTACTACCCAATACTTCTAAGCGGGAGTAAATAGATTTAAAGAATTAATGAAGCTAAATATGGAGCTAGGCATGTTAGGATGGGAACATAGGGAGATGAGGAAGAAGTTGAATTACCCTAGTGGAAAGTGTGCATACATAGAGAAGTATGTGTCACATGCCAAATAACTAGGCTGATAATGCTTCCCATCACTAGAGGATCCGCGATGTGTCTATACATGCGCATAAGGATGAAGTTTGAAAAGGGTGCGTATTTGGAGAATGAAATATCCATACCTGAAGACCCCTTGGGGAAGAAGAATCTCACATCTAAGAAGAGAGAAAGAGGAGAGGAAGGAGCACCAAGTGTGCCGACTACTCAAAAAATGAGAATGCCATCTACAAGTGCCAAGCCAAGCACCTACATATGGCAAAAAAAGTTTCCAGTAAAGGAGAAGATGCTAGAAGTAGAGGCACCTAAACAACCCACCACCATAGAATAATCATTAAAGGAAGAAGTGGAGGCTGAATCTCCTGATCAGAAGCCACCTCTCAAGAAGAAGCAGAGGATGGATTAAGAAGCTAACTCGGTGGTGACTGACAGCTTGGAAAATTACTTGGGAGAAGGAGAGGATCAGAGTGAAGAAGGTGGCGATAAGGAAGAAGAGCCTAAAAAGGAAAAGGAGCCACATGTTTTTAGTGTCTATGACTTAGAGGAAGAAAGTGGAGAGGAGAAGCAAGATTTTTTATTTGCATGATGTAAGGGTGCATAAGATGAGGAATACATTGAAGACACAAAGGAAGATGAGAAGGATGCCAAGGAGTAGGAAGCCATAAGCCTTACAAAAGAGTAGATTACTAAGTTAGTAGAGTGAGAAGTGAAAAAGATGTTCAAAGTCCTTATAGACCAAGAGTTAGAGTGCAGCGCAGACATAGTACTTAAGGAAGGGAAGGGGGAGAGCATTGAAAAGGAACATAACAACCTAGGAGGCCCTGCTCGGACAGTTACCTTTCCCAAAGGCACGCACTCGAGCAGGAGAACTCTGGATACACTCTAGAGACAAATAATGGGCTATTTGGGTGACACAAGGAAGGTGTTGTGTGCACGGTTCCAGAGCACCATTCCCACTCAAAGGATTATAGCCATGGGGTCTTTTGAGAGAGATGACACATACCCTAGGACTAAGAAGATGCTTTCTTGGGCATTCAAGTCACATGTTGATGAACCAGACTTTGAAGTCTAAAAAGCACTCATCTCATTACCAAAATCTAAGGGGGACAAACCCTTAGTAAATGCTCAGGAGCTTTCAGACAAGCAAGTATGTAATGATTTGAACAAAGTCACAGTCGAGACCGAGGCTAGGATGTTCACGCAAAATGACTGAATCAGAGCTTTGGAGGTGAAGTTGGGGAAGAAGGAGGAAGAACTGACGAAGAAGGCCAAGAGTTTAAAACAGAAGGAATTAATCAACACATAGTTAAGGTGCAAGTTAAAGGAGGAAAAATTAAAGGTGTAGGAGGTCTACAAGAAGGTGGAGTTGATCAAGAGCACCATCATATTAAAGCACCCTGACCTAACTCCAATCCCTTAGAGGTACGCATCAACCTTGGAATGCTTAGAAGACCTAACACACGTCCTCACCATGGAGAGGAGACCCTTGGCACTGGAATCTACAGAAGAAGTGGTGACGCACTTGAAGGAGGAATACCGATTGAAGGTAGTAGCAATGGTTGCTGAGTATAGCTAAGTAATCATGGAGATTAAGGTCATTGCCCAGTCTGTAGAGGCCGCATATGACACATGCATGGATAGAGATAAGGTGGCGGGATCCTTGGTCACCACACTTGAAGCAGAGTTGAAAGAGTTCTAGGAAAAGAACAAAGGGAACAGGGCAGAGAGGGACAAGGTTTTGGCTGAGGTAGAAAAGAAATTAGAGGCAATTTAGGCTTTAAAGATATCAATTAAGGCCTAGCTGAAGGAACTATACCCCCAAATTACTAGGAGAATGGATAAACATGCAGACCTAGGTATGGACTTGGAGAAGACTATGGAAACTTTGGGCACCTAAGGAATTGGCCTAAGCTTTGATGAAGTGAGAACCCTGGTGGGTGACCTATGCCAGAAGGCGAAGGGTGAGGTTGAAGTATGGAACCAGCTGGAGGTAGATCTAGGAAAGGACTTTCCTTACCTTTTGAATTGATGTTCCCCCCCATTCTTCATTGTTTCCCCCATTATTTCATTCCTTATTCATTTTGTAAAGTATAAGTCTACTTTTGGGTTCCATAAAACAACTTACATCTTGGTCAAGTAAGATGTTTTCGAGGACGGAGAATAGGCATAGTGTGGGGTGATGTTGGGCCCTTGCAATATTGACCAAGTATGAAGGCGCTTAGGCATGCGGGACCCTAGTTATAGAATGGCATGCAAAGAAAAAGTGCACAAGAGAAAGGATTAAGGAGAAAAATAGCATGTGCGACGCGCGAAAGGAGTTTTGGGACTTAGCCAATTTTAATGCCTAAGGAAGAACAAGTGAAAAGTGTGATCAGTTGCATGCAGATAAAATATCAGCTTGGCAATAGGTTGGCCAAGGAAAGAGCATACGCTAATGGAATCTTCTAGAAGATCATCATGAGATGGAATGGCGATCTCAGGCCTGAAGGAACATGCTTGCATGGAGGACCACATTCAACACTTAACAATGGATATGAGGGTGCAGTAAGGTGAGTTGGCAGCCTGGGAAAGTGATAAATACTAGTGCTTGCCATTGGAAAATATATACGAAGAGATATACACACTCAGAGAGAGATGTATCATCAGGAGATATACATAAGGAATGGTGGGTTAGAGAATGGGAGAAGATCTGCAGAGTTGCTACGAGTGGATATTCTAGTTTAGGGAAGGATGTAGTAAGCATGGAACTGTATTTTTCTTTTCTGTTAGCTTAGCTACATATATCCAGTGATGTGAATGACTTTGGTCTGCACTCTATGACACTCTGTAATGAATCAATGAATATATTAAGGTTACCTATTATAAATATATATGAATATCATTGGGTTTAATATTTATTTCGTTCATATGAGTTCTCTTTCCTTTCATGATATGAATGAATGGTTGTATCTTTCTTTCTATTATAGTATATGTTCTGGGATCTATTAAAGAACTCAATCTGAAGTGACTGCAAGGATCTGGGGGCTGTTCTGAGCCCTATGGTTCTTGTATGTCTCAACTTCTTTCCTAAATACTCTTACACTAATCATAGATAATGCTTCCCACTAGAATCACATAAAAGAGAGACTCAGCACCCGCGCGTGCCTCGGGTGAGCGTTCAACTTCTTCTACGTGATAGGTTGGTGTGCATGGGGTTATTCCTTTTGTGGTAAGAGTAAAAATGACTACAATATTCCTTGTTGTAGCTTCTCCACCATTATTTCCTCCTTTTATTCCTCTATCAACTTATACTAGAATATTCTTTCTATCATGCTCTAGGACCACTCTCCTAAGGAATTCACCTAGTCCCTTCTTGTATAATTTCCCTTGGATCAAAGTTAAAGGAAAGATCCTTCTTAACAAGTTCTTATTTTGTTTCTTAGTGTATTCTATGGGGAATTATCTAGTAGTTAGTAATTGTGATATCTCATCAAATTCTTTACTAATAGTCTCAAATCTGAATAAATGTGCCCCTAGGAAGTCATCATCAATTAGTATTGTATCTTCTTGTGTTTTAATGATGGATAAATAATTTGGACCATTGTTTAATTTTCCTGGTTTAATTGCGATGGTAAAGTCAAATTCCTGGAATAACATTAATGATCGACATATTATTCCTTGTAATATTGGCTTGTTTAGATAATATTTCAAAGGATCATGGCCTCTACAAAATACAAATGGTGTAGCTGGTAAATAATGGCTGAATTTTTGTAGGGCATACACCATACTTAGTTCTTATCTTTTAGTTATAGAATAATTATTCTCAGTATTAGCTAATTTGTGACTTGCAAAAGTTATTGGGTGATCCATCTTATCTCTTGGTTGTGCTAGTATTGCCCCAATAATAATCCTTGACACATTTACATGCACGTGAAAGGGGACTTTCCAATATGGAAATATTAAGATGAGTGCATGTAGTATTTTATCTTTAAGAATCTGAAAAGCATTACCACATGCTTTAGACCATTCTATCTATTTTTTAATCATTTTCCTAAGAATTTCTTCTAGGGGGAATTGATTTTTGCATATTTTCTTATGAAATTTCTACAATATCCAGTATATCCTGAATTATCCTTACCTATTTTTGTACTTTTGGAGGTGGTAGTGTGACAATTATTGAATTTTTCATTGGGTCTATCAATATCCATTCTTTACAAATAATATGACTGAATAATGTGCCAAATGGGGTAAAAAAGATACATTTCTTCAAATTCAATTGTATTTGTAGTGATCTAGATCTCTAAAACATGAGTATGAGAACTTCTATATGATTATTTAGTAATCCAAAGACTATCCAATCATCCAGATAAACCTCTAAAAATTCATGAATAAATTCTTTGAAGGCATTTATTATTATTTTTTAATACAATGGGTGCATTCTTCAGACCAAATGACATCACTATGTACATGAAGGAACCCCATTTTTAAAAAGATGTGGTTTTGGGTTGATCTTCAGGAGAAATCCGAACCTGATGGTACTAACCAAGAAAGCTATCAGTGAATGAATAAACCTCTCTCCCTGCTACATTTTCTAAAACATCTCTCCCTACTAGGTTTTCTAAAATATCTCTCCCTGCTACATTTTCTAAAACATCTCTCCCTACTAGGTTTTCTAAAATATCTCTCCCTGCTACAAATTCTAATCTCATCCATTTTCTTATTTGGGACTACCATAGGGCTTATCCATTCAACATATTCAACCAGTTTGATTATCCCAAAATTCAATATTTTATCTATTTCAGTTTTACCTTCACTTTTAAGTTGGGGTTCAATTATTAAGGTCTCTTCTTGAGAGGTTTAAACCCTTATTTAATGCAACTTTTTATTGTTCCTACTTCTTTATTCCACGTAATTATTTGAATTCTTTAGGAAAAATATATCAAAATTATTTAAGTAGCTCTACCACCTTGTCTACTTCTTCCTCTCACCAATAATCCCAAGTTTTATAAATTTATCTTCTCCATTTATTCCAATATTTTCATTTATAAAATTTTGAGGTTGATAGAAATATTTTTATTCTTATATCTTAGTTTCTAGTACTTCCCTTTCTCCTTCCATTGTTTTGTGTTTCAAATTCTTAGGTTTTTCCTCTCTTTCTTATTTCTCCACTGTAAAATAATATGCAATCTCTTTGATTTGTATTGAATCTCATTGTTGATGATTATGTTCCTCTTTTGGGACCAGTTTTTGTTATGAAACTCGATTTTTGGTCTCTTCTGGAGTTAAGAATAGAAATTTTATTATCTTTTGTAGTTCCTGAAGTGTATTAAGATCTACATCCCATAAATTGAATGTGTCACATAAGTCTTTCACTACTTGATCCCAGTTTTATGATTCTTTCATTGTTTCTTTGTGCATATACCAGGACCTAGGTAAGGGTCCTAGTGTCCATACAAATAATTGAGTCCACACCAAGGGAGAATTATCTCCACACATCTACCAACGTATTTCACATATTTGAATGTGTATTTATGGAACTCCTTTTCCTGTATATTCTAGTATGGCTACATAGTATCCTTCACTTTCTAGAAATCTTGGCTTGAGTAATGTGATAAGGGAATTCCAATGAGAGATATTTTTTTTATGGGTCTCCCACCATCTTCAAAAATTGATTCTAAGAGTTTCATCTAATGCTTCCATATGAGATGTCTCATTCGGAAATATTCTCACTATTTTCTCTAAGTATCCTTCCAAATCAACAAACGTTAAATATTTTAGTAAGGTATGGTGAGATTCTCTATGGTTTAGTCTATATACTAACTTGATTGGTTTCTCATCTTACTCATATGTAGCGGAGTGATACCCATTTTCTTCTTCAAATCTGTCTTTTGTGGTGAAAAATTTCTTTGATTTCATCCACAAATTCAAAATCATCATCATCCAAAGTGAGTATATGGGTTGGTAACCTTCTTACATAGTGTAATTTTATTACTCTAGATTATGGGAAACCATACCCATGCTTTTACTATATTATCTGAGATCTCATTTGTTGATCCACTTTTAAATCAAATTTCCCCATAAGAGTTTGGTTTAAAGTCTTTTTCCATATTGGTTAACCAATTCAACGTGTATATACATTGAATATCATCAAAATATTTTTCCTCCATGTCATGCCAAAATTCTTCTGACCAGGTGGAGCTCATTCCTACTTGTAAAGGTACATGAACCCAGATGCCATCTAATTCTAAGGTGACTTCTTCTTATTATGAATTTAGTGAACCATTGCAATAAAAAAAGATTATAGGGCCAAAATTGTGTTATACATGGGCTTTGTGGCTACATTTTCTACAAATTCAAAGTTGAGAATCGTCTTAATCCCCATGAAATTGAATTCAACTTCTTAAATAGTCCTACAAGGTTTTTCTTTGATCTATCTTCTAGACCAATATGGTATCTCACAATTTATAAATGGGGTCTACCAAGTTTCTCCCTACTAGTCTTGGACATGATATTAGCATCTACTCCTAGATCCAAAAGTATTCTTGTAATTGTGGTATCAAATATTTCAACATCCAAGTATATGGAGGACTTACACCATGTTATTTTTTTTCTGAAGAGATTTCTCTTTTTATTGTGATGAGATTCAATCAGATGGACATGGAAACTCTTCACTTCTTTGTTCCATTACTTACTAAATTGTTTTAACTTATTAACTAATCCAAGTTTAATGTTGAGCCTTTCTATTTCCTTGAGTGCAGTGATCTCATATTCTATGAAGAATTTTTTCTATATCTTCCTGAGATTGGGATTTATTTGTAACTGACTTACTTTTTCCCACTTCTTTATCATAGAGGCCTAGTCTGAAATCTTTTAAATCCAAATCCTCACTACTGGAGGATTCTTATTCTGTAGGTAATTGAATAAATTTGTTTTTCCCAGCTGTGGGCTCTTTCTTGACAACACTCCTTGTTGTAATGACAACTCTATAATTTGGTTATTCTTGATTAATACCTTATTTCTTATGGGTTTTTGTTTTTCCTTAGCTTCATTATTTTTATTATCCTTTTCTAGTTTTCTCTTATAACTAGACACTTTTTCTTTATTTTTCTTCTCTTATTCTACTTCTTCATCCTCATCCCAAGGTATTCTAGTTAGATGCTGGACATTCTTTTGAGCATATCTTCCTAATTATTCTGTTTTATTTCCTCTATTTCTACAAAGTTATGCAGCCTTAGGAAAATGAAATAATCATGTCCACGTTCATGAAAAACTCTACAAGGATTAGGCTCTATTCATTTTCTTGCTAAATGTCCATCTTTTCCACATTTATAGGGATGAATTGGTCTTATGTCTTGGAATCCAACCCATGATTTGTTCTGATTATATCTACATTGATATCCTTGGTATCATTTATATCCTCTATCACCTTGATAATTATTATATCCCCATAAATCCACCTTTGTATCCTCCTCTATATCCTCCTACATATTAGCTACCGTTATATCCTTGATAGTTGGGGTTATACTTATTTTCTTAATATCCTCCTCCATAGTATGGTTTTCAACCTTGATATCCCCAATATTGTGGAGGGGTAGTAATTGCTAGAGCTTGAATAGGTGGGGATTGTTCAATTATTACTGTAGGTATTGGTTGTTATGGGGGGAGGTGTTGTATTGTGTCTAGATGCCATAGCTCGTAGAGTACTATAATATTATAATTCTTTAAGAGCATCAAATGAAGGGAAGGTATGATGATAGTAATTATAGGATCCACATGTTGTATAGTACATAAGTTGATTTGTAGGAGGGGCTACTTTTAAAAATGGGAAAGTATCTTGGGTATCATAATCCCACCCTCTAAAAATTACACAACAAGTTATCTATACTATAGATATGTTACTAGAAGATGCTTATTATGAGGAGTCTTTTCTAAATGCGACAAATCTATTGGATTTATCCAAATATGGAAAATCTATTTTACTATTTCCCTCTGCACAACAAAAAACACACCAAATTTTTTGTTTGATGTTAGTTCTTGGTGGTGGAATGGTTCTAATAACTTCCTTCCTCTGAATTTCTTGTTGCAATTTTAACTTTTCCAATTCTAGTTACAATATTTCCAACTCTGTCTTGATTGAAGTTTCTTCTCCTCTCCTCTAAGGTTGTGCTTCTAATATTATATCCATATCTATGGAATATAAAATACTTTTAAAAAAATTCCATTTAAGGATTCTCTAAGATAAGGTAACAATTCAAAAGTGAACCATTCAAAAAAAAATTATCTATCAGAGGTTATTCTAACCTTCTAGTGACATTCTTAAATCTGTAACTGAATTGCTTCACCGATTCATCCTCTTTTAGAATCATTTCTCTCATTTTTCTAACACTCTCTGTAGGTTCTTTAGTGAAATGGAAATCTGTCTTGAATTATTTCTCTATTGCATCCAAGTCTTTGTTGTTTAGGACATTTATCTTCATGTACCATTTTAAGGTATCCTCTCTCAATGTTCCAATGAAGTCATATAATTTGGTTGTGGAATTTGTCACATTATTATTCTTCTATTATGAATTTGAAATAAAGAGATGTTCCTTTGAATCCTTTGTATCCTTTCCCAAATACTGGAAACTTGATCTTCTGATCCATTCTTCTAACTAGTTGAGGATTTAATTGATTCTAAATGGTTGGTTGCTGCTTTGGAGGTTTCACCTTCTTACTAGGGTTATTAGGTTTTTTAGAAAATCCTTTTCTTCCTTTATCTCTTACAAGTTCAATATCAAAATAAAGTTCTCCTAATAGTATCTGGCTTATCTCACAATATATTCTTGCAAATTTTTATATCTATCCATCAAACTTTCTCGTTTTTCTACTTTTTGAAGATGTGTGTAAAGTGGCACATGGAATGACATTTGATCCAGGGGGTCATCTCTTTTAGGATAGTGTGACGATTGGGGGACACATATTTTAATGGCAACTTTTCATAATTATCTTCTTTCACAAATAACTTCCTTCCTTTAACATATCTTAAGATGTAATTTTCTTCTAATTCTTCATCACTTCTTCTTTTCTTATTTTTATTTTCTACTTTGTCTATATCATGTTCCTCAAAGATAATTTTTCCTTTATCCTTTTCTTCTATTATGTAAATATATTTTCTCTAAACTTCTAATATAATTATTATAATCTAATTACTTCTTCTTCCTCTTCACATTTGTATTTGATCAATAATGGGGATTCTTTCTTTTTCGCATTCTAAAACTCCTAATACTTTCTTAAGATCTAGTTCCAGTATATTTACTAACTCCTGTAAATATTTCATCAACCTATATTTCATTGATAAGGAATGTTGTACTAGATTATCTAATGGAAATTGTGCCATGGGGATCCATGGTGTAACCAAAAATTGTTTCTCTCCACCTTTTTCAGGATTTATATCAAGACTATCAGTGTTTGGCTCTGTTTTTAGGGTAATCAGTTGCTGGAGTCCACTTGATGTGGGTTTATCTTTATTTTCTACTTGTTGAACCTTATTTAATTTTGATTTTTCTATCATTTAACTTCTTAATCATTTCATCCCTTACTAATATGTATTTTTCTATCTTTTTCTCTAAATCCTCTACACTCGTCCTAGCCCTCTCTTCTAATATCCTCATCATGATTACTTTTATTTTTACTTAACAATTCACCTAATCTGCCTAATCTTTATTTTTTTCAATTATGTGATTTGTTTTTTTCTTCTTATCATCCTATTTATTTTTTCCTGACCATCACCCCATAAAATTTAACCAGTTATGTCTCTTGGATCACCCCTTCATGTATGCCATCTTGTGGTTCTTGTTCCCTAAAGGAACTTTTATGCACTTCTAATTATTCATTTTTCAACTAAAAAAATATTGATTAAGAAAGGAACTTGTTTAAGGAATATTCCTTTGGCCCCTCTTAGAACTTTAACTTTCTTATTATCAAAGTTGGTCCAACCCTGGACCAACCAAGTTATAATATATGAATCTAGAGTAATTTCAAACCAATAGTCTATTAATTTTGTCCAAGGTTCATTAATATCTCTAAGGGTTTTTAATATTTATTGAATCCACTCAAATGGTTCCCTTAAATGTAAATGTGACCACTATGTTATTGTTGCATGTGCTAAAATGTAAGGCCACAAAAAATGTGGAAATTATGACTAGAATTATTCTATGTATTCTCCAAATACTTCAAATTTAGGTACTTTGTAAGATAATTTAAGTATTTTTTCTTCTCCTTTAACAAATATATCAATTTGATTTTCCCACCAATCCTTGATTTATTTCAATGCTAGTTTTCAATACCCTAGTGGAAATTTTTTTCTAAACATCCACTTAACAAAAGGAACCTAGGTTCAGACACCAAAATGTTGACCTTAAACCTTGAAAATAAAATGAGGGTAAGTAGTTCACCATTTTGTTAAGGATGTGCAAGGGAAATACAAAACAAATTAAACACATGAACAAGATTATTAAATTGTAACATAAAAGATTATACGGTTTGTACCAATTCTCAATATTTATTCATATCTACATATAAATTACATTAGTCTTATACACACTTCTCATATATTTCCTATATGTTAGTGCCATTTCTGAGCTTACATTGTGTGCCCTAATTTTTCATGTCTGATTTTGCTCAGAAACATTTTATTTCTCAAGTTGGTGATCTGCATTTTCTCCCCCTTAGTTGAATGTTTCAAAATTTCCCATTAACTTGTTGTTCTACCCTGGTTTAAAAGAGAAATCCATGTGTGCTCTTATTTGTGCCCTAGGTATTTTCCAATTTTCGGGTTGTGTCATTTTCCCTTTGTCAAGTCATGCGAGAAATAGAAATTGATCCAATCTAAATTATATGCAATTAATTTCCCAATCCCAAGATTCAAAATAATGACAAATCATGCTTTAGTTGGTTTAAAATCAAGAAATCGGCCATCCTTGTTGAAAATTTTGAATTCTAGGGCATCCTTTATTTTTTTCATGATTTGATGGTCATACGGGTGTTGTTTTCCCATCAAATTTATCATCACAAGGTAATGGAAACGTGGTGGGTTCCTATTGGCTAGGAGATGTCAGAAAATATTTCTAACTTACCATTTTTTTAAATTTTGGCAAAAGGGAAAATTTTGATCTGTGGCCCTGCCTTCTGCACTGAGGTGCCTACGTGGCACATTTTGATTAGCTAGGGGATTGGCAGGTGGTGGGCTTTCCTTAAGAATTTTTTGTTTCATTTTGGAAAAAATTTCAAAATCAATTTTTGGCCCAAAGGCCCATAGCGAATAGGGAGAGGACACGTGGCTTGGAGGGCATGCAAATGGTGGGGGTACTTGGAGAATTTTGATGTTTTATGACTCAAAGTGTTAAGGTGGAAATTTGGCCCAATACTCCATGGCCAATCATAGGTGGAAACATGTCCAAGAAAGGTCAGGATGGGGCAGTGGGTTTCTTGATGACTTTGAAGTTTTTAACTTCAAATGGTAAAAGTAAAAAGATGGGTCGAAGTTCTAGAACCAATCAAAAGAGGAAACGTGTCCAAAATTTACAAATTGAAGGAAGGGGCCAAAGGAAAAATTGATGATTTTTTGCTTTGTTTTCTAAAAGTGAAAAATGGATTATAGACCCGCTCCAATCAGGTGGAGACACATGTCTAAAAATTCAAAATTCAAATGCCTTGTGTGAATTTTTGATCAAAATGAAGAAGTGAAGGTTCGGAGTTTGGGGGGAACTTTGGCAATTTTGCATTTTTGGGAAAATAGGTTAAAATTCTAAAAGGGAGACTTAGCCCCATAGTGAATCAAGGATCTTCACATGGCATCAGGAAGACGGAAGTGCGGAGAATTTTGGGAAAAATTTATTTTTTCCAAAAGGAGGTAAAATTGTTAGAATTGGTCCGTGGTTTCAATGGGACCCACATTTGGACACGTGGTGGGAGAAGCAGAGAAGCGGGGATATTTTACAAAATTTTCCAAACTTTAAAAAGGTCGCAAATGCATTTTTTTAAAGGAACGGGCCTGATCTAGTCACGTTTTGACATGTGTCCCACCTTATCCAAATTTTAAAAAGGTAATATTGAGCTTATTTTTAAATGGAATTTTCCACATGGAGGGCTGATATTAAAAAGTGGATGAGATCGACAGTTATTGTGCATTCATTTGTTTGGGCTGCCATGGGAGCTTCAAGAAGCTTGGAATCATGATTTCTTCATCAATTTTCATCAAATATTATATGATTTTGTGTCACCTTGGCCTTCTAAGAACAATGGCATCATTTTCATGACCTAATTCTTCGATCTGTGGTGTTTGATGTAATTTTGGCTCAGGCCCGACAAAAAATGTGAAATGTCAATAGTCAAAAAGTTATAGAGGTAAAATTGAAAAGCGAAAAAGGTAAAAATGATTAATGAAAGATGTTTGCATGCCTTAATGATAAAAATGTGCCCCTAGGGTGGATAATGATCCAAATTAGTGTAATGATTTAACTTTTTGTGCATACCTGGCAACCTACGAGTTATTTTTCCATTTGGTGTCACTTTCATTAAATCATGAGGTTTTTTGTAATGAATTTGATCCCATTGCATATTATTTACTTGGGAAGGAAGACTCCAATGTGGCATGCGGTATATTATGCATTTTGGAGAAATTGTAAATGGTCGGGAGTTGAAAATCAAGAGCAAATTTTGACAAAAAGCTCATTTTCTAAGAAAATCCACCAAAGAACCCGGTTAATATCTCATGTGTTGGAAAATTCATGTATGTGGGTTGGTTACAAGTGTATAACCACCACACAACTCTAATATTGTTCATGTAACTCTCCCTTGTTATTGAATCTAACAAGTTTTGAATTAAATCTGTGTTTTTCTTAGGGTAATATGATTTCTGTTATCAATTTTAAATGCTTGCAAATAAATTTTATTGTTCTTGTTGCAATCTTGCATTGAAAATATTTAGAAGTCACATAGGATCTCCATTTTTGGTTGATATTTTAGTGGTATTTGCAATCTCATACTCAGAAGATCCTTCATCTGATAAGGAGATAAACAAATTTAAAATCACTTTACCTTCCTTGACTGCAAATATTTCTTGTAAGCCTTTGGGGGTACCTTAGGCGTGGTTTGATCATTGATTTTTGTGTTTAATTGAGTTCTTTACTTCAAGATTTTGTGGTGAGTTCTCAAATATTGTGTGAAGAGTGCAACCTAGGCTTCCATTTGTGCCTCTTCTAGTTAAAAGAACATCCTGATTATTTTAGGCATTTCATTTGATAGTTGTTCAAGTATTGTACAGATTGTCAAAGATCTGATCTATCCCAGTTTTTCATGTCAATTCCCCAGTAAAAAATAAACCAACAACAAAGATCTTATCAAGTTATATCCGTGATTTTCATGTGTATACCCAAAGAAGATCAAAATCTATTTGCAAAAGTATGCATAATAGAAAAGGATTTCTAATGTCTTTAGTAACGTTTTCCTTGTTTTGAGAACATACCCATCTTTTGAGAAGTGAAAACTTGTGAGAGTTCAGATCTAGGGTGTTGATCATGTTTTCATCAAGGTCTCCATCATATAATTTCAAGCAAAGAGAAGGACATCTTCATCTCCTTCACCATTACAAGGTTACAAAATAGGTCCTCTTACCTTGGTTGTAAGGTACAACCTAAAACAGCTAGGACAAGATCAAGACCTATTAGAATGCTATCCATTTCTCCAAAAACTTGAGTGCTAGCTAGACCATATCCCTGGCTACCAATGACATAAAACATGGTCTAATATGTCTTTAAGCTCCATGACATAGCTGTGGTACTGCTCAAACTGAAAAGGAGAACAAATTTTGATACCAACACGAGTGACACCATTGCCAGGGAATTCTTGGAATTTCTTTGTGTTTTTGAAGTGTTTGAGGAGTTTGAGAATTTGTGTATTCAATTATTTGAGATGCTACATTGTTAAAGTATCATCCTATGCTTCATATCTACACACTTTAAACAAATTTTTCAAGCCACGTCTGCCATTTTTCATTTCCTAGTAGTTTATACACTTTGGGTGCATTGTGATTGATTGATTTAAGAAGAGGAAGGTCTGATTTATAAGGATTTGCAAGGGTTCTAGTACTAGAAAAAATTTGACAAGATTATTTTAGTGCATTCTTGCACAACTAAGGTGAAATTCCTTAGTGGCAACTCCATGCTGATTTGAATTTGGAAATACCAGTGTCTTAAGCTTTCTGTCATTTATTTTTGTGTTGTTGATCTCTGCAAAACTGGAGGGAAGAAGATCTCTCTTCCTTAAAGACTCTACTAAGAAATTGTTCTTAGATTCAAGAAATTCAGAGTTGGAAGGGAGAAGAGTTTGGAAAGTGGTTAAAGGTTAGGCATCAGGAAAAGATATAGCCATTGGTGAGAGAGATCAGCCTTTGGTAGAGGATTATCACTCTTCTTCAAGTGATTCTAATTCAAGAAATCCTCTCATAAACTTGTTTGCCTCAGCTAGTGAAGGTCCTTCTGTTGTACCTGGTAAGTTCCTTCTCCAATATGTACCTATGTGTTTTAATTCGAGTAAAACTTTCCAATAAAATCAGCACTTAGAGGATACCAGTCTTGTGAATCACATTCTTGAGCCCCAAAGATATAGCACTCCTCATCAGCTTGTCTCACCTCCAAGATCACCCCCACCAAAAAATATGGCTCAGCCTAGACCTCCATTTGTTGTTAACACCTTTGGTCCTATAAATTTTAGAGGAATGGATGGTTACCCAAATGTTGTCCCACAAGATGTCAGAAATAGGTTGCCAAAATTCCAGGGTAACAATGCTATTACTGGTGATCAGCATCTCAAACTTTTTGATAATATGATGGAATATTTTGAGATAGATTTTGAAGATGTGTATATTAAATTGTTTATTCATACACTAGAAGAAGATGTTAGGGATTGGTACAAGGATCTACCTGATAACTCTATTGATTCATGGACTGAAATGAAAAATGCATTTAGGTTGTAATATGGTGATAGGACTGATCCTAGATTTCTTTTATCTAAGTTTGAGAATATCAAGAAGAACCCTAATGAATCAGTCCATGACTTCAACACAAGGTTCAACAAAACTTTGAGAAGGCTACCTGTTGGTTTGAGGCCTTGTGATGAATCTTGTTTAATCAAATATGCAGATGCATTTGATAAAAAGGTAGCTTATTACCTAAGAGACAAGAACCCAACCAATCTAAGACAAGCTTTCTCCATGGCACTTCAAATTGAGAAAAATATTAAAGCAACTAAGAAACCTCTTAAGAGAGATGGTGTAAAATTGATAAACCCTAAAAAACCTCAAGCTAGCAAAGGTGTTGATTTAGAATAGGTTTGTGAAGACTTTGGTAGGGGCTGTCAGAAATCTCATACAAGTTGGCAAGAGCTGAGAATGGAATTGGCAACTTCACCAGCCTAGGCACAAGATGATTTGGAAATCACCATAGAGGTTTGATGACAAGGGTAAAGGTCCTGTTGGATCTAAAAATAGATAGCCCCAAACACATGAAAATAGATTGGTTCCTGACCCTCTAATTGCCATGGTTGTTGTTGTTGATGAAGTTGCTGATATGGATTGGTGTGATAGATGTTTTCTTCCTCATCCTCCATGTGAAGTGGACCAACAAGTTGATGAAGCTAATAATGAGGATGGAATTGATGATGATATTTGCATGGTGGGCTATTCTTCAAGCTCACAAGGAGGAGCAACATCTACTGAAGTAATAAGTGTTAGGACTACTGCTACCTTTTGGGATTGCATCAAGCAGGTACAAGTATTTCTCCCCCCTCATGATCTTGAAGTTGATGTAGTGAAAGCTTTTGAAATTCCTAACAATGACTTTGAATACTTGAGAGCTTTGATGATTAAGAAGTATGATGGTGGTATCCCTTTGGAGGAAGATAGAAAATTGTTGATGAATGTTGTTGTAGCTCAAGAGAAGGACTATAACACTAGAAGAAAAGTTGTTAAGGGAGTTGGGCCTCAAGCCAAACCTAAAACACCCTTTCTCACAAGCATTCCCAAAGAAACTCCTAGGAAAGAAACACTTGCTAGAAGCTCTATTGTCCCGAGCAAAAATTACAGTTCTCATCATGCCCAAGATGCAAAGAATCCTTTGCCATTTGATGAATCTTCTTATTTCCCTTCCAATGTTGTTTTACCAAAGAGTTTCCCCTATGACATATCCTGGGTATTGAGCCAAATTAAAGTGAGTGTTCCAATCATTGAGTTGTTTAGAATTCCTAAGCATAAGAAGAGAGCATTTGAGTACTTGGGACTGAAAGAAGAGAAGATCACCCCAAGCAGAAATGTAAATGTTGTTGAGACTCCTCCTCACATAATTGTTGACCTTGAAACACCACCAGTAGTAGATGATCTTGGAGAGGCACCTGAGGTATATTTGGGAACATCTTTGGTTGATTCCCAATTGAATGTTGGTCCATTATTTACAACTTTTCTCATGAAAGATAGGCTACTTCACAATTGTATGTTTGATTACGGCGCATCATGTAATGTCATGCCTTTATAAGTCATGAATGAATTATATATCAAGGTGACAACTACCTATGGGAAGTGTACTACCATGGAATCAA